>OZ023233.1:3863074-4525199 GCA_964006365.1 Trididemnum miniatum
CGCAACTATCTAAAAAAAATAACTTGGTCGCAATGGCTATCCTGCTTATTTTTTAGATAGTTGTGTCAGGAGATTTTTTAATCGTAAATATGACAAGATGTTGAGTCACCTTGAAAAACGTAAAAATTGTAGAACAGTTATTGCTCGGTTGCCCTTTTTAGGTGACATGTCAATGCAACTCAAAAAAGAGCTCTCCGCCTTAGTGGAGAAGCATACATGGAACCGAGTTATTCTACGGATTATCGACACCACCTGGAACATCGGACATAACTTTTGTCTGAAAGATCAGCAAAAGACCTTGATGAAATATGGGGTTGTATATAAATTAACGTGTTCTTGTGGTTCTAGCTATATAGGACAGACTAGACGTAATCTTATTAACAGACTTAAGGAGCATTCCAGTTCGGATAAATCCGAGGTGTGCCGACATTTAATGGACAATCCTGACCATAAAGTGGACTTTGCCAAACCGAACATTCTTAGTAGCTCTGGTGATTCTGCACGCTTATTAATTCTTGAGTCACTTTTTATTCAAAAATATGAGCCATTGCTTAACGTTGACTCCAAATCCGCTCCTCTTTATTTATTTAATTGTTAATTGAACTCCGTCAGTCTTTTTATTAGCTTTTGGTTTATGACGATATAATTATAATACATGTTTTGACCCGTTGCCTGGGTTATGCTATTACTTGTAGTTAAAATTGTAAATTCTAGTTCTTACAGTTTTGTACTGCCTTGCATACACTGCTGATGATGACAGCTGAATTTATGTTGTCGAAACGTCCAGTTTTGAGATTTACAGCGGCTTTATTTTTCCTCCTTAAGCTATTTTCGTCTCATATTTATTGTATTCCGAAATAGTTGAGTTGATTGTTTATGGGAAGAAAGTGAATGAGGATCTACTCACGCTTACTTAACAACAGTTGGGTGGAATGGGTAATTGCCATTGTTTATTGCAGCCGCTGCGCATTCTGTCCATCGGTTACTACGTTACGTTCAACTGATGCCATAACTGTCTTAGAGCTCCCATTGGGTGGAAAACTTTTATTAAATGACCCTTGGCAGCGAAGAAAAGAAGTTCTGTCCATAAATTCACCTCGCAGTCTTGCACAAACACTAAACGGTTTGAGATTTTGAGCAGATTTGTAATCGAAAAAATAATTTTCCGCAGGAGGGAGCTCTAGTTTCAAAGCAACGATGGCTATTCCGTTGGTTCTTCTGTCGCTGATGATTCTAATGTTTATCGATTGCACCGTATTCTTGCTTCGAAATTCTGTCAACTTGCAAAGAACCGTTCTAAAAATATGGGTCACCAGTATTTATTCGGTAAAAAGGATTTATTGTAAACACCAGAGTTTGACGAAATACTGCAAGCCAGATCAATTATAATTACAATTACACCTAAAAGTTTTTTAATTATAGTATAATTATGATTAATTTGAACTGAAAATCTCATTCGAATAACAATTATAATTGCAATTACATTGCGTTGCACCGCAAAATACGTGTTCAAACTATCGCTAAAACTATAGCGGATACAAGAAAAGAATTGCAATTACACAAAAAATGTTGAATCAAATGCAATTGAATGTAATAATTACATTTAATTTCAATTGATACTACTTTGAATAGCACTAGTTTAGTCAAAACTGTTATTACTGCACACATTATCATATATGTTCTACAGTATGTTATAAAAATGTCAGTTATGCAGAATGCAGACGACCGGCCGGCCGGCATATCGGGTAAAAACATCGCCAACGGTGCGAAAGGTCTGGGCTTGAATTCTCCGGCCATGTAAATCGGACGCTGCGTCACCAACGGCTCGCCTCCGCAGCGACGTTTCTTCGGAGCTGAGTGCCCAGACACTGTGCCGTGGAGATGAATCCCGCCTTAGTCAATACACGCTTACACCGCGAGTACGAGGAAGATTTGATTTTTTTTGCATTCAATTATAATTGTAATTGATCCAACTCTTGAAAGTGCCAGTGTACACAAATCATTTACACATGTTGTTGTATTAGTTTCGTAAAAATGTCAGATGTGTAAACACCTTAAAATATATGGATTGATTGTTGATGCGGTATGTTAAAACTTGCTAAAAGTGCGCTTCATTACGTAGATTTTTATCTGCAGTTAGGCAAAGTCTGTTATCACTACTCTTGCAATCCCAGGATAAAATAGCTGAAAAATGTGTAGGCTATCAGCAGCAATGTGCAAAACTTATAGGCTACGTTGGTCGGTTACATCTTAGTTTACGTGTAATCATGCAAAGATCTGCCTTTACGAACTCGTCGCTGATAGTTGTTTTACGATTAACTCGCAAGTCGCAACCTGCAAAAGTAATACTAACTGTAATTTCTTAGGTCATGGGATCCCTTTGTGTCATGGGGTTGTTTATGCCACGAACAGCTGCAGTGATATCTTTTGCAAGAAACTTGTAAGTAAAGTAAATCTAAATTTTACGATTCGGCGGATTAGATATTTTTGTAATGTGCTAGTTTCCGTGTGAGGAACTCTGGTCTAAAAAGATCAAGCATTCAAACTCTCACTGCAAATGCGAAACTCTGCCCATTTGCTGTATATACGGTTCATAAACCAACCAATAGTAAATTAAGTTCTTTCATGGGCGGATTTTGAAGATTTTTTGGGGGAGAACCAGGAATTAAAAAATGCTTATCTTGCAGCATCGAGCATTTAAATCAAAGTACTACTGTACTGAAATAATTGCTGAGTATTCCGAGGAACTTGACCCTTTTGTTCAACCTGGATTGGCCAAAGATTTTTTTGAATATAAATTTTTGCATTGGCCATTTATGAATTTGTGAGCTAGGATAAGTGCACGCAATTACTCTGTCCAGCACATATCCACTTTAAGTGGACCAAATGGGCTTTAGGACACACTTAAAGTTGGGCATGTGGACAGGGTAAGTATAATAAGTTAATTTTTGTTATTTGTTTTGTCAGCTACTTCGCTGTGGCGATGAAAAAGTTTTTTGATTTGGTTTTGAACTATTATGGAGGCATGGAAGAGATGGTGGATACCCTAAATGGAACTATAGTACCTCCGAACCCCATTCCATTTTGCTGCGTGCTGTGTTGTGATCGAAATAAGACATTGTCATTGTAAGTTCAATGTCAAATTAGTAATTCGATGCAACAACGCATGATTGTGCGTTAATGTAGAAAAACAATTAATCTAGAAGTGGAGTGGCTTTTAAAATTGATGTTTAAAAGTCAAAACTATGATTCTCACAATATCTGAAATAAAATACCAGTAAAATACTTTTTACATAGAAAACTTTTTATTCGTTCATTCTCAGTGAACAGTGATGGGCACGATAAACTTTTCTGTACTAAAGCGATAACGATAATCAATAACTTCGAAACAGCCTTGGGCGATACCGATAATCGATAAATCTCAATTTTTTAAAGCGATATCGGTAATCGATAAATTATCGCCGATAATTTTTTTGATAAATTTTGCGGTAGATTTTCAATGTGTTTGACGAAGTTTTTTTGCAAATCACTTTGCAAAAATGTGTTTCTAGATTTTTCAAGAAAAGAGAGACGTTCACGGACTTTGCCGTGGCATTAAACAAAACTAAGAGAGATGTTTTTAAATTGCAACCACACTTTACGAACACAGTGTATTTTTTACATAGCGCCAACTCACCAACTTTGAACACTGTTTGCATAAGGAATTGTTTATCGCGATAATTTATCGACGATAACGAAATATATTACACAAGCGATATCGGTAATCGATAAATCAAAACTATTTTGAGCGATAACGATAATCAGTAATAAATTATCGCCGATAACTATCGCCGATAAATTATCTCGATAAATGCCCATCTCTGTTCATTTTCAGCTTCTATAATCTTTGGCTGGATCCCCTAGCCAGCGAGGCTGTTAAATCTCGCGTTCCGGCGCTCTATGATATAAGAAACAGGGATTATCTTTATACAGGGTGTTTATAAAGTCCGTGTGCACAAATAAAGTTAAAATTTTCTAAAGTGCACACGGACTTTATGGACACCCTGTATAAATACAATACGTTTAAATCAATCTGTACTTAGATTAAGCCTCACTGTAGCTATGCTTGTGGACTACTGGCTTCCTTTGTAACACCTCCTGCTCCCCCAATCCCTTTCACCGTTTAATCTGCTCGCTCGCTGAGAACTCATGGCTTTTCAAATGTTTAGAACGCGGCTGAGGAAATTAAAAGCTTGTGTTTACCAAGTTGTGCTGATTTATCCAGTCGGGTATTTCATCCAGACTCTACTAGCTTCCGAAGGATTGCTGCGATCAAGTGTGGCTGCTGTAAGTTGATGAGGATGTTGACAGAGCTTTTTGTGGTGGCGCAGCATGACCACAAGCACGCAGCAGAAACGTATCGAGATCTAACTTATACGTATGAATAAATCGTTTTGATGCCAGTGGTGTAGCCAAGGGTGCGAGCCACCGCGGCACTGCACCTACCCCCCCCTCCCCCCGCTTTTTTTATCCGAGCTTAATTTGAAGTCTGTTTAAAACATTTTTATGAAGTATTGCAATTTTTATAAGCAACATCCCATTGTAATGTCCTCCCTCCCCCTGCCTTCCCACTTGCAATGTTTCTTCCTCATACAATACCCCATCAAGCAGCCCTGGTGCGTTTTCATGTTCCTTCAAACGGCACACGGCTAGGGGTTACTGGTCAATTAGTTAAATGATTGAATGCATGTTGCTTATTTAACTGTAATGAGGTTGATAATAATGTGGAAACAAACTCAAAATTGGAAAATTAGTTATAACTTAATCTCATTTTTTCAAAACGTTTTGTAGCAAATCATCTTGGTTCTCATAGAAGCCATTGTAGCAGTTTCAGGATTTGCGTGCTTGTACGGCTTCAGCATGATTGGTCGTCCGTCCAGGGCCCCGTTGAAGCAATATTTCATCATTGGTAAGGCTAAGTTGTGATTTTATCGAGCGGTTTGCGCACTGGTAAAAGGCGTCGTTATCGGCGCGAGAAATTTGGGGTTCGATTCAGGGGTCCGGTCAAATCGGACTCAGTGGCGTCAACGGCTCGACACTTCTTTGGAGGTGTGTTGTCCATTGTCCGGGCTTTAAGCCGCGGTAGTGATTCCCGACACTCGTTTAACTTCGTGGGACGTAGTAGGACCGCCATTCGAATGAAAATTTGGTTTGAATTTGTCGGTATATTTTTAATTTTTATGTGAACAAGTCGCAATGTAATGACGCTAATACTGGTGGTGCTTTTTAAATCAGCTTTAAAATATTTTAATGGTGCTTCTTATCTCTGAAATAAGTCACTAGAATCCTGGATTGAAACAATAGTATGCGTACCAAAACCTTGCATTTAGGGTTGCAAACTCCAATCATTTTTAGTCATGCTCAAGTTCGAATTCGAGTTTACTTTTGAGTTCGAGTTAAGTAATTTTTATTTTTCGAGTTTAACGCGAGTTTGGCAAAAGCAGATCGAGTTCAGGGAGTTCGAGTTCGCATTCCTGCTTTTATTCTTATTTATCGCAGGTAAGCATTTCAGCGTCAGTTTGGTGGTCGCATGCAACACTTTACAAAATTTCATCCTTCAAGTTCTGCAACGATTCGAAGCACTTCCATGTGGATTTCCCTATCCGGATCCTCAGAGAGCATTCTGTAAGTTAAATTTACTGTTTTTATGCAACAAGGTAAAGCACTGCAGTTTTATGCCTATAGAAGTAGCAAAGTCCTTACGTAATTGAATAAATTTGAAATCGCTAAACTTATATTCAGTTATAGCAGTAAATGTTTACCCACAACTTTTGATCAATATTTGATTTTTGCCAAAACATCCCATTCCCAATCTACCAGATACTCAGCATCAGACCACTTGAGAATCCCCTTATATAAAACCAATCGATTGCAACGATCCATTAAATTTGTTGGTCCTAACATTTGGAATTCAATTCTCTTAAAAGTTCGAAAAAGCTCGTATACAAAATTTAAAAAAGAATACAAAACTTATTTGCTAAACACAACTGAATAGTCATCTTGTACCATAATTATTATGTTAATTTGTTTAATTCCATTCCTACTCCATCCCTTCCATCCCATTTGCTGCCTTCAGTGTGTGTTGCTACGCAGTTTTTTATTTCCTTTATAAGCCGGTTTATTTAAATTGCCTTCAATTATCTGATATTATGACAATTGTTGATTTAATTAAATTTAAGTTCAGGAAGGCTGCTTGACTCGAAGACCTTACGGTCCCTTCGCAGCCTTCCTGTTGCTGTTTCCTGATTATTTTTTGTTTTTCTGTAAATGTAAAATTGTTATTTGCAGCAACGAAATAAACAAGCTTGATTGATTGATTGATTAATACTCACCCTGTCCACGTATTCAATTTTAGTGGGTCAAATCCCCACAGTCTTTCCGCATCATAATTGAATTTTTGATGTCATAATTACTTTTTCAATTATGACCTGAAAAATTCAATTATGATGCAGAAAGCCGGACATGTGGACACTGGACAAAGTAACTAAATGACTAAAAATTTACAAAAAAGCTAGACCCCTCGCATCCTCTTTCCTGGATCCGTCAATGCAGTAGAGCTATAATAATTAGAAGTAGCCTCTAGTTTGCTACTGATATGTATAATGTAGGCGGAGTGCTTACGACATCGCTATCGGCGCGGGACGCCGTGGGTTTGATTACCGGGGCGGTCAAATCGGACACAATGTCGCCAAGAGCTCGCCACTGCTGCGACGTATCTCCGGAGCTGTGTTGCTCAGGCTCTAAGACAAGGAGATGTCCTTTCCATTCATTACACGCTTTGGCGTAATACCGCGGGTATAATTTCATTGATTTTGACGTAGAACTAATCTGAGAATAGCCGCTTAATTAATTCTTTCGCAAGAAAAATACTTTTTTTGCTTTTGTTTCAGTGCATCAATGCTTCATCCTTATTTTTGAGTTGTTTTTAATTTCGTTGCTGGGTTGGTATTCGTATCGCAGGTCAGAAGATGGGTGTGAAGTAATCCACTCAACTTGTCCTGGTGTTGTGCTTTCAAATGTAAGTAGGCTATTTCCAACGTCAACCGAATGATAATTAACGCGTAAAAAATTCGAAATTAAGTCAGTAAATCTGAGATTTACGACGATTTGATTTAAAATACGTTGCTGATATTTAAGTTAGTGATAAAATAGTCCTGGAAAAGATGCATCAATTAATAAAATATTCTTCCAGAATTTGACCAAAGACGAAAAACCTTCCGGTGTTCAGAAACAAAACTCATCAAATAATGTTGAAACTTGGTTTGGAGAAAATGAAAAGCACACCCCCAACAAAATCAGTGTGTAAATAAAGTTATAACAGATCTGTTCATCACAAAGAGATGTGATTTTCAATATTACTGAAGCAGTTTATCTGAAAGAGGACTAAGTCGAGTATGCGAAAAAGGAAACGTAGGCTACTATTTTCACACTAAACTTCAACTAATAACTGGGAACATTTTCTTGTTTTTATTTGATCTTGGTTTTTTAAGAGCGCACATTTCCACGTGGTAAGAACTGTAGGCTGGGTTTGTTTCCGAGTCGAGTCACACCTATGACTTTGAAATGGTATTCACAGCTTCCGTGTTTGATCCTAAGCATTAAAGGAATGGTGTGGAGAACAAGCTGGCAAAATTACTAATTGTTGTGCCGTTGGAAAGACACCTAACAGGATTCCCTCACCTTGATGTGGTAGACAGAATGGGTGGGAACTCCAAAGCGAGCTCGTTGTGGCGCTTTGATCGCTTTCTTGTAATAGAAGGATAAATATGCGACCATATACAAAAAAATGCTTATGAGAGATATGTTTTATGCGTGTTTGCGTTTCATATTGTTTGTCTACGGTTTTAACTTGCGAACGGATATTCTGATTTGTATTTATTGAAATGGGGGAAATAAAATAAATAAAAAACAACAAAAATAACACGCATAATGTTTGTTTAAATACAATTCAACAAAAAAGAACAACAGCTCAGATTGCCGAGAGGTAAGAGCGTCCGCCTCTTGAGCTGTAGACTTTGGTTTCATTCCGAGTCGGGTCAAAACCAATGACTTTAAAATTGGTATTCTTCCCTGCTTGACGTTCAGCGTTAGAGGGACAGCGTGGAGAACAAGCCGGCAAGTTTACTTGTTGTGCCGTTGGTAAAAACACTTAGCGCGATGTTACTCCCATCTTGCTGTGGTAGACAGATGGCCGGCAACTCCTTAGCGAGCTATTAAAGCGCATTGAACGCTTTCTCGTGATAGGAGGATAAATATGCAGCTAAATACAAAATAAGTGATAGAAAAGCCCCGTCTACGCTATGCTTAGCGCTGCGTAGTGCGGTGGTGCTAGGGATGTCCATTTCAAAATAATTACGTACTCTGGAATGATTCCGAATCTTTTTTTTCGAATCCAGAATACGAATTCTAAATCTATAAAATGGCCGTTAGTATTATTTTAATACCAGTTCAACATCAACCGCTCGACTACTGCAAAACAAAAAAAATCAACCATTTGTTTCATTTATGAATTTATAGCCAGTGCAAGGATTGCAGCAATATAAATTCGAAGCATACATAGGCCTATATTATAGAGGCTACTCGCAGTGGTGTACTTATGGAGCTAACAGCGGGCATGCCCTTCTTAAACTTAAGAAACACATGAAAAAAATACGATTCTAGTATATACACAAGCGATGCATAGGCTACTACATTCACGGCCTCCGACAGACTGAGGCTATTTTCAAATTATATTGAACTGAAAATTCAACAGTAATTGAGGGAGACTGCGAGGTGAGCTAGCGCTCTTCGAGTTAGCAGCCACTCGTTACATATGTCAAATGCAATCGGATCCAGCAGCGAACCGAACCTGTCGCGTAGGATCTGTCACCTGCGCGCGATACCGCTAGACCTTGTCGGTACCGCTAGGCTATGTGGCTAACACCGCATGATCACACACACACGAGGCCGAGTGCGCATTTGCGTTTATGCGCAACGTCTGAAAAGATTTATCACATGTAATTTTTTTTCACAGTGAAACCGAATTCTAAAATCGGAACCGGTTCCGTAGGATTCGATATTCTGAAATGGACATCTTCAGGTGGTGCACAAAATTCTACTTTGCACTACCCCGTGGCGTCGTGCGCACTTTAGACTCAGTCGCTAGGTGGCATTTAGAATACCCCCTGATTTGAAGTCATTACATAGCAATAAATGAATATGAAGTCGGCCGAGTGGTTAATACATCAGGTTCCAGAGCTGGTTTCGCGGGTTTGATGCTCAGCTAGGTCATATTCCATGATGCATGGATTGTTCTGGTATTCAAAGTTGAAGTCATGTAGCTTATAAGAATCAAATAAATGAAGTAACCAAGTCTAGCAAGAAGTGGAATTTGTACGTTGCACCTTTACTTTCAAGTAACGTAAACTGATATGATAAAGGCAGAGAATTAAATAGAAGAACTACATTATCTGCAGCAGAAGCCTGAAAGTCGCAGTGGTTGTTATTTCTCGTGTTATCAATCTGCATGAGTTTGTAAAGGAGTAAAAAATGTAGGCTACTGGAAAATGGTTATTGTAACTTATTTGAACAAGAAAAACGATTATTAAGTCAATCGTGGTTTTATCTCTATAACTTCAGTTAACTGAGGTCTTTTTTTTTTGAACAGGAACAATATGTTATGAGGTGGAACACGAGTAAGATGAGGGTGGATTTTATTTTTATACAGCAAGCTTTTTTGGTACAGCGAGGAAGCTGTTCAAAACAATAGCAAAAACATCTTTCAACTTTTTTCGAACATAAGAAACAGGAACAGTGTTTGACGTATAATGTATTAACCCTATTTGCAGACTAACTTTGAAAACATTTTCTTCATTCGGTTCTTCATTAAGCTCGACGGAAATTGTGCAACTTCGCAAGCTGTAGAACTGCGTATACAAACACTTTGCAGTTGCAATACTGTAAAAGTATTGACGCTGTTACATTTTCGGTTCACAGTTCAAAATAACTTCCCCGCGTCTTTTGTTCGGTAGTTTTTGGCTTCTTTAACATTTATTCGCTCACGCCGCTCAGTGATGCTAAAGTTAGTTCCAATTTCCAAGACAGCCTTTTTGCAATTAGTTTAATTAGTGAAGTAGCGGCCCTCTGCATCAAAACAAAAAAAAGTTAAAGGTTACATAAAACAATATTCAATGAACCACCGCTTATGCAAAGTAATGAAAAAGTGTACAACAAAGCACAGGACATACAGCAGTATAGAAAGCAAAGGACGCCAAATAGATGAAGTATTTATGCAGGCGCTTAGTTGGACTAAGAAAAGAGCTTTGTTTACGAAACTATTGAACTCGGAAAGTTACAGCAGATTCGTTTCGCGGACCCCAATAAAATCCTTCGCTCGCAGTGTTTTTCATCGACTTCGAATTGACTTAAACTTCGTCCTGTCGAGAAAAATTGTTAAGTTGCATTTCAGGCTGTTGTAAATGCAGTGAAGCAAATTGCTTACAAATTACATCACTTTGAAATATTTTTCAAATTTTGCAGAACCGTCTGGAGTTCGAATTACTACTGCAGTGAAAGCCTACAGTTTTGTAGAAAATCTTCTATCAACAACTTCAATTTAGGTTGGACCTTTGCGCTGAATAGTGGCTGATAAGAGAACTGACTACTTTGCACAAAAATGTTTCGTTTATTTCAATTTGCTGCATTTTTAGTCTTATGCATATTGGACTGTAGTAGCACAGGTGAGAGCGGTTAATATTGAGGTCATATCTTTTCAACTCGTCACTGATTCACAGAATCGGGACCGGTCGTAGCATATCGGAAGTAATCGCTAAATTGTGACACGAATCAGGGTTAGCAACAAGTTACAAGATTTTTGCGAGTCAAACGACAACCGTATGTTTGCGTCACAGTTGCATCTTCGCTGTTACAATCACTTTCCAAAATCAAATCTTGGTTATACTAGCGGTATTACGCCGAAGGGTGTAACGAGTGGCAGGGCCAATCTTCGTGGGTAAACGCCTACATAGGCTACACAGTTCCAAAGAAGCATCATAGCGATGGCGACAACACTTTTTTATTTGGCTTCAATATTGAACGTTTGGGTACCAGCATGATGCAAAAGTCCAAATTCTTTACAGATTTTTTGAACAGTTTGCTTTTAACAGTTTTGTTTTTGTTTTTTCGGGTGAAGAACTTTCTTGAGCATCAAACGTGAAACTGAAAACTTTTTAAAACACGCCTATTAGCTCCTGACTGCATAGCATCTCCACCTCCGATGGGGCCGTAGCCAACCTTCACATTTTGGAGGGGCTGAGTATATTTTTGGGGGGGCTAAAAATTAACCTAATTTTTTCTGTTTTTTTATTGCTTCCCAAGCATGAACACCTCCATTTCAGTCAATAGAACGTTATGTAAAAAGAAAGAAATTGTACGCGGAAACGCAAGCAATAAATTTCCGCCGATGCACACTAGGTATCAAAACTTAAAACAACCATAAGCGGAAATAAAATGTGTTAATCTGTCAGCGACATAGCCAAGCGGTACCGGGTGCAGGTTACAGATCCTGCGCGACGGGTTCGATTCACAGCTGGAGCCGATCGCATTTGACGTATATATCGGGTGGCTGCTGACTTGAAGAGCGCAAGCTCACTTCGCTGTCTCCCTCAAAAACTGTTGTATTTTCAGTTTTCAATTGAATAAGGGCAGAAAACTACAACAAAAAACATAACGGATCTTATAGCGAAGTTAAACAGCCTAGTATTCAAGTGCGGTTGATTGTTACTAGTGGTTGTGTTTTCATAATGCAAATTTCGTGAAGCGCGTCGCAGCGTTTATGCACAGCTGCACAACACTCAGATATCAGTCTGCTTGACGGTGATAATTGAAACCCTCTCTGCTTTAGTATTAAAACGGAAATCAGAAATTAGTCCCGAGATATACTTCATATATACTTCATATCGATTGAAGCGGCTATCTTCAAAAAAAATTATAAACCATTAGGTTTATAAATCGCCATCACTTTGATGTAAATATTTTTTGAGGGGGCTTGGCCCCCAATAACCCCCCCGTGGCTACGGCCCCGACCTCCTATCGGAGCAGCGAGCAGGATCGTAAAAATCGAAATCACCATCCAGTCATGCGAATTCTTATCACGTTTTCTGGCAGCTATGAAATGAACAAGAGAAAACCAAAGAGTCATCTTACAACACTTTTTTAGAATGCCCTTTCGTAATGCGGAAAGGAGAGCTTTACACTTTGTCCGATCAAGCGCTGAATTTTCAAGAAGCTACAAAAGAATGTTCATCCAGGAATGGAAAATTGGTGCAGATTAGCAGCCAGGAAGACCGACGTTTTTTCGAAGAACACTTGAAAAGAAAATATTTACCAGGTAAATCAAGTCCATAGAATTACATACGCTTAAACACTTAAAATACATTCGAACACGAAAGTAAATGATGGTACGAAAAATGGAGCGCGCAGCAAAACGGGTTGGCGCGACTTTAAGTTATATAGTTGGTAATAAAAAGTAGCTTGGCTATTTTGAAGGGGTAGTTTTTTCGAGTTAACTAAATTAAAATTTTTTTAAGTAATGTGCAGTAATATTGGCATCAAGAATGATGTATGCAAACATAAAAATGACTTAAAACTGATCAATAAACATACGCTCCCAAATTTTTGAAAGCACAACAATTATTTTTGGAGAAGATTTTTTCGTTCTTTCGGTAAGCTTGGATTAACCGCAACTAAAATTAGTTAGGTTTTATTACTGTTTGACGTTTCGTTGATCCTGTCGACCGACCTCATCAGAAGCAATAAACCGCTACGAGTTATACCACTAACAATATCAAAGTCTAGCTAATTCTACAGTAGATGAGGTTATTGTAAGCTTACAGGAAGAACGAAAAAACCATCAAGTAAATTCATATATATGTCCGGTGAACGTATCATCTCTAGGCCTATACCAACCTTTGCAACTTTCAATTATTGTTGGAGGGTGATCTCCAAAATTACATAGTCATCCCGGGATTAGGACCTGTTGACGAAGGGCGTTCTGCAGCGTACGAATAATAAAGAAAATATACAGTAAAGGCTTTATGATCTTTAAAAATATTTTGAGGAATTAAAATGCTCCTGTTGCCTTCTTGAGTACGGGCCTGAATTTAAGATTTCTATAGATCCGGAAAACGGCAAGGCAAGCATTTCTTTTATATCTACCCCCTTCCTGACAATAATTGCGAGTCCTCCCTGTGTAACAGGGTTGCCGTTGGTTTTTTTACGGACCACAGAATACGACGATCATTAGCAATCGTGCAGACAAATTTTCCAGATCAATATGCTCTGTTTTGTTTTATTAGCTGCTCACAGTGCAGAGCCGACGGCAGAGCAGTCGACTTAGGGGGGCCAAAGTCTGAAATTAAGCACAAAAACCGCTGTCTTTAAAGGAGTAAGCTGGTTCATTGGGGGGGCCGGGCCCCCTCTCCCGTCCCTGTCGCAGTGGCGACTTGAGTTTTTGTAATAATGAAGTATTTTCATTGGAGAGGAAATCCATGTTAAACCCCCAAACCGCAACTCTTGGTTCTTAAGACTAGCGCCCAACTACTCAGCTAAATGGTGATGAAAGAGAATTCCGACAACCGAACAATGGATCTCCCGAAAACACAGTTCAGACACAACGATTCGGAAAAGATCTGTACTTTTTATGTTTGTGGTCTAAACTTGCCTTTTTGTTTTGAAATGTTTAGATACGCTTGATCCAATCAATATCATCCAAAACTGGGAAACATGGAAAGTGGAAGGGTGGATTACAAACGAAACGAGTTACCTCGTTTACAAATTTAGAAGTAACGACTCTAACAAGGATACATCAAACATAACAGGTTTCGAAGATCCTGGCTATGGACGCTTAAAAAAGATTTATTTGTTCAAAAAGTGAGCTGTGTAAATATTCTGTAGCCTAGGCTTTTGCATATCATATTTATCCTTCTATCACGAGAAAGTGACCAAAGCGCGATATAAAGAGCTCGCTTAGGAGTTGCCGGCCATTTGTCTATATCGCTTTAAGAGGAAGAAATCTCGTTTAGTGCCTTTTCCAACAGCATGACAAGTAAACTTGATGGCTTGTTTGCAACACTGTCCCTTTGCTGCTGAGTATCAAGCAAGAAAGCTATGAATAGCAAGTTTAAAGTCGTTGCTTTAACTCGACTCAAAATTAAACCCTAGTCTACTACAGCTTCTCAGGCGGTCGCTTCATCCACTCGGTCATCTGAGCTTTTAAGCTATTCAGCCGCCTGAGCTGGCACCGCAAGATTAAAAAATATTTCGGCAATTTGCTTGAATTGAAGAACTATTTGCTTGACTTGAAGAACTTGATATTTTAAACGACCGGTTAGCTCAGTTGTTAAGCGCACGCTACGGGTGCGAGACCCTGGCCGGTCAAATCAGCAACGGCTCGTTACCGCTGCGACGTTTTTTCGTAGCTGTGTTGCCCAGGCGCTAAGCCGCGTAGATGAGCCCGCCACAAGTTACACTCTTCGGCGTGATACCGCGAGTATAATGAAGATTTGATTTGGTATTTTCGCTCCATTTTATCATGTGATGCACTTTCAAAATTCAATCACAGCGGAACCGCAGTTGCGGGTCCATCCTTACGGGTTCGATTCACGGGTGGAGCCGATTGCATTTTGCGCAGATTTCAAATTGTTGTCTACTCGACAAGCTCCAGTTTACTTTTCAGTCTCTCGCATTTTCTGATCACTTTTGAGTTAAATTTAATAACCCTACTACTGTATATGTACACTTTTCATATCAAAATAAAAAAATCAAATCTTCATTATATCTGCGGTATTATACCGAAGCGTATAGCGGCTGGCGGGGCCCATCCTCACGGCTTGACGTCTGGACCATACAGCTCTGAAGAAACGTCGCAGCGGTGGCCAGCTGTGTCTGATTTGACCGGCCCTGGAATTGAACCTACAAACTTTGGCACCGGTGATGTTCATCATGTCTTTAACCGATACGACAGCCTTGCGCGTGCATTGTTGATATTATGTGTCCAAACTGCTTTTTTGCAGAAATTTGTCTGAAGATTTTCGTGAGAAGGTGCATTTTTGCTACACTCCTGGGAGGGATGTTTTACTACAAGTGTGCAGGCCTGAACAAGGCTGGAATTTAAATTTTGCACGCTATGGAGGGACAGCTGAAACTAGAAATACCATTAAAGTGCACAACTTTTATGGCAGAATCGCAGTGATAACAACAGTATTGACCTTAAATAAGACCAATCCTTATCCTTTTGATGATGAGCAAGCTCCACTGTATTTACCAGGTATGTGAGGGCTTGGCTGCTGCAAAAAATTTTTGCTGTGCACTGTTAGGTGGGACAGAAGAAACTTTGATGTGAAAAAGAGGACGATTCTTGGTACCATATTTATCCTATCGTGATGAAGACGCTGGGCACTATTGCGAGCTTGCTCAGGAGTTGCCATCCATCTGTCTACCACTTAAAGATGGAAAATCACACCTACATGCTTTCGCAAATTCTCATCTCGTTGAGATCATGCATTCCCTGTGTGTTGTAGGGCAGCCCAATGGAGAAGCAAAGTGTTAAGGACTCAAAATCTGGAAGCCGCGTGGAAGTGGTTAATCATTACTTGGCGAAACGCAATAAGAATCAGTGATATAATGGTGTTGCCATTTGTAATTTGTGAAATCCATTTTTCATTGCAAAGGCGTCCAAGTCTTTGTGTAGGGTGTGAAATTGGTTGCCAACGCATGCGCAACGTAAAACGTATCACATTCACGTTGAACAAAAGATTTGCAAATCGCTTTGTTTCTATTGGGAGGAAGATTTTATCAATGGTAAAACGTTTAGTATTCGTGACGATCAACTTACGTCAACTTCAGTAAAATTCAATAAAATTGGGACAACGCCTTGTTCTTTCTCATTTTGTCTTTTCGTCGTGGTTGCTCTGTTAACTTCAATGCTTTTTATTTTTAGAATTGGGAACTGTTCATTATACCTACTGTATTTTTCTTGTAAGAACGTAATAGCACATGTAACAACTTCCTTTCTTTGTTTTTATAACAGTTAGAACGCAGTTGCACTTACTTGTACTAATTACACTTTTCTGTTACTTCTTTTCTTTTGTAATGTTGTATGTAATGTAGTAGTAACAGAGGCAGTATCAACAACTAAAAAGCAATGTCCTTCCTGGCCTACCGGACGGGAAGTCATGACGACTTCCTCTTGTTGGGTCAGAGGCTATAACAGCACTCCATCACCATTAGTGCAAAGCACTCCGGTAAATCGTACCGTAGAGCGAGACAGCGCTGTTTCTGGCTATTAGCCTTCATCAGCCGCCCTCAGGTAAGAAGCGTTCATCTTCAAGGACGAATGATCTTGCCAGGATCACTCACCCTGGCCACGTAAAGAGTTTGACTGGAATGGTGACGTAACCACACGAGTAGATTGCGTACCACAAAAGTTAAATTCTTTAGGAAATATTTATGTGAAAGGATGAATGATCCTAGTAAAGTTATGTGTCCTGGAAGGTAAATGTTTCTTACCTGACGGCGACTGATGAAAACTAATTGCCAATAACAGCGCTGACTCGCTCTACGGTACGATTTATAGGAGAGGCAGTGTGTCAAACGTTCTTCCTTTTGAGAAGTTTCAACAAATCAGTTTAAATGCTTCCTAGCATATTTACATTTAATTAGATACAAAATGCGTTTTTAGGAAAAAATTTTTTTTTGATAAACGGTGCCTGCTCATTTACATTTAACCCTTCTTACGCTTATTGACGCTGCTACTGTTTACGCGGGTCAATCCCCCAAGCCCTAGTGAATATCAGCAGTGGCTTGCGTGAAGGGGACTCTTAATATTTATGTACCTTTTTCAGCCTTTTCTTTTTTCGATGGAGGCTACGTTGAAGCCATTTTTTGCTCAAAATCTCCGAGAAATCTTTTTCCTTTTTGTCGTAAATCTCCTTCACGCTGGTCCTCCCCCCAGAAAATCTATGCGCATGCCCGTGGAAGTTAGGGTCAATATCCACGCACGCATTAAACAGAATTTTGTGAAACGAGATGTATAGAATTGCAGGTCAATCTATTATGACACAACTTAACAGCAATGAAATTTACGCTGAGTTAATTGTAGAATATAGACAAAAAATCTAATCATTGCTATATTTGCGGTATTAGGCCGAAGCGTGCAACGAGAGGCGGGGCCAATCTCCGCGACTTAGCGCCTGGATAACACAACTTCGAAGAAACGTCGCAGCAATGGCGAACCGTCGGGCACTATGTCCGGTGTGACCGGCTCGGCATTGAGTCAATGCATGACTTCTACAGCGACAGCAATGTATGTAACCACTACGCCAAACGTTCTGAACAGCAAAATTTGATTTCTTGTCAAGCTTAGGCTGAAGCATAATCTAATTTATATTTTCAGACATTAGTGTGTTCATTGGAGCTCAATCGAATGTAAATGAAACGGATTGGGTTTGGATTAATGGATCAAATTTAAACAACCCAAAATATCCAAGATCGGACGAGTCTTTATGCCAACAAATGACCTGGCCTTTAACTTATGATAATGGAATCAACTTAAGACCAAAAGATTGTGGTTCGGGAGAGTCTTATTACGTCTGTAAAGGTACTGTGAATAGTGTCATTTTTACTGCTCATTTCTTGACATCACAACCATATGTAAAGCGTTTTGCAGACATTGGCTAGTTCGATGAAGGGTGTAAGAATGCTTAACCTTCTTCATAAATTTTTAGCTATTCAAATTAATGTGTTATCAGCTTCTACTTCCAGACGCACAAAATAGAAGATAATTATTCTTTTAATTTTAGCTCTCCCTTCAAAAATTCCGAATTCGCCCCTGGTTGACCCACGCAGGGTTGGGAATCGATACCCAAAATAGTAAGAAACAATCGATATTCGATAGTTTACCAAAAAGTAAAGAAATAATCGATTTCGATGGTATACAGTTTAAAAAAGTAAAGAATAAAGAATATTAGGCCTATAATCGATATTCGATATTACACTGAGCATTCAGCGGTGTACGCCAAACGTTTTTGTGATGTCCTCGCATTCATGCGGTAACTTGCAGACAGACGACGGACATAGTATATGCGAAGCAACTTTGCAATAAATAATTTTAGTTTTTTTTGGTACAAAAAAAAATTTATCAGCAAAAACAAGGTAATGACACACCGACGATTATTTTAAATTTACTAAAGTGAGATAAAGTAACCTGGACAAAAAGAATCGAATATGGAATATCGAATTGCGCCAAAAAAAGAAAGTAAAGACAGGGCATATTCGATACTCAATCAAAAAAGTAAAGGCTCTAGTGCATTCGATGAACAAAAAGTCAAGAATATTGAATATCGATTACAATCGATTTTTCCCAACCCTGGGCCCACGTAACAATGTAGGTTGATCAGCAAGGTAGCCTACCAGTCAGCCGGAATTGTATTGAGTCAGTGGCCTACTAGTAACAGCAACCGTTTCCCCAGTTTTTAAAAACTATGGCATTAACTTTCTGATATATTTTTCGCTAAAACAATCGTTTGCGTGGCCGGAGAGCGCCTTGATTATTTTTTTTGTGATATGAGAATAAACGTGCAATCAAATAAGGAAATGAATTATGTAAACAACTTTCTTTATATGTTAGATTACACGAGAGTTTTGACATTAGCGTCGCTTGCGTTCATTTTTACCCTAAAATATCCACGTTTGGTTGAAAAGTTTGTGGGTTGTACAACGGTAGTCGGGAATTCAACAATGCGATGCGATCGAGCGAAATGAGTGACATCATTAGCATCAGTAGCATGTGACTTAGTGTGCGCACTGACACGTGATCTTGTACGCTCATCTGCATGGTTGCTGGCACTCGCCAACAAAATATAAAATGTTCAAATGTTTTCATAACTTCAAGCCAAAAGTCGCTAAAGTTCTGTATCACTGCTTACCGGTTGCATGCGCGGTATCGCCGGGCTATTTGCTGAATATATCCATAAACACTTTGATATTTTGTTCAGTTGAAGTAGCAGTGAAATTGGAAGAAGTTGAATGCAATGGTACAGCGCTACGTTTGTCGGTGCAAGCTTCAAATGTTAGCAAAGCTTACCTTGAGGTAAAGTTTGTGTAATGCTGACCAGACATTTTTCAAAAAATCAAATCTTGTTCTATTTGCGGCGTGGCGCCGAAGTGTGTGACTAGTGGCGGGGCCCATATCTCCGCAGCTAATCGCTCGGGCAACGCAGAACGTGGCAGCTGTGGCGAGCCGTTGGCGACACTGTGTCCAATTTAACCGACCCTGGAATTGAACCCCAGCCCTTATGGTTGTCTTTACTCCCGCGCCGACAGGGGTTGTCTTTACTCCCTGCACCAACCAGCAATAACCAGTCATCGTAGTTCAGTCTAAAATGTTTTGTTAAACTTGCAGGTAACGATGCCCAATCATCAAACTTTAAGCTTTCTACCGGAGGAGCTGAGCATTATTGGTAATCTTTCGCAAAGAACGGAGTACACACTGCCGGTCAGTCATCTACTGAGTGCGGTTTCCTGTAAAACACAAGTGGAATAAACGCTTATAATCGTATGAAAAAAATGTGATGGTAGTTTTCTCAGATATGGAGCTACTGTTATATAGCTGTTGCAGCCTTGAAAGAACATCAATTTTTAGCAGGATGGTCAACTGCAGTGCTGGGCAAGTGCGCAACTAAATCCGCTAGTTCGCTAGTCCGCAATTGCGGATTAGCAAAGATTATTTTGGACTTTCGGATTTGCGGACTGTCGTTGTTGAAATCGTGGACTTGCGGTTGCAGGTTTGCATTAATTAAAGTCCGCAAGTTAAAAATTTTGGCTCGTAAGTCGTATAATTGACGTCTCTGACAGTTTCAATTTGATGGTAAAAATTTACGGTGTTAAACAATTTCTGCAAAAACAAGTTCAAAGCACTAGCTCATTAATTGTGTTGGCTGCTATTAATTTCAAACATTTCACGCCTTATTAGCCTAGTTTCACAACAAAAAAAGAAAAGAACGGTAAACCTCTCGCAAACAAAATATGCTTGAACAACTTGCCATCTGCAACTTTTGACAAAAGGATTATAGTTTGCACGCTTGGTATTGCCCTACTTTTGTTTCATTAAACAACAATGATTTTGCTCAAACCACAGCCCTTATGCCGATCTCAAACCAGCTAGATACAAATAGAATACAACTTAGAATGTATTTTTAAGTAATTCCTGCGGGTTATTTTCAATTTCTGCGAAAGAAATTTAAGCAGCTTACTGTATTTTTTTGATAAAGTCTAGCGCAGTGCCAATGGAATAAAGTGTTTTTATCAACAATATTAATTGGCTATATCTGCACGAACAATTTAGAATCATTTTTTGCCGTAATTTTTTACGGTGTAAGCAAATAAAGTAGTCAGTACGCAGAGACAGCCTGCTGAGTCAAGCAGGGGTTAAGATTTTTAAAGTCTGATAGTCACCGGTAACCATTCATTTGAACGCCATGGTTCTGTTGCCATTGTGATTTTATTTTAAGAAATAATGTTACAAAAAAGATCGCCTTATTCACCGCTAACTGGAGAAGCAAGTGACAATAGATGAAAAAGATAAATTCTAATTAGTTGATTTTCAGTTTTTCTCGATTTTATTTTGTCACATAAAAAACGACAGCGGCGCTAGTGGGAGGATGAAGAAAAATTATTAACGGTAAGAATTTATTGTTTCCAAGCTTACGATTGACTTTCTGGTTTTCAAAGTGAATCTTTCTATGAAGCATTCAAAAAATAGTTAATTATTGTAAAGCAGTACGATTGTTTTTTGAATGCCAGACTGCCGGTGCATGCAGTATTTTAGTGTGTATTCCAGATTGCAAAATTTTTGAGTGCAAAGAAATACCCCTTTGTGTATGTACAGTAATAAGTTTCATTTCGTGATTGGGCGATGTTCAAATTTTTAGATTTGTTAAAAAGTCAGAATGCGCGACGGTGAACTGATGCCTCTGTGTTTTATTTCTTTGAGCTAGTTTGGTTTACGCGTCGCATTTTTCAAGTGAAAAAATCTAATATTGTCCTAATACTCAAATCTTTTGTACAGGCTTTGTGCAATACGTTACTTAAAAGCTTCTACAGCTTCCATTTCACTGCTATAACTACTTCACCATTAATGATTTTGCAGTGGCTGCGCCAGCAGGAGCTTGGACTCTCTATTTCACTCTATCGCTTGGAAAAGAGCAAAACAGGCACTTCGTATGCCGTTTAAGAGCGTCCACTTGTTAGCCACTTTAGAGCGTCCGCTATGGTTTTATTTCCTGTCGGGTCACAAAGATTTAATATTCGCACCTTCCCACCCCCAGGCCCTCAGCGTGGCGTAATGGTTTAAAGTTGGTAAAAGCTCTTTAAAACAGTGTGTTCTTAACCTTTTGAGGTGATCGTTCCCTTTGAGCTTTTATTGAACTTTTCTTGTACTTTTATTGGCTGAAGCGAAGGTGAATTTACTGAAACACAGACAAAACAGCTTTTACAGTAAATTGACGACCCTTCTCGTAAGTTACCCTTGGTCAAGAACCCCTGCCTTAAAAAATCACTTTTACAATAGTAAGTATATCGGCTAAACTCCAATCAAGCTTCGCATTCGGCTAAAATGCTTCACGATAATCCTTATCTCTACAGAGTCTGCAGACCTACCTCTGCTGGCGTTTTTTACCAACGGCAAATTATAAAGATACCATAAGAAACTTGAACATTAAATTTGAAACATTGTCAAGTTTTAAACGAATCGGAGTTCGTTTCAAGTATAACTTCTTCATTGCTTTCTTGTGACTAAAAGATGAAAATGAAAAAACAATTGATCAGTGATCACTTGGAATTCTGTCAACTCGGAAAAGAAAGGGTTTTCAAGTACAGCGTCATACTGTAAAAATTTTAATTCAGTGTTTACTTCTTTTTCCGTTGATTGCTTTCATTTTGCCGTTAATCAGAAATTCGCGAATGTTATTAACAACGTCTGAAATACGATAGCAGAACCAACTTAGTGACAGCATGCAATAAAAATTATCGAAGTTTCATTTTCTGAAAATGAATTGGGATCCGTGTTAGTTATGGCCTTGCCGCAATGGCTTCTTCCAAAAGTTTTTCTGCCTACACTCTTGCATATTGTGTATGTTGATGATTTAATTTTTCGTATGAGCCTATCAATTCTTTCCTTTCTTTATTAAACCGATCACATGCTTAAACACGAGTATAAAGTGATCTTTCGATGTTCTCTTCTCTTTGTGTAGGCTTAGGCCTAATTAAGTGGGCGGGCCTTCTCCACAATGGTAGACTTTCCGTGACGTAATTATCTAAAAGAAATTTTACCGAAATCAGCAAAAACCAATGCATATGGCACCAGCCACACGATGAAGCAACTTGCCGATAGACAGTTATGAGAGATTTTAAACGAATTTGTTGCGCACCAGCATTTTAAGGCGCAAATGTGTTGATAAGATCCGGATTAGAATGATTTTAATGTTGCGAATTGCGGTTGCGGATTTAAAAGAATTTGTGATTGCGAACTAGCGGATTGAAACGTTTAAAACATAGTTGAGAAATTGTGGTTTCGGATTAAGAACTTTAAAATCTGGTTACGGAATCGCGGGCTTCGGATTTCAAAAAAAACTTGCGATGCCCAGCACTGGTCAACTAATTCATTTAGAGAGATTTAAAATCTTGGAGATTTTTATAATTAAAGCAAACCCCCAGAATAGTCTATGTTTTAATAATTAAATTACAGTTTTTTTATTTCCCTGCAAAATTATCTTACTTTCTTTTAAAATTTGATATTTAGCAATCAATGCTTAAAGAGTTTATGCTCGTTTTGTTGCAGATTCGAATTCGTTTTTCCGAATGCCTCGTCGCAGATTCGATTGAAACCGAAGTAACTGGTACTACCGGTTACGGTGTACCAGATTCCGTGACTTCTGCTCGTGTCGAAAATAATTCTGATAGTACATGTATTGTTTTTTGGAATCACAATAAGCCGAGCACTGAAAAGATGCAGTATCAGGTAAGGACCAGAGGTGGCGCACAATTTTTCTTAGGGAACCATGTAAAAGAAATTTACCACACAAGGCGCGGTTTTTTAAGGCGGGTTTGCACTGAGGCCGCGGACAGTTGCAGAGTGAGTCCGTAACTGTCCGCAACTGTCCGCCGTTAGTCTGCAACTGTCCGCCGCCAGTCCACAGAAAAAATTAAATTCATTTAATTTTTAAAATCTTTTTTTTTTAAATCTTTTTTTTTTTAAATCTTTTTTTTTTTAAATCTTTTTTTTTTAATTCATTTAATTTTTTCTGCGGATCGAGTCGGGACTTCTGAGTCCGCAACTGTCCGCGATGAGTCCGTAACTGTCCGCAACTGTCTGCAATTATCCGCAATTAACTTGCATCAACTGCTCATATTGCCCACAAAGAGAACTGCGTTGGAGCCAGGGTTTTGCCCACAAACTTCTTTTTCTCATTTTTGCCGTGATTTTCTTTCTTCTATCTTTTTCTTTTTCCAAACGTATCTGTTGCTCTAGGTAATAAATGAGAATTTCCAACTGCTGCAATATTGCCAGTTTTTGCCGAAAATTTAACATCTTCATGATCTATGAATTTACTACTTCAGCAGTATTCTGGTAATAACGAGTGTGAATATGAAACTTGCTGCAGCATTTTTCTTGTTTGCAACGGTCCCAGTTGAACTCGCAACTGTCCGCTGACCCATGGATGTGTATTAAAAGTTTTTGTTCTTTTTCAATCCACGAATAATTAACTTTAATTTTTTAAGTAAGTCGTTTTTCGATCGAGATAGAGCATCAAAATGTATTACAGACAGATAGGAAACCACGTCTTCCGAATCGTTTGACATCAAATTCAGCCGTGTAGCATGTGTGCTTTTCGAGTTAAGTCATTTACCCCCCCAAAATATTTCAAAGTCTTCCCCGGGCATGAAGAACTCAATATTTTTCAAAAAAATTTTTGCAATGGGTTTCTGTGCCGATTTGCACCCTGTAAATCATATAAACTAAGAGTTTGCGAAAAAAAGTGAAAAAACGGGACTCTCTAACCCTGCATACGCCAATGTTTAGAGCTCAATTGCATACATCGGTTTTCACAAGCCAAATACGACATTTAATTAATATGTTGACGTTGTTTTTTTGCATATTTATTTTCCTATCACGAGAAAACGATCAATGCGCTATACGAGCTCGCTTAGGAGTCGCCAGCCATCTATCTACCACGCCAAGATGGGGGTATCTCGCTAAGTGCCTTTTTCAACGGCACAACAAGTAAACTTGCCGGCTTGTTCTCCACACTGTCCCTTTAATGCTGAGCGTTAAACAGGGAAGTAGTGAATACCAATTTTAAGGTCATTGGTTTGACCCGACTTGGAATCAAACCCGAGCCTACAGCTCCCGAGGCAGACGTTCTCACCACTCGTCCATTTGAGCTGTTATGTGAACACAACTACGAGAATTTTGCAAATTCTTGTTAATATTTAAAAAAAAAATGAAGTTCAACTTTTTAAATTAATGCACAGGTTGGTTGCAAAATCTTAAAAACTGCTTTCTCAGTCGCATAATCAAATTTTGTGTTGATAGCTGCGAAAGACCTTTTTACAGCATATTTTTCAAGATTTTGAAACCATTTTTCATAAACATTTCTAAAAATACCTTTACAAAAACTTTTGTTTACATTTTGTCCTTTTAATTTTTCAGTTTACGATTTTGTCCAACTCTTCCGAAACAAAACACGTAGCCGAAGGGAAGACTTCTGCTGATGGATCGTTTTATTTTGATCTTAGTGATGTGTTGAGACTCAAAACTTCTTACAAACATAATGATTCCTTTGAATTTGAGGTAATGCGTAGCCCAAGAGTTCTTGACCTATGGTCAGTGGCATTGGAAGTACTTTTAAGCAGGGGAGGGCTGAAATTTGTGTTACCATATCAACGTCTGGGGGCTTCGCCCCCCAGACCCCACTCCTTGTTGTCGCAACAAGCGTCATGGACACCATGCACTTTACTTCAGTAAAAGTCACTTGGAGACAGCTTTGTGAACTCAAGCTTTCCTCTAGCTAGCATAAACACACAGCAGCCACTTCGACGTTTGTAAACGTGTTAATCTCCTTTAAATGAAATTATTATTCGTTCACAAGCTCCTAGGCAGGAGCGTATTTAGGTAGGGGTGTATTGTACCATGCCTAACCCGTTCCTTTTGACTTTGCCTTTTATTAAAAAAGAACAAAATTAATGGTGCCAAATGACTGAAATATGCCATACTCTTTTAATGATTTTTGTAGCTTATGGCCAGGGGCGGATCCAGGGGGTTAGGATGAGGGGTATGCATAATTATTACACATCCTCCCACCAGCCGTTTTCAAAAATGTTTTTGATGTATGCAATTTTTTTGTAGTTTCGATTTTGAATCTTTCGATCGCGATAAGCCTTACACCAGTACGCATAATCGAAAACGTGCGAACAAATGCATCATATTTTTTCGTATTTAGTTGCACATTTATCCTCGTATATCACGAGAAAGCGATCAATACGCTGTACCAGCACGAGCTTGCTTAGGAAAGTACGAGCTCGCTTAGGATAATAATTTGGCGAAGCACTTAAAAAATTAGGATCAAAAATTTAAGCAAAATTTGTCTGAAAATTATTCAAAAAGCACTAAAATAGCCATTCGCAGCATCTGAATTATCAAACTTTTTCCGGGGGAGCATGTCCCAGACCCCCTACAGCTTTTCTTATTTCTCAATCAGCTTCAAATTTGTTCTGCCGAAAAAAAATACGCTTGAAAAAAATGTGGAAATTATGGCAACCCCTCTTTTTAAAATTTTTCCCTACGCCACTGCTCCTGGGATAGGCTGGATAGCAGCTACTGTAAGTCTAATTTGATGTTTTGTTGTTTCGCTGAATTTGCGTATTGGCCAAAAAGTTTCTATTAAAATTGGAGAAAATTTAACTGTGACATCATAAAGCTTCAAGAGCTTTGTACACGAAGTTACCGGTTACCAGGAAATTCAACAGTTTTTGCGATTTTGTTCACTTTTGTCACAAAGTTGCAAAAGTTAATACGTTGGTTTGATGGTATTAATGAAGAAAAGAAACGAATAACAAGTGACGCCATAAGCCATCGTTGAAGTGCAATAGGGTGTACTGTAGTTATAAATTTTTAAAAGAGGGGCTAAAGGGGGTCTTGAAATTTCCATGGGGGTTTGAAAAAATATAGGGGGGCTTCAGCCCCCCTTAGCCCCCACCTTCCAACGTCCTTGCCTATGGTCAATCAGCAGGGCAATGAAGATGCTTCAAGGGCCTGTAAACCAAATATAAATACTGTAACCTAAGAATATGTACAGTAAGATGTATGAGGCAATGTTGGCTTTACCAAAGTCTATCCAGTCTAGCTGTCGGCTAAGTGAGTTACTCCAGCTTATAACTGTAAATTAAGATAACGAATTTCAATGACTTTAATTTGCATCAAACCCGCTGAGATCTTAGGCCAGGGGTCGGCGACGTTATATTTCCAGTGTGCCAATTTGTAAAATTTAATGTCAAAATATATGTTTGCGTGTCGATAAAAAATTGCGTTATATAACGGCGTAAAAGACTTCCTGCGCTTGGCGATGCATTCTGCAATTTTGTATCTACTTTCCGTTTCTGATTTGTACTGCGAACTATTTTAAAATGGTACTCTGCTTTTCGTAACAAGAAACTGCCTTTTTAAAAGCTTCATTTTTCTTCGAATGATGTTTAAATAGTTTTTCGTGTGTAGCATGAGGCGCCGTTTGGAAAAAAATAATTTAGTTTTTTCATATGTTTTTTCAACCAATTTAAGCTACATTTTGTCCGATATATTATGTAGGAAATTTCCTATATATTATATAAGACAAATTTCCTATATATTATAGAAAATTTCCCATATATTATATAAGACAAATCATATTGCACAAAACAACCAAAACAAATACAGTGCAAAACATATAGGAAATTTCGTGTATAATATGTAAGACAAATTATTGCTCAAATTAGCCAAAAAACGCATCGCAAAACATAATTTGTCTTATAAATTACATGAGAAATTTCCTATATGTTTTTCGCTTCTTTTTTTGGCTAATTTGAGTTATAATTTGTCTTACATAATATATAAGAATTTCCTACTCAATCTCCTGACAGCCACTGTTCCTATTTTATTACATTTCATCAGAGGAGCTGAGAGTAGTCAGGGTTGTAGATCCTCAAAATCAAATTTAAGGAACTTCAGAAGCCTTTTGTTTGTGGTACCACAAAACAAAAAACCTCAACCCCTGCCAAAGAGCTCAAATCGCATAAGCGATGAGCTTTGCGCAATGCTACGACAGGGGCCCCAGTTAAGAGTGCTCGACCAAGCACAAGGCAAGGGAGCGTAGTGAAATTTCCTATATATTTTGCGTCAGTATTTTTGGCTATTTTAAACCACATAGTTTTCGTATACACAGGAAATTTCCTATATAATATATTGGACAAAATGTAGCTTAAATTGGTTAAAAAAAAAACATGTGAAAAAACCTAAATTATTTTTTTCCAAAAGACGCCTCATAGTTTAGTTTCAAAATGACGTTTAATACCTGAGGTACGGCAAGCGACATTTTCACAACAGAGGGTAGCCTACTGTACAAGTGTACATATTGCTATGTCACTACGACAGACAAACCGAAAACCATCTGCTGTCCACGACTCTTCAAATTATCTCGCATCTGATTTTGACCTTTTGGCTGCAGACAGTGCACTTGACTTGGTCAGGGTTACTAACTGAATAAAAATGCTAATATACACTACTCAACAGTGACGTAATAATAGTATTGAAAAAATGATGATGACTAAACAACAAACAAAACACAGCAATCAAACCAAAAGGGAACATTATTTTTACTTTCCTTTCGTATGATTTGCCTTAGCTTAAACAGATAACTTTAAAAAGAATTTAAACATTTTAGTTCAAGTTTTTCGTACCAAATTTTTTTTGAGTATTTCCGAGGCAGTTTGCTTAACTGTAGGGCCTATATAAATCAAGTTTATAAAAGGAAGTAAAAATTCCAAAATTGCAAAAATATTTAAAAGTTATCTGCAGAAAATGTGTAACCATGTCGATTTCAAAACATCTCGATTTCAGATTCAAGCCCTTTCATCCTGCGGACAGTTGAGTGAAAGTGTTTTTGTCAATGGTAGTTGTGTTATACCTTTAACGGATTCAACAAATCTTTCCCTCTATGAGATTATTGCGATAGCAGCTGGAGCTACAGGTCTCTGTCTAATTGTGGGAGTGATTATATGCATTTGCAAACGGTAATTCTGTTTGATAGCTATCCGTCTGATGCTAAACTCCGCATTTTTTAACCTTGATCTCTGAAAATCCAAATGCTGTTCAAAGACCAAGGTAGCGAGCAAAAAACTTAGGGCGCAAATCACAATAGATCAGCCAAAGATTATCACGATTGCGTTATTTTATAAAAACGAGGTAAACTCTCTTCAGACGTAACAAGTGAGCTTGCGCTCTTCGAGTTGGTTGCCACTCAAAACACGGTTATTCTGTCTTTGCTCTTCAACCGCGACAAAATAATTTTTAGTCGTTCAAGTGGTTTCCTGCAGGTTTTTATTTTTGGATAAGGTGAATACCATCTGAAGGGCCTGGAACAGCGAAACAGGCTTTGTGGTGTAGTGACTTTTTAACTTTTGCACATGCAACACAAGCTCTTGTTAACAAAAGCAGTCGAGAATTTGTCTTGGGTAACTAAGGGGCGAATCCAAAATTTTTCAGGAAAGAGGGATGTTGACTAGACCTATAACTACAAATTTAGGGAGGGTTGGGCCTTGAGCTCTGTCATTGCTCCCCTTCCTGGATATGCCAAAGACGTTGAGCTTTACTTTGATACATAGAAGATCAAATCGTCATAAAAAGACGATTCTGGATACGAGCGAGTTGGTAGTTCAAACAAAGACGTGCGAAGCCAGGGATTGTGACGTTGCCAGTTCATCTGAGAGGACGAACATTGAGAATTACGTTAATGTACCGCCTGCCGGAAACTCACAAGAGACTTCAACAATTTGGGACCCAAGCAAGTACGCAAATAACTAACGTTATTTCATGTCAGTTTAATGCTGAAACTTAGAAAAGTACGTTTGCCAGCTCGATACTTATTCGATCTTTAGTTGTCTCTAACGTACATTGCCTAATGCCTATATTTTATCTCTACAAACCGCTTGACCGGCCGGTTGGTACAGTGGTTAAAGACATTGCCATCGGCGCGAGTGGTCTGGGTTTGATTCCCCGGCGTGTCAAATCGGACTCAGGATCGTCAACCGTTCGCCACCGCTGCTACTTTTGTTCGGAGATTTGGAGCCTAAGGGCTAAGTCGTGGACATGGGCACCGCCTCTTACTACATGGTGTAATGCCGCGAGATAATGAAGATTTGACTTTTGTATTTGACAAAAACGTTCGTTGTAGTCATGTGCAGCTTAAAAAAAACGAAGTATTGTCAATTCAACGGACATGTCCAGCATTGTTTTGTCTTAACGTTTCTACACGACAATGCGGTGCACTGGGTTCAAACGAAAACTTTCGGATGGATCTGTTTTCTTTGCGAACGTTTTTGTTGCTTTCTTGCAAGAGGAAGATTGAAAAAAAATTATGTCTTTGTATTAGCTGCTCAAATCCTCAAAACTACAAAGAATATTAAAAAAGTTGCATTGGAAAAATATTTTAACAAATTTGTATAGGCTAATATAATTCATAATAAATTACGTTTATCGTCTTAAAACGCGATGCAAAAGCGACAATGAAACTGCTGCTACAGGTCTATTATGTTATTCAGTTGACAATTTAAGTGAAGGGGAACATTATAAAGATTATAAACATTACGATATTTTATAAGAAGGTTTTAATCATACTTTAGAATGAGGTTCGTCGAAAAAAAGAAAGCAGTGTTTCCAATCCTTTACTGGCTACGCCACTGCGTAAAACTAATGATTTTGGTGGTAAAATTACACTGTCATTTTCATATATGCTGTTTTTGAGCGCGTGGAAATAAAAAAAGTTATTATCATCATCATCAGAGCTGCAGAGTCGCCAGAAATTTCTGAAAACGTTGCTTTGATAACATTTACTTTGCAGAAAATCGATACAATTTCAAAGTGGAGTCATTAACATGGGAGAACGTGTTCAGAGCGTGCAGACAAAAACAGTTGGAGCGACTCGGTTCAAGCCACTCCCAGACACCGATGATGGTAAAGAGGAGTATGTGATGATGAAACCAAACGTGGAGCTGGTGTACCAAAATTTCCAATTCTGTGATAATTTGCAAGAAACAACTGAAGATGATAATTTAAACATATACGTTAATGGCCCTGTTTAATTCCACGAAGTTTATATTTTAATTTAAGAACTTTGAATAACCTATCCAAGATTTCATGCTTGTGGGTTATGCTATGTTTTGAGATTAATTCTTCTTAAAATTTTTGCCAGTGGCAACTGCAGGGGGATTTTGTGCGCACCCCTCAGGTCTCTTTTAATGCTAAGCCATTAACGTTCAGGTTCCCCAATAAAAATCTTTTTTGAGGTAAATCTATTTTACGCGTTCCCCCTACAAAAACTTCTGTGATTGCACTACTGCCTACCACAAGATGATTAAAAACTGATGTACGTACATCAGCATATTTGCAGAGCTTAAAACAGCATTTTATGGATCACTACTTCATTAGGGTAGGAATTAAAATGCGGCTCTCTTTTTGTCCATAAAAACATTTTTTGTGTACATTTTAAAAAAAAACTAGACTTATACCTGCAACAAAAAATTTTATGAAAGAAAAAAAAACTTAGTTGACGATCGCATTTTAACCCAACAGTTATTCTGGGCTAGTTAATATATCTTTCTGCGTAGACTGTGATTACTTGATACTTTTTTTTTTGTGTAACTGCTGTTGTGTTGAAATGAAATGACAGCAATAATCATGCAATCGATTGTTGTAGGCCTATGCGGAGCGCGATCTGGCGATTTCAAAAACATAAATTTGTACAATTGAGTCCAGGATCAAAAACACCGGGCTATAACTAACAGCGGATTCAAACGTTGAATGTCACTTCGTCGATGAAGCGTGACGCAGTGTTAATTAAAATTAGCCTAACCAGCCTCAATGAAAAAAATCAAATTGGAAAAGCAGCTTTAAATGCTCCGATTATAAAGTAACCGAGACAATCTCCGAAAGGCAACTTCATTTGATTTGAAGTCAAGGTATATCAAATCTTCAAAATAAACTCACGAAAACAGAAAATCCTGACGAGGAACAGCTGACATCAATCATTCTTCGCATCCCCTTCGTTTCGGATTAAAACCTCTTTTGAGCTTTCACGGGGAAGTTTCCCACCTCTGTGGTCAGAAGAGATACGTTTATTTGTGTCCGCCTCATTTTGGTTTTAAATCCTCTCGTCTTTCTCTTTTCTGCTTTGCAAGCACAGTACTAGACCAGCCGCATATAGCTATGCACGGCAAACAAAATTCATGACAGCTTATCGCTCGTAATCACATCTCTTCTTTTATACACCTGGCTGATAGTGAGAGCTCTAAAATTAAGCTGACAACGTATAGGCCTATAGCCTAATATGAATGGTAGGTCAACACCACAACAATGAGCACGGTCGATGTCTCAAATTAGATCGTAATAAGACGGATTTTTGTATAATTTTTTAAGGATCTTAGATCGGATTGCGTCCGTATGAACTAGAAATGGCATGGCCCGCTAAGAGACCCGCTAACGAGCCGTTAACCGGTCTTTTCAGTAGTCCGCTAACAGCCCAGCCTTATCTTTCGTTTCTAATTGGGCCGCAAACGAGCCGCTACAAATTTTAAAAATCCCTTTCAACTTTCATTTTTCTGTTAAATGTGGTAGAACGTTTATAAATGAATGGGCTTTAGGCGGGCCGGGCTTTGTTTTTGGGATGAGTTTTCAGATCGGTTACGGCTACTAGGCAGGACGTTCTGGGCCATGGGCGGTCCGGGTTGCAAAAAAGTCAGCCTGTGCCATCTCTAATGTGAACTGGAGTTGGTTACTTGCGATAATTCTTTTCCTTAGAAATTTGTGGAGTTTTAGGATTTACGAACTCAACCGCTTATCCAGAAATCCTACGTAAAATGGTACCTAGACCCTGGAGGGATTCTATTTTCAGATGTTATTGAGCGTTAGTTTTTTGATAATTTTTTAACACTAAAACTTCGGATTAGGATGTGGATATGGATTTATTGTCCTGGCACAGTGTATCTACGTAGGCCTGTTAAGGTGCGATTACACCAACCGAAACGTTAAGAGTTGAGACCTTTGGGACATTGTGCAGGTTTATTTATTGTGATATGACTGAGGCTATTTTCAAATTATATTGAACTGAAAATTCAACTGTAGTTGAGGGAGACTGCGATGTAAGCTTGTGCTCTTCGAGTTAGCAGCCACCCGTTATGTAAGCCTACGTCAAATGCGATTGGCTTTAGCGGCGAATTAAACCCGTCACGTAAGATCTGTCACCCCAGTAAAAATAATCGTTCCCCCCAGCAAAAAAAGAAAATTTGTCCTGGGGAAATGCCAAAACGTCCCCCCTCCCCCAGTGATAAGTACGGTAAGAAGTTAAATGTTTTTTATTCGTGTAGCTTGTGGATACAGACTGCGGCGATACTTTTCAGCATATCTTGTAGCCATTGTGGTTTCCTTCGCAAACTAAATCAAGAACAATCTTTTCAGTGCGCCTATTACAGAACAGAACCGTTTATTTTTCATCAACATTACAACCCTTCAGCTGGAGCGTATCCAGAAAGTTTTGGTGGGGGGGGGATGCAATTTTGAATTAAGTGGAATGTTAACCAAATACAAAGAAGTTTAGATCCGGAAACGGGCGTAAATAAATCCTTTGAAAATGTTTCATGTCAGGGGCTTAGGCCTATTTAGAATTTTTTGCAGGGAGGGGACGCCAAATTTTGTCACTTCTTTAAGCGTAGTTTTTTCCGGCAGAGTTAATTTTAAGCAACTTAAGTAACAAAAACAAATTGAAGGAGCCGTAGTTCCGGAGGCATGTTCCCCCGATAATTTTTGAGAATTTGCACCGCGTAATGTCCATTTTAGTGCTTTTTGAACAACTTTCAGGCAAAGTTTGTTCGTATTTTTGGCCTCTAACTTTAAATGCTTCACCAAATATAATGCATTTTGTTCGCACAGTTTCAATTGTGCGTGCTTAAGGCAGGGCCGGCGGTACCGCTCCCCGAACCCCCCGGCCAGGGGGGGGACAGGCCTGGTCAGAGGCCCCGTCGTAAACACCGCGGTGTTTTTTTACCTGAAAATGATTTTAATACGTGTTACGATGCAACATTAATTTGTTTGTGTGGAAAGGTGCTGGCGGGGGGGGAGGGGGGGGGAGGAGGAAAGGTTGAAGAATTGAAGAATGTTGGACTCCAATTGTGCCGCTCTTGTTTGAAACGTGTAGGCATAATCACTTTTAAAATACACTTTTTATGAAATATACTGTAAGTTATAGCAACAATAATAACTTCCTATTTCATGCGCCTTACTTCGCACATGGTAGGTGCTTGGAGGCTTGTAGGTTTTACAAGTTTACCCTGGTTTATACACAAAAGCAACAGGGGTATGCGACTACGCAAGCAGAGAGAATTAAGATTGGTTCGTCAAACGGATCGCTAAAAGTTCAAATTTATGACATATTATAACTTTAAGTAACGCCTACTTTAACTTCAATTGTTTTTTTAAGTAGTCTACCGGTTATTGCCAACCTACCATTTTAAGTAGGTTACCGCTTAACAACGCACAAAAAACAGCCAGTAGTTCAAGTATTGAAACGATTTTAGGTAAAACATTTGCCGGTAGTCCGGTAAACGCTTGCTTTGTGGAACCAGAGATCGTGTTCTTAAGAATTAGAATTTAAAAATGAACATTTTTCGCGAACCAGTTATACGCGGAAATTCAATACAGGAGCGTATTTAAAGGGAGGGGCATTGTGCCATGTCCCCCCCCCCCCCTTTGACTATGCCTTTTAAACAAAAAGAACAAAATTAATGGTGCCAAGTGACTAAAATATGCCAGATTCTTTTAATGGTTTCTGTAGATTATGGCCAGGAGCGGACTCAGGGGGTTAGGATGAAGAGTATGCATCCTCCCACCTGCCATTTTCAAACATATTGTTGATGTATACAATTTTTCCATAATTTCGAATCCCTTCGTTAGAAATATGCCTCACGTCTTCAGCACGCATATTCGCATAACCAAAAATGTGCGAGCAAAAATGCATCATATTTGGCGAAGCACTCAGATTTAGGGTCGAAAATGTTGAATAAAATTTGCCTGAAAATATTTAAAACGCATTAAAATAGCCATTACAGCATGCAAATTTTCAAAATTTTCCCGCGGGAGCATGATCTCGGACCCCCTAGCACTTTTTTTGTTTTTCAATCAGCTTCAAATCAGTTCTGCCGAAAAAAAAATGCGCTTGAAAAAATGTAGAAATTATGCCCCCGCCCCCCCCTCCCCCCCTTTCAAAATTTCTCGCTACGCCACTGATTCCATACCGTTCTTATTTCAAAGATTTGTCCTTATTTTGAGAGTCTACACTATGAATCTAGAAAAATATTATTGTCCTTATTTTTGAGAAATGTCCTTGTTTTTGGCTCGCGTTCATATTTTGTTCTATTTGTACTTCATCGACCAAGTTTTGTGTTATTCGTCTTGCCTTATTTTTGTCTTACCGTCAAAGATTTATTGTGACATCATAAAAGCAACACAATCTTATTCGGAACACAAAGAAGCAAGGTATAGATAGGCATGAAGCGTTGTTAGCACTTCAAGCGGTATAGCTTAGATTTCTAACTTGGGTACGTAGACGCAAAATGGAACGCAATCGTGTATTGCGTAAAAACATATCCGTTAGTTGAGAAATTTGCAAGGAAATTAATGTTGCGACTGTAATAACACTTATATCCGTCAGGTTCGTTCATCAAAAATCGCACGAATAAGTCGAATATGCATAAAATGCAAAATCGGGTGATAACCGCATTCTGTGCAAAACCACCTATTCCTTCCATTTTGCTTGCGGATAAAGGGGCCCCACGTGAAGTTTTCGGGGGGGGGGCCTCAGTTGGCCTAGCGCCGGCACTGGCTGTATGCTACCACCATTCCAAAATGTGTTCTGACAGGGAGCTGTTTGACCAGAAGACATAACGTCACTTCACAGCTTCCCGGTCGCACTATTGTGTGTAGGCATAGTTCTCGAGAATTCTGATGTAGGCTATTTAATTTACTGTATCTTTTGTTTTACCTCATCTTGTTCGCACTGCGACAAAATCAATTCGTGGTTGTTGTTTTTGTGGACGCATTTGATGGGATGGCGTGTATAGGTGTGTTCGAGGTTATAGTCTTTAACAACGCATGCAAAATGTTTTCTAAAATCTAACCACATATCTAGAAATAAGCTTTACTCCAGAATCGAAGCGATTAATTGAAACAAAAATTAAAAAACAAAACAATGGAATTCATAGTAGCTTATAGTCTAAGAAAGGGGGTGGATGGGGTGAGGAGGGGGTGCGTGGAGGTTAAACTGGTTCCAAAAAGACAATCGCTGCCTATATTTTATAGTAGGCAATGAAAACTCTTGAAAGTGTAACAAAAAAGATCATACCTTTGGATTGGTTATGTAGGCTAATTACGTTTGTTAAATCTTAAAAATTTCAACCGGATCTTGAAGTTCTTGATATTAGCTAATAGCTACCCGGTAGGCCTATTGTTTAGCTGGTAGCGCCACTACTTTTCTGGTAGCGGTTGCGGCAGCGCCGCTGTTTTTTCAGCGACAAACGACAAGCGGCAGAGCCGCTGTAATTTTGGCCGAGCAACGGCAGCGCTCCAGCGCCCCATAATGGAAATAATCTCGCTTTATAGTGCGACAGTTCATGATTCTGTAAATTGACATTCAATGTTTGAAGAACAAAACAAAAAGTTTTCAGTTTATTTATGAAAAATAATTAAGTACCCAGTGGCGTAGCGAGAAATTTAAAATGGGGGGACCATAATTTCCACATTTTTTCATGCGCATTTTTTTCGACGGAACAAATTTGAAGCTGATTGAGAAACAATAAAAGCTCTAGGGGGTCCGCGGGCATGCTCCCCCGGAAAAATTTTGAAAACCTACATGCAGTAGACCTAATGGCTATTTTAGTGCTTTTTGAATAATTTTCAGGCAAATTTTGTTCAAATTTTTTGCTCCTAATTCTGAGTGCTTCCCTAAATATAGTGCACATTTTCGACTATGCGTGGTTAAGGGGTAAGGCTTATTGGTATCGAAGACTTGCAAGAGGTTCAATATCATGAAAAAATTGTATGCAACAAAATACATTGTTGAAAATGGCTGGTGGGAAGATGCATATCCCTCATCCTACCCCCTCTGGCCATAAGTTACAGAAACCATCAAAAGAGTTCGGCATATTTAAGGCATTTGGCACCATCAGTTTTGCTCTTAATTACTAAAAGGCAAATCGAGTCAAAGGGGTGGGCCATGGCCCAATGTCCCCCCTTAAATACGCTTCTGTAAGTACCGGTTGCCTAAATTGATTTGATAGTGATGGAGTTCGCGTGACAAGCCTAACAGTCTCGAGCACAATTTTTAAAGTCTTAATTGTCTCGGTCGTGATCTTTAAATCTCGATCTGGAGTCTCTGTCTCGTGAAATTATGGACTCGGAATATGAGAAGCCCCAATCGATGATGAAACAAAAAAGTAAAAAGTTTTTGCATTCGATAACGAAAAAGTAGAGAACTCGATGTTTCCAACCCTGCTCCACACTGTCCTTTTAAAGGAGCAATCACTTTAACTGAGACGTTGAGACCTTTGAGATATTGTGCAGGTTTATCTTATTGTGATATGACTTAGTGGGAATGTGATGTCACAGTAAGATAAACCTGCACAATGTCTCAAAGGTCTCAACGTCTCAGTTAGTGTGATCACTTGTAATAAGGTCCTAAAAAAATTTTGACTTTATTGACTTTAGCGGGCTCTACCGATCAGCAAACTGCCAGAGATTTTAGGCACCAATGAACGAACTGCAGCTGCTAGTCTGTCCACCTTATGGCCTAACAAGCCCATAAACACTAGGCAATTAGCTGGACGAAGATTGCGAAAATTTTAATCCTGGTTCTAAATTTAAAGTTTGGACTTAAACCAGAAACATTGCCACAATTTTTGTATTGTTAATGGCCAGTGGCTATTTGTACGGGCCCGTACAAATAAGCGTTTGGTTTCTTTTATTATCCCTTCGCGTATTCTCCCGGTTCTACGAGATAAGCGTGACGAAGTAATAAAATGAACCGAAGAAACGAAGGTTACGGGCCCGTAAAAATAGCCACTTCCTTGCAGGGTTGCGAACTCGAACTCGAAAGAACTCGATCATTTTGCCGAACTCGAACTTGAACTTGCACTCGAAAAAATATTTTTTCTGAACTCGAACTTGTTGAAAAGAAATAAAAGATTACTACGCAATACAATTTGTAGTTCAAGTAGTTCACAATCCATGTAAATTGAATCGAACTTGAACTCGAAAAATAAAATTTTTAGAACTCGCACTTGAACTCGGACGTGCATACATTTCTTGAACTCGAACTTGAATTCGGTTAAAAATCGATCGAGTTCGCAGCCCTGCTTTCTTGTTAATAGGCTACAACCTGACAACTGTTCTAAAATTCAAACATCAGTCTTAAACTTTTAGACTTGGGTACTAACAGGCAGATTACTGTACTTTAAATTTATGCACTTGCCTACAAGGTCTGAATATCATTATGTTATTGATTTAAATTGCGATTGTTTGTTGTTACCGGCCGTTAGCTCAGTCGCTAAGCGCACGCTATCGGTGCGGGAGGTCTGGGGTTCGATTCCCGGGCCGGTCAAATCGGCACAGTGTCGCCAACGACTCGCCACCGCTGCGACGTTTCTTCGGAGCTGTGCTGCCCAGGCGCTAAGCCGCGGAGATGGGCCCCGCAACTCGTTACACGCTTCGGCGTAATACGGCGAGTGTAATGAAGATTTGATTTTGATTTGTTTGTTGTTTATTGAGCAAGTACCTGGGTTAAGCATCATGTTTGACAACCCCAATTAAAACAATTTTGGCCAACAGTTGCTTTGCACTAATAAACCTAAACTCAATCTATAATTTAGGTTGTAAAAAAAATTTGGAACTATTTTTTGCTATTTGGTACTATTTTGGTAAAAATTTGATACTGATCTTCTAAGTGCACCAGGCAACACTGAGTGTGATCGGACCTTAATGCTGAGCGTCAAGCAGGGAAGCTGTGAATACCAATTTTGAAGTTATTTGGTTTGAGCCGACTTGGAATCAAACCCAAGTCTACAGCTCCCGAGGCGGGCGCTTTTACCCAGGGTTCCCACGGTCATGGAAAAACCTGGAAACTCCGGGAAAACTTGCAAAAAGTTGAAAGTCATGGAAAAAAATTTGGTCTAAAAGTTGTTTGAAAATTTTGCCAAAAAATTTTTAAAAATAATTCTTTTATTCTAAAGACACTTACAAGTTATCGTATTGGCAACGTTTTTCACTTTAGCTGATAGGCCTTGTTCACTTTGGACTGAGGACGAGGTAATTTTTCGCTGTTTGAGTCTTTTGCTATTCGGCTTAAACCAGGAGCTTACAGGGGGGCATGGGATTGCTGGAGGCATAGCAGCGACACCGAGCGGTATGTAGAGGAAGCAGTCACGCTGACATTCTGCTGTGAGAACATACATGGTCTCTGATGTGGCACTGTTGGAAGAAAGACGCTCGAAGTAGGACAAAGATTGTTAATTGTGAGAATCTGGGCTCGTATGCCATGCCACGTAAGAACACGCTTACAAACAAACGCAATGCAGTGCATAGGCAAAACTACTCCCATTAGTATTGTTATTAAAGAGAGTGATCAGTGCATTCAAAATCAAGCGTTATTTCAACACAGTGCAATACTGTACAAGTATAGCAACAGTTATAGACTATATGATTTCTATCAGTTAGTAACTAAAGTTTTACAAAGCTCAAAGAAAAGGAAAAACTGTTATACTGCTGGATAAATTGTTTCTCAAAAGCATGATTATGCTTTGTTTTAAAATGAACCTGAACCTGCTCTCAAGCAGCTATCTGAAAGGCGAGGATTGGTGTTTAAAAACACAGATCATTTTGAAACAATAACACTGTAATCTTCTTTGTTCTTCCTCAAACTTTGAAATAATTCGATCAATGAATTTTTTTTAGCTTAGTTAATTTTGACTTTGTGCACGCTGACCATTGTCACCACCATGCACACTCAGCACAGGCCTCGTTCCTCGGACCCGATAATCTTGGCTGCTTCCCTTCTGCATAGTCAGATAGTTGTAGAATATTGTGTCGTGGTAAATATACCGATTGATTGATTGAATTTCGTGGTCGATTTATTGCGAGTTTATGTTTTGTGGCCACTGTGTGTTGTTAATTGTTCTATGTCGAGTTTGAATTTATCGATTTCATTTTTAGGTTGGAAGTCAAAATTTAATATATAAACTCACTAGGGAGATTAAGATTTATTAACCATTTCATAATGCTCGCCTTCTTATCATTCAGAGCCAGTGCCAGAGCAGTCAACTTAAAGGGGCCAAACGTTTATGAAGGGAAGCCAATGTTTGGAATTAAGCACAAAAGCCACTGTCTTCAAAAGAGAAAGCTTGTTGAATGGGGGGGGGGGGGGAGCATGTCAATTGGGGTCGGCGCCGGGCCTGCTATCATTAGACAGCGATGAACAGTACTGATAGCCATATTATGAAGCCTTAACTTTTAGTGGACTGTTTTTTCTTGCTCTTTCAAGTATTACTACTAGCAAATTAGAAATGGATCAAGGATAATAACTATTTTATACGTTCTTGAGTACCGTACATCACGTTTTTCTGTACTCTAAAATCTAAATACCTACATTGGTGACTGTGCTTTCTTGAGTGACACGAGGCAAAAGATTATAGAATGTACTATTTTTTTTAGTACTGAGGTTAAAGGAATTGTTTGTGTTGGCGCTGTTTTGCTTTTTTGTTTTACACTTTTTAAACTGCTGGTGCTGTAAACCACAAAACAGCAACAAGTCTCTTATTCCAATCTCCGATGTTAATGAGCAATCCCTAAACTACATCTTACATCTCCGATGTTAATTTTGCCTTGCCAAAATCCGTGAGTGTTTACAGCTACATTTGGTATCCCTCATTGGTATGTTATTCCATTAATTAAGAACCTAAACAAGAATCCAAAATGGCTTAATGTTAACTACTACAGTTGTTGTTTCTTGTAGTTGTTAAGTTTTGATCGCATGTATAATTTATATAGGGTGGTGTGGCCTAATAACTGCTGATGCTTTTTGTCAATACTTGGTGATAATGACAGCAAAGTAATTGAGAGAGAAGTTTAGATTTTAGTTGCTACGTTGCAACCAGTGTTCCCTCTAGGATTTTGACTAGTGCGAATTTGCCCAAATGATAAATTCATTGAAATTTTTGCCCAAAGATTTCACTACTTTCAGGACTCCTTTTATAAATTTTTTGCGTTAAATTTGCTTTTCCAAGATACAAGCTACTGTCTTGCATTAAAATATTCAAGTTTTTTGGTCAAGTTTTTCAGTTTCGCATTTTATAATAGGCCCTATTAATTTCTGCTGTAAAATCAGTAAAATTTGCCCAAAAATTTCGCATTTTTCTCTAATTTCTCACTCTAGAGCAGTGGTTCTCAAACTTGTCGGAAGTATCGAACCCAACAGGTGTCATGCAAGCACACATCGAACCCTTAATTATAACCAGGAGCGGATCCAGAAAATTTTAAGAGGGGGATGCAGTTTTGAATTAGGTTGAATGTTAAATGAGTCTAAACCGGAAAAAGGCATAAGCTCTTTGAAAATGTTTCACGTCAGGGGCGTATTCAGAATATTCTTAAGGCGGTGGAGGGTGGCATAAAATTTTTACATTTTTTAAACGTATTTTTTTTCCGTAAAGTTAATTTGAAGCAAATTGAGGAACAAAAATATGGCTCTAGGGGGGTCCGGGGTATGCTTCCCCGGAAAGTTTTCAAAAATTTAGACACTGTAATGGCCATTTTAGCGCTTTTTGAACAATTTTTATGGCAAATTCTGTTTAATTTTTTTTGCCTCTAACTCTTAAGTCCTTCACCTAATATAATACATTTTGTTCGCACATTTTTGATTTATGCGTGCTTAAGGCGTAAAGATGATTGTTATCGAATAGGTTTGAAATTATGGAAAAATTGAATTCATCAAAAACAGCGTTGAAAGAGTATGGTGGGGGAATGCATCATTCCAAGCAGAGATAGTCATTTACTACAACTGTATGCTTTTTTGCAAAAACTTATTCTGATCTTGGCCGAACCCGTGCTACAGCCTCACCGAACCCCTGGGGTTCGGTCAAACCCAGTTTAAGAACCACTGCTCTAGAGGTAACACTGGTTGCAACAGCAACTATAGCATGGCAATAGTATTAACATATTTTTGACATCTTTGCATTAATATCGTTTTTCTGTTGTACGCATAATCAGCTGTGTAGCTGTGACTTCGCATAGTTTACTCAGCACGTCATGCTATGAGACGGAAACGTCTTAGCATACTTTTAAATGCAAAATCCTGCGGCACACCAATGACATTTTAACATTAGTGTACCGCTGAACAGTGGTTGAAAATTACTGAGTAATATAATTAATCGACCCTCTTCTTGAGACTATGGTCGCATTCATCTACATCACTTTTTGCAGTTTTTATGAGTTTTAGTTGTTTACAATATTTGGTCCAATAGTTGAACAATAAACTTGATGTAATTCAGATAAATGTACTGCAGCTAGTAATGTTTGTTGGTTTAATTCACTTGCTACACTGCTAATAAGCAACGAGCAAGTTTACAAGAGTTAAATCATGGTTGATTGCACAAGTTTTTTATGCAAATGTGAGGAGTACCGGTATGCATCAGGGATATGAAAGCAGTCAGATTTTTATTCCTTCGACTTCCTGCTCTGTTTGAAGTCACAACACCCGAGTTTGGTTTCATTTCCACTAAAAAATAATTACTTTCACAAAATCCACATACGTGGAGCATAGCTTACATAAAATAACGTGAAAAAGGTGCAATAATTGTTGTAAAACCTCATAAAAAAAGTCATGAAAAAGTGATGGAAAGTCATGAGAAAAGTCATGGAATTTGATTTTTAAAATTGTGTGGGAACCCTGTTTACCACTCAACCACTGGCCATCTGAGCTGTAAAGTTAGTCAGCGACATGGCCTAGCGGTACCGCGCGCAGGTGACAGATCCTACGTGACGGGTTCGATTCGCGGCTGGAGCCGATCGCATTTGACTTATTTAACGGGTGGCTGCTGACTCGAAGAGCGCAAGCTCACTTCGCAGTCTCCCTCAATTACTGTTAAATTTTCAGTTCAATATAATTTGAAAATAACCTCAGTTATTCATTCATTCATTCATAAATAGCCCATCTATTTCAGATATCCCTGCTGGTCTGGGCTGGAGCAATCAATCTGTTTGTTTACTCACCAAGTGATACAGAACGAGCAGTAACAGCGAAATTAAAACGTAATAACGCGATTTGCAGTGTAGATGCGTTCACCAGAGGTGTAGCCTACATCGGAGCCGGATTCGGATTTTAAAAACCGGATAATCCGGCTGTTGCTTCGAATTCGGATCGGGATTGTGATTTTTTGCTTTTTCCGGATCAAGATTAGGATTCGGATTCAATTTTGGATGATAACCAAAGATTTTAATAAGCTACTAGTAGCCTATTGGGTATATATTAGAGATGGCATAGGCCGCTGAAAGACCCGCTAACGAGCCGTTAACCGGTCTTTTTATTGGGCCGCTAACGGCTCGGTTCAACTTTTTTTATTACTGGGCCGCTAACGAGCCGTTAACAATTTTTTCAAATTCCCTTTGAATTTTCATAAATGATGTGTGAATGAACATTGAACAACCAACACTGCGCTCTTAAACGACCGATGCAAACGTCTTCATTCTTCAGGTGCAGGATGCAAAACTTTGTGTGAGGTAAATTGCCAGTAGTACAGCGTTAGTTAGTTAGTTGCATATTTATCCTCCTATCACGAGAAAGCGATCAATGCGCTATACGAGCTCGCTTAGGAGTTGCCAGTCATCCGTCTACCACACCATGATGGGGGAATCCCGTTAAGTGTCTTTCCCAACGGCACAACAAGTAAACTTGCCGGCTTGTTCTCCACACTGTCCCTTTAATGCTGAGCGTCAAGCAGGAAAGCTGCGAATACCAATTTTAAAGTCATTGGTTTGACCCGACTCGGAATCAAACCCGAGTCTACAGCTCAAGAGACAGACGCTCTATACCACTCAGCCATCTGAGCAAAAACTTATTCTGATCTTGGCCGAACCCGCGCTACATTCATTATTACTAACAGTGGAACTACTCTTTGTGCTCAGTGTCCGGAACGAAAGTCAGAGTTGAGAGTTCATCTGTTCAAATCGTGTTGCCCATTCCTATACTGAGAAATAAAAAAACAATGGTGAGCAATTTCATTGTATTTATTAAACAATAAACTGCTTGTCACTTTTTTATCTTTTCTTCTACGTAGTTAAACAATCTGCAATGGTTCCTTAACAATTTTAGAAACAAAAAATAAAAACAACGAATTTTGGAAACGGCAACAATACGGCAATAGAACAGATGAACTTCTTTAAAAAGCAATTATTACCGTACATCAAAGCATTTGCTGCATTTTTGTGGACATGCGTAACAATGCGTTTTTGTTAAGTGGGTCCACTGTAAGAGCTAGAAGTACACTGTGCCAGTAGTTTTAACTTTCGATTATGCTCGAAAAGTTCAGATGGCCGAGTGGTATGGAGCGTCTGTCTCTTGAGCTGTAGACTCGGGTTTAATTCCGAGTCGGGTCAAACCAATGACTTTAACATTGGTATTCACAGTTTCCCTGCTTGACGCTCAGCATTGAAGGGACAGTGTGGAAAACAAGCCGGCAAGTTTACTAGTTGTGCCGTTGGGAAAGGCACTTAGCGGGATTCCCCCATCGTGGTGTGGTAGACAGATGGCCGGCAACTCCTAAGCGAGCTCGCATAGCGCATTGATCGCTTTCTCGTGATAGGAGGATAAATCTCATGTCATATGGAAAAACCTAGTAAGTCACAATTTTTCGAAAATTGAGAAAATGTCACTGGGGGCGGCTTTGCGCTCTTCCGCGTCTTTTGAGACCATTTTGAGCGAAAAATATGCTCAACTTTTTGAGTTATTAAGCGGGAAAGATATGGAAAAACTTAGTAAGTACACAAAATTTTGCTTTTTTTTCAGGAAAAACCTAGTAACTCACAACTTACTAGGTTTTTCCATATTAAAATTGATTTTTTCAACTTACTTGATTGTTCCATTGTCTTAAAACAATTCGGTTTTTGACGTAATAAAAATTTTCAGATCATCTAGTAGGTTTCAACTTACTAGGTTTTTCCATATTAAAATTGATTTTTTCAACTTACTTGATTGTTCCATTGTCTTAAAACAATTCGGTTTTTGACGTAATAAAAATTTTCAGATCATCTAGTAGGTTTCAACTTACTAGGTTTTTCCTGATTAAAATCTATTTTTTCAACTGACTTTTTTCCATTGTCTTAAAGCAATTGCTTTTTCGACTGTGAAAATTGTTATTTGAATGGCTTTTAAGCATAAAGCAAAAAACCTAGTAAGTCTCAAAAACAATATAAAATAAACAAAAAATTATAATCTCATCTATGACATAAACAATGTATTCCCTGTCCACTATTGTGGTACCAAAATATGCGCAGTTTAGCTTTCCCTAGCTTAATGCCAGGATAAAACGGTTTTTTGCGTTTTTCTCGAAAAGTTGAAAATGCGACTTACTAGGTTTTTCCATACGACATGAGAAATATGCAACTAAATAAAAAAAAAAAAAAGTAGGCTACTCCATGAACAGATTAAGTAATTTTGGTGAATTTCTTACGGATTTGGGTTCTTAAGAGGTGTGTTTGGTTTTTAGGGCTACTGAATGTTATGCAGTGCTGGAACCAGAGTACCGTACGGTACCTAGTCTAGGACTGTAGGAAGGGTAATGTGCAGTACCGGTATCAGTTCCCAGGTATGGTTGGGGTTAGAATCGGTTAAGATTAGGTTAGTTAGGATTAACCTAACTTATAACCTGACCCTAAACAAATGTAACCCTAAGAGAACATAACCCTTACTAAACTTAAACCTAATCCCAACTGAACCTGGGGCACTGGGCAGTAGGGCTGATACTAGATGTTACCCTGTACCCCCTGCCCAGAAATGATATCTGGGTCATTATTTGATGAGGTAGACTATGTCATTGGGGTCTAGCTGGTCTAGTAAATAGTAACAATACCGGTAACCTATACGGAGTCCTACCGGTTATTGTTTTTTAAAAAAGTTGAGTATAAAAAATGGCAAAGTCAGTTGTCAATAAATCTCTCAGCCTTGCTGCTTGTTAGAGTTGCAGTCTGGTAAATATTGTTTGCAGGAAGTTTCTGGGAAATTGGATATTGTCTGTAATGAATAAGATACCGGTAGTGTGTTCTGTGTTCAAAATCGAAAGTTCTAATGAAAACAGATAACGATACAGATCAGCATGTCAGTGCTCTCCTTCAAATGCAAGTTTTGTTCACTCACAGCTTGTTGTTATAATCATGAAGAATTATACTGCTGAAACAGCTTACTTGCAATGCTAATACATACCAGTATGCTTTTCTTGTCAGAATCTATGGTAGTTTGAGAAGTAGCCTACCGGTACGCTTTTAATTACCGGTATCTGTTAGATACCGGTGTATTGAAATTAATGTTCATTACAATGATTACCGGTACATCTGCCTAATTCGTAATTGTGCTTGAATTTTCTGTAAGTCGAGATAATTTAGGCCTGCAGAAAACAAGTGATACCGGTACTACCCTACAAAACAATATTGGTTCCGGTATTTAAATGGTACGGTACTTACCGTATGCCTGTGTGCGATATGATATGTTGGTTAGTACCAGTACTGAGTGGGGTGCTAAAAAATTTTTAATTTTATTTTTTACGCTTGAGTTAAATAAGATAAAAGGTTCGTAAAAAGAACGGGCTTTGGGCAGGTCGGACTTTATTTTGTGATGAGTTGCCGATCGGTTATGGTTACTGGGCTGGAGGTTTTGGGCCATGGGCCGTTCGGGTTGCAAAAAAGTGAGCCCGTGCCATCTCTAGTATATATGTAAATTGTATATAATATTACATACAGGATTCAGATTCTGTTTCCTGAATTTTTAGGATTTGGATTTTAACGCTTCATGTTGGGATTAGGATTCGGATTAAAATTTTTAGACTCCGGACACCTCTGGTGTTAACTCTAATTATGTCATTGGTTCACTTGGCCAGGAGACAGCAAATAGACCATGCGGTCATCGGGTCTACTGCCACCTGCTGAACAAAACAACATCAGAAGTAATTGCTACAAAAAAAAGAACAAACGAAAAATAAATAAAATCACCAAAGAGTCATTGTCTGATGAACAATATTAATTCCATTGTGTATTTTACTTTTGAATTTCAAAAAAAAAAAATTTCTCAGAATCTTGGAATTTAGAAGTTATATACTCAATAAAAATAGTTTCCAAGACAAAAGATGTTTCTAATATTTGCTGGTGAGAATATTTTTGAGTTGCTTAGAGAATAGCGACTCTAAAACAGAGCTTGCCAATGTTTCGTGCAGAAAGTGCTAGATGATCTCACTGGCCACTGCCTCCAAAAGCTACAGCTGTTAGCCTACAATCTAGAGTACCGGAACTTAAAGCATAGGCTTAAAGTAACATAGTTCAATTGGGTTATGTCTAGTAGGAGCTCCCAGGTTCGATTGGGGTTAGGTTTGTTTAGGATTACATAGGGTCAGTTAGGGTTAAATTTAGTTAGGGTTAGGTTCAGTTAGGGCTAGATTTGGTTAGGGTCTGGTTATAGGTTAGGCAAAGGTCATAGGTTAGGTTAAGGTTGGCAGACAGAAAAAGCGTGGGGGCTGATACTAGACATGTCACGTGACCCATTCAATCTTCGTTCATTAGACCTGTACAGTATCTACCGGCACAGTGTACAGGTGTACCCATACCATAGATTCTTCACTTGGTGTACAGTGCATGTATGATTACTGAGAATTACCGTAGGCTATATAGGGGAAGGTGGGGTTATTTTGGACAAATTTTACTTTTGTGACTCTAGAGCAAGATTAAGAATGTGGAATTACCAACTCGTTGTACTGTGTACAAAATTGTAGATAGCCCTTTGACTTCAATATGAAATTGTTTGTGGTTATAATAGCTCCAAGCATTAGGCCATTACAAGAATGCAAGGTGGTCTAGTACGTCCAAACTTGCCCCAATAGTGGGGTAGGTCTGGACAAGCAGTGAGGTAGTCTCAGACATTAAAAAAAGGCAAATTTATTGTGATGAAAAAGCCCTCTGCATCAATTTCTGCTTATAGAAAAAACAGCTCGTTTCAATTAAATTCACTTAGGCTTACACAGTTTCAAAAGTTTACAACAAAGAATTCAAACGAAATTAACTGAATGAAAGAAAGAGACTAAGCATGATCTCAACAATTTGGTAAAATTAAATGTTCTATTGTTCAAAATTCAAGTTAAAATGCGTAAAAATGGATGTCGAGAAGACTCAGTAATTTGTGGCAGTGGCAATTTGAAAACAACATCTTCACGCGCTGAAATTATTTTTATACTGGATCTAAAATCATTTTCAAATTTGAAAACAATATGTTCACATGCTATTTCAAATGATTTGTTATATAAGTCCGAATTAACCCCAGACTTAGCAAGATTAGGAAATGGCAAACTCTTCCTACACAATTGTTTTTTTTTTTTAATTCATCTTGTCTGCGAGTTTTTTTATGTGTGCCTGACTAGTATCAGTGCTAGACTTCGGCTTAAACTACAACCATGCTCGCACAAAACCTTACAATTTCATTTCACCTGACTTTTACCTTTATTGTTTCAGTTTGTAACTTTGATTATGTAGCATTTTTTATGTTCTGGCTCCAGAAATGAATCCTATTCAAAACCCTTCGTTGTTTTTTATGTTTATATTTATTACTCTAACTCATCAGGTTGTGGTGAACAATACAAAAAGTAATTCTGTTACTCCTGCATCTTTTGTGTCTACAAGGAAATCCAGCACAAAAGAACCTGATGTAACTGAGTACCTTGCTGTTGCAAACCCCGCAAAAATACTGCCAAGCATTAATAAAAGTGCTTTGAGTGAAACAAATTCTTCAACACTGCTGCCCATTAGTACCAGTAGCAGCGTGTTATTTTCAATATCAAAAATTTCCGAATCTACTCGTGTAGAAAATAATACTGAGAGTAATAATTCCATGCATTTATCTTCAAGTGCTATACCTTCTTCTGTTTTGACATCCAGTCATACTTTTAATATTTCTTTAAGCCCTATAAATTCTTCATCTAATGGTATCTCCTCACCCAATCATACTGTAGCTATTACTCCTGTTTCGTCACCCAATACATCAACCAATAGCGTGTTGCCATTATCTGGGGCTACAGATGACTTAATCACAAGCACAGAGGCAAGACTGGGAATACCTGCAGAACTAAGTACTGGCACCAGTACTTCCAGTGTTACTGCTGACTTCTCCAGTTCCATGCCAACACCCACCACCATTGTTACTGAAATAATTCAACATGTGTTACCATCTGAGGATAATGCAAGCGACTCCAACAATACCATTGTTACAAATCATGCACCACTTCATGATATGAGTGCTGGATCTGCAAGTACAGCAAGAGCTGCAACGACGGAATCTATTACAGTGCCATTACTAACTAAAACAAGTCTTCGGAGCGAATCAAGAACTGCGGAAAGCGTTTTGACTAAAGGCTTGTCGACAACAGCTTCAGAATCCACACAACAAACAACTCGTAAGGGAAAGAGCAGGTAGTATAGCAAACATATTTACAAATATTTTGGAATTATGCTTTCCTTCTGAATTGTTTGTTTTCATTTGTGAAGTATTTTTAGGGGTGTCTGTTCAATTTCTATTTCCAAAAAAAATTTTAACGCTTCGCTGACACGTTTGGGTTTCAATATCACTAATTTGATTAACTTAACATGTTTTTTCAACTTCGTTTTTGTTATGCACTTGAGGTTTAAATTTTGGTGCACAAAATTTTCTTGAAACAAACACATTTTTGCATCATCAAACTAGTACGAGTTGACTTTTTTATTAATGCGTTATTTTTTAATTGGCACCTCTTAAAGTAGTTTCTGGTAGCTTCATGCATTTGCCTAACATAAATTTACTGTACCAGTATACCGTGTATTGCTTGTTTTGTTATCAACCTCGTAAATTATTCTGTTAATTTTTTACACAAAGTGGTAATTTGTAAATGAAAAGCTATGGTATGCCTACTCAATAATAAAACACATAAACTTAGCATACTACTTCTTGTTAAACGCATTTTAGAAAACGCCCTGGGGTGATAGCTCCGGAAGAGCCAGTACTTTCAAGTACTGGTACTTCTACCTCTACGAAGATTACTGTCAAGTCCCTCATAAGCACGACTAGTCCGAAAACATTGAAGAAATCATCAACTTCTAAGATTACAGTTTTATTAACATCAAAATCTCCTACTTTGCGAAAAGGTGTGTAGTTTTGTCAGAGTCAAGGTCAGGTGTCTATCACACTGTTTGTAAACATCATTCGTTTTTATAGCTCCTTATTGATGAAAAGGATTGAAACGTCTCATTTACTTGTGTAGTCGGCTGCTTCTTAGTGGTTGTGAAAGCAATAACTTTGCAGCTGGAGACTGATTGGATCAACAGTCAAGTCTTCTTAAAACCCTAATAACTTAATTACCGGTCCTGCTATTTAAATGATGTTTTTGAGGAATGATATTAAGGTTACAGATTTTTATTTGGAAATTATGCTATATGTCGTTACAGTATCAAATTCCACCACTTTGTCAACGGAAGCAAATAAAGTATCAATAATAGTAAGTACTGGCATTAATTAATCTTGCTGTTTGCACAGAGATTCGTTGTATTTCGAGTGTATTTCTTCGTGTATATGTGAATAACAACGCTATTTTATCAATGAATCGTCGATCTCAACGACTGACGAATGGCGGGGCTCATCTCCATGCCTTAGAGCCAGGGCAACACAGCTTTTAGTATTGGTATTGCCCTGGCGCTACGCCGTCAAGATGGGCTCTGCCACTCGTTACACATTTCGGCGTAAAACCGCGACAATAATGATGACTTAGTGTTGACGAACACCAGGCCTGTCCGCATGTCTAATTTTTGTGGGAAGCCCACATTGATGTGGGCTTGTTGCTGTGGGCTTTCTGCATCACAATTTAATTCTTGGTGTCATAATGTAAAAAAGTGATTATGACATCAAGCCCACATAAATTGGACATGTTGACTGGGTAACTGTTAGCTCAGGCAGAAGTTTTCCTAGAATACCGGTACAACATTTTGTCTATACCCAACTGGCTACTTTATTTAGTTCATGTCATGTGACTGAAATATAATTTCCCAGCAACGTGAAACACTGTTAATGACTCGCGGTTAGGAAATCGCGACTAATGGCGTGTTTATTTTGTAAAATCGGTTTCATATTTTGTTCGCTCTTGCACGTTATTACTATCGTTAAATAATAAATAGACTCTAAGTAATGATTTTTTGAAAATCTGATTAAACATTTTCATCTAACTGTTAGTTAATTGGCTGCTTCGCCGAGTATGCTAAAAAAGCACAATGTTTTTTCATTGATTTGGAATTTTATGTATGTAGTACGATTATTGTCTGTGTGGCGCATTAGGTCGTTACGTCATTCTTTTGAGGATCATAGTTACTACAATGTGTGGTTCAAAAGCTTATTTTAGGCTTCCTTGAGTACAATGGTTCGTGATAATTATCCTTACTGGACCAAATTTTAACTGCAACAATATACGGCAGCACTAGCTGGAAACATCTCACAGATGGCCGAGTGGATAGAGCGTCTACTTCTGGAGTTAAAACTCTATAGTTTGATTTCGAGTCGAATCAAACCAATGACTGCAAAAGTTGTATTCACTGCTTCCCTGCTTGACGTCAGCTCAGCATTGAAGAGAAAGTGAGAACAAAGCGGCAAGTTTGTTGATATTCTGTCGCATAGGCTATTTTCATCGGCAAATAACGAGCATAGTGCAAAAATACGACGCATAGTTGCAATGGTTATTATATTAAAAGTACAGGTAATTTACTGATTTAAAGCGTTTAAGGATGCATTATTTTTGCTTGAAATTAGGTGAAAGACGGCGTTGGACGGACGATAGGATACTTATCCGTAATAATCGCTGTGTTAATGTTCTTTTCCTGCTGTTTCTGCCGATATAACAAAAGAAGAAAGTATGGAAAATTACGACAATACGAGGTTTGTGTACAGTCAACTGGCAAAAAACTGTTTCGATCTACTTAGTTGCCGTTTGCAACCTGAACTTATGGCCTAATGGCCTAGGTTTTCAAGTTCGGTTGTGAGTCGTCAGTAGTCAGATTGCTGTCCCTTACCTTTGTTTTTGATCCCTGCCGCGGTCACGAAGCAACTAAATGAGCGTAAAATGCTTTTTTCGAAAATCCAACTCTCCATTCCGACTTCGAGAAGGTAACTGCAGCATTCCAGCGTATGACTTGACGCACTAATGTTAGCCAGTGACCAAAGTTACTTCATTAAAATGCAGGTGGTAGCTGTTATTAGCGATAACTGCTAAGCAGTGAATTCAATGTGAAACAATGTATATTTATTTTAGAATTATCGCGACGAAGATGAATTTCTTATGAACAGTAAAGGCAAGGTACGATTTATAGTAAACGTAATATTGATTTTCTATGAATCAACAATATGTCGCAATATTATGGTGTGTTTACCGATACGCGGCAAGCGGCAACGCAATTACCTAATTTTTTGTTTATTTCATTTTGACGTTGAACTGGTAGTGCGGCAACGCGATAAAAACCACGCGATATCAAGGAATTGTACCTGTACAATTTTTAGCGCTTCATTACCCGGTATTAAAAATGTTTGAAGTAACCTCGACGACAGAAATGAGACAATGCACGTATGATTGTTACATCATTGAACAATCATCTTGCTTGACGCAGGCTAGCTAGTTTTATATCGCGTTAACGCAGGCCAGTATAATTTCCAATGGTAATCGCATTGCCGCGTATCGGTAAACACACCTTTATGGTCTGGTTAATATCGATTGACTGCCAGATAAAGATATGAAACTGAAAATTGGTGTTGCAAGCTTTTGCGTTAATAGTTTATGACGGTTTAGCAAAAAAATCACATGTGGTGTTAGTATCGTTGATTGCGTCAACAAAGGACCTGGAAATGGTCAGAAATAGGCCACTGATCTTTTTTTTTGCTGACCTGGTTTCGCCGAACAATGGTATCATAAAAACTCGGTTTCTATCATGAGACAGAATGCGAAGCATAACTGGTAGAAATAACTGGCAGTGTTCAGCAACCTCTAAAATAATCCTAGCGCGTCTAAAACGCAAGTACAGTATTTTAATAATCTGAAGAATTTGCGGGATCTGCTCATAATAGTTATGTTTATGTGCACAATAATTTTTTATGTTGAATTGTATCACGCCTAATACGGTATGAAAGTCAATATTGCTTTTAAAATGGAGTTGATGGGAATCCCTCATATTGAACTTATGGTCACGGAGTGCCAAAATAACTTTGACCACCGAAGATAATGCATTTTGGGGGTTATCGCCCATTAGTAGAATACTAGGATGAAGCACCTTAGTCAAAAAATTCATTATCGGACTCTTGAATAGCTTACTGTCGAACAATGAAATCGTGGGCGTCAGCCAATTAAAAAAAAAAACGATGACAGTGCAAGAACATGACAGAGCGACCGCTGCAATGCGTTATGCTTCTACTGACTGAGCCATCACAAATAAATAACTGAGGTTATTTTCAAATTATATTGAACAGAAAATTCAACGGTAATTGAGGGAGACTGCGAAGTGAGCTTGCGCTCTTCGAGTCAGCAGCCACCCATTAAATATGTCAATTGCGATCGGCTCCAGCCGCGAATCGAACCCGTCACGTAGGATCTGTCACCTGCGCGCGGTACTGCTAGGCCATGTCGCTGACAATTAGTAGAATACTAGGTATTGACTAGCCAAGGTAAGGTAATATTTCACCTCGAAAAATACTGCATACTCTTGTCGATTTATCGACAAATATTTTTATCACATTTTGGTTACAGAGAGGAATGTATCAAAGTGATCGGTTCCGTTTGTTAGATGACGAATCTGAGGACGAGTTACTGTAAAGATAACTTGTTTGAAATATTAGTGTCGGTCCTCCAAGGCCGCCTGGCTAAACTATTATGTCTGTATTGGCGGTTCATTTTGCTTTTACATTCTTATGCAAATCGTAAGCTTCCAAGGATGCTTAAATATGTCCACAAACATTGTTGCTTGCGCTATGGTGTATGACTATTATTTGCCAATGTACTTTTGCATGCTTGACACCTTTGCGTAATTAGAAGCTGCATTCGCTTATACACGTTTTGCTTCACACAAGTTTTCATTTCTGCAGCATGCAAATTTATTTAGATTTTTTTGTATTAACATCTGAATGTAGCAATTTTTTTAATTTATCAAGCCTTTTCGGTTATTTGAAAACACTTTGTGATCTGATCACACATTTTTGCCTTTGAAATTGGCAATCGAGAAGTACGCAGCCCAAGTTTTTGTACAAAAACACAACTCGGCAAACTTAATTTTGTGTGCATTTATTTCTTCTCAGTAAGTTTTTAAAATGCAATATCATCCATCACGAAATCATAACCTACTTGTCTCTGCGTGACGTACTGGGGTTGCTTCCTTCTTTGGAGTACCGGTATTCTATCCACCCCGAGATCGATTTTTGTCCCAATTACCAGTGCAGAAGTGTTTGCTACATTATTTTTCAATTCGAAACCTGGCTTTAGCGTGCAATTTTGTAACTAATCGTGTTTGTACATTTATCAGTGTTCGGTTTTCTAAACACTTTTGAACTTGTGAATTATTTGTATGTCCAATTGGTCAAATATGATGTTTCTGCGAATTTACAGGGCCTCGTCTATTTAACATTGGAAGTGTGTTTTCTACAAAAAATTTTGCAGTGTCGTGTTTCTAAAACAGTGTGCGCGAGCCATAAAATTTAAACAAGGACAGTTTGAGTCTTTCTAATAACTCCTACGAAGTTATTTGTGATAAATGATGATAAAAAAGTTTCTTTGCGTCGAAAATTACTGTCAGTTTGCAAACCAGTGCCTGCTCGATAGTTTGTACATGCTGTTTGTCGTACTGTTGCACTTAATTTGGTAATCTCGCTTGGCGGTTTCTACGAAATTGTATTCGTTATCAAAACTAATTTAGTGATCAAGAATGCTAGACTGGAAGAAGCTTAATATGTGTTGAAGAGTGGTACCTACCGGTGAAATTTATGAAAACTTTTCACCGCTAGGGAGCATTGTCGCAAGGGTTAACCGATTGGCGCTACTTCGAAAGGTATTGTACTAATTCGTGATCAATTACTATATTATATTCGTCTACCAGCGCTGCTCGGAAGTTGCTGATTCGACGCATTAAAAGCTCAGTTCACTGATGGAGCCTATCGAATTTGAAACTCTGTCCGGGTGGCTGCTACTCTAAAGACAATTCACTTTGCAACCAAAATTGCTGTTAAATTTTTGGTTCAGTAGGCCTACTGTAACTCCCAAATGGCAGAGTAAAAAATCGAGCAAAGACTTGCGTCATCGTTAAGCAACCTCTACATACAAACGCATTTACGCGGAATGAAATTTAGCTAACCGGATCTTCACAATGCGGATCTGTCATTCACAGATGTTCTGGTGCAAACAATTGGTAAGTGATGATGGTCAGTGGCGACTGAAGCAAATGCACACGCAACTGATCGAGATAGCCTCATCAATCAGTTCCTAATGCAGTAAGTCCAGATCCATAGAGCTACCACAGGCACAAAATCTAAATCACAACTACAAAGGGAATCAGCGCTTGAGTAGGAACTTCGCTTGATCGACATGACGAAGCATACAATTTTCACGCCACAGCAGTAATTACAACCATTCCGCTTTTAAATGTGGAGCCAGTCTACTATGATAGTTACAGTACAGCTATCGCAACATGCTTCACTCGAACGATCAGCGATTTCGAAACTTGCTGCTTCATTTTACACGACGCCTTGGCCAGGTTCTCCAGAATCTCAACTGCAATTGCGATCGTCGAAGCATCACAGATTGCCAGCTGAGATTAGGGAGCAAATGGTTTCGAACAGCTTCCTTAATTACTTTTACATGACATGCTTGGTAACCGATCAAAATTAATTTTATATATGCTAATTGCAATACCACTAAACTTGGCATGCACTTAAAAGCGTTGGAGTTGGAGGGGTGTCTCGTAAAAATCATCTTGCGTTATCGGGTCATTTTGGGTTACCTTAGTCGGCTGTTTGCTTTCTGCATTAACTACATAACTTTTTTGTCTGTGTATGCTTTAAACAACACCATGTACAGTAAAACTACACATCTGTCCCACGTTGATTGGGACTTCTCGGATGCCTACATTTGAGGTTGAAAATACGAATATACAAATTTAATTCTTCACCAAACTGTCACAATTTTAATAAGTACTAGGCAATGATATTTAAATCTTTTCGTTCCTCCGCAGAGCCCTGATAAGTGCGAAACCACCTAAAACTTGCATTAACGCAGCTAAAACGTTCCTCAAAGGTAAGGAAAGCTTTCAAATAGAAATCAACATGTAACTTGCAGCAGATGCATCGATGGATGTGTGGGGTAAATCATTGCAGTATCTCAAGAAACAAAGCTTATCACATGTAAGGCTAGAACAAAAAGTGACATCATTTGCTACCACTGCACCGGACGCCACCAATTTAGGTAACCCCCTTGAATCAAGTAACTGGTGTTTTATAACAGCTTCAGCTACTTCATCACCAGTCTTTCTGTGCTGAACTTTTACAACTTAACGAATGATGTCCGGGTAACTGAATGAATTCGTTGGACGCCCAGAATTTAGGTAACCCCCTTGAATCAACCAACTGGTGTTTCACAACAGCTTCAGCTACTTCATCACAACTCACTTTGTGCTGAACTTTTACAACTTAACGACTGATGTCCGGGTAACTGAATGAAGTCGTTGCCAGATAAAAGTTCATTTAAAACAGTAGACGCGTAGATGCGGTGTGAAGACCATTGTGAGTCAATTCGACTCGAAGCGCTCGACAAGTTGTCTAAAGTAGGAAAACAAAGAGCCTAACGATTGAGTTCCCGTACCAGGCAACCGGATTTAAACAGAAGAATTTGAACAAGCGTACAACACGGCTAGTACAACAACTAGCTACGATAGAAATTCGTTAGACAATAAACGATACCGCGTCTTCTTTCAATTGTTAGCCATTCAAGAGAATAGAAACATTAAATGCCAATAGGTTAATGTTTCAGCACAAGCAATCAAACTTTTGATGCGGAGACGACTGTTTTTTTTTGAAATCTTTCAACAACCGCCAGCGCACACAAGACAGCCACGGTGAAGTTGGTAAATGACCGACACTGAATGTGACATGCAATGTTGTCCATAATTTTTAAACATACCCATTGTTTCGATTTTCATTAATAGCGCATAAGTTAAAAAATCGAAACTGAAGCAACACTCTTTTTATTGCAAGTTCATTCTTACACCGAAAAGCCAAAGATCGCTCAACATTCTTGGAGCACTACAACAAATCACTTCCTAACTGCCCGGAAAAGAGTATATCCGCCTTTTCTCATGTTCTCCAAATTTTTATTTCCTCTAATATTCTGGGGGCGGTGTACTGCTCAACTTTTGTGCACTTAACGCAACGCGTTAACTTAATAAACAAACAAAGTTAACGCATTGCGTAAAGTGCAACAAAAGCTGAGCAGTACACCGCCCCTGATCTCTTCACCTATCACCCTGAACAGACAGTTAAACTATGCTAACTCTTGTCCAAAAACAAAACAGATTTTCAAGAGACTTGAAACGCTACATTAATCGCACCACGACCAATCAAACGCGCAGCTGCAACGCGGGATGATTTGATAAAAATACTAAAACATATCTTCTGAACAACTTTGATAACAGATCGATTATGAGCGCGTTAAACCTCTGGTGGCTTTAACAACCATCATGAGAGATAGTTGAAATAACACAAGTAGGCACAAACCGCCTGCTATCATTACAAGTGCGCAGGTGCCACAACAGTGTGTTGTTCCGTCAATGTTTAAAGTAGGTTTTAACAAATTGTTATGACAATGTTGTATCGAATATGCAATCGTAAATTGCCGCGACTACGTAACCACTTGTAACCAAAAAAATCAACTTTTAGTCTAACTATGCTCGCGGTATTATGCCGAAGCATGTAACGAGTGGCGGGGCCCATCTCCGTAGCTTAGCGCCTGGGCTACACAGCTCCGACAAAACGTCGAAGCGGTGGCGAGCCGTTGGTGACACTGCTGATTGGACCGACCCGGGATTCGAAACCCAGACCTCCCGCACCGATAGCATGAGCGCTCAGCAACTGGGCTAAAGGCCGGTCTTAACTACTTGTAACCAATCAAATATAATTCTGTCTTTGTGGTATTTCAATATACAAAGGTCATTAATACGATCAATGTCTTCAGCTTTACAACTTTAAGCGAAAATTAGAATTCAAAGCTCCAACAACAATTTTGCAACAAATTAATAGTACCGGTATTCCAAATCGTCTTATACATAACGAAAAAAATTTAAAGAGTACCAAAAAAAATTTCGGCAGAAATATTGCCGAAAAGGAAAAACATGACGGGCGAGATGTATCTAAACCACTCTTCTACCTTCATCCTATAACCGATTGTTTGCTTGACCTTGGAAAACTTGTAGGTCGCGATTGTTTGCTATGAAAATAAACTAATGCAAGTTCCAACAAAGCTTGTACTCCATTTGCGTCATTTAAACATTTACGTGAACATTTACTCGCAATTTAAGAACAAGTTGTATGAGCTACTGGCTGTTTCCACTATGTATCTAAACTCAATTTCTGTAAGATTACAGTGATCTCTGGGACCAATGACTAAATCCTTACCTTCGGTAAAGCTCGAAAGCACGTGCTACAAAACCTTGGCTTCGCGTGCCACAAAGGGTCTGGCCATTGACTTTTGCTTACGGCTTGACAAGTTCGCAGCGAAGCGTAAAACAGTTTTACAATTGAAACAGTTTCTTAGCTCAAGATTACAACTCACTAAGGAAACGAGATACTAACAACGGTAGCTAATTAAGCTAAGCTCTATTCACATGTCCGTACACTGTGAAATCGGCGATAAGATACAACCCAAATGGCTCATCTATAAAAATTTTAAAATTAGTAATACAGAGAAGGCTGAAGGCACTACCATTATTTACCAAAAACATTTGAAAATTTTTTCTTTCGCAATATGTACATGGCTTAATAAAAAGTATCTCAAAAGCTGTGTTTCGAAAAAAATTGAAAAATTTAACCTCATAGAAAACTTTTTAACTTACGATAGAAAATTGAAAGATTTCTTACGATACACTTATGATGAATATGAACTGATCTACGCTTTATGAAACAAGCATCGGCGAAGCCAGGGGAGGGAATTAGGAGGACCAGTCCCCCCCTTTTCAAAGTGCAGATTTAAAAAAGTTATTTATACTGTGGTATCTCCGTTTAAAATGTTTTTAGCCTGAGCATGATCAAATTGCCAAAAATTCGGAGGGAGGTGAATAATTCAATGATCAATGATCAATTAAATTATCATTTTCGTGCATAAACATAGGTAGTAGCTTACGACATATGCCGCTGTGTCGGTAACTTGCCGTATTGTATTGTCATTGCATTGAACTGACTGCCCCCAATATTTCAGACAACCAAACGCAACATATGCCCAATCATTCTTTCTACTTAAAAAGAGTGCATTTGCACACTGCCCCTGAAAATGTGCCATCAAGCCATCTACCGTGCTTACTGCTCATTTGCACATGTCATTAGTTGCACACTTGCAGAAAAGTAACAAGAAAAAAGTAGATGATTTTACTTCCAGTATTAATCAGTGCGCAGTAACAATATAGTCTTGCAGAGGCAAAAAAACTTCTGAATTTCGGTCTGACTGTGGCGCAACAAAGGAATGAAATCCCTCAGTTTTCAATATAAACTAATAGGCCTGGCTGAAATCTTCTCTGTAGCGTTACGGTAACTCAATAAAAAAAAGTTATCCCCTCCTTTTTTTACTTCTGGCTGCGCAGGTGGAAACACGTATCAGCAAAAACGCAATTTATATTTCTGAAGCCTTTTGCTATTGTTTAGTTGTTAATGCCTGCAATTAAATATTAAAATCAATAATTATCTAAAACCTACATCAATACAAATTAAAACGTGACATTAAAGGGAAGTATTTTCGATAACAACTTCCTGATTCAAGAGTAAAACCTTGTTATGATGTAACCAAAAATGAGTTGAATTTATAACCTACACTTTTAGCAAGTAATAAACAGTCTCAGCAAGCCCACTTTAAAAGAACAATAACTTATCACAAGCTAGGCGATTAGGTAACCACGAAAACAAGTTAGTTTGAACAACTGCATTTCTGCACGTTGGTATGACATGAGATATATATTATATAGTTTCGTAAACCATAAATTTTAACCAAAGTTTGCACCACTAACAGCTAACTCCTCAGTTTAATAAAAATACCACAGTACAATTTATTTTATTGATGGATGATAAAAAAGCGATTCCATTTTATTGTTTTCTTCAGAGCTTAGTTTAATCTTTTTTATCCCTAACATTTTTAGTTACGGCATCTTTCGTAACCACAATCAGAATACTAAAAATAATCAATGTGTTTTCTTATAACCATACCAATAGATTTATTCAACAGGCTTGACAAACTAAACTAAAAACTAAATTCCAACAAAGGCTCATTTCGGTTGAGAACAAGCTACTGTTTAAACAAGCACAGATGGCGTCATAATAAAATTAATGTAAAATGAAGTTTTCTGAGTGCTCTCAAAAAGCAACAAGCCATCGATCGTTACGTGGGCATGCCACGCAGCAATATCTAAAACACGAGAAAAAATTCACGCAAGAAGCTAAAGTCGGAATGAACACAATTGTTTTCAAATTCTGTTTTCAAACAATATCGTAACCAGGCAAATAAAATATCGAACCCACATTATCGAGCTCAGAAGCTATCTTTATATAACGCCAAGTTTTACGCACTCTGGGTTTTTCACGCTCACACGCACGGGGATCCATTACTTTTGTTAACTCGGTTGTGAATTAAAGAAAAGCAATTGGTCCTCGCAGGATACATTAATAGAAAAACCAAGTCTTTTGGAACACCTAATAACAGCCCTCACAAAAATTGACTAATTTTGAGTATCACTTGTGAAAGAAATCGTCGAAAAGGCTCGCAAGTGTTTATTGCATAGCGTTGTTGTTGAAGTAAAAACAAACCACTACCAGGTATAAAATTTATATGCACAAAGGGCAATGAAAACATACTAAATTAGAAATGCCATAAGGTAAACACTACCGGGTATAAAATATGTATGTACGAAGTGCAATGAAAACATACCAAATTAGAAATGCCATAAGATAAAAATAAACTAACGATTACAAAATAAAATTAAGTAATTTTTCTTGACAAATAATTTTGTTTTAGTAGTACTTAGATGACATCATGGTAATATGGCATGCTTAAAAACATTTTTTCAAACCCACTTATTTCTGCTGACGTGCTTCGAGTCTCACTTCTTCTCAAGCAGGACTGATAAAAAAAAAACGACTTCATATCGATAAAATGTTAGCTTACCTTACGATATAAAAATTACTCTGATCCGACTCAAGTTTTCTTTGTAACCAATGAAGAATCTTGCAACAATGACTATTGATAAAATAGAGAAAGGCAACAGATATTTTTTGTATCATATTTTGTTTGAAATGAGAAGAGAAGGAATGGGAATCTATAATTAAATTTGAACTACAACCACACATTGCACCCTTATTTTTGATAGACTTCGTCCTCATTTCTAAACAAAGACTTCTTTTGGTGCAACAGCCACTGTGCTCATGCATAGACACAAGAACTTTCTTAATTTGGTGCAGCTGCAATAGTTTAATTGTGTTAACAGGATTCTCATAAACCAGCAAAAGAAATGGATTTCACAACTGACTTTTAAATGAATTTTTTTGATGTATAATACGTAGCAAATTGCTCTGCAATTGCTGATCAATCATACTGCAGCACCAACTATAAGATATTATGATAGATAAGTGAACGTAATCTTATAAATTGCCTGGTAATAGTAATATAGTTCGCATCCTTACACAACTCAGATCTGCTACAAAATGTGACATGAACATTTTCACATCGCAAAGGGATTCCTATATCAAGATCCTCTGCTGGAGCCTTGTTAAATATTGCACCATCACACAGTAAGGTTGGAGTAGTGGATAAATACATCGCTATCAACAAGGTAGGTCTTGGGTTTGATTCTTAGGCTGGTCAAATCGGACATTGTATTGCCAATGACTTGCGACTGCTGCGACAATTCCTTGGAGTTGTGTTGTGCAGGTGTCAAGTTGCAAAGATAGGCCTGGCCACTCGTTACTTGCTCACAGCAAGCATAATGAACATTCGACTTTTCATCAATACCTTAACCAAAAACTACATAGCATTATTCAAGTTATCAACATCATGACACATGAGAGCAATGAGGACCTCGCCTTCACACTCAACACCACTAAAAATGCACCATTTAATAGATACAATTACCACTTGAAACTAAGAGTTGTATATTGAAACTAATTACCACAGCATATTGAAACTAAGAGTTGTAAAAGTTTTGTCACTGATTAGCGGGATTGCAAGCAAGCTTAGGCAGTGCCATACAAATAATGTAAGTAGTCAATTAAGTTCTGTCAAAAGTGCAGCAACTACTAAACCAAAAAACATGCAGTCTTGAAACAAACTCAATGAACAACCATAGACAAAAACACGACCGATTACGTAACTAATCTTGTTCACATGAAACTTTCCACAACATAACTTAAGAGGGGACTGATCTGACAGTGCATTTTGTAGGGATAAGAGTTGAGCATTTAAAGTAATATATCACTATATACTTAAATGCAATCACACATAACCGGTATATTCATTGTACAGTATAAAATAATTGTTCTTTCAACTTGAATCTGAATCCATGCTTCCAGAGAGACAAAAGTAACACCCCACTAAATTTTTGGCTGGGGTACAAGGTAATTAAAGTACCAGTAATTTTAGAGTTGTAAACCCAAGGCTAACCTTAATTCAAGCCCAAAGCAGGGCCTTACACCAAAATTGGCTCTAACCTAGATATGCACCAGTAATGTAATTCCTCCACATTAGCAGTTTGAGTGGTAAACATATGGCTGCCAACCTGGCACCAACTACCAGTAACTGAGCAAGAAAAAGTCCAGTGTAACATCAGTACCGGTACAGGCAGTTGCTTTTGTAATGCCAACTGTTGCCCTTAAGTCTTTGGTAAGTGCAAATTTGCTCAAACACAAACTTTACCAAAAAATTTGCCCAAAGACTTGGGGAGGGGAGGTTGAAGAAAGCTTAATCCAATTTTTGCTATAAAGTTGAGTTTCCAGAGTAAGCTACGAAACTTTTGTTTTAAATCAAAATATTAAACACTTTGATTCAAATTCAGCCAAAACTCACCACTCCAGTAAGCGAGCTTATATACAGGTACAGAGAAACCAGAAAATTTTGCTCAAAATTTCTCATTTTTCTCAAATTTAGCATGTCAGAGGAAACAGTGGTGACGTCATTGCATGACAATGTCAATAGTTGAATGACTCAATTTCAAACATTACCATAATACTGAATTTAACCGGTGGCCATAGTGCCCTTCGCCAGTCAAAACTTTCCGACTTTCTTGCGACAAGAAAATCACCTGCTACTAAAACGTGGAACTTCATCAGCTGCTATCAGTAACTTACCAGAAGTGTAGGTATGCAGGTACCGAAACCAACTAATCTATTTAGGTTTAGAGTAATTTAATTATTCTCATTAGCCAAAGAGGGAATGTTACTCTAGCTAAGACTATCATCTGGTACACAGGGCATGCTATGGAATGGAAGATGATTTTTCCATATTCCATACAGCCGAATTTCTTCCATTCCATACTAAAAATTTTCCATTCCATACTAATTTTTTTCCATATTCCCTTCCATTCTTCCATACTAACGTACAGTAACTTCACATTGTAATCTGTAATTGTAATCACGAACAAACACCAACGACTTGACTCCGCGTAAACGTCACATCGGTGGGGACTGGCACGTTGCCGACAACACCGTGTCAAATTTGGCCAGCTTGAGAAGTAAACTGAGATCTTCCAGTTAAAGGTCAGCAATCAAAGCCTCTAGATTAAACATAATGCAAATATTAGAACATCATGCATGTGCTCAAATCAAGGCTGTTACCACAATTACAGTATTTTCAAAGTTACGATACCAGTAGTACGGGTAATATTGCATTAAAATGTGTTTATCGATGCACAGGAGGCAACAACGTACCTGATTACATCATTTTTTGTTTATTTCATTTTGATGTTGAACTTTGTCAGGGCAACGTGAAATCAACAAATTGTACCTGGCATCAGTCAGTTTTTACTGCATTATTGCAAGGTATCAAACATAACTAAAAAAGCAATGTCCTTCCTGGCCTACTCGACAAAAAGTCAAGCGACTTCCTCATTTATGCGAAGAGATGAGTGATTCTGATAAGATCATTTGTTCTGGAAGATAAATGTATCTTACCTCAGGGCGGCTAATGAGGGCTAATAGCCCAAAACAGTGCTGTCTCACTCTGAGGTATCAAATATGCTTAAAGTCACCTATCTAGATTCTAGATGACAGCAACAAGACACAATGCAAGTTAGCTGGTTAGAGCAGAAAAAATAAAGCCAAACTATTTTGTAAGTTAGACGTTTTGATGACATAAATTTAGCTCAATTAGCTGTCAATCCTGTCATCATCAGCAGCATAGACTATGCAAGGCAGTTTAAAACTCTGTCTAGCATATACCTGTGCTGCTGATAATGACAGCTGAATCTATGTTGTCGAAATGTCCTATTGCTGTTTTACTAATTACAGTTTGGCTTCATTCTTCTTCCTTGAGCAATTTTCGCTTTCCTGCATTGCAAATGCGTGGTGAATTTCTCATTGACATCATTGAACAACTAACTTGCTTGACACAAGCAAGCAACATTTATGTCGCAATAATCTCATGCCAGATACTGTAGTTTGCAAAGATAATCTTGTTGTCGCTTTTAAGTATTGGTAAAGGCATCACATTTAATTCGCGATTGGTGATCAGTTTTAAAATGTGTAACTCAGAATTAGTTTGGAAGACGATCTTTCATTCCATTCCATTCTGAGCTTCTTTCGTATTCCATACCGGTAACAAAATTCTCCTTACATTCCATACCTTTTCCATTCCACTCCATAGCATGCCCTGCTGGTACAGGTAACTTACTGCTCAGCAGTCTACAGGTTTTGCATCTAGACTACTACCAGTAAATATCAAAACTGCATCAAGGTGAGAGGCCCACTTAGTTGGGTATTAAGTATCAGCAGTACCGGTATATTATTCCACTCGTGGTAGTCTAGTCTTTATCAATACCGGTAATCAGACTTTTTTTTCATTAAAAAAACAGCGAAACCAACCCCAGCCCAGGGGTTCTCAACCTGGGCATGCAGCTTCAAAAGTGGGCCTACTGAGTGTTTTCTGGGGAGCCACAAGTGTAGGCCTCATACACTAAAACACCACTGTTTCCTCTAAGATTTTGGCAAGTGCAAATTAGCCTTAACATAAATTTTGGTAAAAAATTTGCCCAACAATTCAATGGGTTAAAGAAATTTTGATCCCATTCTTGCCTCAATGTTGAGTTTACTGATTATAAAACTATTGTTTGGCTCCAAAATATTGAACACTTTGATCCAAATTCGGTCAAAAATCACAATTCCAGTTGGCAAGCTCAAAGAAATACACAGTATAGATTGAAAAATTTTTCATTTTTCTCAAATGTTGCACTAGAGCAGTTTAGCTGGGTCCTACTAAAACCTGCAGGATCACAAGGACCACAAGAAACACAAGGACCGCAAAGAACACAAGAATCACAACGAGCACATGGATCACAACGAACGCAAGGATCACAAGTTCACAACGAACACAAGGATCACAAGGACCGCTAGTGGCGCAACTGAATTATTACTAAAAGCTGCAGGAACACAAGGAACGCAAGGAACTCATACCTAACCGACGTAACCCTAATGGAAACTAATCCGAACCGAACCCTAACCGAACCTAACCCCAACTAAACCTGACCCACATTGCACCTAACTCTCATCAAACCTATGCCTAATGTGATCCATGCGTTCCTAATTGCGCCACTAGTGGTCCTTGTGATCCTTGCACTCCTTGTGGTCCTTGCGCTCCTTGTGTTACTTGTGTTCCTTGTGGTCCTTGTGTTCCTTGTGATCCTTGCGCTCCTTGTGTTCCTTGTATTCCTTGTGGTCCTTGTGATCCTTGTGCTCCATGTGATCCTTCCTTGTGCTTCTCGGTCCTTGTGATCCTTTTTGACTGCTACGTCCTCAGATGTCAAATTTTTCGGGGAGTGAAGATCAAGCGAAAAGCAAAAAAAGGTCATCTCGCAAATCCGCAACCTCACTAGGCCATCTGAGCTGCTACTTATCATCGTAATAAAACAAAAACGCCAAAAAGTAGAAGATTTAAATAATTTGTATTCACAACAAAATAACTTTCTTGGATGAAACTCAAACCGAAACTGAAACCCAGAAACCGAAGCTGCGCGTAAGCAAAACTGAAACCGAAACTGGAACCGATTTTTTAACAACCGTGAAACCAAACCAAAACTGAAACCTGACATCTGTGTTTCAACACACCGAAACTGAAACTGACACCCTAACGCCAAATAGCCAGGTTTCCACCCTTGCTTGCCAGCTTCCACCAAGCAGAGGTAATCATCCTGAAGCATCTTATCCAAGGGGGCAACAACGAAACTAAGTAGGGAGTGCGATCATGGTCGTCGTAAAAACAACGCTCCAAACCTCTGCGCCACACTGCCGATTAAAATTCATTGCATAAAAACTAATCTCATTTTTCCTTAAGCCTGAACAAATTTCTTATGAGATGTTTGCAGAATCTTAAGCTGTAAAATAGAGAAAACGAATAACGATACAGTTGGGAGGTGGTTGATTTGATGATTGATTGATTTCTTCATTTTCATCCTCCTGTCACGAGAAAGTGACGGAGGCGCATAGGACGAATCCACACTCGCTTAGGAGTTGCTCTTGTTTCCGAGTTTTTCGCTGGAGTTTTGCTTCTGACTTTTTCAATTTGCTGCTCGTAAGATTCCACCAAGCAGAGATAATTGTCGTGAAGCATTTTATCCAAAGACGCATCTACGAGGCTTGGGTGGAAGTTGAACCATCAATCTTGCGATCATGGTGTAGTAAAAACGACGCTCCGAACCACTCGGCCTCGCTGCCTGACAAATGGCTAGCATTTGTCAATATTGTTAATTGCGTAAGCGGACGTTTTGGTTCATTTCTGGTGCCATTGCCAACACTAAGCCTATGTTGAGCTAGAGTGCATTTATTTTTGATTGGAAAAGACGCAACAACAAAAAAAATATCAACAGTCTAATTTTCCATAAAAGGCAGTGTTGTTCGTCCTTTGAGAGGCTGCTAAATGACCTTGGTTCTCAGCCTTCTTTCTTGCATCACGACTTAAAATGCTAGCTTAACACTTTCGAGCAAACTCATTCAATCTTTTTCAAGAAGACTAAAATAATGTTACATCAGCGACATGGCCTAGCGGTACCGCGCGCAGGTGACAGATCCTACGTGACGGGTTCGATTCGCGGCTGGAGCCGATCGCATTTGACATATTTAACGGGTGGCTGCTGACTCGAAGAGCGCAAGCTCACTTCGCAGTCTCCCTCAATCACTGTTGAATTTTCAGTTCAATGAATTTACCTATCACGCAGTGCTCTTTACTCTAAATAAACCTGTCGCTGCTAGTTGTTTCGATCAGATTGATCAGAAAATACATGGCGTCTGTTTGGGAGCAGTGACTCGACTTCGCATTGGGCGAAATCAAAAACGTAAGAATCTGTGTAGCTTCCGCGTTAAGAGGACAATGTGGGCAAAAGCCGGTAAGTAGCATGTTGGAATAGGCACTCACTTAAACTAGATACGGAACTTCCCAACGCCGAGTTTTACTCACACATTTCCGAACGATGCCAAAAATGCAAGCATATAGCGCTGCCAGTGTAGCACCACATAATAGGGTGTTAACTTTTTTCACTGTTTTTGAATTTGCACGAGTTTATATGATTTACAGGTACAAATCATCACAGAAACTTGATGCAAAAAAAAATTTTTTTAAATATTAATGTTTCTATACTCTGGAGGGGCCGCAAAAATTTTTCGGGGGGGCGCAAACCCAACTTTTGACGTAACTCGAAAACTACTGCAGATAGAAAGTCGAGTCTGGTGTCAAACGATGCAGAATACCTGATTTCCTATCTGCTCTCAATACATGTTTATTGCCTATCTGCAACAGAAAAAATGTTATGAGCAAAAAAATAAAATTACGAACGTTTCGCCTACCGGTATGTAACAGTGTAAGCCTATCACGACTATCATGATATCACCAATTCACCATGCTTTTGCAAGACTTTCAAGAAATTAAGTTTTTGACATTCGAGCAAGAGCAGGATTGATAGCGTGTTGCTGAGCAGTAAACAGGAGAGTCGAGAATCAAGATGAGCATAAAAGAACTGATAAAGGAATTCATGTGAGTTCGTGCGGGAAATGAACGATCACATTTTACCGAATAAAAAGGAGGTTGTTGGGCACTATTTTTATGTCCTAAATTTTTTAATGGTTACCAAAAAAGAATGCTTAAAGAAGAGACCACCATTTTATATTTGCAAGATAGAAGTATCAAGAACTATTCAGAATTTATGGAGCAAGAGCAACCTGCCGAAAATTGGTCAAAGGTTTTACGAAACAAAATTGAAGAACTTGATTGAACAAAATTGAGGAACTGATTAGTGATTATGCGAAGGCTAACACTAAACAAGATGGAATACCAAAATTAGAATTGGTTGGTTAGATATTTGCTCGTGCAAGTGTCTTTATCAAAACCCTCTTGGGCAATACGGAAAGATCAGTTGCAGCTGTGCTGCGAGTTACAGGATCCCGTCTTCTGGTAAGATTGGCTGTTACCAAAGTTTTATGAATGGTTACTGCTTACTCACAGAGTTGTAGTTTTTGAAAGACCAAAGAGGTTGTCGTAAAATGAGTTTGGGACAGCGAGATTGGTTAGGTACAGTGCGTTACTAGACTGCAGCTGCCAATACCGAAAGAAAGAAACTGCTCCTCAACTTCTATCTACATCTCATCCGCGATCGATGTCATTTTTAGGTAGGTCACAAGTTTTATAGACTTTTTCCCTGCATTAACGAAATTGAGACCTAGAGATTAGAAGACGATGAATATGATTAGTACGCACCTCCCCCCGAAATCAAAAAGCTCCACAAGAAAAAGTTCCTCACTTATTGACGAAAGCTAACTGCAAAGATGCTGACAAAATAGATGCTAGCATTAGACAGCAGCAAGTGGTGGTCAATAACGCAGCAAAAGCGTTAGGATTTTTAAAAGAAGTAAGCCGCACAGTTCTGCCGTCATTTGGCAAAACCCATTATCTCCACTTTGACACTTTTCCAGAAAATCAAGTTTTAGTTTTCAGGTTTTTTTAAGAATGTTCCTGATTGTAGATTTTTTTAATTTTTTATTTGATAAAAGTGCTTGATCATAAAAGTTTAATGATAAAGTTTAATGTCAATAATTTTGATCAATGAATGTATAAACAGCGTATAAGTTTTGCGTTCGATTTTTATCCCAATTTGCATTAAACTCAATTAGCTATTACGTCATGATCATTCTTGTTTCATATTGTTACGCACAATTTTTTAACTCGTGAGACGAAGATTTTTGAGAAATGCGTTGAACATTGTTTATGACGCAATAATAGATTAACAATCACGAGTGGAGTTAACAGGTTTTGCCAGATAATTTTTAAAATTTTTGACAACTTTTTGTACAGAAATGGAGTTAATGGGTTTTGCCACCAAAGATAACTCGAAATCGGTAAAGAGTACAAACTCGATATTCGCATACAAGAAGGACATTGGTATAACGATTAAAAAAATGCAAAAAAACGAAATTTCAAAATTTTGGAGTTAATGGGTTTTGCCAAATGACGGCAGAGTTGTTTTCAAAGCTCGAGAAAGACATAGGTGAGCTTCTATGGGTTCTAGGCCAATCAGCGCGACTGTAAAATAGTTGGTCACTTTGCGCGTACACTATATTTTTAGATCGGCAGTAATCAAAGAAATAGATCACCAAATTCTTACATTTTTAAGAATATTTTTTTTCTGGCCTAGTTAACTTGAAGAAAATTGTGAAACAAAAATATGGCTCTAGGGGAGTCCGAGGGCATGCTTCCCGGATAATTTTTGAAAATGTAAATGCTGTAATGGCCATTTTAGTGCTTTTCCTGCAATTTTTACGGCAAATTTTGCTTAATTATTTTCACCCCTAACCCAAAGCAAATTTTGCTTAATTTTTTTCACCCCTAACCCAAAGTCCTTCACCAAATATGATACATTTTTTGCTCATCTTCGATTTATACGTGCACATTTTTTGCTCATCTTCGATTGATACGTGGTTAAGGCGTAAGGATCAAAAGTATTATTGAAAATGTTGGTTGGAGGTAATGCATGCCCACATTCCCCTCCGATCCGACCCTGGTTATAACTTATAATTCAAAAACTTAGTGCAAACCTTAGCCAACAGTGAAGTGTGCTTTGGTGCTTATAAAATCTCTTAATTCAATGAAACAAAACATGAATTCCACACACCACAACTTTATGCTTTTTTGTGTACACTTATCCTGATCTTGGCCAAACCCTTGCTACAGCCTTCGGTTTGGGTTCAATGAAAGGAAGCGGTTAATAGGGTTTCGGTTTACGTTCCGATTAGGTTTGACGCCCTCATTTTACGTTTTTCAAAAGTAACGAAAATCCATAATAGAGTTGCATTTAGAAAAAAATATTGGTCCTTTATATATTTCCGCTAAAGCACGTTTTTTGCTCATAACATTTTTTCTGTTGCAGATAGGCAATAAACATGTATTGAGAGCAGATAGGAAATCAGGTATTCTGCATCGTTTGACACCAGACTCGACTTTCTATCTGCAGTAGTTTTCGAGTTACGTCAAAAGTTGGGTTTGCGCCCCCCCGAAAAATCTTTGCGGCCCCCCCCGGGTATCGAAACATTAATATTTAAAAAAAATTTTTTGCATCAAGTTTCTGTGATGATTTGTACCTGTAAATCATATAAACTCGTGCAAATTCAACAAAAGTTAACACCCTAACCCAGGGTGGTCCAAACCCAGGCCCGCGGGCCACTAGTGGCCCGCGGCAGCATTTTCTTTGGCCCGCGGAAGATTCTGCAAAAATTCTGGAGAAACTGCGAGAAAGTCTTCGTGAAATATGATAACATCTAAGTTACCGACTCACAACGTACCATCAGTCACATTTATTATTGGTAAGGAACGTTACGAACTTATTTTGACTCAACGCTTGCAGTTTTTCGTTTTGAACCGAACTCCCCGCTGTGCTTAGTTTACGATTCGCTGGTCATCTACTTACTTTTCCTGTTTACACGCATTCCAACGTTACATAGCCGGAGTCAACACGGTTTCCCGAATCTCTAAGTCTAAGCAAAGGTATGAGAAACAATTTGAGCCTGAACATTTCGATTAAGACTCGATTCATTTTCAGCAGGATAGTAAAACGCTCGTAAAGCAGTATAAATTAAAACTAGTCGAAAAAACAATTTATGACGTTACAACAATTGTAAGGTCATTAATTGTTTTCGCATTGTTTCGTTGCAATGTCACAATCTTTGCATTGTTACGTTGCAACATAATCATGGTAACAACTTCACTATCATTATTCAATCCAGGGTCATAGTAGCGGTAAGGTTGTAAAGTTACTCGTTGATAGTCAGAAAAATAGAATCAGTTGAAATCTAAAACCTACATTTGTTTCTGCAGTGGTTTATAACTTTAAGATTTACAATTATTTGGCAAAAATGAGTGTGAAAAGAAAGTTAACCAATCCAAGTAGACATTTTAACTCAATATGGGAGGAAAAGTACTTATTTGTTGAGGGTACGAGTAAACCACAATGCCTGGCATGTCTGCAAATTGTGTCAGTGTCAAAAGAATACAACTTAAAACGGCATTACGAAACACGTCATAAGAGTCAGTATTAACGATACGACGGATATGCTAGAATAGCAGTTGTAAAAGACTTAAAAGGCAAATACTATACGCTAATGACCAACTTCAGAAAAACTAATCTTTCTGACAAGAAGGCATCTTGCGAAGTTTCTCTGATACTGGCTAAAAATGGAAAAGGTTTCAGAGACAGAGAAACCGTAAAGAGCGCAATATTTTGTTTATTATTTGTTCGCGCTGATGTTGCTGTGTGTGGCCCGCGAATTAATATACAAAAAATAATCTGGCCCGCGACACTGTCAACCTTGGACCACCCTGCCCTAACCACATAATGCCTCTGGGTTCTACATTTGTTGTAGGCCTAGCTGCTTTGTTTAAAGGTGCTTAGTTGCAAACATGTGCACCGCAGCTCAACCGACTCTTCAGCGTATCATGCCAAAAAAATAGAAAAGGCATATAGGCTAGTGCTAGTAGTGAAATAGATTTGAGCAATAAAAAGCACAAGCACAGGCTTAAGTGCGGGAGTAGATAACTTTTGCACACATGAATCAGCAAACTTTTTCGGCAGTTTTTTGTATTAATTTAAAACAAAAATGATTAGTTACGCAGCAACGCCAATGCACTGAAAAAATTGTAAAAATTCCATTTTACTCCATTTCTAAGACTGAATGCAAACTGACATTTAAAAATCGCAGATGGTTTCAGTTCATCCTCGAAGGATTTCTCACTTATTTTTTTGTCAGCTTTTCAAGCAGCAATTCAGATGATTTAAAAGTAGAAATCTTTTTTAAATCTTTTCTCTTTTTCTTTAAAATTGACTTTGCTTTCGATGAAACCTCTTCTTTTTGGCTTTCTACTAACCTATAACAACAAAACAATTCAAACATCGCAAAACATTTACCAATAAACAGTTACACTGCACTGTACATTCTACAACGTGTGCATCACAAAAAACGTAGTATGGGAGATGGTGTGTGGATGGACCTAAGCACCTCTTTTCCTAATAAAGTTACAAAGCCACTTAGTATTCAGGATTACAGGCCTAATTTCTAAGAGGTTAGTCCGCGTTGACGGTGATGAACCTTCACGACTTAGAAGTTACAATAATGTCTGAGAAATAATCAGAATCCTCAAAAAAATTTTCTCCGACGGAAGTTTTACACACTTGAGGCTTGACTCATTGTAATAAGATGTGCAATATTGTGCAACGCGTAAATTGGGCATCAATAGAAAAATGAACTGAGCCGTGATTGAAAAACACTCGCATATAACTTACGCCAAGAGTATCTGTGTTCCACGATTACAAGCACTCCAACTGACCAACGTGTCAACGGGAATTTCGTCCAAAATTAAAAGCGAGAAAGTTGGTTCTGCAACGTACGAGGTTCAAATAAAAGATCTCACGATAACCAGCACTCGATCTTGATTCATAATGGCTTGGCATACCCAATCGGGCCACGAGTTTTGTGGCCATCTCAGCAACTTCACTCAGAGTAAACGGAACAGCCAGCCGGCAGTCTTGTTAAGACAGCGCTGCTAATGCAGCAATGGTGAGCCAGTAAGCGATTTAATTATCATTTTTTTGTCTTTCGTTCGACTCGGCCAAGTGTGAAAACCCAATCTCTAATTGCTAAGCGTTTTTGACCGCTTAGCCAGCAGAATTCACTATAGACAAAAACTATTATATCAGTCCTATATTACTTAGAACTTGGCAAGGACACATAATATAACTGGCCTCGAAACAATAGCACAAAAACAGAGTAAAAACACACTTAAAGCGAAACTATTGACCCTTGTGGTCTTTTCGCTGTCCCCTTGTCAAGTGACTGCACCAGATTTGATATCATACAATTTTTATGTGCAACTGTGTATATATTTGGCCGGATGTTGTTGCTTGATAAATAAAACTCTACTTTACTTGACTTAAATTATTTTATGTATTAAACACATTTTTACATTTGTGTTTTTTTTGTCTGTGCTTTGTTTCTTCGGCAATTTTTATTTTGATTTTTTAGGCTTTCTGTCACAGTATCAATTACAGATTTTCCACTTATTCTGCTTTAAAGGAAGGTGGCTGCTAGACTCGAAGACCACTCTTGTCCCTTCGCAGCCTCTCTTTTGTCGCAGGCAAATTGTTGTTCTGTCAGCATTATATTTTTGCGTCGAAAACTGATTCTGATTCTAAACACATACTTTTGTCATCTTCTTGATCAGCTTCTGATTCTCCTTTAATAAGTCGCTTAATCACCATATGTCCACATGGATCTTCTACAACGTGCATCTAAAAATGATTAATCGAAACTGATTAATTAACAAGCTGTGGCTGAGTGACCCAAATCGGTATTTGGTACATCAATGAGAAATTTCAATTAAAAATTATCCAATTTTTGCCAAAAGGCAGACAAAACATGATATTCTTGAATATCACCAAGGCAAGTAAACATTAAGAAATTTAATTTTCAAAACAAAACAGAAGTATATTAAATCAGTTCCTCAGCCTAAAACAAACCCGTTTAATTTGAGGAATTTGTTTTTACCCGATATTTCACAAGCCTAATATGAACTAGTCTCAAGAAAGAGCAATACCATAAAGGAAATGACCACTGACCAGACTTACGCGGTCATTTTCGTCTTTCGTTTCTGGTTCATAAGTTCTATTCATGAGATTTACGATAGCCTGAGCTATCGGCAAAGAATCGCCTGTGCAGTGCAGATATGTCGCATCGACGAAGACAAATCGCGAAGGATTAAAAATGATTTCTTCAATGTTTTTTACCACGTAATCGAGCATAGTAGCGGACGCAGTTTGCGTCAATTCACGCCGACGTGATTCCATCGACTTTTTGCTGAATAAGCAAAAAAAATCAAAGTTACCCTCTTCATAGCGAAAAAAATCATTTTTATGCAACACTTAATGTGCTTTTAAGCTCAAAGAGCACAACAAAATTTTTTATAATAAATTAAAAAAGTTTTACGGCTGATCACTGAATCTTTTTGGCCATTTAACAGTCAATCAATATCGAATCGCATAAAATACACGACGCTAATAAAAGACTGTCGTGCATAAGCAATGCAACGCGCAATAACACAAAACAAACTACAATTAACATACTTTTAATAGTACTTCAGCAAGTGACGGATTCGAAATTATACCAATTGTAAATAGAACATATAAAGTAAGAGGAAAATAATATAAATAAATCACAATTTTACAAAACTAAACTCGAAAAATCTACCATATTTTTTTTTACCTGGATTCATTTTCATCTCCTTCTTTCAACACCTGCACAATGGAAGGACGAAAATGCGACGAATCTCGAAAAGTAAGAAGATAAAGAAGAACTTTCCGTCCAAACTTGTCAACAATCAGATTCTCTATATTCTGCATCAGAGGCTGCAAGCGATGAAACAAAAGTACAAAAAAGTTAAGCTCTATACATTTTTTGCTTGGTTTTTACGTCGACTTCTTTCAAACGGGCTATTTATTAACCACTTATCTTAATCCATGCTATAACATTGCTATATATATATCTTTTCCTGACGCCAGATTGAAATCAAAACCTCGAACAACTGTCATCTTCAAAAGCCTGATATTGCTCATACAACTAAGTTACCTGTTCTGTGTTAAGCTACAAGCAATTTCAACAAAAGTTTCATTTTAACGTAGAATAGTTGAATTTGTGTGTTGCTCCATCTCGGAAATTTAAACCTGCGTGCAACAAGCTCGCAATTCGAATGCTTCAGAACGGAAAAATAGACAATTGCTGGACCCAATGTTCGAGGCCTAGACCCTAGAAAACGACCTTAAACTTCTCGGCAGAATCATGTTAAGGAATTCATTAGTAGGCCAGACTGGAAACTACACCAAAGTATTTCACTTGTAAAAAAGTATGAGTTGCTGGGAAAATCTATATCGCTTCAGATACCAGGCTTTGAATGAAGTATGCGTCATAAACAGGATTCTGTTAAAGCAACTAGAGCCCGGTTACCAACCGGTGGGGAATTACCCACTAGTGAGGAATTGTTGTAGTAGTATATGAAATCTAAGAACATATTTAACTGAAATTCAGCAGCATGATTACCGGAATTCGATTATGAAACAGAAACAAACAAACAAACAGCCAAGTAACAATAGCACTAGGGATAACGCAGGGCTACTACTAGCTACGATGACTGACATTAGACAGGAATTTAAGTGAAACCCAAGAAGCCTGAAAAAGCAACGAGGGTGTACATAACGAACGTAGTGCACGAGAAATGGTTAGCCTACAGGTAATCACCTTTTTCGTCCTTCTGCACTGAAACTTGCCTGGTTTCCTTTTCTTTCAAACACCCCATTAACAAAAATCAAGTTGATTTTAGCACTTGGGTTTTAACATGACGTATTTGGCTGGTTCTTATGGACAACCGGTCCACACAATTTATTTGGAAATTTTGCCGGCGCGCAACTTAAAAAGGCGGAGAACCACTGGTTTAAAACATCTATGTTGTGGGTAATTGAGGGCCAGTCACATCGAAAGTGGGTAATGAAGAAAAAAGGTTGGGAACCGCTGAACTAGAGATTCAAGGGAGTCGGTTAATCAAACGTAATCATAGGAAACAAAAAGGGACATCTCTTCCTATCAATAAGTCAAACAAAAATACCTGAATTAAGGCTTTTTTCATCAACACTGTATCATCAACACAATCAAAAGCAGCCAATAGCACAAGATGTCCAAATTCTTCACAGCTTAACTTAATGACGAATTCCTTCATTGTTTTTACAATCACCTAAAACATGAAGATGAAAAGTTTTCAGAGCGAGTTACTACATCCAAACCAAATTTCGACGTCGTCGCGAAAAAAGTCCGAGAATTAGTCCCATCACTTGAGATTAAAGAACAAAAAGTCGAAAGATTTCCAGAGAGTTGCAACGACAAGGAGGCTAACCTGGAATTTTAAGTGCGATTGTCGCCGCCTTTGCGAAAAGACAGTCTTACCCTATGCACGCAACTGTGGATGATATCAACTTTCAAAGGCAGGTGCAAAATTTTTTTTTGACTTATGTCAATTCAATGCCGCTTTAGGGCAGCCCTGCTAGTCTCTCCCGATTCGAGTATAATCAAAGGACAAGCAATTTGTATTCTTTCTTTAGTTATCATAAGTGAGCAGAGCCACCACATCGATAGCAAATGGAAAAGTCTTAAAAAGCTAGCATTGACAGCGAAGAATTTTTCGAAGGTTACGTAAAACCTAAAACCAGAGTTGGCATAACGGTTAAAAACATCGCCATGGGTGCGGGAAGTCTGGGTTCGATTACCGGGACGCTTAAATCGACCACGTCTCCCCTACGGCTCGCCATCGCTGCGAAGTCTCTTCGGAACTACGAAGTCAAGGCGCTAAGCCGCGGAGATGATCCGCGCCACCTGTTACAAGCTTCGGCGTAATACCGCAATTACAGTGATTTGAACTGACGTAACACCTTTCTGTCTTTCTTATTTCCGTGCCACAAGCATTCCATAGCCACATACGACCCGTCTCGTGTGTGCATGATGTGGATAAGTGACTCACGAAGAGAATCGATCATTTCCTGAAACAGATAAAGTCAGATTACGATGGCCAAGTGGTTAAGGCCGTGTCTCCAGCAGATGTGTACAGGAGCCGGAGTAGAACGAATTTTACCGGAGCCGGAATGGAGTTGGATCCACAGCTGGATTAACTGACTCCCTGAGGTCACTGCAGTCATGGTTGTGACAACGCAACGAAGTCATGCTTGTGGATGTTGAGAAACGGGAATAAAAATCACAAATAGGAGTTTAACTATAATCATCAGCAAAACGGTAAAAACAACAAGCCAAATTGCCGCAAAAACTTTTAGTTACGCACTTCAACAAGTAAGCACTATCGGCACTAATTAATGCATGTCAAACTATTAGTATCGTTTTTGGTACTATCTTACGGTTAAAAATACTTTTTAAAGCGTCTTAAAAGAAGAAATCATAAATTTCTTATTTCTAAGGAGATATTTTTCTATCACAGTAATATGAAAAATTTCATGACTGCTATAAAATTTATACTACCGTTCGATGGTTCACGTCGTCACAAGCTTGGAAAAAATCTCTCAATGCCTTATGCACAATCGTGTGCTTCAACGCAGCTTTTTGAGAAAATGGTATTAAGGCAGTTTTGAAACTGTTTAACAAGGAGTCCTTTTTGTCCGGGTTATTAGTCATCATTTCAGTAAAACTCGACGATTCTGCGTTCTAAAAAATCAAAAGCTACTAATCAGCACTAAAAGACAATACAGAATGTACTGCTATTATAATTGCAAAAATAAAAGCTCATAGTAGGCTATAGCAAGTACTGAAAACCATAAAATTGAAAACATGCTGGTCGGCTGTCGCGGTGGTGACATTTCATCGGTACGGTAGGTGGTGGGTTTGATTCCAGGCCGGTCAAATCGGACAAAGTGTCGCCAACGGCTCGGCACCGCGGCAACACTTCTTCGGAGTTGTGTTTCACACGTGCTAAGCCGCGGAGATGAGCCCCACCACTTGCGACACACTTCGGCGTAATACAGCGAGTATTATGAAAACTGAATTGGAATATGAAGTAATGAAGTTAAACCTACCTCAGAATTACGAAATACTCTTCCATAAAGCAACTTCACTAAAAAATCGCGCTGATTCGCATTAGCGTGGTTGTTGTATGCATATTCAAGCACATCACACGCCGTGTTTTGTTTGATAAGCCGGTACCCATCTTTTGAAAACGATTTAATTATTGTGTTCCGTTCGTCCGGTGTTCTAAAATATAACACGCTGCATTGATATTTCATGAAGTTATTGCATAGATATTTATCTGAATAACAACCCTAAAAAGTGCAATCGCGCAAAACAATCTGCAAGGTAACAAGGTTATTTTGCCATAAATGATTTCTATTAAATTAATTAGCTCTGGACCTGGAGGGTACATTGAGTACTTTTTTGGCTATGCCCCCAACAACTCTCTTACCTTTTCTGTGCATGTGAATAGATGTAGGTAATAAACTAAACATTTATTTGCTTTAAAATTACGTAGACCAGAGATTTTCATCAGGGGTCCGCCAAAGTACATAAATGAGTTTGCTAACCCGCACATATCACACGGTATAAACATCTACTTACAAGACTACTATAAGCTCCCTGACGAGACCTGATTAGGTCAGAAGAGCAGCTGCCAGGAAATGGAGTAATATTAGCTAACATGAATATATTTCCTAAAATCGGTATCATAGGTTTATTGGAATGCTTTGGGGAACTGGAGCCCAAAAGATTAAAAATCACTTGCAAACACCATTATGAAACTAGAAAGACACTGATGGCTGTGTAAAGTGTGTAGTCTGAGTACAATGTCGTTGTCGTAGGCACCGTTTCCTCATGAACTCGTATCAACCGAGCAAAACGTTTTCAACTGCAAAATTTTGTACCTAAAATTCAACTACATACAAATTTAGGAAGACTGCGAAGTGAGCTTTTGCTCTTCGATTCAGCAGCCAACAACACCACGAAAAACTATGTCGGCAATATGAAAATGATAACAGAATCAAATGTAAGCAACAGTTACCCGTATTTTAACATCTTCCAAACAATATTTCTGGAGTAGCGGTTCTTGCATATAACGGCAATTTTTCCTTGAAGTTCTTCAAATATTTTCTTCCTTTGCTCACGAGAGCCATGTTTCAAACAAGCTTGTATAACTCGACTTGTATCGTGTGCAAAGAACAAGTCATTTATCTAAAACATGACAGAGTAATTTTTGCATTTAGTGGCATGTTCATTTTCCTTTGCGAAAAAGCGGTGAAGACATAATGACCTTGCTTAGGGGTTGCCAGTTACCCCTACTCCTTTCAAAAGTGGGAAATGCCGATTAAGTGGCTTTCCCATAGGCAAAAGTAACTCGACCGATTGTTCTCGACAACGTCGAATTAAATTTTAACGTCGAAGAAAATTAACATCAAGCTAAAGTTTCGTTTCACCTGGATTTTAATCGAACCCCCCTCACCTACAGCTCTAGAAGCACAAGCTCTGACATCTAATGCGATCGGCTTGAATTAAGCAACAATGCAAGCGACGCCTGAGCCTCAGAAGCAGAAACCTGCGTTCTATTAATGGGTCGGCAAACATTTAGCGGATCTGCACAGTAACTTGCTGTCGCCACAGCAACATCAGCTCTTCTGCACGTTTGTTACATTTTATACGAGTAAACAACAAAATGACCATGCAATTCTAATACACATCAGCACGTAGACATAACGCACTTAAAAAAAATTCAATTTTATAGCTCATAACCATCTCGTTGATGATACATCGTTATCGGAGCTGGAGATTTCATTACCGGGTCGGTCAAATCGGACACAGTGCTGTCACCAGCTTGCCACCGTTGCGTTGCCAGGCGCAAAGCGAGAAGATGGGACCCGCCACTCGTTACACGATTTGGCGTATGCTGTGAGTATAATGATTCAAGATTTTAATTTTTAATTTGCAGCATGATCAAAATTGGGTAGCAGAAACCAATGTCAAAACTGAACAAAAAATGAGAATATCAAAGACTCTCACGTTTTTTTTATACTCGGTGACGACGTTCATCAGACTATCTACCAACTCAACTTTCTGATCTTTCGTCATCTGACCGTTTTGTATTCGCAGTGTCTCCCAAATCTTCTTTGCTTTATATGACAGTTCATAATTGGGTTTTTGTTGTTTCCTAAAAAATGCAATTTCAAATTAGAAACATAGATGAGAATCTCCATTTAAACTGACGAACAGAGATGAAAGACGGTAGGTTGAAATTTCAAAAAATCAAAACACCTCACGGAAAGTTTTTTTTTCCAGTTTTAACCCACAATCATAGGAAATAAAATAAGTTTTTAACAAAAACCAAAGCTTATTTCAAAGGTTCTCAACCAGGACTACGAGACATTAACCAGGGCCCACAAGCGCAAAATTCGCACGCCAGTTACGCAAATAGCCGAAAACTGTGTTGTTTGAGTTGCCAACATCCAGTGGACCACGTGATGACAACGTTCATCATACCTCATTAACTTTCTCTTTTTTCGAGTCTGCGCTGTTTCCTTGGGCAGTTTTTTGTTTTCGAATTGATTCCTTCCCTTGTACCCAGGTTTCTGCGGCTTGCCTTTGAATCCAGTTTTTTTCGATTTGAAGGAAGACTTTGATGCGCCTTTGTTTGGCATCATTTTAGTTTTCTTGTACGGAACTTTGGATTCAGATTCTAGAAGCCAAAAGTTTTCATTAAACATTTTTCTATGTATGAAGCGATGAGCTACTACTGGTTTATGCATTGCAAGACCATAAAAGGAGAAAAATGGATAAACGTTGGGAAAAAAAACTGCTAACAGTTTTAAACAAAAAATCGCCATCAAGTCAGATATAAGAGTGCCAAGGTTAAGTTAAGAATCCGGAATTAAAAGCAAAAATTGAAATGACAAGGAATTGGGTCTGACATCACTGATAATTTTCATAGGGCACAAGCAGAATTCCTGAATCATGTTATCTGTTTTTCCATAATTTTACGAAGCGTTAATAAACACGTTCAACTTTGAAGCAATAAGAGCTAAAAACAAAACAAAACGTCCAGAATTCATTGAAAAACCGTGTAACAAGGTACAACGGTAATTTCTTTTTTGGAGCAGTCGACTTTTTGACTTGCTTTAGAAACAACAACATTTGGAAGTACTCTTATCAAAGAAGCAAATCATGCTTAAATAAAAAAAAAAAAAATTATGATAAGTCTTACACAGTGTAATAAGTTTGGTTTTTTATTTTTTTTTCGAAAAAGATAGGCAGTAATGAAATAGCTATATAAGAAAATACTTACTTTCATTGTTGCTTTTCCTCTTCAATTTCTTCTCTCCACAATTTTTCATGGTAGTCATAATCTACCAAAACTTTGGTCTCAAAGAGACTAATTAATGGTTACGTGATAAAAATAATAAGCTCAACACTGAAGCTTTTTGATTTTCGATAAGTCGCTAAACAAAAAATAAAAATAAAAGTACAGCATATAATATTAAAGAATCACAATCCTCAAAAGTTGATCCATTCACTAAACTAAATAAAAAGTAACGTAATTTAGCAAAATACTTGTAACTTCATAAAAACGTAAAGACCACTTTCAAAAAGTTGACTAAAGAAATAACTCCGAATGAAAAATATTAGTGATTTAACTTGCATGACGATAGTTTCTTAGGGTTGGCATACCGTGGCTAAAGACTAAGACTTTGTGGTGCGGTAGGCCTTGGGTTCGTGTCCCGGACCGATCAAGTCGGACTCGGTGACGCCAACGACTTTCCAAAGCAGCAATGTTTCTACGGAGCTGTGTTGCTCAAGCGTTAAGCCGCGAAACTGGGCCTGTCATTCGCTACATGCTTTACCGCGAGCATTGCCAAGACTTGATTTTGAGTTTTCTTGTACGATTTTGCGATACTACCCCAAAAACTATATCGTTTTGCTATAAGTATAGGCGATACATAAAAAATGAAGTAATACAACAAAAGTTTTTGAAATGGCACCATCGCCGCATTACTACATCTTGGGCTTTCACTCCAAACGTAAATTCAAAATGAGTTTTTGTTTTCAATAAAACTCAACCACCAAATAAGTTATCAAGTCAATTGTTAATCAAGCTAATTGTGGAAATGGTATTACTACATGCGCAAGACGGCTTCAAGTCGTAAATAGAAAACGCATTACGGATGTCCGAAAAACAAGTCTGAGCAAGAAATTGCTAGTACCATCTTTTCGCTCAGCATCTTTCGTCAACCTAACGAATTTATTGAAACCAAGTCAGCACGGATTAACAGTAATGAAGTACACTGACTTCAGTTCAACAACTGTTTAACGTTTCTTGCTTGCAATAACCATATGTCAATATCGAATTTCTTTTCTCTAGATGCATCACGGGATGTTTGCTTTGCTTGGTGTTGATACAAATGATCTAGACTTTTTCTTACATTTCATGTTTTTCTGATCATACTTAACAATAAACTTTTGAACGCTTCGTATTGTCGCGCCACAATACAAAGTTTGTAGAATACATTGCACATTCTTTTGACAGCTCTTGGCATAAACTTGTTTAACAAAAGGCAACGATGACCAGAGCATTCTATAATGTGCATGTGCAATCCGTAATTGAACCAGTTTTGTTTTATTGTTGAAGTACTTGACCACTAACGACGCTGATGCACTCGAAGAACCAAAATTTCCGTACAAAGATAAAATACTTTTCTTTATGGCATTCGTGATATCATATGGATGAATCGACTTGGCATGGGGAGAAATAATTTTGCACAACAAGTACCGATTCTTCACACGCACCATGTCTGTAACAACCTATTGCTATAACCTAAACTCTAAAAAAAGATAACAAGCATCTTTTGCAAAGTATACATCACACACAAACAATCCAGTCAGCCACATGCTACTGTGTTCCAATAATTTCAACTTGATCATATATAACACGTGAAATAGGTTAACTAAGACATCAATCTTTACCTGATATTGTTTAGTTGCACAGCGTACTAATAAATTCAAAATATCTTGACCAGCAACAACTCCTAACCCAACATTGCCGTAACTTAAAAATCACAATCGCAATACTTTATCAAAACATAAAACATAGCAACTTTGACTACCATATTTTAAGGACTATAACGCGCACTTTAAATCCTTTTCATTTTTCTCAAAAATTGATCGTGCATCTGGTGAGCCTAATGTATGGATCGGGTGGTGCTTTAGGCTTTATTGTCTACACTCAAAACCAGTACAGGAACTAAATGAGCTTGATACAGTAACCCAATACTCCTTAAAAAAAAAACTGCGTCTGATATACCAGTGCCCCTTACGCATATAAAAAAACAAATCAAAGCAATTTGTTGACAGTGCGTCTTATGGTCCATAAAATACAGCATATTTTTTCTAGGACAAATCTTACATTTCAAACGTTTAAGTTCACATGTTCCGGCAAGCATCATCCTAAACTAAATTGCAGCACTTGTGGCATACGGTATTTACCACTTTGGATTAAGTTGGTTAATTGCTTTAAATACTGAGCCACAGGAAGTAGGTTTGAACTTGGCCTTTAAAAGTTATAGATGATTTTTGGAAGCAAAAAATCAGACTTGTTTCTTTGGGGCTACTGCTATAAAATAAGCAGATGGCAGTATATTGGTATTTACATAAATCAAAAGATAAAAATCAACATGATTGTCAGCAAATAGAAAATATTCAGAATCAACAAGCTTATAAATGGTCACACATCGACCTATAAGGAAAATAATATAAAGTTAAGCAGATGACATTGTCATAAAAACAGTAAATGCTAAGCAAGAGATTAGAAAACAAGCAATTTCTTGCTTAATAGTAATTGACCTAAAGTGGCACCAAAACTAGACTTTGCAGTTCATGCGTTGACAAAAATCAAACTTGCAGCAAAATGTAAGTATTTGTTGTCTGAGTTGAAGCAAAATTATATGCCCAAATCACATGAAGAATGAAAACACATAACTGTAACATGACTAAATACTGTTTTTTGCAATTTCACAACAAATGTTTATGATGTGATAAAATACCAAGTGCTTTTTTGCAATTTTAATGCTCATGATGTTACATTTGGATATAAATTTTTACATGGCATTAGACACTAGAGTTCAAAACCACCAAAAAAAAAAAAAAATCAAGGATGAACTTGCAAACTTTTGAAATGGCATTTAAACTTTTTCAAAGCACGATAGTAGGTTGCATGCAAATGGTTCAAGGTTTTGATATACACAAATATTCGAACAATAAGGAATTAAAGTATGTATTATATACCCGTTACCGGTAAGATAATAGACAGAGCTTTTCCTGAACTGCTGTGACAAACAAAACAATAGCAACAAAATTTAAGGATACTTCACTCAATTACAGTATTTATAAAAACGACATAACACATATCATAATACTAATTTTCAATAACCTTCATTAGACCAAGTAATGTTATAACCTGGATAATCCACTTTTAATTTAGAAACAGTTATTTTATGATCTGCTCTGCCAAATCCCATTGAATATCCATAAACGTCCAAAGTTTTATTAACCACATCATGTTTAATTCGACCTCCACCAATGCAGTCCACCGTTAATCCCAGAGATTTTAACTGAGGAGCACAATCATCAAAAACATCCACATGATAACCAGCATCTGATGATCCTCGAATGATAATTTTTTCCGACCCTCCACCAGATATGCGTATTTGAATATATTTAAATGTTCCTTCATCTATTTTGACATCCGGCACAGAATTAACTTTGTCTTGTAAGCTCATAATCACTTGTGTAAATAAATAATGCAAACACAAAAACACAAATAATCAAAATACCAAATTTACAGCACAAAAATTATGCAGGCTGTCCAATATACAGGTCTACACTGTAACAGTAACAAAAAGAGTCACATGCAGGAATGAGTTGCTTAACTGCTAACCTATGCCTATCTGGGTAATGTCTAGTATCAGCCCCCAGGTTTGGTTAGGGTTAGGTTTGGTTAGGATTAGGTTTGATTAGGGTTAAATTTAGTTAAGGTTAGGTTTGATTAGGGTTAGATTTGGTTAGGGACAGGTTATAGGGTAGGTACTACGTTAAGGTCATAGGTTAGGTTAAGGTTGGCAAACAGAAAAAGCGTGGGGGCTGATACTAGCCATGACTCGATATTTAGACCTATATATTACCGGTAAGATATGCAGTATTGACATATATATTTATGGTAAGAAAACAGAAAAATATGCATAATGCCATCATAAAATATCCAGTACCAGGAATAAAAGATAATTTTATGCAAAGCCCAAGCGTTCTACACTTCTACTCTGCAACTGACCAGCTGACTGGGCAAAACCAACCTACAGACCTACGGTACCGGTAGCCTCCTACTGGTCAGCTGGTGTTTAATTTTTCTACTGAACAGTAAAATTAAGCTGCTATCTAATTTACAGTCTATACCGGTAGGCTACCTGTACTAGATTGAGTTTTTTGATCTTTTCCTCACAGACTCAAGATCAACAGCAAAAACTCAGGAAGTTCAAGCTAAACCTCGACCTGTAGACTAAATGAGACCAGCCGATACTAGTTACAGCAGTATGAATCTGGAATAATTGGAGCTTGTTTGAATTACGGTAAGCCACATCTTAGGATAACAGGCAGATATATCACGAGCACAGGGATCGTTAGTGAGTTATTAGTAGGGGTTCTGGGTTAAGGCCAAACCCCAAACCCCTAGAACCCTAACCTCTAATCTGAAACCTAACCACTAACTGGGCAAACCACCGCTTTGGCCTAATTCAAACAGGCCCCAGTAATGTAAAGCTAACATACTTTACTAGAACTAGTAGGTTTGCCACTGGCATGAACTTTATCGTAACCGTAAGTTATATTAGTACCCGTGTCTGGTAGATTATTGCCCGGTACCAGGCCTATCTAGTCCAACTAGACTAGTCTCTGGTAGGTCCAGTACCGGTAACCAACAAAACTTTTAATTTCTACAAATAACTGCATGCAGTAGTACTTAGGTTAATTAATACAATCCACACGCACTAACTTTGAAACGCCAGACTACCGGTACAGCTCTTAGTAGGCTATAAAATCTCAACCTATACATGTATGCATAGGCTACCGTTACTGAACTGGAACTGGAATTTTCGAAACCCAGTATTTTGCCGGCACCGGTAGTTTAGTTGTTTTTTTTTTTCCACGTTTTTCAAGTTGCCATTTCTTATTTAATATTACATTTTTTATTTGTAGAATTTTTAATTTTTAACCATGAAATAACGCCTTTATCAACACAAAAAACAAAAGAGTTAAAAATTAGGAAACAGCGACAAAACGATATACGTTGAAAATGCTCAAGATGAAAATAGAGAACAAAAGCGTTAAAAAATAAATAAGCAAGGTTGCGGCACCTGAAACCAAACAGGGAATAAAAAACAAAACAAAATATACACAAGCAGAGTAACCTAGAGATTTTCATGCCATTAAACCAAGAAACCAGAACTTTTTGCATTGATAATACTACGAGTACGCAAATGCTTATTAAAATAAATTATCCTCTTCAAAATAACAATTTGTCCCTCCCGTTCGGTAGTCTAAAGAGTTCTCTTTCAGTAATTCAAAATTTAATTTCTGTCCATATAGTGTCTCACTCGTACGCTATTCCGGATTATAACGCAGCTTCAACTTGTGGTTCTTCGCAGTTTTCTTCCAATGATTTGTCAATTGAATTGTCACTACATTAATACCATGAAATTTAAGTTCTCAAAATGAAAAAGATAGAGTAGTATAGTCTAAACGAATGGAGTGGGAGTTATCAATGATTGGAGAAGATAATATGCAAACGAATATGCTTACAGAAGTTTCGGTATAATTTCAGCCGTTTTATATCGAGGGGAATGTTGTTCCAGACTAACGGTGTTTCCTAATTTTTCACATTCCTGGACATGAGTAAAAACTGTACCCGATTGTGAATTAGTCTTTTAAACAAGTGCGGATGAATGAGGGTACCCATTCACAACTCCCTGCAGGTAACCCTTGGGCAAGGTTTAGACAGGGGCGTATTCTCCAGAGGTTCAAGGTGTTCAGCGCACACCCTGCGATATCTCAGGCGCACACGTTCATTACATTTCACTAAAATATTTGGATTTTCTCGTCTTTGATCTTTGTAATATCAGCGCAATCTGAGTGCTTTTTGCTTTGATGAACAACAAATTGCTTTTTTTTCAACGCTGACCGATGACGCAACATTCTCTTGTATGGTAGGTTCTACAGATATCGTTGAACACAAGCGAGCCAGACCTTCTTCATTGTATTCTGAATCATATCATGTAGCGGAGAGTGACTTTTTCTCTTTCCACACGATATAAATGCAAAAAAATGTCCTATTTGAAAGTTGAACCCAGATGCGTCACAATCAAGGGTGGAAACCCAAACCTAAACTTAAACCTGAAAACCCGGTTTCAAAGGAATTTTGGAAACCCAAACTGAAACTGACACCTAGTTACACAAATTTTTGAAAACCTAAACTTGAACCTAAACCGTTTTTTCTTGAAACGTCAAAACCGTAACTGAAACTAAAACCTGTTCAAAATTTTCCAAGGTTTTGGGTTTTAAAAATTGTCGTTACCATCATTACCAGTACAGTTACTTTAATGCTGGGCGTCAAATAGCGAAGCTGTGAATACTAATTTTTGAGTCTTTGGTTTCACTGGACTCGGAATTATATTCAAGTCGACAACTTCTGAAGCAATTGCTCTGCTCACTCGGTCATCTGAGCTGCTACTTATCATCGTAATAAAACAAAAGCGCCAAGAAGTAAAGCATTTGAATAATCCGTATTCAAAAAAAAGAGCTTTCTTGAATGAAACTGACACCCAAACTGAAACCCAGATACCGAAACTGTGCGTAAGTAAAACTGGAACCGATTTTTCAACAGCCGCGAAACCAAACCAAAACTAAAACCTGACATCTGGGTTTCAACACACCGAAACTGAAACTGACACCCCAACGCCAAGCAGCCAGGTTTCCACCCTTGGTCACAATACATGCTCAATCACGCCACAGCAAATTGCTTTTTTTCATCGCAGAAGAGTGATGCAATGGCTCTCTCTTAGGGCAGGTTCAACAGGTATCGTTGAACACAAGCAAACCAGACCTTTTCCATTGTATTCTACATTGTATTAGGATGCGGTTGCGAGTAATTGCTTGTGATTTTTGAAAGTGTGGCGGTCAATATACATGGGCCTACATTTTAAAGTTGTTGGTCAAATTCAAGTTGTAGGTTAAATTAGTGGAATGGAAGTAAGTGTTGACAGTATGATTGAAAAGCCGTTTTGTAGCAGAAATTACGACGAAAAATTGGAAATAGCAAAAGCTAAAAAGCCGACACCAAAATTAAATATATTAAATAGCAAATTAGGCTGCTTAAAAAGGTGTTTGATGTTGGTTCGCGTATTTGCATTAAACTTTCGAGCACTTCCACACATTTGTTTAATAAATGGCTGCATGCGGCAGCAAATATTGTAGAGGAGCACACCTCTAAAAAATGCTCACCGTGCGCCACTGGGTTTAGAACCTGTTAGCCTCCCAATAGCTGGGGTCACAGGCTGAAATCTTGGTGCTAATCTAGTTTCTTTGCAAAATTGATCTCGTTTGCTTTGGCATGTTGCTTAACTAACTAATTAATTAATTTTGTTTCTGTGTTGGTTCGTTATGTGCGTGTGTTTTTGTTGTGAAATCCAATTGTTTTATATTTTCATTGTTAGGGTCACGCAGCCATGCCTAGCCTTTTTGACGGGCGTGTTTCAACGATTACCCGTTTTGCTGCGTGTGCCCTTTTCCGTGCTCTGCCAACACTTATTGAACTCATACGAACGTGTGTTTCTAACGTTACGGAGTGCGGTCCCTTATATTTCATTGATTGTTTCGTAAAATTTATTCTACAAAATTTGGGATAGAGATTAGAGCTACTTCTGCTACTTTTAGTGATATTTTCTGATGAACTATTTATGCCAGGGGTGGGTAAACTTTTTGTGTGGAGGGCCGCATTTGAAGAAAATGCTGCTGCCGCGGGCCGCACACTCTTATTACAAAAAAGGAAGTTTACTCGGTGTGGAATAAACACATATTCATATTAAACACAATTTTTTATTTTACACTCAGCAGGTGCGTTTAATGCTCTTTTGATTTCTAGCTATTTCCAATGACCGTGTTTTTTATACTATGGGGTGGTACCTGACTATAAGGTGCAGTATCAATAACCGTGTTCTCACGCGTTTATTTTCATAAATAAGGCTTTTCGGACTACAAGGTGTAAAAACTCAACGCATTTTCCTCGTGTTGTGTATGATCAAACAATGGATCAACCAGCGCAAGAGAAGCGTAGCCTACGTTGCAATTTATGCGCGACAGGACAATATTATTCTTTCACGCATTGAACGTGAAGAGAAAAACATACTCGTAAAGAGCAACGAACAAGAGTAGGTAGGCAGTTGAAAACATGGGGCACACTTTCTTTTTTGCGACTGATTCGTTGAACATAAGAATGACTAATGAGTAGAAGTGGGCGCTAATGCGGTAGCGTTGGTCATGCTTATTGCAATAAAAAAAGTGTTTAAAACTCCGTGATAAAACGCAACGTAATTGACACATTCTGCAAGTGCCGGCGGGCCGCATAAATTAGTCTCGCGGGCCGTAGTTTGGTCAGCCCTGATTTATGCTATTGGTTTGAAAAAAATCATCGAAACAAGGTGGCAAAAGGCTTTTATTATATCTCCTCATAAAGCAAGCTATCTCAAATTTCAACGTTTGCTCAACAGACAATAAGTGACTTTGCATCATTACTTGTTTCACTATCTCTAAAATTTAATCCATTAATTAGTCTTAGAAATTTATTTGCTGAACGTTGCGAATTCAGGATAACAGTTTATTTCCGAAACACCATGTCGTTACACAATAGGAAATATGGCAGTTAAACCAACAACATATACCCGTATAGGATAATATGCAACTGCGCCAAAATAGAGCATTTTGCGTTTCATCGGTCACGCCTCAGTGCATGCGCTCACTTTTTGCTAAACTGCTAGCGCGAAGTGCAAAAGCAACAAGGAAGGTGCCAGTAAGAGTGGCAAAGTGCTAGGTGGCGCTGTTCCTAGACCCTTTAGCCCTTGCGGCTCCCTTAAAATCATTCGCGGACCACTAAGGGTCCGCCAATTTCGGGTTAGCGCAGGTCACTGGCGCAGGGATGAATTGGCAATTTTTTTCAGCCGGAACGCAAGCTCAGGACGTAATATGTCCAAGTTCTGTGACGTCATCAGTTTCGTGACGTCATCACTTTTTTAAATTAAAATGTATTTTTCAATGCACATGACGCTGCCAAGAATCTGTTAGATCGCCTGTCACAAGGCTTATCTACAACTAGGATGTCCTTCCTCACCCCATCAAAATCTTGTTTTAAACTCGAGGTCTTCGATAGGTTGTAATGAACAGAAACGTTCGTACAACAAAAAATATATACACAATAACATGTTTTTGCTCAGGTCTTAAGAGATTATTGAGCACTCTTTTTGCTCTAGTCTTAATATGTTTTTTAACATGTTTTTGCTCTAGTCTTAAGAGATTATTGAGCACTCTTTTTGGTTATGTAAGTAAATATAGCATTTTTTCTACACAATAACATGTATAGAAAGCTTACCTAGCTTGTATAGTTATTTTTTAGTGTTTGTATTCTCCTGACACGAGAAAGCGACGGAGGCGCTATCATAAGCTCGTGGAGTTACGGCCATCCGTCTGCTTCTTCGAGATGAGAGACTCCCATTAACGCGTTTTTCCAACGACGCAACAAGACTAGTGAACTTGTCGGCTTGCTCTTCCACTGAAGTTTAAAGTTAGTGGCTTGACCCGATTCGGAATCAAACCCGAATTTCTCGTTTCAGCGCAGAGGCAGACGTGAGACCAGAGAACTGTGATGAGACGCTCCCTCTATTCGGACACATGGTTGGTCCCAAAATGTAATTACGAGCAGCCTACCGTACGAATAAATCAGATAATATTCGTGACTAATCTTGGTCTTTTTTTTAATGCATCCATAACGCTAAGTTGCACTATTGGTCTACGAATTCTATTACGTGCAGACCTATCATCGCTATACCAGTTCCAGCACTCGTTTCCATACCGGGTAGCCTAGTTTACAAGCGGTAAAAGCTGAAATATGAGCCGTAATTTAATGGTAATTGTAACTGCTCACTGTTCAGCATTTGGTGGGGATTCTGCTACTCCCTGCTGTACAACTGCTCGTTGGCTCAAGCTTCACCATTCACTGCAATTTGCTACACTGCGATTAACAGAATTACAACTGTTGATATTCCAGCCAGGGAGTCGAATCGTTTACTTTTTCCGGTTCAGGTTCGGTTTGGGTTCAACAGCGGTTTCAAATTTCGATTCAGTTTCGGTTAAGGTTCAGATAAATTGAAACGCTCCGGTTTGGGTTCGCTCCAGTAAAAAATGGTACAGTATAATTTTAGAGCCGTCGATCCTCGTGTCATTTTCCAAACCAGAAAGATTCTGCCTTCAATCTATAAGGATGCTGTGCCCATCACTCATCAAAGTATGGTCGTATACCAATACGTGTGCCGCTGTGATTGCCGGTACGTGGGTCGCACATCCCTACGACTGCAAGATAGAATCAATCAACACATTCCAAAATCAATTAGAAACAAAGAAAATCCAACCAAAGTTCTTCCCAAACGTAACTGCAAAATTACTACTCCACTCAATCAACTAGACTGTGATTCAGCTATTGGTCTGCACTTAATCCAACATCCTGATTGTGCCTTTCATTATCATATTGACCAGTTTTCGGTTTTAGCCAAAGCGAGAACAATTTTCCACTTGGGGGCGCTGGAGGCAACTTTCATCAAAACGCTGAAACCTATCCTGTGCCGTCAAAAGGAATTTGTCTACTCACTGCAAATTCTCCGATAGTTGAGTTAGATTCTAAAATTCATCCGTATTCGACCAATCACAATCCGTCTCTCTTTTAACAACCAATCATAGCCCTTTTTCCTTTTTGTTGCAGATTTTTCGATGAAGCTGATGATAATATATAGACCACTTTTTTCCTTCTCAATTAACTCTCACGTTGAACCCTGAAGAGAGCGAGACGAAAATGTTTGGTTCTTAAACAGTCTTTTTCAAGACTACCTAAATTTAAAAGATGTTTTCGGCGCTTTTTAAATCTGTTTTACAGTATAATTCTAGTAACACCATTTAAAAAACGAAACGTACAAAGCAATTTTTCTTCGCATTGACAGGCCAATGCTCGTAATGCATCAAATACTTGTAGTAAAGCCAATTTCGAGATAATTAAATTGTTACTATGCTCTGACATCGGCGGCCTATTCAATCCACAGGTGGCGTTAAATTAGTGTTCAAGCGCTTTGTTTAGTCTGTTTCGCGTGTACTACGGGACAGGGTATATCAAACGTAAAAGACTTCTTCGCCATGCATAGATTACTTGCATGAGTGACGATTATTTTGAATTCAAACCCGCTTCAAAGTGACGCGAGTGACTTCACGGAGCGAGCCGCTTTTTCAATCGGTTCGGGTTCGGTTAAGGTTCGCAAGTACTTACATTATTCGCTTCGCTCTTTGCGATTTGAAAAACTCGGTTCGGTTAAGATTCGACAAAAATAGCGTAAAATCGGTTTATAAAACTCCGGTTCGGGTTCGGTTCGACTCCCTGATTGCAGCTACGGGTACAGTTTTGTCTCATATAATTATGTACTTCCACGTTTCCACTTTTGCACAGCTTGGCTGCTCAAACAGCTATATGAATGTTACGTCACAGTGTCTATTTTACTGTCGGTATAAGAATCGCCACTACAATCTCTCGGCCATTATGCCACGTAGTAACGAAAACGTAAAGGCAAGAAACAATGAAATAATGTAAAATCAGGACAAAACACGAAGCGTAACGCAATATCTTATCTTACAAATATAGTAAGTAGCATAGCTAGCTAAACGGAACGCCGTTCCGGCAGCTTTTTCTTGAACCGGAACGCCGTTCTAGTGCGTTCCGGTACCAATGCAACGCTGCACTGGCGTAAGGTACGGTAGTAAATTTTCCTTTCAGCCACTAGGTAGAAGTTATGTTAAAACGGAGAAGGACTTAGTGATGTAAATTGTTTTTTTGCTTTCGTTTTTTTAAAAAAACGTGTTTTTTTTGTAAAATAAAACATGGCTTAAAAAAAACTTGTTTTCTTTGAAAAAAATATTCTGAAATAGCCTAATTATCTATATTGGCCACCGAACTGTTTATTGTTTGGTCTCTTGGTAGAGGTGGATGTAATATGTAGCGAATGGAGCGGCGTTTAATTCTGCCCCTAAATCTGTAACTGAAAGAACCTTTCATCAAATTTAAAGCGGAAAGTACAGTCACTGCCACATTCATTTTTCCCAATAATGCAATACCGTAAGTGTACTGGCGTCAATTGCACTGACTGTCATGTTTTACTAAGCTCTCGTATCTTAAAAATCATTGTAACTAAACCAGAAAAAGTTTTTTTTTAATTTGAACTTTTAGCCAAAATATGTGCAATGTAGTGCTTTGATTCAAATAAATACCAGTAATACGTCCGGTAACCTAAGTTACAGCCTACACAGAGCCGGTGGCAGAGCAGTCGACTTAGGGGGGTCAAGCGTTTATCGGGGGAGTGGAGTTTAAAATTAAACACAAAAGCCGCTGTCTTCAAAAGAGTTAGCTTGTTGATTGGGGGGCAAGCACGTCGATTGGGGGGGCAAGTTCCCCCTTCCCCCCCCCTACCTTGGCGCCGGCCCTGAGTTTACACCTAGTGGTTGGGCTACGGAACTCAAAATTTAGCACAGCCGAACCGTGCAAATCGAAAAATAGGCTTACGTGGTAAGCGTTAGGTAAGGTTCACTCTAATTTAGGCTACAAATAAAAAATGAAAATTAAGCAATATCATTCTATCACCTACTGTCATGTTCAATATGTTAACGCGATTTCATGCTACTTACCAAGCTTTGTATTAAAAACAAACTTGTTTAGACTTATCAGGTAGGAAAGCATAAAAAAAACAATATGAAACACAAAAAAAACGAGGTCAAAAAAAACATCTCGAAAAAAAAAAAACGTTTTTTTACATGACTATAGGAAGACTTAGCATTAAAGTCAAAAAAATCTTTTAAAACTATGCGATTAATCTGAAGTTGAGATAGAGAGTACTAAATAAAGGAAGACATATTTCAGATCTAGATAATCCGCCGCGACAGGGTCAGTACAAAGATCCTTTTCTACACTGAAAAAATTCTTTTCTACAAAGATTTTTTTCTACAAAGATCCTTTCTACAAAGATCTTTTCTGAAAAAATTCTTTTCTACAAAGATCCTTTTCCACAAAGATTTTCTACACTGAAAAAAATTGAAACTTGTAGGAGCTATCGAAGTGAATAAGAGGGTCTTTCATCGCTGGCAATAACCGCCATTGAGATGGATAGACTTCAAGAGTTGTGACAAAAAAGTGACTTTTACTACAAAGTCGTAGATGTTTTTGTCCAAACCGATAGGAGAGATGACAATCTCTTATGTTCACATCTGTTGAAACAGATATACACGAAAAAATAGATGTGGCTCAACTTGTTGATGTATTTGCCTCAACGGCCCATCGTCGAATGGAATTATATCAATAATAGTCGTTCTGCGCATTTTTTTTTTCGTTGATTTCGTTAATATTTTCCTCTAACATTTAGTAGCATAACTTTACACGAGTAGATTGGAAGCAAGAGCGTATTTAGAGCGGAGCATTTTGTCATAACCCCCCCCCCCCCACCCCCTCTTTGACTCGACCTTTTAGTAAAAAAGAACAAATTAATGATGCCAAGTGACTAAAATATACCAGACTCTTTTGATGTTTTCTTTACCTTATGGCCAGTGGTGGATCCCGGAAGATAGGATGAAGGATATGTATCCCTCTATCAGGTATTTTCACAAAAGTTTTTGATGTATATATACAATTTTTCCATAATTTCGAACCTCTTCGACAGCAATAGCCTAAGCCTCACGCCTTAAGCACGCATAATCAAAAATGTTCGAACAAAATCCATCGTATTTGGTGAAGCACTCAAAAATAAGGTCAAAAAATTTAAACAAAATTTGCCTGAAAATTATTCAAAAAGCACTAAAATAGCCATTACAGCATGTAAATTTCCAAAAACTTTCCGGGGAGCATGCCTCCGGACCCTCCTTCATCTTTTTTTGTTTCTCAATCAACTACAAATTAGTTCTGGCGAAAAAATACGCTTGAAAAAAAACGGGGAAGTTGCAGCCCCTCTCATTTTTAATTTTTCACTACGCCACTAATTGAACGTTTTCTCTATTTTTTGCCAATAATAAATGTTTTCGATTTACTCAAATTTGCTGATTGGGGGATATTACAGGCCTACTATATGCCGCCCGCATAAATTTTGAATGAAGCCCTTGCGCTGAAAAGTTTGCTCATCCCTGGCCAAAACGGGACGTGTACAACAGCTGCACATTAGTATATTACGCGTCCAAATAAGTGTAACCACCAACCACTCACTCGTTGCTATATCATTAGGCTTATCTGTATCACATTCAAAAATTTGGTTGGTGACGTCATACATAACGACGTCACATTCAAAAATTTGGTTGGTGACGTCATAAATAACGACGTCACACTTTGACCCCAATATTTTTTTCTGCGGGTGCCACTAATCTTTGCCATTAGTTTGGCTTCGTTTAGCGATTTATAAATACTTGGAGGGGTGGACTATCGATCTTTCAATTGTCGTGATTTCTAGATCTGCTTTGGTAGTAGTAGTAGTGTTTATTCTTCCAACGCATATAGCACATAACATAACAGCAAGTCATCCAAGAAAAAATACATAATATACCACACTGTGTCAAGATCTATTGTGCAAGCTTTGGAGAGGAATAACAGAAAGACCAAGGGTCACCAAGTCTGTCACACCTGTAAAAGCTATCTTCAAATTATTTATGCAATAAGAGCTTCAAGTTATATATGCGATAATATATGCTTTTTTTATACGTGGTTTGACCGTTGCACCAAACAGAGTGCATATTTTTTTATGATTTTATGAAATGTCGTGTAAATAAAGATTTTGTCATGTTGTAATTTTTCATTGGTAGAGTGAAGAAGCAGTTTATCTCGCCCTAACTGTGGGTAAATACTTGTTTGCGTGTGCATTTTTATTGCATAACCAAAAAACCAAAGTGGTTTTTAAAAAGTTGAACATAAAATTCAGTGGTGATTAGGGTAAACAGCAAACTGAATAGCGACCTTCAAAGTAGATTTGCAGACACCTCAAATATGCGTCCCCTCCATAATGTGATGGTCTCTATAGCCGAGATTCAAATCCATCAAAAACGACCTGTCGGCCATATTGCTAACGTATTTAGTTTAACCAGAGTTGGTTTAACGTTTAATAGTTTACGTAATTTCTTCTGATATTAAGTCAAGTGATGCAATGAGTGAAACGTAAAACTAAGTTCATAAAAATACAAGAAAAACAATGACAATAGGATGTTCAATTGAAAAGCTGATCAACTAAAAATGGTTTGACAACAGAGTAGACTAACCGAAGGTTGAACATCTTGTAGCTTTAGACAAGAGAATAAGTGAAGTCAACTTTTTCATTGAAGTTTAGAAATTCTTAGATTAGGCTACACTTTAATCAAGTTTGGTTACTTACACCAGGGATGGGCAAAGTGCAGCCCGCGAGACCATTATGCCGCCCGCGGGCACTTACAAAAATACAAATTCCTACCGTGAATGAAGTGGAAGACCTTTTTTAGCTTCGCGCTTGATGTCAGTGAAAAATAGAACATCTGAGGACGCGTAGATTTTTTTTGCTCTTCACCGATTTTCAGTGGAAAAAATAGGGCATCTGCGGACGTGGAGACCTTTTTTTTGCTCATCCAATTATTGCGGCCCTCGGGTTCAAAATTTTTTCAAATGTGGCCCTTCGTGTGAAACTTGCCCACCCCTGACTTACACGAAGTACTTTAATTATTTTTAAAGCGTTTTCACGCCCATGGGTAGTTAGTTATTTACTGGCAGAGTTGGACTACCATAAAAGGTTTTCTGAGTTGAAACTTCAATTTCTGGCCCCATACAAAACGATTTTTTGTCCTCTGTATAAGAATAATCTTTACCCTGACAAAACTAATGCTGTTTGTTTATTAATATATTGTGTATCGAAAAAACTAAACTAATTAACTAACACAGGTGACCTCAAATCTATGGCGCGCCAAATTGAAAAAATAATTTAAATTTTCACTCATGTTTTAGGACAAATTTGTCTTTTGAAGTTGCAGACTAATTTACGGTTGAAATTTTGGCGCGCTGGCACGTTGAATTAAAATACTTGATAGAAAATTTTCACCCTTAGCGGAGGACAGATTTGTCTCTTAAAAGTTATAAACTAGCCTAATTTGTGGTTTAGATGTTTGTTTTCAATTTGGTGCGCTTGCGCGCCGAATTAAAAAACTTGAAACATTGAACACACGTTTCAGGACACAAATCTGCTTACATTGCAATTCAACTTACGATTCAATAATTGTTTTCACAGAATTTGGCACGCTAGCGCGCCGAATATGAATGAAATATTTGAACGGTAAGTTAATTGGATAGGCTAAGGTACTTTTAGCAGGCAGTAAGATTGTTGAGTGTTCATTATGCTAGGCTAGAAATCTTGTTGATAGCCATATTTGAAAAATTCAAGTTTAGGGAAATCCTTAGCTCCTCCTTTACTTCAATCCCCCCATGACCCTAACCTGAACTTGTAATCCCCCAACTGTCTTTTTACCTTGAATGCCTCAACAGCTTGCAATCTATCGTAGCCCAAAACAGTGCTCTTCACCAGTCTCGCATTCACGTAATCTTCCTTGCCTCGCCTACCTGCCTACTATACGCAATACTGGGCTAAGCTTCCTAGCCGAGCATTGACTTAAACTGCTCAAGTGCCAAGTAGCTAGGCTTACCATACGTCCTCCTTTTGGAGGAAATGTCCTCCTTTTTGACCAAAAAAAAATTGTCCTCCGAGGACGCCAAAAAATGCTCAAATGTCCTCCTTTTCGGCATTATGAACAGTGAAAACATGTAAAATCATTCTTCCACGAAAAATTTTGGAAAGTTTCAGTGCAAACTACGGCCTGCGACGTGATGATCTTTTTTTCGGTCTTCACTTGTTTTGGGGCAGAAAAATAGACATGTCCTGACGTGATGACCTTCATTTTTGTTTTGGTCTTTACTTTCTTTCGGGCAGAAAAATGGACATTTGCGGACATGATGACCCTCCAAGAACCTGTCCTCCTTTTGCGTAGTGAAAACATGGTAATCCTACAAGTAGCCTAAAACCTAAACGAGACCTACCCTATCTGCCTACACAATAGGACAATGCTGGCTACACCAAGATTCCTAGCCTAGCATAACAAATACTCAACAACTGCCTGCCAAAAGCTAAAAGTTAGGCCCTAACCAAATCAACTTACCTTTCAAATATTTCATTCCTACTCGGTACGCTAGCCAAATTGAAAATAATTATTGAAATACAAGTTGATTTGTAAAAGTAAGTTGATTTGTGTCCTGAAACGTGTGTGCAAGTTTGATTTTTTTTTATTTCGGCGCGCAAGCGCGCCAAATTGAAAACAACTGTTTAAACGGTAAATTAGTTTGCATCTTCCAAGAGACAAATCTGTCCCCAATCAAGAGTGAGAAATTTCAATCATTTTTTTAATTTAGCGCGCTAGAGCGCCAATGAATTATCTCTGCTTTACGACAATCATCTCTGCTTGGTGGTATCTGACAAGCAGCAACTTGAAGAAGTTAGAAGCAAATTCAACGGAAAACTCGGAAACAAGGGCAACTCCTATGCATAACTGCGCCTCCGTCGCTTTCTCGTGACAGGAGGGTAAAAATGAAGAAATCGAAGTCGAAAAAAATTATTCCAAGCGTGAATTAGTTTGCAACTTTAAGAGACAAATCTGTCCTATAACATAGGTGAAAAATTTCAATATTTTTTTTTAATTTGGCGCGCCATACAAATCCTCGAATAAAGTTTTGCAAGTGCTTTGAATTCGCTTACACCAGTAGTTTTGAACAACCAATTGATTTACAGTAAAGTAAAAAAATGCGTAGGCTTAAACAAATCTTCATATGCGCATGGTGCTTGTGCGTTTCTACCGAAAGTCCCTTCGCAGTGAGTCAACCTTTGTACGGTTTCAACGATTTTTACTCCTTTGAGAACTACTTTGATTACTTTTCTGGGATAGAACCTCAGAATGAATTAACAAATGACAACGGAAAAATTTATACAATATGGAGTAAGTATAATCTCCGGTGCTAGCCAGTGATAAAGTGTTTAAATCCTGCTCAGCAATTGCCTGTATTTGGTCCAGTCCAAGTACGTTTTTCTACTAGATTATAAAAAGAAAACGCGTTTGTCTGGTGTAGATGCTGCACTCATGGTAGAAGACCGGGCCGGCGCTACGGGGGGGCCAGGGGGCCTGGCCAGGGCCGACGGTAAGGGGGCAACTAAAAATGTAATTGTAATTATGATTTGAAAATAATTACACGTTGCAGAGTATTGGCAATTTGAGTTTTCAGCTCAAAGTAGTCGTAACGTAGCGGTAATTACCAGTAAGTAACATTGGGGGGGCCAGGCCCCCCAATCAACATGCTTGCTCCCCCCCCCCCCAATTAACAAGCTTTCTCTTTTAAAAACAGCGGCTTTTGCGCTTAATTTCAAATTTCGGCCCCCCCTGGTAAACGCTTGGCCCCCCTAAGTCGACTGCTCTGGCGCAGACTCTGGTAGAAGAACTCAAAATTTAAAATGATTGTGAGTTAAATTACAAAAATTAGAGGCAGTAATATTTGAAACGTTTGAAATTTACGAGACGATTCGATTTATACTTAAATCATGGTCAATCTTACTCAAATTAGAATAATTCTGTTGGAATAAGATTGACAATGATAGAATAAATCGAAATGTCTCGTAAATTTCAAATGTTTTAAATATTACTGGCTCTTATTTTTGTAATTAAAGCATTCAAAAATTCCATAAATTGTGTTCCGAAATTCTGAGTTAAATTTTTGCATTTTACAGAATTTTCAAATGAATCCTTTTTCAAGCATACACCACAATCCTTACGTACCAGTAAGTAACATACAGTAGGCCTACATACATTTGTTGTGCTTACAATTTGAGACTGAGTATATAACCATCGCACTCGTCTGTTTATCACTCCCACATTTCAGTATTTTTTGTGCTTTGCTGATAACCTGACAGCATTATCTGATTGTTCAATTGTACAAAACCGCTTCATTTGTTAGCTTCCTGTTAAGTTACAAATTTTGCGAAAATCGCGGTGAAAGCTACGAATTTACGCCAAAACCTGAAAGCTGTGACAGAGAGCGACACTAGAGTGAGATCAATTGCAATTTGTCAACTATACCTCAATTTTTTTCAGTTACCGCTACGTTAACGACTACGTTACGACTACTTCTGCCATGAGTGCAGCATCTACACCAGACAAACGCGTTTTCTTTTTATAATCTGGTTTTTATAATCTGGTCAAATTGCCAATACTCTGCAACGTGTAATTATTTTCAAATCATAATTACAATTACATTTTTAGTTGGACCGCAAAACACGAGCAAAAAGTATTTCTATATCTATAGCCTAGCACAGGGCTGGGCAAACTACGACCCGCGGACCGCATGCGGCCAGTGAGACCATTTTGTGCGGCCTGCGGAAACTTACAGAAATACATTAAACTCCTACCGTGTATCAAGCCGAAGATATTTTTTTTCTCATCACTGATTTTTAGTGGAAAATAGAACATCTGAGGAGGTGTTAATCTTTTTTTTTTTGCTCTTCCAATCAGTGTGGCTCTCGGCTTCAAATTTTTTTTCTAATGTCGTCCTTCGTGTGAAAAGTTTGCTCAACCCTGGCCTAGCGAAAGCAAGCAAACAGCAAAAGGCAAGATGTGAAATGCTTTGACGCAGTCGCGTAACTACGAAAAATGGCGCCCACGGCAAAGCTTAAAAATGCATCCCTCATTCTTCACTTTTCATTGTAAGCATAAGGCAAGGACAAAACCAAACAAAATATTAAAGGACGGAGGGGGAGCAAAAATTAGGCAATAACATAAATCAGCCACGATCGGTAGGGGTATTCAAGGTAAGCAGTAATTTCCTGAGCAAAATGTTTTTAAAAATTTGAAGTTGCAGTTCGTTCTTTTAAGAAGTCCATCTAAGGTACCCAGCCCGAATAAGACCCATCATTTTGATTATTTAAAATAACTCGCATAAAAATTCAAAAAAGTTAAGATTTTTGGATTAGTTGCAATTTCAGAGCATTTTGGCTCAATTTAAAACCAATTTTATTAGCGTAATGATCGTAGATTTGGAGTGTTAAACCGATTAGAGAAAGGACTGCGGCGGGCCTGAAAAAGGCAACACGGTCTTAATATGGCCCACCTCATAAAACTCGATTTTTGAAACCACAGAAAAAAGAAAAGGACAGGTAGGACTAACAAACAAACGATTGCTAAGTAACAAACAAACAAACTGCTCCATTAAAAGTGCCGTATAAGTTGATATTTGTTTAAAATTGTGAGCGGATTGGCCAATTTAGAAGCGAACCCATTTCAAAAACCCCTAACATATTTCATTGTGCTATTTTACTAATACCTTATTAATACATTATTACCTTAGTTTAGTCTTTAGCTTGCAGTAAGTAAAGACATGTCAAATGCGTAATACGACCCACACCTAAAGATAAAGGGCCTTGTTAGGGCAACCTTGCCTAACCAACTGAAACAAAATCCGCCGACGAAATACAAGCAGGAACAGCTAAACTCTCAGTGGACACAGAAAGTTGAAGTAGAAGCTACGTCATAAAATTCCAACAACCTTTTCAGCAGCTATAACTTACCAGTTATCCAGACTGATCTCGCGCTTAATGAAAACTTTCAACAGCAAAATTGGAGATCCGCAACTAAGATCCCACTGCATCGTAACTAAGCAACTAAAAGCGAGACAAACTACACACGAGTTGCACGTGATTATGCTAGGCGTCGAAATAATTAAATTTGTTCCTCACTGCTTGCTACGGTTTTTGAAATACTTACGACGGGCCTTATTAGGGCACGGGCCTTATTTGGGTTGGGTACCTTATTTACCTTTTGATTTTGAATTTTATTTTTGGTTTTAATGTTGACCTTTATCACCATTACATAGTAAATGCATAGCGCCTATAAACCAAATCAATGCGTCTTCCATGTAGTGTCAGCTACTGATATCGCTTTTGGTAACTTCCAGCACTGATCTTGTAGCCAGGGTAATCCTTTTTTCCTCCCCACATGATCATCAGCTTCCCGTATTGTTCAATCGTATCACTCAAACGCCAAAAGTGACAGACTGCGGAACAATCAACAACGGAACTGTTTCCACTAGCGCAGCCAGGATTTTGCAATGGGGGAGGGGGTGGTTGAGAATAACGTCACATTTGACCATACGTTGTATACAGGAGCGGATCCAAAAAATTTTGGTGGAGAGATGTAATTTTGAATTAGGTTGAATGTTAAGTAAATGCAAAGTCCTTTAGACCAGGAAACGGGCGTAAACAAACTTTTTGAATGTGTTTCGTGTCAGGGGCGTATTCAGAATTGTTTTCAGGGAGGGGTACCAATTTTCGCCACTTTTTTAAGCGTAGTTTTTTTGACAGATTTAATTTTAGGCGACCTAAGTACCAAAAACGATTCTAGGGGGTCCGGGAGGCATGTTTCTTCGGAAAAATTTTGAAAATTTGTATACTGCAATTTTTGTGCTTTTTGAACTTTTTTAGTGCTTTTTCAACAACTTTTAAGGAAAGTTTGTCATATTTTTGGCCCCTAACTTTAAGTGCTTCACCAATAATGCATTTTGTTCGCACAGTTTCGATTATGCGTGCTTAAGGCGACTAAGGCGTAGACCTATTTTGTTATGAGGAGGTTCGAAATTATGGAAAAATTTTATTCATCCAAAATATTGTTGAAAATGGCTGGTGAGGGGATGCATACGCAGCATACTCCACATCCCCCCTGATTGTGTAATAACAAAAGATGGCCTCAGATTTAAGAGAGATGTTTTAAACTAAAAATACTGAAGGCAGTTAAGGCACAATTATTGTAAGGAAGTCAAAGGAATGCTTTCTGGTGAAACTGGTAAACCGATATTCAAATGTTAGCGATTTAGTTCTTTTTTGAGCTGCAGTACGTAGATCATTTTTGCTTGAAATTGCTTAGCCTTTTTTCTACGGAAGGTCTGAGGGGCCGAGGGCAGTTGCATGTATAGTAGCGGCACTGCCCTGCTAATAGAAATTTGCGTCATTGCTTCATTAAGCATAACGGCAAAGAACATGATTCAGGAAACAACTCTAGGTAATTCTTGTTATTACGACAATTACAAAACTAGATTATCAATGACAAAGCATCAAGCACTTCCAAATGACTATCAAAAAAAGAAGTAAGTATGACGTCATTTGAGGCTCAATGGGGGGGGAGGGTTGTAACCTGGGGGGAGTTGTAACGTGACTGATATCAACAACTTCAGCTATCTTTCCCTGCGACTTACCTGTGTGTTGATGCAAAGTTAATATCTTTGCTCACTTTCTGGAAGTAACATTCGTGTTATAATTGCAGCCAAATTCGTAATCTAGTAGGAATGATGAACCCGCAAAAATCTCTGACGATTTTGATTGAATGTAACTCTAGGGTGGTCCAAAATTTATTTTCTTAGAACCTACCTTCTTCACAAGGTTCTTTTTTTTTCATTATATAATTTGAACTTCCAGACCCAATGTCACTTTGAAAGAATTACATTTACGTGCTTGCTACACTGGGCTATATAAGTTGAAGTGTTACTAGGAAAAATCACAAGCTTGCTTGTGTTTTTATGGCAGAAGTATGACATCATGCATTAAAAAGTTGATAAAGTGTTGGAGGAAGTGTGTGGAGTGAGTGTGGGGAAGGTGTCAGATGAGTTTGGGAGGAGGTGAAAGAAGGTGTGGGGAAGTGTGAGAGAGTGTGGGGAGATGTGAGGTGAGTGTGGGAAAGTGTGGAGAGACGTGTCAGGTAAGTGTGGGGGTGTGTGGGAGAGATGTTGGGTGAGTGTGGAGGTGTGGGAACAAGTGTCGGGTGAGTGTGGAGGGTGTAGAGAGAGGTGTTGGGTAGATGTAGAAGAGAGTGTGGGATCCACCCATGCTTTCCCACACTTCTCCACACATCCCAACACCCTTTCCCCCACAATCTCTACTCTCACCCCATACACTCTTCCACACCTCCCCATACTTCCCCGCATCATCGACATCTCCCCCACTTTCCAACACACTTCCCCACTCCTCACCTACTTTTCCCCACTCCTTCCATATTCCCCCCATACTTGACCCAACTCCATAAACTGACCAAAATTCCCTCACCATCCATACTTTCTCAAATTCTCTATACTCCCCCATTCTCCCCCGATTCTTTCCCATACTCCCCCATACTTACTTTATCATTAATTCTATACCAAAACTTTTCACTTTGCCCATTTATTGCCAAATTTAGTCTAGCAATCAAGTAGACTAGAAACTCCTTGCAAATTTTAAATAAAAAAAATTGAAAACAATAATAAAAAATGGCAACACAACATCTAAGCTTCTTAAATAGTTTCGCGTTTTTGTGGACATACTTAACAGTGTTTTTTTGTTGAGTGGGTCACTGAAAGAATTTTATGTACGCTGTGGCCGTATTCTACGGCAGAGCTTCCCAAACTGGGGTCAGTGGACCCCTGGGGATCCGCGGCAACCGCACAGGGGGTCCGTGACAATGCTGCGAAAATTAAAAAAAAAATAGAACTTCTGAATGATTTCTAAAGTATACACACAGATCCAATTAATTGCTGCGGTGATTGGTAATCTCATAATATTTATTTATTTATTTATTTTTTTTTTTCATGCACGTTATCTCAGTGGTTTTTAACTTTGTTTTACCCTGTGGTTGCCATTTTAAAAAGGGAAAGTAAATTTTCAAAATAAAAAGAAACAACTTTTTTGGCAAACGTTATTGTGTGGGGTTGCCAACTCTTAAAACTTTCGTTGTGCGTTACCATAATCACCGTTAATCACCGTGCTTTCTATAGTGTAATACAGCAGAATTTGCCTATATCAGCACCTCAGGGGATTGTAAAAAAGTGCCGATATACGCGAACTGCCGATGCAGACAAATCACTATAAATCATTCCGAAAGTGCCCTTTTAATTCAATATAGTGTTGCATTATTTAGTCAGCTTTACCGCATAATATCGTATAACATGAAATCAGCGCAAAGTGCTGCACAAACGAAAACATATGTGCTCATTGTACTGTACTGTATTACTTCCTAGAAAAAAAGTCATTTATCTTCAGTTGTTTGGTTTTTGTAATAGATTTATCTACTATACGTATTGCTGGATTTTTGTTAGATGACGCAGCATTTCTTTGTTCTTTGTTACTAGGATTTCCATTTTCCCGAATTTTCAACTTCCCGGGGAACGAGAAATTTTCCCGATAATCCAGGGAAATTCCTGGGATCCCGAAAATCTTCGGGATTCCCGGAATTCGGGAAATTCCCGAGCTTGATTATTTGGCCACAAGAGGAGTGACAAAGACATTTTTTCTAAATTTCACCATTTCTAATCCAATTTTACACGTTTTTTAATGTTGCTTTGACGAACTGAGTTCGAGTTTTTCACATTTTCCAACAAATTAAACAAAAAGTTTTCGATTTATCAAGCATTTGGTCAAAAACACTTTTGGAAATTTTGAAAAAAAATTTTTAACGAATAAAAAAATCTTTTCAAGTGTACATGCAGCGGGCTTCCCCCCATCTTGGTGTGGTAGACAGATGGCTGGCAACTCCTAAGCGAGCTCGTATAGCGCATTGATCGCTTTCTCGTGATAGGAGGATAAATATGCAACTAACTAACTAATTCTACTGTACTTTGGCCGAGCAATTTCTCTTCTACTTCTCTTTTGGAGAAAACGAAAAGATTTGAGTGGAAATAAAAGTAGGTAGTCGGCTTTAAAAGACGTTCAAAGTGGCTTTATCAAACAAAATCGGTAATGGGTTGCAATTAGGTCGTCCGAAAATCGTTGAACATTTGACATGTGTGAACTATAACAAATTACTCTGCCAGACTTTGATCTAAATACCAGGGAGTCGAACCGAACCCGAACCTGAACCGCGAACCGGTAAAAACCGCTTTTTTTCGGTGAACCCGAACCGAACCTGAACCGTTTAAATTTGAGATCACTGAACCTGAACCGAACCTGAATCTTTAATATTTCAAATCTGTGAATCTGAGCCGAACCCGAACCTTTAAAATTTTACGCAAGTGAACCCGAACCTATAATATTTTGTGTACATAAACCTGAACAGAAATCGTTTAGTAACAATGTTTGAACCTGAGCTGATTCTCAAAAAATATTAGGCTAATAAAAATCTCTAGACATATGATCCGATGCGAAACATTCTTTCTGCTTTTCAAAATTTAATGAGTCTGAAACAAGCAGGGAGTCGAACCGAACCCGAACCGCGAACCGGTAAAAACCGCTTTTTTTCGGTGAACTCGAACCGAACCCGAACCGTTTAAATTTGAGATCATTGAACCGGAACCGAACTCAAACCTTTAAGTTTTGGTGCAACTGATCCCGAACCGAACCTGAACCCAAATTTTTGAAAAGTCTTGAACCAGAACTGAACTGTTATAAATTAAATTTCTTGAACCGGAACCGGAGCGATATTTTAAACGGTTCGACTCCCTGCTAAATACGAGACCAATGAGAAAAACTAAACACAAATAAGAAGCGAAGAGAGTGACATCATTAAAAAAAATGAAGCGCAGCATTCGCTTTAGCAATAAATTCGAAGCTATTGGATCTCTTCTAAATTCTCTTGCTTCGAAAACAATTTATAGTCTAGTCTAGTCACAAATAGGCGAGCTTAGCTGCAGTAGTAAGGCTACTTTATTGCCAAAAAGTCATTAACATGCCTCCAAAGAAGCGAAGCTACAAAGAAGCTTTTTTGAACTTTGGTTTTAGCCTAAGAGAGTTATTGAAGATTCTATTGCAAAGCCACAGCGTGTAATTATGTTGTAAAGTTTTTACTCGGAAAAGTATGAAAGCAAGCAAATTGAAGCTGCATTTTGAGTATTGTCACGGCAAACTGGCAGGAAAATCAATTCACCACCTTAGGCGAAAATCTGAGCGTTTGAAAAATCGCCGCATTAATTCTGGGGGAATAAAACAAAGCAAACAGTAATCGCATTAATTCTGGGGGAAAAAACAAAACAAACAGTAATCGAGACATCATATTATTGCATTGTTCCGACGAAAAATGGAAAATCCTCACACAATTGGCTTGGAACTAATAAAGCCCTGTCTCAATGAAGCAACTACGAACTACCCTCGTACCGGAAGAGGAAAACTCGAAACTATTGGGTCTCGAAGCCTTTTGTGGCCGTTTTTCGAAAAAAGGGAAGTTGAAACACATCAAAATTTTTTAGGGATAACAACATAACAAAGGCTCCTACTTGTAGTGTTATGATTAAAGTTGGATTATGATATTCTTGCCTTTGTTGCTTATGTTGTTAGCTTTTTGCAGTGACAAGTTGAACACACAAGTGTAGAACAGAGATGATAAACTCAATTAGACAAGAGAGACGCCGATACAAGCTTGTTCGAATATATGATGCAAGCTTTAACGGCCTTCACTTAGCATCCTGTTAGTAGAGCCAAATTATTTTTGTAGTGTTGGCCTATTATGCTTCTACGGTAGTAGAGAGGAAATATTAACGCAACTCAAGAGCGGGATCCGCGGTAAACCTGATTCGCAAAAATGGGTCCACGTCACAAAAAAGTTTGGAAATCCTGTTCTAGAGACAACCACGATTTGATGTTAAAACAAGTGAAAAAATGGAAACACTGTTGATCTCATTAACTTATTACCGCAGCACTTTAGTTATTAAATGTTGCTGCTGTTTATTAAATGTCACTGCTATTTATTAAATGTTGCTGTAGCTGTTAATATCGCCGCTATTTAATGAATGTCGCGTTATTCATTAAATATAGCAGTTATTTAATAAATATCGCTGCTATTTATTAAATGTCGTTACACTTAGGCTGTTATTGTATTTTTCGAAGCGTTTTAGCGGCAGTTCAGTTCACTTTAACTAAATAGCAGTGAAACTGTGTGAATGTTGCTGAAAATTTGTACAAAATTCGTTAAATCGTTTTTTTCACAACGGCGCCCCATAGAATCGGCCGTCGTTTGTACGCGTCGTTATCGCGCCAGCAGCGTCATACAACGCGACTACGACGCCAGTGTGAATCAGGCGTAACAAATGGCGAGGCGCATCTCCGCAGCTTAGCGCCTGGGCAACACAGCTTGTAAGAAAACATCGCAGCGGAGGCGAAACTGCGTCCGATTTAACCGACCCGTAAATCGAACCGCACACATCCTACGCTAAAAGCGGTTTCATTAACCACGTTGTCAACCGGTCGGTTTGACTTAAAACCTGATCGGTTTAATTAAAGTTGAGCATGCAAAAATCTTTATGTCTAATACTTCAAAAATCTATGTTTAGCCGTCTGCCAAAGCGCATGTAGTTCATCTGGAGAAATTGCAGAATACGAACTCTCCCAACTATATTATGAGCGCTTTGAAAATAGTCGCATCAACTCATTTAATTGTGACTGCACTGTCATTTGGTCTGAGCTATGCATTCCGCATACGTGGGTATGTGATGGTTGGGAGGATTGCAGAGATGGTTCAGACGAGGTTGATTGTAAATGCGCCGATGATGAATTCCAATGTAGTGGATGCGAACATGGAGGTGGATGTCCTACGGAAACCCTTACCTCCTACCAATGTATTTCAAAGGAGAATGTTGAGGACGGCATTTTTGATTGTGCATCATTGCAAGATGAACCAAAGTAATTGTCACAATTAAAACAATATTTTTAAAAAAAATTTGCAAGGGACAAATTAATGTGTCGACTATAACAAAAGTCTCGTCAGCCTTGCTACGCACAGCTAATCTATGCTAAACTCATTCCAGACTGTAAAGACTCTTTTTTACATTGCTTTACCTGGAATGTGGAATGAGTTTAGCCTGGATTGGCTGTGCGTAGCAAGGCTGACGAGACTTTTGTTATAGTCAAAATATTTAAAAAATAACAAAACTTATAGCAAAGAATTTGCGGCTACAAAAAGGAATATAAATATTTTTCCAAGCCACTTGGCGGCGCAAAATCTTTTGTTATGTCAGGAACGCGTTCGCGTTATCCTATAGCGCACAAAAACTAAGTGTTTCGTAATATCTCTCTCTGCCTTTCGGTTTCTTTTTAATTGGATCAGTCAGACGCTGTAGGTGCCATACAGCGGGTGTTTGCTTCTAATGTAGCTTTAAAATTAGCACACTATTGAGTAAAATGACTTCATAAAGAAGTACGAGCACATACAGAAACCTTAGTATGGAATTAAATCAAATTGTCTCTATTTCTCGGCTCGTTTGATTACTTAGGCAGCCCACAAGTTGAGGATTTGGCATACATATAGTTTTGTATTTAAGTTATAAACACAAATATGAACAAACAGTGAAGGAAACTAACATACAGCCTAGTAACGTAAGCCAAGAGTACAAAACAAGATGCTAAACAATATGTGCAGTTGAATATAGAAATCGTTAATTCATTTCATACATTAAATCAAGTCTATTGCAGTTTTAGAGCAGGGATGGGGAACCTGCGCCCCGCTTAAGTTTTAGTTAGTTAGTGTCTTTTATTTCCGTACCGTCAACACAAGAATAAATAACATACAGTAAAATTGGACAGCACGAGAAAAGGGAAGAAGCAACAAAACGATAAACGTTGTAACATGCAAGGGGAGAATAGAAGATCAAGAAAAGTAACATGAGAAGCATGGTTGCAGCACCCGAAGAAGCATGGTTGCAGCACCCGAAATGTGGCCCGCGTGTACATACGGCTCACGTAATGCTAGGCTTATCATACGTCCTCCTTTTTAACATTTCTGCATATCGAACAGTGAAAACATGTCAAAACACAGTTACACAGCTCAAACTACGGCCTGCAGACGTGATGACTTTTTTTTTTGTTTTTCACTTGATTTTGGGCAAAAAATTGGGCTTCTGCGAACGTGATGACCTTTTTTTTGCTCTCCACAAAATTTTCAGAGGACCTGTTTTTGCTCTTTGCGAATGAAACGTAAATGTGGCAGGGCTGCGAACTCGAACTCGCTGAACTCGGTCATTTTTGCCGAACTCGAACTCAAAAAAGTATTTTTTCTGAACTCGAACTCGCATAAAATTGTTCGAGTTCATTAGAAAGATATTTAAATTGTTGAAAAGAAATAAAAGATCACTACGAAATATAGTTTGTTGTTCAAGTAGTCACAATCCGTGTAAATTGAAGTTATGATTTTGCCAAAAGAAAAGCTGCATGTCGTTTATTTGTTCATGCCATTGCGACCTATAAAGTCCAGGGCGGCGATCTTGAACTCGAACTCGCTGAACTCGGTTATTTTTGCCGAACTGGAACTCGAACTTGAACTCGAAAAATAAAATTCTTAGAACTCGAACTTGAACTCGGTTAAAAATCAATCGAGTTCGCATTCCTAAAATGCAACCCGCTGAAAATATCATGCGTGTAATGTGGCCCACTATGCCTTGAAGGTTCCCCACTCCTGTTTTAGAGTGTCGATAACATACAATACAGACCGTGTGCAGCTTACTTACTCGAACGAGTAGTTACTACATTACCAAGGGGATATAAATTGATCACTTGCTGAATGAAGTAACAGAAAGTTATAACTATCACAAGGTTATATCAATACCTTAATTATAGAACATGAATTCACATTACTTTATACCAGTGGTTCTTAACCTTTTATGTTCAGCTATACCACTTTGCATTCCGACATAACCAAAATACTCACTTCCAATATTGCAAGTCATTAAACATACATAAATGCAGTTTCGCATCATGGGTGAAGAGCAAAAAACGCTGATGTCCAAATTTCCGCCCAAAATCCAGTGAAGAGCAAAAAAAAAGTCATAGATGTCCAAATCGCGACCTCCAGGTTGAGAACCATTGTCCACTGGTTTATGGCCTATCGTCATTATGACCAAGAACATATTTCCAAGTATAATAACCATCCCTCTTTACGTCTGCGTAAAAAGTTGTATCATCCCCCCATAGGTGTTTTTACAACTCGAGCACTAGTGTATAAATCATACGATGTCATAGTATTTTGTGTTTGTATAATACATAATATATAAGACATTGTTACAGCATATTATACAGTTAAACGCACTAAAACTCACTTTTTTAGCTAAAAAATACAAACATTTTCAGCGGCTAGGGGCTCCGCCCTCAGACCCCCTCGCCTCTGGCGGCTGGGGGCGAAATTCCTAGCTACGCGCCTGTGCTAAAATATGTAGCCTACATACCTGTAATAGGCCTTAATCATATTCCAAGAACATATTTTCTTAATTCAGACAGAGCGCCCTATTTTAAACGTTTACAAAGTTCAAGACGATGACATATCACAGAGTCACAAATCCTGCAAATATACGTTTCATTTGTTGTTTTGTAAGGCCTGCTACAATTATTTCCCATAAAGCCGTGCAAACTGTACGTTAATCTCCTTCAAGGCTCTATTTCGTATCCCAATCTCCCTACCTTCACATAGCGGTAAGAAAAATTGTACGGCATTATGTGTAAAACTATCTTCAATTAATTTACGCCACTGTCTATGAATTATTACAACAAAATGAATATAAATTTCATTGACTCAGCTGTGCTGCTACGAAAACGAGCCCCACCACACGTGTCACGCTTCAGCGCTACCTCGAGTTGATGAAGATTTGGTTTGATTTTTTTAGTTACACAATAGAACGTTACACAACACACAGTAACCGATGCTAGGCTATTGATAGGCTTAGTATTAGATAATAATTATGATTATTATTGCAAAATTTACACAGAAATGAACATTTTATATTGATGATCATTTTATTTATCCAGTTTAAATTCTATTTCAAAAACCATCAGAATCGTTGTACGATATGCGGTAGAACATTGCGTCATAATGTTTTCACGTATACCTTTTGGCATTTTTTTGCTTTCTGCAAATTTGACTCAATGCAGGGGGATTCGATTGGTTAAGAGAGGCTTAAAAACTAGGGCAGCTTCTGGACTTTGTTTCCCGCGCTTATGAACGTCTCAACCACTGGACTTGTTGCGCGGCACTGATTCGAATCTTCACACTCGAAGTCGGTTCGAATTTCACTAACTCGTAATCAGCCTTTTCTGGTTTCGCTTAGCCTGTGCAGTAAAGGTTACTCGTATTCATTTTTTAAATAAAATAGTTGATTGATGAAAATATCAGTCAGTTGCTTCTAATGCGTTGTAATCGAATGGCCTATTTCTTCGGTCAGACTGGGTCTGCAGCCCCATCAGTCCCTGGCAAAATCCGGCCCTTCCACTTCATAATAAATGATTTTATACCAGGAATACTATGTTATTCAGCGTTATGACAATAAACCTAATTGAGCAAGCCAGTGTATACACCAGTGAGATAGTCCTCAAGGATGTCTTTGGTCTCAAGGACGTCTTGGAGAACAGGTTTGCGAAGTCCTTGGCTTTGACCGTGTTGTCTCTGGCTTTGGATTTGCGCTGTCCTCGACTCAAGAAATCCAGGTTTTCAAAACTTCAACTTCGCGATTGATTGTAGAAAAACGCTAGCTCTTGAGGTAAATGGTCAAAATAACTATAAACTTATCACTAGGGCGATTTTTTATGACCTCTTAAATCAAAAAATATGACTTCATTTTTTGAAACACATGACTTTATTTTTAGAACAGCAAATTTATGCTGTTTTTCGTAATTAACATCTCATATTTAAGACTGAACATGTATGTTGAACAAGAACATACTCAAAAGAACAAAGAATTTACTTGAAAATCACTAAAAAAATTTAAATGAGCATTTTTCTACAAGAAAGATGTTCAACTGTTGAATACAATTTTATAATAGAATGCAACATGCGCATCGGTAAAATTTCGGTTTTCATGAATCATCGGTTTTAACATCGAAAATGACCGTTCTACAGATGCTGATGTAGGCTATACGTTAACAACTTGGCATACAATGCTGGAGAAATATCTGATCTACTCGTCTCCACAATGGCTTTTGCATAACTTTTTTTTAAACTAATAATAAAAAGTCGCTTCAAATGCTTCGTGAAAGTAGGCATGAAACCTTGAAAATCTCATTGCCCCTCTCAACATAAAATTATCAAGTGTATATTTTACATGATCTGTATCTACGGTGGTACTGGGGTTTAATAATTTGCATTTCTTAACAAAAATCAATGGTCATATTTTATGACCTAAAAAAGAAAATATGACTTTTTATAACCTCGTATCAACGTAGTTTTTACGCGATTACCGGTTTCATAAGTTCTTACGCTACCAAAAAAAATATATTTTTAATGACTTTTATCCCCCCTACTAATCATTAAGATCCGCAGAGACCGCATTAAAGTAGACAGAGTTATAAACTATAGAGTGACGAGAAAAACCTTACTAAATTGGTTTGGAGCATGGCCTTTCTACTATTTAGAAGCTCATGTCTGGAGAATGAAAACTACAGTGAAATTGCAAAGCAAATTATTTTAATAAAATAATATAGTTGATATAAAGCAGAGAGTGCGCGATCGTCGTGTTATTTCAATTTCATTACTTTTGAACTTTTGCCCTGCAAACGCTTGCATTCCTGCGCGAGCAGAACTGTATGCTGAGATTTGACGTATAGACAGTACTCAAGTTGAGGAAGGATGCTATACTCTTGGAAAACATCACCATCCCCTCATAAAATATTTCGGTGAAAACCATTCTTCTGTAAAAAAATTGGCTATTATTTTTTACATTGACGTGTAAAACTTGTAGTCAAAACGCATTGGCGCCTAAGTATTCAGTATAAGTTTTGCAATTGTTTTTGCGGCTGGTTATTTCACGAAAAAAATCATTTATGCTGCCCTCGGTCGTAAGCAAAAATGTCCTCGATCTATATGTCCTTGCCTTGGGCTGAAAAAAATTAAAATCCTTGCCCATGGTCTTACTACAACTAGGATATATTATACACTCTTTGCTTTGATTGTATGTAAAAATGTTGCATAATTTTTCGTCATATCAACTCATAACTTGATCGACGTTTAATAATATTGACAATTCTTATTTTAGCCAGGAATACAAAGTGTGATCCCATTCGCAATTTATAAGCAGTGGCACAACAAGAAACGGTTAAGAACTGTTATATAAACAAACTTTAAATTGGACTTAAATTTAATTACTATTTCAAGTTTTTTCACAGTTAAATTATACCAATGCCGCAAATATATTGTTGCAAAACCTATAAAAGATGAAAACCAAATTATTCTCTAGTGATTAGCAGCCAACCTTTAATAAAAATTGCGGCTATTTCATCTGAAATCCCGTAAAATGTCTCGCGAAACGCCATGTTTGTATGCATGAAGATAACGCAAAGTACGAAAGCGTCCCAGACATAACGAACGAGAGCGCGCCGCCAAAAAGCTCAGGAAAACCTCTATCATAAAACCATCATAAAAAATTGAACAAATCCATTGACGGCTTGATCAATTAGCGAAATGTGTTAAAACCAATCTTGTTTTCGTAATACGTCTTGTTGAAATCACGGGCGGTTTACTGCTCAACTTTTGTTGCAGTTAACGCAATGCGTTAACTTTGTTTGTTCATCAAGTTAACGCAATGCGTTAAGTGCACAAAAGTTGAGCAGTATACCGCCCCAGCTCTTTTTGTGTTAACAGGTTGTTGAAATCGCTGGTATCATTGATCATGAATTATCGGTCTAACGTAAGCAGCTCTCTCCTTTGTGATGGGTACATACAGAATCCACACTTATCGCCACATCATGATGAAGAAAATTGCACTTGCTTTTCTGACAATATTTTTTCCTTCGACGAACCTTGCCAATGTCACGTCGATAAAACATGTAGCGAGCAAGGATTTGTTTGTACGAGCCTTCTTGGTAAGTTTAAAGCTAGCTGCTATCAGTGCGGGAGCTAACGTATTAACATGATTCTTGATTTTGCTTTTTCTCAAATCCACTTCGATACCATTTTTGCGCCATTTTTCCGCGATATTCTTTCGGCGAGCTAATAATGAGGACGGAGCCTGCATTAATTGCTTGCTTTCATCCCTTGGATTGCTATTTTTACAGTAATAGGTTACATGTGATTATTCACCTCAACCTTCATTTTGAGTAGCCTTCTTACCCTTGCCACTGCGTTGCCGCTCGCACTGACTGTAAATCTGATTGTGCATCATCACGAGAACGAATGAGTGACGTATCATGATTTATCTTTGAATTGAACTTGTACAAAAACTTTTCTATTCCGAGATTCTGGGCGCTCCCTGTCTCATTGCCATCATAAACTAATCTAAGGGCATTACAAAAGTGTAGGGCAGCACCGAAAAAACCAACAGGTGAAGTAGCGTAAACAAAATGGTCACTTCTTAGATGCCTTAATATACTACTCTTAAAATCACTCTAGTGTTACGCGCAGTATGTGCGTTAAAAATACCAAGAAGAAAAAAATGGGGATAATGGACTGATTAAACGTTGTTTTTGTTTCATTGCGATAAAATTACGAGTAAACCGCTAGAACTTTTAATATCCTGTGTACTCAGCTATCATGGTATAACTTATTCAATGTTTTCTTGCAGAAAAATGCGACGGCTTTGTTGATTGCGTGGATTCATCGGACGAAACTGACTGCCCAACTTGTGATGAAAACGACTTTGAATGCGCTTGCTACAGTGGCTGCACCGAAGGAGAGCTAACTTGCATTTCAAAAGAAAAGTTTTTTGATGGACAAATAGATTGTCCAGATGGCAGCGATGAACCTCAGTTTACTGACAAACTTTCAAATGGCTTCGCTAGGCAAAGGTTTAGGAATACTTCCGAATTTGAACTTACAAACAACGTTAACTTTAAAAAACGTGACTTCCTGGATTGTTATGAAACTCTTGCTTATTACTGCCTTGAAAGAGGCTGTAACACGACCAATCTAATATGTTTAACATGTAACAATACTTATTCGGAATGTCATTATGACCACCATAATGACACGGTTTTCCAATGCGCTAACGGCAACTTAAAATTCTTACGTGACTTTTGTGATGAAGTGAGAGATTGTGATGATAATAGCGATGAAACACTTAATCAGCCTGGGTTTAAGTGCAACAATAATGAAGGGGAATGCATATTACCTCAACTAAACCTTTACGATAACGTTTCACATTGTGAAAATAATCGTGATTTATGCAACAGCAACAATCCCTGTTTTAATTGTTTTGATAAACGCTTGTTAATTTCTTCACAGCAAGTGTGTGATGGTGTAATCGATTGTTATGATTTATCTGACGAGTGTCTATGTAATTTCAATATTCGGAAGCCAAACTGTGACGCAATATTTACTAATCGGAATAATAGTTCACCTACAGTATGTTTATATGACATGGTATCACCAAAACTTAATCCACAATTGTTTATCGAACATCAGACCTTAGTATCCTCACTTTTACCAGGTAGAACAGTCTTAAGGATAAAAGATCTCTTAGCGAAAGATGAACTAAAGTCTGATACGATAAGGATGACGTGCACACAAAAAGGACAAACAGTATCAGCAGTACCATGCAATGGAATACCTGAATGCTCAGACTTCAGTGATGAATGCAAGTGTGATAACCCACCAAGTTTCTGCAATGATACGTGCTATTCTTTCTATCCTCTTGGTGATCGTTATTGTGACGGAGTGATTGATCCAGCTTGGGAATTCATCAACGATCCCGCTTGTCCTCCAGGATTCGACGAAAGGAATTGTCCTGATCGATTTTACTGCGAAACTTATGACACAAACGTAGTGAGTATTCATGCAACCCAAAAATGTGATGGAATTAAAGACTGCAAAGATGAATTGGACGAACAGGGCTGCTCGTTTACATTTTCATCGGAAACTGAAATGATTGCCAATCCTGCTTTACAAAGTTTGTTCTGGATCATGGGATTCATTGTAGTAATTGGTAACTTGCTTGTCATTGTCTTCACTAGAAAGCATTTGAAAACTAAACATTTATCAGATTCGCTTCGATGCCAACACATGATTATCGTAAACATATCTTGTGCTGACTTCACGATGGGGATTTATCTCATTATTATAGCAATTCTAAGCCAGGTTTACTCGGGATATTACGGATCAGTGGATGTTGAATGGAGAGCAAGTTGGCAATGTTCTATAACTGGAAGCCTTGCAGTTATTTCCAGTGAAGCTTCATGTTTTTTGATGGTTGTTTTGTCAGCTTTCAGGTTGTACACGATATCAAATCCGTATGCAACTATGACGTTGTCTGTGCGACCATGGAGAATTGCCGTCTGTGTAGCATGGTTGATAGCTATGGTATTAGCTTTAACACCAATCCCCAATAAAAGCTTAGATTACTTTACCGATAGCATATACTTTCCAAATCAGTTTCATCCAGAAGGTACATGGAAGAAAGGTGATTTGGCGAAGGTTGCTTGCAATGTTGCTGCCATGAGGAACTTACCAATAGCTAGTCAGGGAAGTGATTGGAACTCAAAACGAAAATTTCTGGAGGAAATGTTTCCTGATGATTTGCCTCTGATCGAGTTTGGTTATTACGGTGAAACTAGTATTTGCATGCCGAAATTTTATGCAGCAGCCAGCGACAATGCTTGGGAATACACTTTGATGATTATAACCATCAATCTTTTGGCTTTTATCGTGATCGCTTGTTGCTACATTTTAATGTTTGTTCGGTTTAAAGAGCAAAGAGCACAGTTTCATCAGAATCACTCATTAGAACAGGAAACGAAAATGCAGAAAAGAATCGCCAGGATCATCGCTACGGACTTCGCATGTTGGATTCCCATTTGTATAATGTCGTATGCTAGAATGGGCGGAGTTGAGTTATCAAACGTGATCTATCAAATTACAGCTGTGATTTTACTACCAATTAATAGTGCTGTAAATCCATTGCTATTTTCGTCAGTCTTTGATAAATTTATGAAGCGAGCAGCTTGTAACCAGAATTAAAAGTGTCTTTAAATTTGCTTTCTATTTTGAACAGTAATACATTATTCTTGTGATGCAATTATTTTTGAACTTGAGGGGTATGTAACGTATTCTATTGCAGACACTTATTTAGCTTACAACATAGGCCGACCTGAACCCAATTTTTCAAGCCTGAACCCGACTTAATTCAACCCGAATTCTAATCAGCCAGCCAGTCTGAGCGTGATTTGAATTCGAAATCAAAACATTACTTTAAATTTTGAATAAACTTTTTTAAAAAAGAAAATAAGTTTTACCCATTTACAGTCACAACAGTTGCGAACAGCAATATTTACTCAGTCAAGAAAATAAATTTAATATTCCTAGCTCGGCCCAAGCTGTATAACATCTGCATGATATTCCTAACTCTTTTTTGCAATCATAAAAACCTTGTCACTCAGTGAAAATCTTGATTTTGGTCCAACGTCCGGCCCGATCGAAGCCCGACAATTATTCAAAATCCAAGCCCACACCCGACTCGAACCCGACCCAACCTGAAAAACTCGAGCCCGATGGACAACTCTGCAATCATTACATAAATACAGTAAGTGACACTTGAATAACCGAAGGTTAAAGATCGAGTCTGGAAATAGTGACATGGCCTAGCGATGCCTTAGACCTACTCAGTTACAAATCGTACGTGACGAGTTCGATTCATGGCAGGAGTCGATCGCATTTGACTTGTGTGTCAGGAGGCTGCTGACTAAAAAAGCACAAGCTCGCTTCGCGGTTTCCCTGATTAACCTTGAATTTTTAGCTTAATAATTTGGAACAACTTAGGAAATTTCAACCGGTCATAAGCCCATGATGAACATCGACAGCAATCTCTGATTTTTTAGAATTCGGAATTCATGCGTATGTAGGGTAATGATGTAGATAAAGGAAGTGACGACATCTGTGTTTATAAGAAAATGTTTGCCCACCGTCAAACATGTTGTGAAATTTTGCGCAGCCTTTTCGGAATAAGCAGCACTTCTGAAAAGTTGAGGTTGGCCAACTTCGCTTAATTTCAACGAAAGCTTTTATCACCTTTCATAACAGTAAAATGTTTTACTTACGGTAACCAAAATATGCTGCCAGTAGGCCTATTACATGTCAATTATAAACATTAAAAGATGAATGAGTATTTATGAGCTCAGCAAGTTTCGATCTTTCAAACGCAGCATAAATATTAGACTATGTTAGGGAATTAAGCAACTATCAACAAGTTGTAGGAGACTTGATCTTTTAATGGGCGGTTGTTGCGAGTGTGTTCAAAAAACAATATCGCGTTTTAGAATGCCAGAAGGTTGCCGGATTGACATCCTGAAACTAGCGAAACAAAGGTTGCAGATTCAACAGGCGCTGCTACCCCTGCTTTATATTGTTACTATATAGTGGAAGAAAGCGGCAAAGAATGTAAAACAGCAACGCCACACATAATCATCAGTGTTTGGCACAAGAAAGAGGTTTATATTGCGTAGAGTCGAGAATGTATCTCTTGATATTATTTCGCCATTGGCCATAAGCTACGGAAACCATCAAAAGAGTCTGGCAGATTTCATCACTTGGCACCATTTATATTGTTCTTTTTTACTAAAAGGCAGAATCAAAAGGGGGGGGAGGGCATGGCCAAATGCCGCACCCCCTCTCTAAATACGCTGCTGATGATCAGCTATAACGGCAACGGCCATGAAAGTCTGCAACAAACGTAAAAAACAAATGTAGATTCTGAACAAAGGGTGACAAAAGTTATGTAAAAGGTTGTTCAATGCTCATCATTGTACACAAGCTCCTTTGTAGGATATTTCGTGCACATCAAATTACCCGGTAAAATTAAAGATTCTATACGGCTTTTTAACAAAATAAAGCACATTTGCCAAAAAACGCGTCAAACAAAAGATTAGATATATCTTTCTGAACACAATGAACTCTTGCCGAAACATTGTATTTACAATTACGGCCGCGTTAATTGATTGTTTAGTAGACATGTGAAAAACTCTTCTAGATTAGTCAGAAATACAATAAAAACTGGAAGCACCACTGCTGTTTTTAAATGTTTTTTTAGAACAACTGAGTTGGTTTGGCTAATTAGGATAATATTTAGGAAAAAGCATTGTCTTTGGTAAACAGTATAATTGGAATCAGAGATGGAAACCGCTCGGGTCGAGATTCTTTGACCGGCCGGTCAAGCCAGTCAAGTCGGTCAAAAAACTGGTCAAATTCTCCTTTCTTGCAACTAAAACACGTTTAAACACCAGCCAAAATATACATACCGATATGTGTTTTTTAAATGGTTTATAAAAAACATTGACAAATCACACCTTCTGAAAACGAAACTTTGTTTTCTGTTTACTTTCATTTAAATACTCTTTTTACTAGATGAAATTTGACGTGTTCAATACATCTAGTGACAAAGTTAGAGCTAACTACAGTTTGTCATTAGGTTTATTGAACACTGAACGTAAACCTTCACGAAAAACACCGGTCAACCGGGCCGGACAACCGACGTACATTTTCAATTTTACCGGTCGGGTCGAGAAAATCCTGACCGGTTCCATCTCTGATGGAAATAGGCTAATCTAGCAATTTAATAATAAATATTGCAGCTAAGAAACACCTAAAATACTTGGGCGGACGTTTCAGCTTACTTGCAGTGTCATTTTCACCGTTATACTGTAAATCTACGTTGAACTGGGTCATATGCCATGGTGTTTTCAGAATGAATAGCTGTTTCTTGGCTCTTTTATTTGTAATTAAAGTTCAGTCTTTTTTACAAATCTACTGAAATATCTATGAGTTGAAGCAATTCTTCCTGCTTTTTTATCACTTTTTTTTCCAGTCTGTCGGGGCAATGTTCAACACTTTTTGCAAAAACACAGTCACATGATCCATTCCAGGAAGGGCAACTTTTTTGTAAACAAAAATGAAGTAAACGATTGGTGAACATAAAATGAATCCTGCTGAATATAAAACGAGAACATTGCGGTTTTCCACTAGAGGCGCCACCACCAAATAAATGGCGATAATCAAGGTCAATATTGTAATGATAATAGGCAGTGGGGTAAAGTAACGAAATAGTTTTACTTAAGTAGACTACTTAAGTATTATTGCTTGGAAGTACTTACTTAAGCGATTTAAATTTCGACTACTTCTACTTACGTCGTTCAATCAGAAAGTAACGCCACTTAAATGGCTTTAAAAATGATAAGTAGTTATTATTAAGCAACAATGTATCACGCGAATGATAAACAATCATGCTTGATAATAAAATTGGCGACATTAGTATTAGGTATTGTTTTATTTTATCATATAAGTTTTACAATTTCGTAATATTAAGTGGTCTTTTGTTGTTTGTGTTTGGCGTGGACTCTGAAGTTGCATTTTGCAGACTTCACTTTTTCATTTTCGTCAAATAAATGTGCTAATTATCCCAAATATACTTAAGCATCGGCAAAATATCTGTCAAATTTGGAAGTGAACAAATTATCTTTTGCCAAAGCTCAGCTTTATGGCCTTGGTTTTGCAATCACTACTTTTTACTTAAGTGGCTTCAAATTGCTAGTACTATTTACTTCTACTTAGTTACTTTTTACATCCCCTACTTTCTACTCTACTTCAAGTAGCTTCCGCCATCAGTAACAATACTTTTACTTAAGTAGATTTCTGGACTACTTTTTACACCACTGATAATAGGGACCTGTTCAAAAAAAGAATAGATCAAAAATCCTTACTCAACATAACTTTTACGAGAAAAATTGTGCAAACAAACAGTTTGCTAAAAACAATTTACGTTTCAAAATAAAAAAATTAAGTCTTCATTATCCTCGCGCTATTACGTCGTAGCCGCGTAGCGTGTAACGAGTGGCGGGGCCCATCTCCGTAGCTTTGCGCCGAGCAACACAGCTCCGAAGAAACGTCGCAAAGGTGGCGAACCGTTGGCGACACCAAGTGGATTTGGCCGGCGCGGTAATCGAACCCCAGACCTTTCCACCGAGAGCGTGTGCTTAACAGTTGAGTTATTGACCGGCTGTTTGAGTTGACTAACTACTGATATAACAATTGACTTGACCGGCCGTTGAATAAATACAAAAATTATCTCAACCTGGCTTTTGCAAGAAAAATTGTACAATAAACAGTTTACAAAAAACAGTTTAAGTTTAACGTCGTTAGGTCAATATTTTGTCAAGCTGTGAAAAAATATTTGAAATGGGGGTGTTTCGTTAGCATTTTTGTGTAGATCAATTGGAGGCAAGTTAAAATTTAGAAGCAACAGTTGCAATGTAGTTGGGGCTATAGGTTACGATCCACCGGGTCATTGGGAAATGAATATTGAATAAGATAGTCTGTATCTTTATTAGTTTTAGTTTGTCTTTGCGAATATTTATCGAAAATGAAAAGGTCCGATAATAGGATATGTTATAGTCAGAGTCGGGCAGTACCGCGATATAAAAGTACCGCGGTACTGCAACGCGGTACTTTTTTGGTACCGTTATCGGTACCGTCGATACTTTTAAAAAATGTAGGCCTACTGTTTTTTGGTAACGTCGTTACTATTTAGATCATTTTACTCGATATTTTGGTAACTTTTTGTGAGTAAATTTAAGAGCAAAAGCGAAAATTTCTTCTGGATTTTCCGCGAAAATCATCTTCAAGAAGTACCGCAAAACCACGTTGTTGTAGATCAGTGGTCACAAACCACCGGGCTGCGGACCCTGCCGGTCTGTGCGAAGTTGGTTACCGGTCCGTATGCGTTTTTAGAATAAATGCTTTGAATTTGAAACATTTTTATAGCGTTAAGGACGCAATTTTCCGACGTTTTTGAATAAATACTTGATAGCTTGATTCTGTTGACCCAGTACGGCAAATTCATTCAAAATCATAAAATTGACCTAATTAAAAAGACATATCTTTTAATTCAACAACAAGCATTTGAACATGCTGTCATTTTATCATAAATCTTGCGTAAATCAACTAGCGTTAGGCTAATTCAGTGCGTAAGACGCCTATTGGCGTTGCGGCATTTGAAACTTTTAATCACACACTTTTTGCTCTGTCTTGCGACTTAATTTCGCTACAGCAAAGTTGTCAGATAACACGTATCGCGCTGAAACAAAATAGTTAGTCTTTTGCTGACAAAACTACTTTCGGTACTTTTGACAAAACTGCTTTCGGTACTCCCTGATTCCAGCTACGGGTACAGTTTTGTCTCATATAATTATGTACTTCCACGTTTCCACTTTTGCACAGCTTGGCTGCTCAAACAGCTATATGAATGTTACGTCACAGTGTCTATTTTACTGTCGGTATAAGAATCACCACTACAATCTCTCGGCCATTATGCCACGTAGTAACGAAAACGTAAAGGCAAGAAACAATGAAATAATGTAAAATCAGGACAAAACACGTAGCGTAACGCAATATCTTATCTTACAAATATAGTAAGTAGCATAGCTAGCTAAACGGAACGCCGTTCCGGCAGCTTTTTCTTGAACCGGAACGCCGTTCTAGTGCGTTCCGGTACCAATGCAACGCTGCACTGGCGTAAGGTACGGTAGTAAATTTTCCTTTCAGCCACTAGGTAGAAGTTATGTTAAAACGGAGAAGGACTTAGTGATGTAAATTGTTTTTTTGCTTTCGTTTTTTTAAAAAAACGTGTTTTTTTTGTAAAATAAAACATGGCTTAAAAAAAACTTGTTTTCTTTGAAAAAAATATTCTGAAATAGCCTAATTATCTATATTGGCCACCGAACTGTTTATTGTTTGGTCTCTTGGTAGAGATGGATGTAATATGTAGCGAATGGAGCGGCGTTTAATTCTGCCCCTAAATCTGTAACTGAAAGAACCTTTCATCAAATTTAAAGCGGAAAGTACAGTCACTGCCACATTCATTTTTCCCAATAATGCAATACCGTAAGTGTACTGGCGTCAATTGCACTGACTGTCATGTTTTACTAAGCTCTCGTATCTTAAAAATCATCGTAACTAAACCAGAAAAAGTTGTTTTTTAATTTGAACTTTTAGCCAAAATATGTGCAATGTAGTGCTTTGATTCAAATAAATACCAGTAATACGTCCGGTAACCTACAGCCTACACAGAGCCGGTGGCAGAGCAGTCGACTTAGGGGGGTCAAGCGTTTATCGGGGGAGTGGAGTTTAAAATTAAACACAAAAGCCGCTGTCTTCAAAAGAGTTAGCTTGTTGATTGGGGGGCAAGCACGTCGATTGGGGGGGCAAGTTCCCCCTTCCCCCCCCTACCTTGGCGCCGGCCCTGAGTTTACACCTAGTGGTTGGGCTACGGAACTCAAAATTTAGCACAGCCGAACTGTGCAAATCGAAAAATAGGCTTACGTGGTAAGCGTTAGGTAAGGTTCACTCTAATTTAGGCTACAAATAAAAAATGAAAATTAAGCAATATCATTCTATCACCTACTGTCATGTTCAATATGTTAACGCGATTTCATGCTACTTACCAAGCTTTGTATTAAAAACAAACTTGTTTAGACTTATCAGGTAGGAAAGCATAAAAAAAACAATATGAAACACAAAAAAAACGAGGTCAAAAAAAACATCTCGAAAAAAAAACGTTTTTTTACATGACTATAGGAAGACTTAGCATTAAAGTCAAAAAAGTATTTTAAAACTATGCGATTAATCTGAAGTTGAGATAGAGAGTACTAAATAAAGGAAGACATATTTCAGATCTAGATAATCCGCCGCGACAGGGTCAGTACAAAGATCCTTTTCTACACTGAAAAAATTCTTTTCTACAAAGATTTTTTTCTACAAAGATCCTTTCTACAAAGATCTTTTCTGAAAAAATTCTTTTCTACAAAGATCCTTTTCTACAAAGATTTTCTACACTGAAAAAAATTGAAACTTGTAGGAGCTATCGAAGTGAATAAGAGGGTCTTTCATCGCTGGCAATAACCGCCATTGAGATGGATAGACTTCAAGAGTTGTGACAAAAAAGTGACTTTTACTACAAAGTCGTAGATGTTTTTGTCCAAACCGATAGGAGAGATGACAATCTCTTATGTTCACATCTGTTGAAACAGATATACACGAAAAAATAGATGTGGCTCAACTTGTTGATGTATTTGCCTCTACGGCCCATCGTCGAATGGAATTATATCAATAATAGTCGTTCTGCGCATTTTTTTTTTCGTTGATTTCGTTAATATTTTCCTCTAACATTTAGTAGCATAACTTTACACGAGTAGATTGGAAGCAAGAGCGTATTTAGAGCGGAGCATTTTGCCATAACCCTCCCCCACCCCCTCTTTGACTCGACCTTTTAGTAAAAAAGAACAAATTAATGATGCCAAGTGACTAAAATCTACCAGACTCTTTTGATGTTTTCTTTACCTTATGGCCAGTGGTGGATCCAGGAAGATAGGATGAAGGATATGTATCCCTCTATCAGGTATTTTCACAAAAGTTTTTGATGTATATATACAATTTTTCCATAATTTCGAACCTCTTCGACAGCAATAGCCTAAGCCTCACGCCTTAAGCACGCATAATCAAAAATGTTCGAACAAAATCCATCATATTTGGTGAAGCACTCAAAAATAAGGTCAAAAAATTTAAACAAAATTTGCCTGAAAATTATTCAAAAAGCACTAAAATAGCCATTACAGCATGTAAATTTCCAAAAACTTTCCGGGGAGCATGCCTCCGGACCCTCCTTCATTTTTTTTTGTTTCTCAATCAACTACAAATTAGTTCTGGCGAAAAAATACGCTTGAAAAAAAACGGGGAAGTTGCAGCCCCTCTCATTTTTAATTTTTCACTACGCCACTAATTGAACGTTTTCTCTATTTTTTGCCAATAATAAAAAGTTTTCGATTTACTCAAATTTGCTGATTGGGGGATATTACAGGCCTACTATATGCCGCCCGCATAAATTTTGAATGAAGCCCTTGCGCTGAAAAGTTTGCTCATCCCTGGCCAAAACGGGACGTGTACAACAGCTGCACATTAGTATATTACGCGTCCAAATAAGTGTAACCACCAACCACTCACTCGTTGCTATATCATTAGGCTTATCTGTATCACATTCAAAAATTTGGTTGGTGACGTCATAAATAACGACGTCACATTCAAAAATTTGGTTGGTGACGTCATAAATAACGACGTCACACTTTGACCCCAATATTTTTTTCTGCGGGTGCCACTAATCTTTGCCATTAGTTTGGCTTCGTTTAGCGATTTATAAATACTTGGAGGGGTGGACTATCGATCTTTCAATTGTCGTGATTTCTAGATCTGCTTTGGTAGTAGTAGTAGTGTTTATTCTTCCAACGCATATAGCACATAACATTACAGCAAGTCATCCAAGAAAAAATACATAATATACCACACTGTGTCAAGATCTATTGTGCAAGCTTTGGAGAGGAATAACAGAAAGACCAAGGGTCACCAAGTCTGTCACACCTGTAAAAGCTATCTTCAAATTATTTATGCAATAAGAGCTTCAAGTTATATGTGCGATAATATATGCTTTTTTTATACGTGGTTTGACCGTTGCACCAAACAGAGTGCATATTTTTTTATGATTTTATGAAATGTCGTGTAAATAAAGATTTTGTCATGTTGTAATTTTTCATTGGTAGAGTGAAGAAGCAGTTTATCTCGCCCTAACTGTGGGTAAATACTTGTTTGCGTGTGCATTTTTATTGCATAACCAAAAAACCAAAGTGGTTTTTAAAAAGTTGAACATAAAATTCAGTGGTGATTAGGGTAAACAGCAAACTGAATAGCGACCTTCAAAGTAGATTTGCAGACACCTCAAATATGCGTCCCCTCCATAATGTGATGGTCTCTATAGCCGAGATTCAAATCCATCAAAAACGACCTGTCGGCCATATTGCTAACGTATTTAGTTTAACCAGAGTTGGTTTAACGTTTAACAGTTTACGTAATTTCTTCTGATATTAAGTCAAGTGATGCAATGAGTGAAACGTAAAACTAAGTTCATAAAAATACAAGAAAAACAATGACAATAGGATGTTCAATTGAAAAGCTGATCAACTAAAAATGGTTTGACAACAGAGTAGACTAACCGAAGGTTGAACATCTTGTAGCTTTAGACAAGAGAATAAGTGAAGTCAACTTTTTCATTGAAGTTTAGAAATTCTTAGATTAGGCTACACTTTAATCAAGTTTGGTTACTTACACCAGGGATGGGCAAAGTGCAGCCCGCGAGACCATTATGCCGCCCGCGGGCACTTACAAAAATACAAATTCCTACCGTGAATGAAGTGGAAGACCTTTTTTTTAGCTCCGCGCTTGATGTCAGTGAAAAATAGAACATCTGAGGACGCGTAGATTTTTTTTGCTCTTCACCGATTTTCAGTGGAAAAAATAGGGCATCTGCGGACGTGGAGACCTTTTTTTTGCTCATCCAATTATTGCGGCCCTCGGGTTCAAAATTTTTTCAAATGTGGCCCTTTGTGTGAAACTTGCCCACCCCTGACTTACACGAAGTACTTTAATTATTTTTAAAGCGTTTTCACGCCCATGGGTAGTTAGTTATTTACTGGCAGAGTTGGACTACCATAAAAAGTTTTCTGAATTGAAACTTCAATTTCTGGGCCCATACAAAACGATTTTTTGTCCTCTGTATAAGAATAATCTTTACCCTGACAAAACTAATGCTGTTTGTTTATTAATATATTGTGTATCGAAAAAACTAAACTAATTAACTAACACAGGTGACCTCAAATCTATGGCGCGCCAAATTGAAAAAATGATTTAAATTTTCACTCATGTTTTAGGACAAGTTGTCTTTTGAAGTTGCAGACTAATTTACGGTTGAAATTTTGGCGCGCTGGCGCGTTGAATTAAAATGCTTGATAGAAAATTTTCACCCTTCGCGGAGGACAGATTTGTCTCTTAAAAGTTATAAACTAGCCTAATTTGTGGTTTAGATGTTTGTTTTCAATTTGGTGCGCTTGCGCGCCGAATTAAAAAACTTGAAACATTGAACACACGTTTCAGGACACAAATCTGCTTACATTGCAATTCAACTTACGATTCAATATTTGTTTTCACAGAATTTGGCACGCTAGCGCGCCGAATATGAATGAAATATTTGAACGGTAAGTTAATTGGATAGACTAAGGTACTTTTAGCAGGCAGTAAGATTGTTGAGTGTTCATTATGCTAGGCTAGAAATCTTGTTGATAGCCATATTTGAAAAAATTCAAGTTTAGGGAAATCCTTAGCTCCTCCATTACTTCAATCCCCCCATGATCCTAACCTGAACTTGTAATCCCCCAACTGTCTTTTTACCTTGAATGCCTCAACAGCTTGCAATCTATCGTAGCCCAAAACAGTGCTCTTCACCAGTCTCGCATTCACGTAATCTTCCTTGCCTCGCCTACCTGCCTACTATACGCAATACTGGGCTAAGCTTCCTAGCCAAGCATTGACTTAAACTGCTCAAGTGACAAGTAGCTAGGCTTACCATACGTCCACCTTTTGGAGGAAATGTCCTCCTTTTTGACCAAAAAAAAAATGTCCTCCGAGGACGCCAAAAAATGACCAAACGTCCTCTATTCGGCATTATGAACAGTGAAAACATGTAAAATCATTCTTCCACGAAAAATTTTGGAAAGTTTCAGTGCAAACTACGGCCTGCGACGTGATGATCTTTTTTTCGGTCTTCACTTGTTTTGGGGCAGAAAAATAGACATGTGCTGACGTGATGACCTTCATTTTTGTTTTGGTCTTTACTTTCTTTCGGGCAGAAAAATGGACATTTGCGGACATGATGACCCTCCAAGAACCTGTCCTCCTTTTGCGCAGTGAAAATATGGTAAACCTACAAGTAGCCTAAAACCTAAACGAGACCTACCCTATCTGCCTACACAATAGGACAATGCTGGCTACACCAAGATTCCTAGCCTAGCATAACAAATACTCAACAACTGCCTGCCAAAAGCTAAAAGTTAGGCCCTAACCAAATCAACTTACCTTTCAAATATTTCATTCCTACTCGGTACGCTAGCCAAATTGAAAATAATTATTGAAATACAAGTTGATTTGTAAAAGTAAGTTGATTTGTGTCCTGAAACGTGTGTGCAATGTTTGATTTTTTTTAATTCGGCGCGCAAGCGCGCCAAATTGAAAACAACTGTTTAAACGGTAAATTAGCTTGCATCTTCCAAGAGACAAATCTGTCCCCAATCAAGAGTAAGAAATTTCATTCATTTTTTTAATTTAGCGCGCTAGCGCGGCAATGAATTATCTCTGCTTTACGACAATCATCTCTGCTTGGTGGTATCTGACAAGCAGCAACTTGAAGAAGTTAGAAGCAAATTCAACGGAAAACTCGGAAACAAGGGCAACTCCTATGCATAACTGCGCCTCCGTCGCTTTCTCGTGACAGGAGGGTAAAAATGAAGAAATCGAAGTCGAAAAAAATTATTCCAAGCGTGAATTAGTTTGCAACTTTAAGAGACAAACCTGTCCTATAACATAGGTGAAAAATTTCAATATTTTTTTTTAATTTGGCGCGCCATACAAATCCTCGAATAAAGTTTTGCAAGTGCTTTGAATTCGCTTACACCAGTAGTTTTAAACAACCAATTGATTTACAGTAAAGTAAAAAAATGCGTAGGCTTAAACAAATCTTCATATGCGCATGGTGCTTGTGCGTTTCTACCGAAAGTCCCTTCGCAGTGAGTCAACCTTTGTACGGTTTCAACGATTTTTACTCCTTTGAGAACTACTTTGATTACTTTTCTGGGATAGAACCTCAGAATGAATTAACAAATGACAACGGAAAAATTTATACAATATGGAGTAAGTATAATCTCCGGTGTTAGCCAGTGATAAAGTGTTTAAATCCTGCTCAGCAATTGCCTGTATTTGGTCCAGTCCAAGTACGTTTTTCTACTAGATTATAAAAAGAAAACGCGTTTGTCTGGTGTAGATGCTGCACTCATGGTAGAAGACCGGGCCGGCGCTACGGGGGGGCCAGGGGGCCTGGCCAGGGCCGACGGTAAGGGGGCAACTAAAAATGTAATTGTAATTATGATTTGAAAATAATTACACGTTGCAGAGTATTGGCAATTTGAGTTTTCAGCTCAAAGTAGTCGTAACGTAGCGGTAATTACCAGTAAGTAACATTGGGGGGCCAGGCCCCCCAATCAACATGCTTGCTCCCCCCCCAATTAACAAGCTTTCTCTTTTAAAAACAGCGGCTTTTGCGCTTAATTTCAAATTTCGGCCCCCCCTGGTAAACGCTTGGCCCCCCTAAGTCGACTGCTCTGGCGCAGACTCTGGTAGAAGAACTCAAAGTTTAAAATGATTGTGAGTTAAATTACAAAAATTAGAGGCAGTAATATTTGAAACGTTTGAAATTTACGAGACGATTCGATTTATACTTAAATCATGGTCAATCTTACTCAAATTAGAATAATTCTGTTGGAATATGATTGACAATGATAGAATAAATCGAAATGTCTCGTAAATTTCAAATGTTTTAAATATTACTGGCTCTTATTTTTGTAATTAAAGCATTCAAAAATTCCATAAATTGTGTTCCGAAATTCTGAGTTAAATTTTTGCATTTTACAGAATTTTCAAATGAATCCTTTTTCAAGCATACACCACAATCCTTACGTACCAGTAAGTAACATACAGTAGGCCTACATACATTTGTTGTGCTTACAATTTGAGACTGAGTATATAACCATCGCACTCGTCTGTTTATCACTCCCACATTTCAGTATTTTTTGTGCTTTGCTGATAACCTGACAGCATTATCTGATTGTTCAATTGTACAAAACCGCTTCATTTGTTAGCTTCCTGTTAAGTTACAAATTTTGCGAAAATCGCGGTGAAAGCTACGAATTTACGCCAAAACCTGAAAGCTGTGACAGAGAGCGACACTAGAGTGAGATCAATTGCAATTTGTCAACTACACCTCAATTTTTTTCAGTTACCGCTACGTTAACGACTACGTTACGACTACTTCTGCCATGAGTGCAGCATCTACACCAGACAAACGCGTTTTCTTTTTATAATCTGGTCAAATTGCCAATACTCTGCAACGTGTAATTATTTTCAAATCATAATTACAATTACATTTTTAGTTGGACCGCAAAACACGAGCAAAAAGTATTTCTATATCTATAGCCTAGCACAGGGCTGGGCAAACTACGACCCGCGGACCGCATGCGGCCAGTGAGACCATTTTGTGCGGCCTGCGGGCACTTACAGAAATACGTTAAACTCCTACCGCGTATCAAGCCGAAGATATTTTTTTTCTCATCACTGATTTTTAGTGGAAAATAGAACATCTGAGGAGGTGTTAATCTTTTTTTTTTGCTCTTCCAATCAGTGTGGCTCTCGGCTTCAAATTTTTTTTCTAATGTCGCCCTTCGTGTGAAAAGTTTGCCCAACCCTGGCCTAGCGAAAGCAAGCAAACAGCAAAAGGCAAGATGTGAAATGCTTTGACGCAGTCGCGTAACTACGAAAAATGGCGCCCACGGCAAAGCTTAAAAATGCATCCCTCATTCTTCACTTTTCATTGTAAGCATAAGGCAAGGACAAAACCAAACAAAATATTAAAGGACGGAGGGGGAGCAAAAATTAGGCAATAACATAAATCAGCCACGATCGGTAGGGGTAATCAAGGTAAGCAGTAATTTCCTGAGCAAAATGTTTCTAAAAATTTGAGGTTGCAGTTCGTTCTTTTAAGAAGTCCATTTAAGGTACCCAGCCCGAATAAGGCCCATCATTTTGATTATTTAAAATAACTCGCATAAAAATTCAAAAAAGTTAAGATTTTTGGATTAGTTGCAATTTCAGAGCATTTTGGCTCAATTTAAAACCAATTTTATTAGCGTAATGATCGTAGATTTGGAGTGTTAAACCGATTAGAGAAAGGACTGCGGCGGGCCTGAAAAAGGCAACACGGTCTTAATATGGCCCACCTCATAAAACTCGATTTTTGAAATCACAGAAAAAAGAAAAGGACAGGTAGGACTAACAAACAAACGATTGCTAAGTAACAAACAAACAGGTAACAAACAAACAAACTGCTCCATTAAAAGTGCCGTATAAGTTGATATTTGTTTAAAATTGTGAGCGGATTGGCCAATTTAGAAGCGAACCCACTTCAAAAACCCCTAACATATTTCATTGTGCTATTTTACTAATAACTTATTAATACATTATTACCTTAGTTTAGTCTTTAGCTTGCAGTAAGTAAAGACATGTCCAGTGCGTAATAAGACCCACACCTAACGATAAAGGGCCTTGTAAGGGCAACCTTGCCTAACCAACTGAAACAAAATCCGCCGACGAAATACAAGCAGGAACAGCTAAACTCTCAGTGGACACAGAAAGTTGAAGTAGAAGCTACGTCATAAAATTCCAACATCCTTTTCAGCAGCTATAACTTACCAGTTATCCAGACTGATCTCGCGCTTAATGAAAACTTTCAACAGCAAAATTGGAGATCCGCAACTAAGATCCCACTGCATCGTAACTAAGCAACTAAAAGCGAGACAAACTACACACGAGTTGCACGTGATTATGCTAGGCGACGAAATAATTAAATTTGTTGCGCACTGCTTGCTACGGTTTTTGAAATACTTACGACGGGCCTTATTTGGGTTGGGTACCTTATCTACCTTTTGATTTTGAATTTGCTTTTTGGTTTTAATGTTGACCTTTATCACCATTACATAGTGAATGCATAGCGCCTACAAACCAAATCAATGCGTCTTCCATGTAGTCTCAGCTACTGATATCGCTTTTGGTAACTTCCAGCACTGATCTTGTAGCCAGGGTAATCCTTTTTTCCTCCCCACATGATCATCAGCTTCCCGTATTGTTCAATCGTATCACTCAAACGCCAAAAGTGACAGACTGCGGAACAATCAACAACGGAACTGTTTCCACTAGCGCAGCCAGGATTTTGCAATGGGGGAGGGGGTGGTTGAGAATAACGTCACATTTGACCATACGTTGTATACAGGAGCGGATCCAAAATATTTTGGTGGAGAGATGTAATTTTGAATTAGGTTGAATGTTAAGTAAATGCAAAGTCCTTTAGACCAGGAAACGGGCGTAAACAAACTTTTTGAATGTGTTTCGTGTCAGGGGCGTATTCAGAATTGTTTTCAGGGAGGGGCACCAATTTTCGCCACTTTTTTAAGCGTAGTTTTTTTGACAGATTTAATTTTAGGCAACCTTAGTACCAAAAACGATTCTTGGGGGTCCGGAGGCATGTTTCTTCGGAAAAATTTTGAAAATTTGTATACTGCAATTTTTGTGCTTTTTGAACTTTTTTAGTGCTTTTTGAACAACTTTTAAGGAAAATTTGTCATATTTTTGGCCCCTAACTTTAAGTGCTTCACCAATGATGCATTTTGTTCGCACAGTTTCGATTATGCGTGCTTAAGGCGACTAAGGCGTAGACCTATATTGTTATGAGGAGGTTCGAAATTATGGAAAAATTTTATTCATCCAAAATATTGTTGAAAATGGCTGGTGGGGGGATGCATACGCAGCATACTCCACATCCCCCCTGATTGTGTAATAACAAAAGATGGCCTCAGATTTAAGAGAGATGTTTTAAACTAAAAATACTGAAGGCAGTTAAGGCACAATTATTGTAAGGAAGTCAAAGGAATGCTTTCTGGTGAAACTGGTAAACCGATATTCAAATGTTAGCGATTTAGTTCTTTTTTGAGCTGCAGTACGTAGATCATTTTTGCTTGAAATCGCTTAGCCTTTTTTCTACGGAAGGTCTGAGGGGCCGAGGGCAGTTGCATGTATAGTAGCGGCACTGCCCTGTTAATAGAAATTTGCGTCATTGCTTCATTAAGCATAACGGCAAAGAACATGATTCAGGAAACAACTCTAGGTAATTCTTGTTATTACGACAATTACAAAACTAGATTATCAATGACAAAGCATCAAGCACTTCCAAATGACTATCAAAAAAAGAAGTAAGTATGACGTCATTTGAGGCTCAATGGGGGGGAGGGTTGTAACCTGGGGGGGGTTGTAACGTGACTGATATCAACAACTTCAGCTATCTTTCCCTGCGACTTACCTGTGTGTTGATGCAAAGTTAATATCTTTGCTCACTTTCTGGAAGTAACATTCGTGTTATAATTGCAGCCAAATTCGTAATCTAGTAGGAATGATGAACCCGCAAAAATCTCTGACGATTTTGATTGAATGTAACTCTAGGGTGGTCCAAAATTTATTTTCTTAGAACCTACCTTCTTCACAAGGTTCTTTTTTTTTTTCATTATATAATTTGAACTTCCAGACCCAATGTCACTTTGAAAGAATTACATTTACGTGCTTGCTACACTGGGCTATATAAGTTGAAGTGTTACTAGGAAAAATCACAAGCTTGCTTGTGTTTTTATGGCAGAAGTATGACATCATGCATTAAAAAGTTGATAAAGTGTTGGAGGAAGTGTGTGGAGTGAGTGTGGGGAAGGTGTCAGATGAGTTTGGGAGGAGGTGAAAGAAGGTGTGGGGAAGTGTGAGAGAGTGTGGGGAGATGTGAGGTGAGTGTGGGAAAGTGTGGAGAGACGTGTCAGGTAAGTGTGGGGGTGTGTGGGAGAGGTGTTGGGTGAGTGTGGAGGTGTGGGAACAAGTGTCGGGTGAGTGTGGAGGGTGTAGAGAGAGGTGTTGGGTAGATGTAGAAGAGAGTGTGGGATCCACCCATGCTTTCCCACACTTCTCCACACATCCCAACACCCTTTCCCCCACAATCTCTACTCTCACCCCATACACTCTTCCACACCTCCCCATACTTCCCCGCATCATCGACATCTCCCCCACTTTCCAACACACTTCCCCACTCCTCACCTACTTTTCCCCACTCCTTCCATATTCCCCCCATACTTGACCCAACTCCATAAACTAACCAAAATTCCCTCACCATCCATACTTTCTCAAATTCTCTATACTCCCCCATTCTCCCCCGATTCTTTCCCATACTCCCCCATACTTACTTTATCATTAATTCCATACCAAAACTTTTCACTTTGCCCATTTATTGCCAAATTTAGTCTAGCAATCAAGTAGACTAGAAACTCCTTGCAAATTTTAAATAAAAAAAATTGAAAACAATAATAAAAAATGGCAACACAACATCTAAGCTTCTTAAATAGTTTCGCGTTTTTGTGGACATACGTAACAGTGTTTTTTTGTTGAGTGGGTCACTGAAAGAATTTTATGTACGCTGTGGCCGTATTCTACGGCAGAGCTTCCCAAACTGGGGTCAGTGGACCCCTGGGGATCCGCGACAACCACACAGGGGGTCCGTGACAATGCTGCGAAAATTCAAAAAAAATAGAACTTCTGAATGATTTCTAAAGTACACACACAAACCCAATTAATTGCTGCGGTGATTGGTAATCTCATAATATTTATTTATTTATTTATTTTTTTTTTCCATGCACGTTATCTCAGTGGTTTTTAACTTTGTTTTACCCTGTGGTTGCCATTTTAAAAAGGGAAAGTAAATTTTCAAAATAAAAAGGAACAACTTTTTTGGCAAACGTTATTGTGTGGGGTTGCCAACTCTTAAAACTTTCGTTGTGCGTTACCATAATCACCGTTAATCACCGTGTTTTCTATAGTGTAATACAGCAGAATTTGCCTATATCAGCACCTCAGGGGATTGTAAAAAAGTGCCGATATACGCGAACTGCCGATGCAGACAAATCACTATATATCATTCCGAAAGTGCCCTTTTAATTCAATATAGTGTTGTATTATTTAGTCAGCTTTACCGCATAATATCGTATAACATGAAATCAGCGCAAAGTGCTGCACAAACGAAAACATATGTGCTCATTGTACTGCACTGTATTACTTCCTAGAAAAAAAGTCATTTATCTTCAGTTGTTTGGTTTTTGTAATAGATTTATCTACTATACGTATTGCTGGATTTTTGTTAGATGACGCCGCATTTCTTTGTTCTTTGTTACTAGGATTTCCATTTTCCCGGATTTTCAACTTCCCGGGGAACGAGAAATTTTCCCGATAATCCAGAGAAATTCCTGGGATCCCGAAAATCTTCGGGATTCCCGGAATTCGGGAAATTCCCGAGCTTGATTATTTGGCCACAAGAGGAGTGACAAAGACATTTTTTCTAAATTTCACCATTTCTAATCCAATTTTACACGTTTTTTAATGTTGCTTTGACGAACTGAGTTCGAGTTTTTCACATTTTCCAACAAGTTAAACAAAAAGTTTTCGATTTATCAAGCATTTGGTCAAAAACACTTTTGGAAATTTTCAAAAAAAAATTTTTAACGAATAAAAAAATCTTTTCACGTGTACATGCAGCGGGCTTCCCCCATCTTGGTGTGGTAGACAGATGGCTGGCAACTACTAAGCGAGCTCGTATAGCGCATTGATCGCTTTCTCGTGATAGGAGGATAAATATGCAACTAACTAACTAATTCTACTGTACTTTGGCCGAGCAATTTCTCTTCTACTTCTCTTTTGGAGAAAACGAAAAGATTTGAGTGGAAATAAAAGTAGGTAGTCGGCTTTAAAAGACGTTCAAAGTGGCTTTATCAAACAAAATCGGTAATGGGTTGCAATTAGGTCGTCCGAAAATCGTTGAACATTTGACATGTGTGAACTATAACAAATTACTCTGCCAGACTTTGATCTAAATACCAGGGAGTCGAACCGAACCCGAACCTGAACCGCGAACCGGTAAAAACCGCTTTTTTTCGGTGAACCCGAACCGAACCTGAACCGTTTAAATTTGAGATCACTGAACCTGAACCGAACCTGAATCTTTAATATTTCAAATCTGTGAATCTGAGCCGAACCCAAACCTTTAAAATTTTACGCAAGTGAACCCGAACCTATAATATTTTGTGTACATAAACCTGAACAGAAATCGTTTAGTAACAATGTTTGAACCTGAGCTGATTCTCAAAAAATATTAGGCTAATAAAAATCTCTAGACATATGATCCGATGCGAAACATTCTTTCTGCTTTTCAAAATTTAATGAGTCTGAATCAAGCAGGGAGTCGAACCGAACCCGAACCGCGAACCGGTAAAAACCGCTTTTTTTCGGTAAACTCGAACCGAACCGGAACCGTTTAAATTTGAGATCATTGAACCGGAACCGAACTCAAACCTTTAAGTTTTGGTGCAACTGATCCCGAACCGAACCTGAACCCAAATTTTTGAAAAGTCTTGAACCAGAACTGAACTGTTATAAATTAAATTTCTTGAACCGGAACCGGAGCGATATTTTAAACGGTTCGATTCCCTGCTAAATACGAGACCAATGAGAAAAACTAAACACAAATAAGAAGCGAAGAGAGTGACATCATTAAAAAAATGAAGCGCAGCATTCGCTTTAGCAATAAATTCGAAGCTATTGGGTCTCTTCTAAATTCTCTTGCTTCGAAAACAATTTATAGTCTAGTCTAGTCACAAATAGGCGAGCTTAGCTGCAGTAGTAAGGCTACTTTATTGCCAAAAAGTCATTAACATGCCTCCAAAGAAACAAAGCTACAAAGAAGCTTTTTTGAACTTTGGTTTTAGCCCAAGAGAGTTATTGAAGATTCTATTGCAAAGCCACAGCGTGTAATTATGTTGTAAAGTTTTTACTCGGAAAAGTATGAAAGCAAGCAAATTGAAGCTGCATTTTGAGTATTGTCACGGCAAACTGGCAGGAAAATCAATTTACCACCTTAGGCGAAAATCTGAGCGTTTGAAAAATCGCCGCATTAATTCTGGGGGAATAAAACAAAGCAAACAGTAATCGCATTAATTCTGGGGGAAAAAAACAAAACAAACAAAAATCGAGACATCATATTATTGCATTGTTCCGACGAAAAATGGAAAATCCTCACACAATTGGCTTGGAACTAATAAAGCCCTGTCTCAATGAAGCAACTACGAACTACCCTCGTACCGGAAGAGGAAAACTCGAAACTATTGGGTCTCGAAGCCTTTTGTGGCCGTTTTTCGAAAAAAGGGAAGTTGAAACACATCAAAATTTTTTAGGGGTAACAACATAACAAAGGCTCCTACTTGTAGTGTCATGATTAAAGTTGGATTATGATATTCTTGCCTTTGTTGCTTATGTTGTTAGCTTGTTGCAATGACAAGTTGAACACACAAGTGTAGAACAGAGATGATAAACTCAATTAGACAAGAGAGACGCCGATACAAGCTTGTTCGAATATATGATGCAAGCTTTAACGGCCTTCACTTAGCATCCTGTTCGTAGAGCCAAATTATTTTTGTGGTGTTGGCCTATTATGCTTCTACGGTAGTAGAGAGGAAATATTAACGCAACTCAAGAGCGGGATCCGCGGTAAACCTGATTCGCAAAAATGGGTCCACGTCACAAAAAAGTTTGGAAATCCTGTTCTAGAGACAACCACGATTTGATGTTAAAACAAGTGAAAAAATGGAAACACTGTTGATCTCATTAACTTATTACCGCAGCACTTTAGTTATTAAATGTTGCTGCTGTTTATTAAATGTCACTGCTATTTATTAAATGTTGCTGTAGCTGTTAATATCGCCGCTATTTAATGAATGTCGCGTTATTCATTAAATATAGCAGTTATTTAATAAATATCGCTGCTATTTATTAAATGTCGTTACACTTAGGCTGTTATTGTATTTTTCGAAGCGTTTTAGCGGCAGTTCAGTTCACTTTAACTAAATAGCAGTGAAACTGTGTGAATGTTGCTGAAAATTTGTACAAAATTCGTTAAATCGTTTTTTTCACAACGGCGCCCCATAGAATCGGCCGTCGTTTGTACGCGTCGTTATCGCGCCAGCAGCGTCATACAACGCGACTACGACGCCAGTGTGAATCAGGCGTAACAAATGGCGAGGCGCATCTCCGCAGCTTAGCGCCTGGGCAACACAGCTTGTAAGAAAACATCGCAGCGGGGGCGAAACTGCGTCCGATTTAACCGACCCGTAAATCGAACCGCAGACATCCTACGCTAAAAGCGGTTTCATTAACCACGTTGTCAACCGGTCGGTTTGACTTAAAACCTGATCGGTTTAATTAAAGTTGAGCATGCAAAAATCTTTATGTCTAACACTTCAAAAATCTATGTTTAGCCGTCTGCCAAAGCGCATGTAGTTCATCTGGAGAAATTGCAGAATACGAACTCTCCCAACTATATTATGAGCGCTTTGAAAATAGTCGCATCAACTCATTTAATTGTGACTGCACTGTCATTTGGTCTGAGCTATGCATTCCGCATACGTGGGTATGTGATGGTTGGGAGGATTGCAGAGATGGTTCAGACGAGGTTGATTGTAAATGCGCCGATGATGAATTCCAATGTAGTGGATGCGAACATGGAGGTGGATGTCCTACAGAAACCCTTACCTCCTACCAATGTATTTCAAAGGAGAATGTTGAGGACGGCATTTTTGATTGTGCATCATTGCAAGATGAACCAAAGTAATTGTCACAATTAAAACAATATTTAAAAAAAAAATTTGCAAGGGACAAATTAATGTGTCGACTATAACAAAAGTCTCGTCAGCCTTGCTACGCACAGCTAATCCAAGCTAAACTCTTTCCAGACTGTAAAGACTCTTTTTTACATTGCTTTACCTGGAGTCTGGAATGAGTTTAGCCTGGATTGGCTGTGCGTAGCAAGGCTGACGAGACTTTTGTTATAGTCAAAATATTTAAAAAATAACAAAACTTATAGCAAAGAATTTGCGGCTACAAAAAGGAATATAAATATTTTTCCAAGCCACTTGGCGGCGCAAAATCTTTTGTTATGTCAGGAACGCGTTCGCGTTATCCTATAGCGCACAATAACTAAGTGTTTCGTAATATCTCTCTCCGCCTTTCGGTTTCTTTTTAATTGGATCAGTCAGACACTGTAGGTGCCATACAGCGGGTGTTTGCTTCTAATGTAGCTTTAAAATTAGCACACTATTGAGTAAAATGACTTCATAAAGAAGTACGAGCACATACAGAAACCTTAGTATGGAATTAAATCAAATTGTCTCTATTTCTCGGCTCGTTTGATTACTTAGGCAGCCGACAAGTTGAGGATTTGGCATACATATAGTTTTGTATTTAAGTTATGAACACAAATATGAACAAACAGTGAAGGAAACTAACATACAGCCTAGTAACGTAAGCCAAGAGTACAAAACAAGATGCTAAACAATATGTGCAGTTGAATATAGAAATCGTTAATTCATTTCATACATTAAATTAAGTCTATTGCAGTTTTAGAGCAGGGATGGGGAACCTGCGCCCCGCTTAAGTTTTAGTTAGTTAGTGTCTTTTATTTCCGTACCGTCAACACAAGAATAAATAACATACAGTAAAATTGGACAGCACGAGAAAAGGGAAGAAGCAACAAAACGATAAACGTTGTAACATGCAAGGGGAGAATAGAAGATCAAGAAAAGTAACATGAGAAGCATGGTTGCAGCACCCGAAGAAGCATGGTTGCAGCACCCGAAATGTGGCCCGCGTGTACATACGGCTCACGTAATGATAGGCTTACCATACGTCCTCCTTTTTAACATTTCGGCATATCGAACAGTGAAAACATGTCAAAACACAGTTACACAGCTCAAACTAGGGCCTGCAGACATGATGACCTTTTTTTTGTTTTTCACTTGATTTTGGGCGAAAAATTGGCTTCTGCGAACGTGATGACCTTTTTTTTGCTCTCCACTAAATTTTCAGAGGAACTTTTTTGCTCTTTGCGAATGAAACGTAAATGTGGCAGGGCTACGAACTCGAACTCGCTGAACTCGGTCATTTTTGCCGAACTCGAACTCAAAAAATTTTTTTTTCTGAACTCGAACTCGCATAAAATTGTTCGAGTTCATTAGAAAGATATTTAAATTGTTGAAAAGAAATAAAAGATCACTACGAAATATAGTTTGTTGTTCAAGTAGTCACAATCCGTGTAAATTGAAGTTATGATTTTGCCAAAAGAAAAGCTGCTTGTCGTTTACTTGTTCATGCCATTGCGACCTATAAAGTCCAGGGCGGCGATCTTGAACTCGAACTCGCTGAACTCGGTTATTTTTGCCGAACTGGAACTCGAAAAATAAAATTCTTAGAACTCGAACTTGAACTCGGTTAAAAATCAATCGAGTTCGCAGCCCTAAAATGCGGCCCGCTGAAAATATCATGCGTGTAATGTGGCCCACTATGCCTTCAAGGTTCCCCACTCCTGTTTTAGAGTGTCGATAACATACAATACAGACCGTGTGTAGGTTACTTACTCGAACGAGTAGTTACTACATTACCAAGTGGATATAAATTGATCACTTGCTGAATGAAGTAACAGATAGTTATAACTATCACAAGGTTATATCAATACCTTAATTATAGAGCATGAATTCACATTACTTTGTACCAGTGGTTCTTAACCTTTTGTGTTCAGCTATACCACTTTGCATTCCGACATAACCAAAATACTCACTTCCAATATTACAAGTCATTAAACATACATAATTGCAGTTTCGCATCATGGGTGAAGAGCAAAAAACGCTGATGTCCAAATTTCCGCCCAAAATCAAGTGAAGAGCAAAAAAAAAGTCATAGATGTCCAAATCGCGACCTCCAGGTTGAGAACCATTGTCCACTGGTTTATGGCCTATCGTCATTATGACCAAGAACATATTTCCAAGTATAATAACCATCCCTCTTTACGTCTGCGTAAAAAGTTGTATCATCCCCCCATAGGTGTTTTTACAACTCGAGCACTAGTGTATAAATCATACGATGTCATAGTATTTTGTGTTTGTATAATACATAATATATAAGACATTGTTACAGCATATTATACAGTTAAACGCACTAAAACTCACTTTTTTAGCTAAAAAATACAAACATTTTCAGCGGCTAGGGGCTCCGCCCTCAGACCCCCTCGCCTCTGGCGGCTGGGGGCGAAGCCCCCAGCCGCTCTATTGCAAATTCCTAGCTACGCGCCTGTGCTAAAATATGTAGCCTACATACCTGTAATAGGCCTTAATCATATTCCAAGAACATATTTTCTTAATTCAGACAGAGCGTTCTATTTTAAACGTTTACAAAGTTCAAGACGATGACATATCACAGAGTCACAAATCCTGCAAATATACGTTTCATTTGTTGTTTTGTAAAGCCTGCTACAATTATTTCCCATTAGGCCGTGCAAACTGTACGTTAATCTCCTTCAAGGCTCTATTTCGTATCCCAATCTCCCTACCTTCACATAGCGGTAAGAAAAATTGTACGGCATTATATGTAAAACTATCTTGAATTAATTTACGCCACTGTCTATGAATTATTACAACAAAATGAATATAAATTTCATTGACTCAGCTGTGCTGCTACGAAAACGAGCCCCACCACACGTGTCACGCTTCAGCGCTACCTCGAGTTAATGAAGATTTGGTTTGATTTTTTTAGTTACACAATAGAACGTTACACAACACACAGTAACCGATGCTAGGCTATTGATAGGCTTAGTATTAGATAATAATTATGATTAAAAAATCAAAATCAAATCTTCATTATACTCGCCGTATTACGCCGAAGCGTGTAACGAGTTGCGGGGCCCATCTCCGCGGCTTAGCGCCTGGGCTACACAGCTCCGAAGAAACGTCGCAACGGTGGCGAGTCGTTGGCGACACTGTGCCGATTTGACCGGTCCGGGAATCGAACCCCAGACCTCCCGCACCGAGAGCGAGCGCTTTGCAACTGAGCTAACGGCCGGTCATAATTATGATTATTATTGCAAAATTTACACAGAAATGAACATTTTATATTGATGATCATTTTATTTATCCAGTTTAAATTCTATTTCAAAAACCATCAGAATCGTTGTACGATATGCGGTAGAACATTGCGTCATAATGTTTTCACGTATATCTTTTGGCATTTTTTTGCTTTCTGCAAATTTGACTCAATACAGGGGGATTCGATTGGTTAAGAGAGGCTTAAAAACTAGGGCAGCTTCTGGAATTTGTTTCCCGCGCTTATGAACGTCTCAACCACTGGACTTGTTGCGCGACACTGATTCGAATCTTCACACTCGAAGTCGGTTCGAATTTCACTAACTCGTAATCAGCCTTTTCTGGTTTCGCTTAGCCTGTGCAGTAAAGGTTACTCGTATTCATTTTTTAAATAAAATAGTTGATTGATGAAAATATCAGTCAGTTGCTTCTAATGCGTTGTAATTGAATGGCCTATTTCTTCGGTCAGACTGGGTCTGCAGCCCCATCAGTCCCTGGCAAAATCCGGCCCTTCCACTTCATAATAAATGATTTTATACCAGGAATACTATGTTATTCAGCGTTATGACAATAAACCTAATTGAGCAAGCCAGTGTATACACCAGTGAGATAGTCCTCAAGGATGTCCTTGGTCTCAAGGACGTCTTAAAGAACAGGTTTGCGAAGTCCTTGGCCTTGACCGTGTTGTCTCTGGCTTTGGATTTGCGCTGTCCTCTACTCAAGAAATCCAGGTTTTCAAAACTTCAACTTCGCGATTGATTGTAGAAAAACGCTAGCTCTTGAGGTAAATGGTCAAAATAACTATAAACTTATCACTAGGGCGATTTTTTATGACCTCTCAAATCAAAAAATATGACTTCATTTTTTGAAACACATGACTGTAATTTTAGAGCAGCAAATTTATGCTGTTTTTCGTAATTAACATCTCATATTTAAGACTGAACATGTATGTTGAACAAGAACATACTCAAAAGAACAAAGAATTTACTTGAAAATCACTAAAAAAATTTAAATGAGCATTTTTCTACAAGAAAGATGTTCAACTGTTGAATACAATTTTATAATAGAATGCAACATGTGCATCGGTAAAATTTCGGTTTTCATGAATCATCGGTTTTAACATCGAAAATGACCGTTCTACAGATGCTGATGTAGGCTATATGTTAACAACTTGGCATACAATGCTGGAGAAATATCTGATCTACTCGTCTCCACAATGGCTTTTGCATAACTTTTTTTTAAACTAATAATAAAAAGTCGCTTCAAATGCTTCGTGAAAGTCGGCATGAAACCTTGAAAATCTCATTGCCCCTCTCAACATAAAATTATCAAGTGTATATTTTACATGATCTGTATCTACGGTGGTACTGGGGTTTAATAATTTGCATTTCATAACAAAAATCAATGGTCATATTTTATGACCTAAAAAAGAAAATATGACTTTTTATGACCTCGTATCAACGTAGTTTTTACGCGATTACCGGTTTTATAAGTTCTTACGCTACCAAAAAAATTATATCTTTAATGACTTTTATCCCCCCTACTAATCACTGAGTTCGCGCAGAGACCGCAGTAGACAGAGTTATAAACTATAGAGTGACGAGAAAAACCTTACTAAATTGGTTTGGAGCATGGCATTTCTACTATTTAGAAGCCCATGTCTGGAGAATGAAAACTACAGTGAAATTGCAAAGCAAATTATTTTAATAAAATAATATAGTTGATATAAAGCAGAGAGTGCGCGATCGTCGTGTTATTTCAATTTCATTACTTTTGAACTTTTGCCCTGCAAACGCTTGCATTCCTGCACGAGCAGAACTGTATGCTGAGATTTGACGTACAGACGGTACTCAAGTTGAGGTTGGATGCTATACTCTTGGAAAACATCACCATCCCCTCATAAAATATTTCGGTGAAAACCATTCTTCTGTAAAAAAAATTGGCTATTATTTTTTACATTGACGTGTAAAACTTGTAGTCAAAACGCATTGGCGCCTAAGTATTCAGTATAAGTTTTGCAATTGTTTTTGCGGCTGGTTATTTCACGAAAAAAATCATTTATGCTGCCCTCGGTCGTAAGCAAAAATGTCCTCGATCTATATGTCCTTGCCTTGGGCTGAAAAAAATTAAAATCCTTGCCCATGGTCTTACTACAACTAGGATATATTATACACTCTTTGCTTTGATTGTATGTAAAAATGTTGCATAATTTTTCGTCATATCAACTCATAACTTGATCGACGTTTAATAATATTGACAATTCTTATTTTAGCCAGGAATACAAAGTGTGATCCCATTCGCAATTTATAAGCAGTGGCACAACAAGAAACGGTTAAGAACTGTTATATAAACAAACTTTAAATTGGACTTAAATTTAATTACTATTTCAAGTTTTTTCACAGTTAAATTATACCAATGCCGCAAATATATTGTTGCAAAACCTATAAAAGATGAAAACCAAATTATTCTCTAGCGATTAGCAGCCAACCTTTAATAAAAATTGCGGCTATTTCATCTGAAATCCCGTAAAATGTCTCGCGAAACGCCATGTTTGTATGCATGAAGATAACGCAAAGTACGAAAGCGTCCCAGACATAACGAACGAGAGTGCGCCACCAAAAAGCTCAGGAAAATTTCTGTCATAAAACCATCATAAAAAATTGGACAAATCCATTGACGGCTTGATCAATTAGCGAAATGTGTTAAAACCAATCTTGTTTTCGTAATACGTCTTGTTGAAATCACGGGCGGTTTACCGCTCAACTTTTGTTGCAGTTAACGCAATGCGTTAACTTTGTTTGTTCATCAAGTTAACGCAATGCGTTAAGTGCACAAAAGTTGAGCAGTATACCGCCCCAGCTCTTTTTGTGTTAACAGGTTGATGAAATCGCTGGTATCATTGATCATGAATTATCGGTCTAACGTAAGCAGCTCTCTCCTTTGTGATGGGTACATACAGAATTCACACTTATCGCCACATCACGATGAAGAAAATTGCACTTGCTTTTCTGACAATACTTTTTCCTTCGACGAACCTTGCCAATGTCACGTCGATAACACGTGTAGCGAGCAAGGATTTGTTTGTACGAGCCTTCTTGGTAAGTTTAAAGCTAGCTGCTATCAGTGCGGGAGCTAACGTATTAACATGATTCTTGATTTTGCTTTTTCTCAAATCCACTTCTATACCATTTTTGCGCCATTTTTCCGCCATATTCTTTCGGTGAGCTAATAATGAGGACGGAGCCTGCATTAATTGCTTGCTTTCATCCCTTGCATTGCTATTTTTACAGTAATAGGTTACATCTGATCATTCACCTCAACCTTCATTTTGAGTAGCCTTCTTACCCTTGCCACTGCGTTGCCGCGCGCGCTGATAGTACATCTGATTGTGCATCATCACGAGAAAGAATGAGTGACGTATCATGATTTATCTTTGAATTGAACTTGTACAAAAACTTTTCTATTCCGAGATTCTGGGCACTCCCTGTCTCATTGCCATCATAAACTAATCTAAGGGCATTACAAAAGTGTAGGGCAGCACCGAAAAAACCAACAGGTGAAGTAGCGTAAATAAAATGGTCACTTCTTAGATGTCTTAATAAACTACTCTTAAAATCACTCTAGTGTTACGCGCAGTATGTGCGTTAAAAATACCAAGAAGAAAAAAATGGGGATAATGGACTGATTAAACGTTGTTTTTGTTTCATAGCGATAAAATTACGAGTAAACCGCTAGAACTTTTAATATCCTGTGTACTCAGCTCTCATGGTACAACTTATTCAATGTTTTCTTGCAGAAAAATGCGACGGCTTTGTTGATTGCGTGGATTCATCGGACGAAACTGACTGCCCAACTTGTGATGAAAACGACTTTGAATGCGCTTGCTACAGTGGCTGCACCGAAGGAGAGCTAACTTGCATTTCAAAAGAAAAGTTTTCTGATGGACAAATAGATTGTCCAGATGGCAGCGATGAACCTCAGTTTACTGACAAACTTTCAAATGGCTTCGCTATGCAAAGGTTTAGGAATACTTCCGAATTTGAACTTACAAACAAAGTTAACTTTAAAAAACGTGACTTCCTGGATTGTTATGAAACTCTTGCTTATTACTGCCTTGAAAGAGGCTGTAACACGACCAATCTAATATGTTTAACATGTAACAATACTTATTCGGAATGTCACTATGACCACCATAATGACACGGTTTTCCAATGCGCCAACGGCGACTTAAAATTCTTACGTGACTTTTGTGATGGTGAAGTGCCCGGTTGTGAAGATAACAGCGATGAAATACTTAATCAGCCTGGGTTTAAGTGCAACAATAATCAAGGGAAATGCATATTACCTCAACTAAACCTTTACGATAACGTTTCACATTGTGAAAATAATCTTGATTTATGCAACAGCAACAATCCCTGTTTTAATTGTTTTGATAAACGCTTGTTAATTTCTTCACAGCAAGTGTGTGATGGTGTAATCGATTGTTATGATTTATCTGACGAGTGTCTATGTAATTTCAATATTCGGAAGCCAAACTGTGACGCAATATTTACTAATCGGAATAATAGTTCACCTACAGTATGTTTATATGACATGGTATCACCAAAACTTAATCCACAATTGTTTATCGAACATCAGACCTTAGTATCCTCACTTTTACCAGGTAGAACAGTCTTAAGGATAAAAGATCTCTTAGCGAAAGATGAACTAAAGTCTGATACGATAAGGATGACGTGCACACAAAAAGGACAAACAGTATCAGCAGTACCATGCAATGGAATACCTGAATGCTCAGACTTCAGTGATGAATGCAAGTGTGATAACCCACCAAGTTTCTGCAATGATACGTGCTATTCTTTCTATCCTCTTGGTGATCGTTATTGTGACGGAGTGATTGATCCAGCTTGGGAATTCATCAACGATCCCGCTTGTCCTCCAGGATTCGACGAAAGGAATTGTCCTGATCGATTTTACTGCGAAACTTATGACACAAACGTAGTGAGTATTCATGCAACCCAAAAATGTGATGGAATTAAAGACTGCAAAGATGAATTGGACGAACAGGGCTGCTCGTTTACATTTTCATCGGAAACTGAAATGATTGCCAATCCTGCTTTACAAAGTTTGTTCTGGATCATGGGATTCATTGTAGTAATTGGTAACTTGCTTGTCATTGTCTTCACTAGAAAGCATTTGAAAACTAAACATTTATCAGATTCGCTTCGATGCCAACACATGATTATCGTAAACATATCTTGTGCTGACTTCACGATGGGGATTTATCTCATTATTATAGCAATTCTAAGCCAGGTTTACTCGGGATATTACGGATCAGTGGATGTTGAATGGAGAGCAAGTTGGCAATGTTCTATAACTGGAAGCCTTGCAGTTATTTCCAGTGAAGCTTCATGTTTTTTGATGGTTGTTTTGTCAGCTTTCAGGTTGTACACGATATCAAATCCGTATGCAACTATGACGTTGTCTGTGCGACCATGGAGAATTGCCGTCTGTGTAGCATGGTTGATAGCTATGGTATTAGCTTTAACACCAATCCCCAATAAAAGCTTAGATTACTTTACCGATAGCATATACTTTCCAAATCAGTTTCATCCAGAAGGTACATGGAAGAAAGGTGATTTGGCGAAGGTTGCTTGCAATGTTGCTGCCATGAGGAACTTACCAATAGCTAGTCAGGGAAGTGATTGGAACTCAAAACGAAAATTTCTGGAGGAAATGTTTCCTGATGATTTGCCTCTGATCGAGTTTGGTTATTACGGTGAAACTAGTATTTGCATGCCGAAATTTTATGCAGCAGCCAGCGACAATGCTTGGGAATACACTTTGATGATTATAACCATCAATCTTTTGGCTTTTATCGTGATCGCTTGTTGCTACATTTTAATGTTTGTTCGGTTTAAAGAGCAAAGAGCACAGTTTCATCAGAATCACTCATTAGAACAGGAAACGAAAATGCAGAAAAGAATCGCCAGGATCATCGCTACGGACTTCGCATGTTGGATTCCCATTTGTATAATGTCGTATGCTAGAATGGGCGGAGTTGAGTTATCAAACGTGATCTATCAAATTACAGCTGTGATTTTACTACCAATTAATAGTGCTGTAAATCCATTGCTATTTTCGTCAGTCTTTGATAAATTTATGAAGCGAGCAGCTTGTAACCAGAATTAAAAGTGTCTTTAAATTTGCTTTCTATTTTGAACAGTAATACATTATTCTTGTGATGCAATTATTTTTGAACTTGAGGGGTATGTAACGTATTCTATTGCAGACACTTATTTAGCTTACAACATAGGCCGACCCGAACCCAATTTTTCAAGCCTGAACCCGACTTAATTCAACCCGAATTCTAATCAGCCAGCCAGTCTGAGCGTGATTTGAATTCGAAATCAAAACATTACTTTAAATTTTGAATAAACTTTTTTAAAAAAGAAAATAAGTTTTACCCATTTACAGTCACAACAGTTGCGAACAGCAATATTTACTCAGTCAAGAAAATAAATTTAATATTCCTAGCTCGGCCCAAGCTGTATAACATCTGCATGATATTCCTAACTCTTTTTGGCAATCATAAAAACCTTGTCACTCAGTGAAAATCTTGATTTTGGTCCAACGTCCGGCCCGATCGAAGCCCGACAATTATTCAAAATCCAAGCCCACACCCGACTCGAACCCGACCCAACCTGAAAAACTCGAGCCCGATGGACAACTCTGCAATCATTACATAAATACAGTAAGTGACACTTGAATAACCGAAGGTTAAAGATCGAGTCTGGAAATAGTGACATGGCCTAGCGATGCCCTAGACCTACTCAGTTACAAATCGTACGTGACGAGTTCGATTCATGGCAGGAGTCGATCGCATTTGACTTGTGTGTCAGGAGGCTGCTGACTAAAAAAGCACAAGCTCGCTTCGCGGTTTCCCTGATTAACCTTGAATTTTTAGCTTAATAATTTGGAACAACTTAGGAAATTTCAACCGGTCATAAGCCCATGATGAACATCGACAGCAATCTCTGATTTTTTAGAATTCGGAATTCATGCGTATGTAGGGTAATGATGTAGATAAAGGAAGTGACGACATCTGTGTTTATAAGAAAATGTTTGCCCACCGTCAAACATGTTGTGAAATTTTGCGCAGCCTTTTCGGAATAAGCAGCACTTCTGAAAAGTTGAGGTTGGCCAACTTCGCTTAATTTCAACGAAAGCTTTTATCACCTTTCATAACAGCAAAATGTTTTTCTTACGGTAACCAAAATATGCTGCCAGTAGGCCTATTACATGTCAATTATAAACATTAAAAGATGAATGAGTATTTATGAGCTCAGCAAGTTTCGATCTTTCAAACGCAGCATAAATATTAGACTATGTTAGGGAATTAAGCAACTATCAACAAGTTGTAGGAGACTTGATCTTTTAATGGGCGGTTGTTGCGAGTGTGTTCAAAAAACAATATCGCGTTTTAGAATGCCAGAAGGTTGCCGGATTGACATCCAGAAACTAGCGAAACAAAGGTTGCAGATTCAACAGGCGCTGCTACCCCTGCTTTATATTGTTACTATATAGTGGAAGAAAGCGGCAACGAATGTAAAACAGCAACGCCACACATAATCATCAGTGTTTGGCACAAGAAAGAGGTTTATATTACGTAGAGTCGAGAATGTATCGCTTGATATTATTTCGCCATTGGCCATAAGCTACGGAAACCATCAAAAGAGTCTGGCAGATTTCATCGCTTGGCACCATTTATATTGTTCTTTTTTACTAAAAGGCAGAATCAAAAGGGGGGGGGGGCATGGCCAAATGCCGCACCCCCTCTCTAAATACGCTGCTGATGATCAGCTATAACGGCAACGGCTATGAAAGTCTGCAACAAACGTAAAAAACAAATGTAGATTCTGAACAAAGGGTGACAAAAATTATGTAAAAGGTTGTTCAATGCTCATCATCGTACACAAGCTCCTTTGTAGGATATTTCGTGCACATCAAATTACCCGGTAAAATTAAAGATTCTATACGGCTTTTTAACAAAATAAAGCACATTTGCCAAAAAACGCGTCAAACAAAAGATTAGATATATCTTTCTGAACACAATGAGCTCTTGCCAAAACATTGTATTTACAATTACGGCCGCGTTAATTGATTGTTTAGTAGACATATGAAAAGCTCTTCTAGATTAGTCAGAAATACAATAAAAACTGGAAGCACCACTGCTGTTTTTAAATGTTTTTTTAGAACAACTGAGTTGGTTTGGCTAATTAGGATAACATTTACGAAAAAGCATTGTCTTTGGTAAACAGAATAATTGGAATCAGAGATGGAAACCGCTCGGGTCGAGATTCTTTGACCGGCCGGTCAAGCCAGTCAAGTCGGTCAAAAAACTGGTCAAATTCTCCTTTCTTGCAACTAAAACACGTTTAAACACCAGCCAAAATATACATACCGATATGTGTTTTTTAAATGGTTTATAAAAAACATTGACAAATCACACCTTCTGAAAACGAAACTTTGTTTTCTGTTTACTTTCATTTAAATACTCTTTTTACTAGATGAAATTTGACGTGTTCAATACATCTAGTGACAAAGTTAGAGCTAACTACAGTTTGTCATTAGGTTTATTGAACACTGAACGTAAACCTTCACGAAAAACACCGGTCAACCGGGCCGGACAACCGGCGTACATTTTCAATTTTACCGGTCGGGTCGAGAAAATCCTGACCGGTTCCATCTCTGATGGAAATAGGCTGATCTAGCAATTTAATAATAAATATTGCAGCTAAGAAACACCTAAAATACTTGGGCGGACGTTTCAGCTTACTTGCAGTGTCATTTTCACCGTTATACTGTAAATCTACGTTGAACTGGGTCATATGCCATGGTGTTTTCAGAATGAATAGCTGTTTCTTGGCTCTTTTATTTGTAATTAAAGTTCAATCTTTTTTACAAATCTACTGAAATATCTATGAGTTGAAGCAACTCTTCCTGCTTTTTTATCACTTTTTTTTCCAGTCTGTCGGGGCAATGTTCAACACTTTTTGCAAAATCACAGTCACATGATCCATTCCAGGAAGGGCAACTTTTTTGTAAACAAAAATGAAGTAAACGATTGGTGAACATAAAATGAATCCTGCTGAATACAAAACGAGAACATTGCGGTTTTCCACTAGAGGCGCCACCACCAAATAAATGGCGATAATCAAGGTCAATATTGTAATGATAATAGGCAGTGGGGTAAAGTAACGAAATAGTTTTACTTAAGTAGACTACTTAAGTATTATTGCTTGGAAGTACTTACTTAAGCGATTTTTAAATTTCGACTACTTCTACTTACGTCGTTCAATCAGAAAGTAACGCCACTTAAGTGGCTTTAAAAATGATAAGTAGTTATTATTAAGTAATGTATCACGCGAATGATAAACAATCATGCTTGATAATAAAATTGGCGACATTAGTATTAGGTATTGTTTTATTTTATCATATAAGTTTTACAATTTCGTAATATTAAGTGGTCTTTTGTTGTTTGTGTTTGGCGTGGACTCTGAAGTTGCATTTTGCAGACTTCACTTTTTCATTTTCGTCAAATAAATGTGCTAATTATCCCAAATATACTTAAGCATCGGCAAAATATCTGTCAAATTTGGAAGTGAACAAATTATCTTTTGCCAAAGCTCAGCTTTATGGCCTTGGTTTTGCAATCACTACTTTTTACTTAAGTGGCTTCAAATTGCTAGTACTATTTACTTCTACTTAGTTACTTTTTACATCCCCTACTTTCTACTCTACTTCAAGTAGCTTCCGCCATCAGTAACAATACTTTTACTTAAGTAGATTTCTGGACTACTTTTTACACCACTGATAATAGGGACCTGTTCAAAAAAAGAATAGATCAAAAATCCTTACTCAACATAACTTTTACGAGAAAAATTGTGCAAACAAACAGTTTGCTAAAAACAATTTACGTTTCAAAATAAAAAAATTAAGTCTTCATTATCCTCGCGCTATTACGTCGTAGCCGCGTAGCGTGTAACGAGTGGCGGGGCCCATCTCCGTAGCTTTGCGCCGAGCAACACAGCTCCGAAGAAACGTCGCAAAGGTGGCGAACCGTTGGCGACACCAAGTGGATTTGGCCGGCGCGGTAATCGAACCCCAGACCTTTCCACCGAGAGCGTGTGCTTAACAGTTGAGTTATTGACCGGCTGTTTGAGTTGACTAACTACTGATATAACAATTGACTTGACCGGCCGTTGAATAAATACAAAAATTATCTCAACCTGGCTTTTGCAAGAAAAATTGTACAATAAACAGTTTACAAAAAACAGTTTAAGTTTAACGTCGTTAGGTCAATATTTTGTCAAGCTGTGAAAAAATATTTGAAATGGGGGTGTTTCGTTAGCATTTTTGTGTAGATCAATTGGAGGCAAGTTAAAATTTAGAAGCAACAGTTGCAATGTAGTTGGGGCTATAGGTTACGATCCACCGGGTCATTGGGAAATGAATATTGAATGAGATAGTGTGTATCTTTATTAGTTTTAGTTTGTCTTTGCGAATATTTATCGAAAATGAAAAGGTTTCCGATAATAGGATATGCTATAGTCAGAGTCGGGCAGTACCGCGATATAAAAGTACCGCGGTACTGCAACGCGGTACTTTTTTGGTACCGTTATCGGTACCGTCGATACTTTAAAAAAATGTAGGCCTACTGTTTTTTGATAACGTCGTTACTATTTAGACCATTTTACTCGATATTTTGGTAACTTTTTGTGAATAAATTCAAGAGCAAAAGCGAAAATTTCTCCTGGATTTTCCGCGAAAATCATCTTCAAGAAGTACCACAAAACCACGTTGTTGTAGATCAGTGGTCACAAACCACCGGGCTGCGGACCCTGCCGGTCTGTGCGAAGTTGGTTACCGGTCCGTATGCGTTTTTAGAATAAATGCTTTGAATTTGAAACATTTTTATAGCGTTTAGGACGCAATTTTCCGACGTTTTTGAATAAATACTTGATAGCTTGATTCTGTTGACCCAGTACGGCAAATTCATTCAAAATCATAAAATTGACCTAATTAAAAAGACATATCTTTTAATTCAACAACAAGCATTTGAACATGCTGTCATTTTATCATAAATCTTGCGTAAATCAACTAGCGTTAGGCTAATTCAGTGCGTAAGACGCCTATTGGCGTTGCGGCATTTGAAACTTTTAATCACACACTTTTTGCTCTGTCTTGCGACTTAATTTCGCTACAGCAAAGTTGTCAGATAACTCGTATCGCGCTGAAACAAAACAGTTAGTCTTTTGCTGACAAAACTACTTTCGGTACTTTTGAGGCAATCATAAAATGAGGCAGATAAAACTCCTTACCATCGCTTATGTCTTTGAAGTAGCGATTCAGATTGAAGAACTTGCAACGGAACCCTGACTCCAAGGAGGTTTACAATAAGATTCAGACAAATTCAGCTTAGTGTTATTCTATTCGCAGTCAGTCCGAAAAAGCACCAAAAAAATGAAACCTTCATTATACTCGCCGAAGCGTGTAATGAGTTTGTGGGGGTCATCTCCGCGGGTTTGCGCCTGGGCAACACAGAAGGAACGTCTCAGCGGTGGCGAGCCGTTGCAACACTGTGTCCAATTTGATAGACCAGGTAATCGAACTCTATCCTCCCGCACCGATAGCGATGTCGTTTTATACCACAACGCCAACCGACCGATCGCCTCACAGGATTACGAGGTAATTAAACTAAAAATGCAGTTTCAGGGCGATTAGGGGCAATTCAGCTATAACGGCAGTTTTTATCCCCTAGGGGTGCCGTTACAGACGAATTTTACTACCAATATTGTTAACAATTGATTTCTAAATAGAAATAAATTCAATAACAATGGGAATCAGAGTTTCAAAAAGTGCTCGATAACTGAGATATTGAATCAAAGTAAAACTATAGACCTTCAAATTCTTAGAAAAATGTAAATTTTGATTCATCTACAAATTCTGAGTATGCTGCTACTGCATGATACACCAACCTCTACTGAAAGTGGCATTAAAAGTGAGAACATCCTACTTCAATGCAATGATGAAGTTCGCACAGCAAGAACCTTTGCAGCATTTTTTCGTATATAGACCATAAGCTCTTTCACGTCCTTAGTATTGTTCCAATGTAGCAACGTAGCCAGATAAACAAGGGTGAGACAAAAGTTTCTGCTCTCCTGAACGAGTTTCTGATCATGATACTCCTTATACCTAGCCTCATAACTTATGCAGAAGATCAACAGATTATACATACATCAGAGGCGTAGCGTAGGGGGGGCAGTGGGGTACATATGCCCCCGGGCGCCAAGGTACAGGGGCGCCAAAATGGAGCTTGCAAAAATTTCACAACAACGGTAAAAAACCGGTTACAAGCAAGATTGCACCGGCGGCAGACATTGTCTGATAGTAATAGACTGGTACACACCGTAGGGGAAGGTGGGGCAAAACGGCATTGGCGTAGCGAGGGGGGGCAAGTGGGGGCACCCGCTCCGGGGCGCACCACCTAGGGGCGCACCAAGAAGTTCTTTTTATACTCTTTTTTCGACGTATTCCCACAGATTTTAAAACTGATTTTAAAATTTCGCAAAGGATTCGCAATTCGCAATTTTGCAATTTAAAACAGATTTTAAAATTTCGCAAAGGATTCAAATCACGCCTTACTTCCGACCACATATTACGCACCAAAGGGGCGCACTAAACAGTGATTTTATACACTCCAGTTTCGACGTAATTTACTTTAAAACAAGCAATTTACTGCAATGCACCTGACACCTGTATATGCTTTTGGCAGAGGAGTGAAATCACTCTTCACACCCGATCACAAATCGTCCGTTTTCTGTATTATGACATCACAAAGAGGTTTGAAACTACGCGTACATAGTTATTCGACTTTGCAGCAATTAAACAGAAGGAAATAGAACTGTGCTAGAAGAAAAGTAAAGAAGCGATAAGTATCTATCAGATTTTCATTGTTTTAGCGAAACATGGATGTTAAAGATTGTTGATAAGTCGATTAAGATACGCGTATAGTCGCTCGCTGTAATACTGTGCTAAACCTACATCACAGTGATCCTAAACGTTTTCAACCAATGGGCCGTTTCTGATAATACAGTGAACGAGTGCTGATCGAAGCAGTAACTAAATCGAAACTTAGCATCAATGGCCTTTTCTGGGTGTTTTCTTTTGTAGTTTGTATTGTTTTGCTACCGTGATTGGTGTGTAGACTGTGATTTCCAATGCGGATATTTTGAATATTTTAATGACAGCAATCACAGAATGAGAAAATAGGGAAAAATCTGGCAATTTAGGGGTTGCGAAGCGCAGCCCCGTTGCTGCTGCTGCTGCGGTATCGTAGGATAAAATTGCAGCTTAGCGCTTGACTGCCCTATCTGCCTTATGTGAAATGCAATTCCGTTTTCTGGATAGCCTTTTTTTCAGATCGACGGTCAAACTTCTTGAGATTTTAGGCGATAAAGCTTTGCAGTTTAATGTGGGCAGCTTTCCCCAGTGTGGGCCCCTAGCCGACCGTTGGGATGTTGTTGTCTCCGAAAAAGAAAAAAAAAGATCTTCTCCAACAATTTTGAGCCCTTAAATGGAATCTTGGTCCCCTTGACGGCTAAGTGGTCTCCGAAAAAAAGGTCTTCACCCGAAATTCGGTGACCTCAACTGAAAACCGAGGACCCTTGACGGCTATATGTGGTCTCTCCAAAAATAGCAAAAAGGTCTTCAACCATAATTCGGAACCCCCAAATGGAATCCTGGGCTTTTCGACGGCTAAGTGGATCTCTCACCACACTACTTCGGGACCTATATGATGGGCCCTTACACAGCCATGATGGGCCCCTAAAATGCTCTTCCATGGGCTCCTACACAACCATGGGCCCGAAACAGATTGCCCCCCTGTAATACCCAGCCCCTCTCATAAGCCGTGGGTAGGGGGTCCTGCAGTGTGTCTTTTGTATCCTTAACATTTAGTGGGACGATCTATTCTACAGTATTAAAGCAAAAAATGCAATTTTGGTAAAAAGCTGCCAATTTTGTTCTGCATCTCGCTCCAAAATGTCTTCCGATTGTACTCCAGGGATTGCATGCGATAAGTTTTCACCGGCCCCCCTCTAGCCCACAAAAATTGCCGCACCGTTAAATAAAATATCTCTAATTTGTAAAAACAGATAAACGTTTTTAGAGTTTACAGTGTTAGTGATTTAGCCTGACTGGTAGGAAGATTATGTCAAAAAAAAGAGAGTGGAGCTCAGGGTCGAAAACGAAGAGCCCAATTTGAAGCGTTTTTGAATGAATCTAGAAAATTTATGAAAAAATATTTTACAAATAATGGCAATGCAGAACGACAATCAGCCGAAATACGCAGACAAGACAAATCTGCTGATACAGATCATCAGAGAATTTTAAAACATAGGGGGCGCAAAATTTTCGTTTGCCCTGGGGCGCAGGATACCCTCGCTACGCCGCTGACATACATGTTGCCATACATGAAAACGCTTATTTTAGTGAGCGTGCCGCTGTCGCCTTGTTGATATAACCGAAGTATTCGCTTGCACTATCAAGGGGATTCGCGCGCGATTACAACTGAGATCTTACACTAGCACCAGATACGACAAAAAGCTTGATGAGGTTTTAATTTCGTTGCTTTGCAAGACGTAAACCAAAACAAAAACTAATTTTTAAGAAAAAAAATTTCATTTGAAAAGTTTCGAAAATCGGTACGGAGTAACGGTATCGTCGTTACTTTATTAAAAATGTACCGTTATTGGCACTGACGATACTGTTTTAGCAAAGTATCGGTACCGATATCGTCGTTACTTTTAAAGTACCGAGTGCCTAGCTCTGGTTATAGTACAGAGATTTTCAACCGGGATTCCCCCACTACGGTCCAGGGGTTACGCAAGTTTACAATTGAAGAGCTGATTAGTGATTACAAAAGGTACCTAAGTCACAAAATAACAGTTTTGAGATATCAGGGTTTGAAGTTTTTCTTTTTTAATTAAAATCTATTTAATACGAAATTTTCCTTTTGTGTTGCATATTTATGTGTGTGCTATCATCATGATTGCGCCTGCCCAATATTACTTCCTAGCTGATTTGTATATCTGAGATATTTAAAAAACAATTTTTGGACTTGAGTACTTTTTTTGCATACATGCGACTTGGGTACTTTTTTGCCCAAAAAGCGATATCCTATAAACCCTTCAGAATATTTTTGAAAGAACTACCACTGTTGGTTGGTGGTACAGAACTTGAAGATAGCCAGAAGCAGAGGTTTCATATTTCCCGAAGCTTTTCGTCTGACACTTGTCAAGGGAATCGTCAGAATAAAGAATGTAGAGCTGAGACCGCTTATAAAAGCGCGAAGAGAGAAAAGAGAAGTAGTTTCTGATTGGACGAAAAGTGTCCACCAATCAAAAACAGAAGCGCTAGTGAGAGATTTTCAGCGCGTAGACAAACTCCTTTTGCCGGCACAGGATTGGTTGAGAAACTTTGATGTAAGTGGCTTCTAAGGCAGATAGATGGAAAGCCGAGCGACCTTTTGAAAGGATCGAAAATCTGTCATCGCTGTAGTGTAAGGCACAAGATTGATTGGTCAGCAGATGTTGTCCAATTGCCGAGTCGCAAATAGGTTCGTGATTGGTCAATTTGCACGAGCGATTGAAGGCCTTGCGATCTTGAGAAACTTGACCAGTTCTCTCAGATTTGGGAACGTGTTGCTTAATTCTGTCCTGCAGCCGTTGAGATGTGCGACCCACGTACCGACTGTCGCAGTGGCACGAAAATTCATAAACGATATTGCTCTGTTGAGAAGCAGGAAGCACATCTTTTTTGCTTGCGGGCAGAAGTTTTCTAGTCGTAAAAACGACGCGAGGCTCCACAGAGAAGTAATAGCGTTGAACTGCTGAAGCGACTTGCTTTTCGAACCTCGTCGAAATAGCACCCAACCATGGAAGATGTAGATAAATAGTACATTTCTTCGGTCCGTATGACAGACCACCTATATTCTTTATTCTGACGATTCCCTTGACAAGTGTCAGACGAAAAGCTTCGGGAAATATGAAACTATCGCTGTATTTCTTTTGTTTTTCGAACACGCTGATAGTTTGGTGTGTCAAACATGAGTTTTTGAAGTGGTAGACTCCGGTTCAGTCCTCGGGTAAACCAAATCCGATTTTAAAGTTGGCAGTGGTTGGCAGGTCTGGCTCAGCATCATTATGTCTCAATCTTGAAGTACAGGGTGTTCATAAAGTCCTCATACACTTTGTCATATAAATATATGACAAATTGTATCAGGACTTTATGAACACCCTGTATGTCTAGCCTGTTTTGTACAGCTCAAACGATCTTCTTTTCTGTATCTTTTTCTTTTTTATTGGCGCTTCTTTTCTATTCGACCAAAGTCGCGATCACGCGGCATTCGACTATGTCCTGGTAAAAGATTTGCAGAGGTAAAGAAATCCAGACAAGAAATCACTTCAATAGGACCTTTGCTTGCAAAGTGTCCTGCATACACAAACATTGTTGGATGGTAGGTGATGCTCTTGTGTGTGCAGAGGTTATGGAGTCAAAGTTGCCGCTTATAATACTCTTGTGCAACGCCAGTCAAAGGCAACGGAAGATTCTTTTGATAATCCATTGCTATTACGGCACAGTTCCTTTCCATTGACTTGGCTTCTGTAACCTCATTGAGTTGCACATGAAAGACGTCTGCCTTTCTGATTCACTAGATTTTAAATCACGCGATGTTCACTGGCTTATCTGATTGGTTGTTCACCTCTCCACTGGACAAAAACACTAGCCAAGAAGCAAGACCTTGCTTTTTTCTTTGACCAGATGTCAAGTCACGTGATATTCACTGGCTCATCTGATTGGTTGTTCGGACTTGCGTACTTCTTTTGTAACAAGTGTATGGACTTAACTTTTTGCACAAAAAATACACCACTTGGAGAAAAGCCACTTTGTAAAAGAAGGACTTAGGAGCAACTTTAAGTTAAAAAATTTAGGCGGGTGACTTAGTACATCATAGAAAGTTCAAAACAGGTGATAACTCTATTTCGCCCAAAATGTATCTTACTGTAGGTACTTTTTGTAATCAGCTCTTCACTTTAGAGTTGGATTCAAGTAAATTACTGTGGTAAGTTAAATCAATACGCAGGAGTTTCTCAAGTCTCTGGAATGTTTAATTGAGGTTTTGATCCACCAGAAATGTTGAAAATCACTGCTATCGTAACTACCGAATGAAAGAAAATTTCAAATGAAATTCCAAAATAACTTTAACTACCGGTACCATATTTGGTGCATTTAACAGTTACAAGCTTTACACTTTACCTTGAACGGTCTAAACAGACATGGGGCAAACTACGGCCCGCGGGCCAAATGCGGCCCACCGGTCCTTTTATTCTGGCCCGCCGACACTTACACAAACTTAAATTCCCATTGTAAATTGAGCGGAAGACTTTTTTTTCCTTTAGAGATCATGGATCGCAGTGATTTTCAAAGAAATAAGCTTCAACGGTGCAAAATTGGAATATAAAACGAGAAAAACGGGTTGAAAACCTTTTATTTTGGAGATCACATTCGTACGTGGGCCGTGATCTCCAAGAAAAAGGTCTTCACCTTGTTTTCCAATTAATGTGCTGCCCGCGGCTTCAACAGTTTTTCCAAATCTGGCCTTTCGAGTGAAAAGCTTGCCCACCCCTGGTCTAGGATGATCTTTATGCGTAAAACGCAATATGATTACAGCCGCTACCATCAAACTGTTGTAGAAACAAGAAGTGAAACTGAAACCGTTTATAAGAGTCCGGAAGTTGTTGGGAACAATGTAAATTTGTGTAGTAATCACTCCAAACAAAAGTGATGGCCCAGGGGTGTGATAATCTACATTTGCCATTCCAAATACCTGCGAACATGCTGCATTTAATCATCAAGTTAAATTCGTAAAAGGATAGTAGACCACTGTCCTTTTTGCCTCGCTGATTAGTATCGCAAAGTAGATTTTGTTGTTTTATCTTCGCTCATTTGTCCCCGATAAAATGATTTCGCCTCGCGTGCATTTTCTTTTCCGCAATGAAATTTCTGTTTTGCTCTGAAAGTGAATCTTGCACTCGTGTTTGAGAAAAAACACGTAACACAATTTGGGTGAGGTGGTAGCAAATCACCATGGGTGCGGTAGGTCTAGAGTTCGATTTCCTAGCAGGTCAAATCAGACCCAGTGTTGTCAACCGCTCAGCACCGCTGCGACGTTTTTTCGAGAATCGAAGCTGTGTTGCCCAGGCGCTAAGCCACGGAGATGAGCCCCGCCATTCGTTACAAGCTTCTACGGAATACTGCGAGTAGAATGCACGTTTTTTGACATCGAACCTCATCAGCAAATACGGGCAATAATAGCATCCCAAATAAACATTTTATGCTAAAAAAAATTGATTTAAGAATCTTTATATTTACCTGGGGCAGCTGACCATTCCTTGCTGCAATATACGGCAGGCGATCACCAGCTAAAAATATTACGTCAATGGCTCTCATTATTGACAGAGAAACCACGACGGCCATGATCCATCCAGAACTTCCGAACACTCGATAACCCTAGGTCAAAGCAACAGCATTGGATGATAGCATTTTCTCAGGAGTAAGCACTGTATGTAACGTCGTTAAATAGCGGTCTGCAGGCGCCTGACGCTCATAAAAGCAAACGCAGTATTCAACTGGTTTTCTATTGAGAAAAACAAATAATTAGAACACTGCTAACGAGTAATATGCACAATAATAATGACTGAAAACTTACCAAAAATCAGTTGCAGACTAACATCAAAAGGTATGTCATAATAAGTTTAACTAAACTTTCAAATATCTAAAACATATATAGAATTGAACTTAAATTGTAACAACTCAAATATTATGGCGAATAATGCTTCTCACTTAAGGCTTCAATAACATAAATAACCTCCATAAATCAATTGTACACTGTCTAGTTTGCAACCGTACTCGAGTCTAACAATAAAACTGTGAACAAATTTGCAGCAAAGCGACGAAAACTGAAACGATTAACCAGTCGCTGCGGAACAACGCGAAAAGCTCAAACTTAAACACATTTTGTAAGCGAAAGAAGATCAGCTCGTGCCGGTTCACGCAGAGAAAAGAAAAACACACAAAACCTGATTCGATTCCCTATGGCGAGGTAACACTGTAGACCAATAAAACAGACGAAGTTGACAATCGTGTTGTTTCGAAAATTTTCTCAAACAGGGGTTTAAAAGCCCAACCAGATCCAGAAACTTTTTAGGGGGGTGGGAAGGGTAGAAAAATGAAGTGAGATGCTTATTCTGCAGCAATGTGCGTTTAAAAGTATAAAAATTCTAGTGCTTAATATGCATAATAAAAAATTTAGGGATGATAAAGAGAGGGACATACCTATCAAAAAATTTAACGGGGCAGAGCCGGATTTAGACAATGAGAGGCCAAGTTTTTGTCACCCAATGATCAATTTGGTCTTCATACGTCAAAAAGAGGTGAAAGTGCCCGGTGCTCCCCTGGCTACGCTACTGGGGATGAGCTGGATCTCCTTAGCCCCATTCTTAATAACCTTTTGTGCTTGTTTCATTTGAACGAACCACAAAAACCTCAAACGGGCTAAATACGCAAATACGTGAAATGCGTGACTGAATACCTGACTTACCGGCTAAATACGCGACATTTATGAGTAAGTACAGCAAAGCAGCCAAAGTCAAGCCAATGAGACTTGCCAAGGGAATGGTTCGGGTGGGGTTTTTGACTTCTTCTGCAATCAATGGTAAGCTAGCATATCCACCATAAGACCACAAACCTTGATAAAAAGCTAAACCAATCTGAGTGAACCCGAGAGTGGAAAGACGTTCTTGCTCAAATGAGTTATTGTAATTATACAACCCAACTCCATCTCCTTTAATCAGACGAACAATTCCACCGACGATGATTATCCCCGTTCCAATAAACTTTGCAAATGCCAACACGCTGCTTAATTTGCTGGAAGCTTTCACACTCACGTAGTTTGGAGCAGCGAGGCTGATAATGAGAAGAGCAGCAGCTAACTGAAACAAAAGTATATTTAGTTAACGTGAATAATGAAAGTTTCTACAGCTTAGATCATTTTATGACCAACTGATTAGCGTCGTGATTAAATACGCCGTTATTGCCGTAGCGGGTATGGGTTCGATTTAGCGCCTGGGCAACGCAGTGCCGAAGAAATTCTGAGCAACACAGTTCCGAGGATACGTCGATTTCTTCGGAACTATGTTGCTCAGTTGCTAATCCGCGATGGGCTCTGCATTTGTCACACGCTTCGGGGTAATAACGCTTGCATGATGAAGATATTTTTTCAAAATTAAATCACTCTGTCCGCAATAACTCAATAGCAAATTCATTTACCTTAACTATTACTTCAGGGGGGTCACAATCCCCACTATAAAAAGGTGCGACTAGGTAGGTTCCTCCAACAATTGCAATTGCCGCTCTTGTGGATCCTGTATTAACTCACAATATTCCCCACAAATACATAAAAGAAAGGGTTTTTCCTGCACGTCCGTAGCCACGCTGCAGGTAAGCATATGTGCCCCCAGATTCTGGAAACATTGTCGACAATTCCATGAAGCATGAAGCTAGCATCATGGTTATAACCCCACAAGCTGCCCACAACACTAAACTCAACCCCACACTTCCGTTTGTCCCGGCCAAGACCCTTATTGGAGTGATAAAAATGGCGGAACCGAAAATGGAATTGAAAATGAGAGCAATTCCACCTCCAAGTCCAATTCTTTCCTTTAAGTTAAATTGTTTTTCTCTCCTCCTGCTGTGGAATCACTGCCAAGATCAGTAGATGATTCCTGCGTCATTGACTGGTATGAAACAACTTCGTCGGGTTTATTGTTACTCATGCTTTAGATACTAAGTGACTCTACCACTGACTGAGAAATAACTGCTTTGAAATGGTTTCTAAAAGGATCACGCTGAATAATTTATCACAAATAAAACAATGCAGCTAAAAAGGTATTAGATCTTGGATTATTTCTGATCAGCTCAGCAAATTATAAAAAAGAAACAGAGTGAAGTTGATATTTTTTTATTTTACAGTCAAATGATGAAGCAACATTGGCCATAAATCAAGCTTGAGCATTAGCTATACAAATAACTTGATTATCCTCCCCCCCCCCCGCTCCAAATTTATGATTGTCTCTGCCCTATTTTTGCCTCTGCCGAAACTTTGCACGCCTTTTACCATAATTACCTGGACTGACATGGGTAGCGATTAGCGAGTAAGAAACTCCAGCCATCACTTTTGTTCAATATTTACGAAGCAAATTTTCGTCTGTACAAATTAATCGCTTGATTATCCTAATTAATTCTCGAAATGAAGATATGAAGATCTTGACTGATTAATCTCTCTGCTAATCGAAGTTCATGAGCGGCATATTCGCATGATTCGACTTCGTGCCTATAGGCCTACCGCAAACCTGTTGGAGATTTAACTGAATTTGTCGGCTATGAGCTGACGTTGCATCAAGCCAAAACGTTTCTGATTTTATTGCTGGATGCTTACTTTAAATCTTGGACCTCTTCTTGATATCTACTTAATGGATTTTTGTGTTGCAGTGCAAGCATAGTCCCAAATATATCAAAGATGCCTACAGCAAAACTCTTATTTGTTATTCAGAAGTGAGAACGGCCATTTACGACTAGCCATTTATTTGCTGTCAGCAGTCGTGTAAACAATAACATGGGCATATATTGACACAAATGTATTGTACAATTTTCGTTCTGCATTAAGCTCATCTTTAACGCTCTTACTCAATTGTTTTTTTTTGTCAGTAACATTACTGCCAAATTCAGTCATTTCGAAGCAGTTAGACTTTAGGATTAGGCTCACATTAGTAGTCTAATTGTATAACAAACTCTTAAACCCATTTTTAGACATAAAAGAAAGACGTCGAAAAACTTATGTTTATTTACATTCAAACACGTACGGATCTACGCAGACAAAAACAGTTTACAAGAAACAGTTCACAAGAAATGCTATAAATCTGGATAATGGAGCAGCAGACTCAAATTTAAGAAATAAAACAGTAGACCTACACTAGAATCAAACAAATGTCGTCTTTCTTTCAAGTTTCTCTTTTACAAACACTGCGATCCTCTTTGAAGTGAGCGGCAAGTAGTCTTTCCCGGGCATACGCATCCCACCCACCGGTGGCGTCCCCGAGACCGAAAGCATGATTCGTAAGGCATGCACTGAAAACAAAAAGCAATCAAGTCTTTATTGCACTTTAGCTTTACTATCCTAAAGCGTGAAACGAGTGACGGGGCTCATATCCGTGGCTTAGCGCTTGGGTTACACAGCTTCGAACTCCGAAGAAATTTCGTAGCGATGGCAACTCTGCGTCTGATTTGACCGGCTTGGGTAGCAAGCTCAAGCTCTCACTCGCCAATAGCGATGTCTTTCACCGCTGCTCCAACTGGTCGATGGCGTTAAACAATGCAGCGCCCGAAAAAACAATGCTTTAAGTAAATCTTTAAAACACCAGTTGACGTTATTTTGCTCACCATTCTCGCTGAATACCGCATAAAATATCGTTTGGACACACCCACATCATCAGGGGATTTTTCGTTTGTTGCGTCACTGATTTTCTCATCTGCAAAAATCATCTTCTGCGAAATTACAGTCAACATGGGACAACAATAGCTTAAGGAGGAAAAACAAAATCGCGGCAGTTCTTAAAACTGAACATTTCGACAACATAGATTTAGCTGTCATCATCAGCAGTGTGAGCAAGGCAATACACTGCACCAGAGATTGAATTGGTCAGGATTTTCTCGACCCGCCCCAACCGGTAAAATTCAAAATCTACGCCAGTTGACTTGCAGGTCGACCGGTCACTGATCGGCCCGGTCGACCGGTGTTTTTACTTAGATTTATTCTCAGTGTTCAATAAACGTAAAGACAAACTGTAGTTCACACTGCAACGTCGTCGTTTATCCTTTCTATTTTTCTTTCTTGGTCGTGGCCCTGGTCTCACAATTACTTTATTTACCTACGCAGTTTGTTTCCAACTTTTTTGTTTTTTACCTTTCTTTGACCGTTTAGCTTCAGAATCAGAATAAAAAAAAATGACCTCAGCAACCAAAACCCACATTGCGAAATAAACATAATCACGTGATTGACCAAACGGCAATTAAATGATAGGAAGTGCAGTAAACGTCAACGAATCTCAGTTGATTAGCGTTGATTATTGAAAACGGAATAAGAAATAATAATTAGAACGAAACATTGCCTGGTCTCAAAATAAACGTAATGCGGTAACACAGATAACATAAAAACGAAATAAATGGTTCGACTACTGGGATGGTCGTTACATCAGCCGCCCCCCGGATGAAGCATGTAGCGTAGAGGAATGCAACAACGATGATCAATTTCTGAAAGAGTTCTTTAAAAAAAATAACAATCACGTCGGGGTCACCACTTGCAACGTCGTCGTTTATCTTTTCTATTTTTCTTTCTCGGTCGTGGCCCTGGTCTCACAATTACTATATTTACCCACGCAGTTTGTTTCCAACTTTTTTATTTTTTACCTTTCTTTAACTTTGTCACTAGATTTTTTAACTTTTTTTTTTTTAACTTATTACATTTTTTAACTTTGTCACTAGATGTAATGAACTCGTAAAATTTCATCTAACAAAAAGAGTATTCGAATGAAAGTAAGCAGAAAACAAACTTTTGTTTTTAGAAGATGTGATTTGTTAATGCCGTTTTCCATAAACTGCTTAAAAAACACCTATCGGTATGAATAATTCGGTTGGTGTTTAGGTGTATTTTAGTTGCAAGAAAGAAGAATTTGACCGGGTTTTTTGACCGGCTGGTCGAAGAACCTCGACCCGACCGGTGATCCGACCGGCCAATCGACCCGACCGGTGCCGGTCGACCCGATTGGTTTCCATCTCTGCATTACACTGCTGATGATGACAGCTGAATTAATGTTGTCGGAACTCTCAGTTTTAAGAATTACGGCGGTTTTATCTTTCCTCCTATAAGAAATTACAATAATTCTAACATATAAAAAGTAATTTTTACAAAAGCACATTGCGTATTCTAGCTTACATTTCTTCATTTTCAGCACCAATGGTCTAAAGCCAGCAAAACGGTGGTTTCTAGGCGAAAACCCTGACCTAACTGGCTCTTCCACATTTCCACCAGCGAAACGCCACGCAGCGGGAGCGAGCGTCTGTTATAAACCTTTAGCGACGAGTTCCATTCACGGCGGAGATGGATTGCATTTGTTGCTGCTGAGTCAAAAAAGGCAAGCTCACTTCAGAGTCTCTCGCAATCATGATACAACTTTCAGTTTAAAAACTTGGAAATAGCCAGAGCTGGGTACTAAAAAAAAATTCAAAGTGCAAACGCAAATTGCGCAGCCGATTTTTGCAAGCGCGAAACACTACAGCAAAATGCGCAACCGGTTTTTTGGAAGCATAAAGCGCAAATGCAAATTGCGCAACCCAAATTTTCCAGACTAATTGCGCAACCACTAATCGTTTTGATAAAGCGCAACTGCATTATTGGTTTTCGTAACTCAGGACTTAACTAATAGCTAATATGCCCTAAGTTGCAAAAATATTTCAAATAATATCTAGAAACTACCCCAAACTAACGGTAGAAATGACAATACCAGGGGGTTTTAGTCTTGTGCTAATAAAATGTAAATGCGAGATGCCAGACTGCTCAGCTGCCAGAGCACAAATCACTAATCACAGCCCTACCAGTGCAGCAGGCTAGCAGCCTAATCTTTCTCTGCTACCCAATGGACCATGGTCTTCAGCGTTTCACTTACAGCTTTATTACCAGATACTTGGTAGGCTACCGTAGGCCTATCTTTATTCATGCAGGTTGGTATTAAATGCTGTAGGCTTTCCTGCAGGGCCTATTTCTGTAGGATAACCTACCGGTAGCGGAGATTGTATGTTGTACACTTGCACTACTTATCGTATGCACCTAGTACTGGCTAATAAACGGAACAGTACCTTCACCGCCTAACTAACTAAGTCTGAAGCTGCTGCTTGCCGATTCCACGTGGTTTTTATTTAACTTGTGACAAAACTGCACACACGTGTCCGTGCGACCACATATACAACAGCTTTGAAATTATTCGACCGAAACCGATTTATTTATTTTTGAAAAGGTAACCTGGTTTTGCGGTTGCGCACTTCAAAGAAAATTTAATGCGCAAGTAAAGCGCAATTAAATTTTAAATAAACGATGCGCAAATGCAAATTCCGCAATCAAAAAAAAAAAAACGTTGAAAGCGCAAATGCAAATTGCGCAATCGAAAAAAAAGACCTTGAAAGCGCAAATGCAAATTGCGCAATCAAAAAAATATATGAAAAGCACAAACGCAAATTGTGCAAGGAAAAAAAAGGTCATGTAAAGTACAATTCAAATTTTGCAATTGCACAATTTACGAAATTTGCGCAATTTGCGCACTAGTTTGCGCATATCCCAGCTCTGGAAATAGCCTCATTTGTTTATTATTATTTACAATTAGGCCTAGTTCCTATCAAAACCGACCATCTCCTCGCACATCCACGTACGACATGAATCCATCGTCGATATCTTTCTTGTCCGCACTTGAGTCAAATCGAGGACTCGCGGGAGATTTCTAAAGTAATATTATACCAGTTCAGTACATCAGCATTTTCCGGCCGGGTAGAGTAGTAGTTAACGACATTGCTATTGGCGCTAGAGCTATTGGGTTCGGTTCTTTCGCCGGTCAAATCGGACACAGTGTCGTCAATGGCTCGCCACCGCTGTGTCGTTTTTTCGTAGCTGTGTCGCCCAGACGATAAATCGCGCAGACGAGCCCCGCCACTTGTTACAGGCTTCGGCGTAATATTTTTAGCATAATGAACATTTGACACTTTTTCGAGCCTTATCGTGCCTTATAGCTGTTGATGCTTTTTGGTGCCTTATAGCTTTTAATACGAGATATTATTTCTTCATTAACGATTTTTTTCAGAGATAAAACTATACACTTTAATTACAAAAATAAGCTGGCATTTAATCATTTCATTTACTATGATAAGGCGTTGTTCGAGTCAATTAGTGTTTCGTCCAGTAGGTGATATGCAGGGGTATCCTATGCCCCCTCATCAGGCTTCGAAGATACACGCTGAGAGCTTTTATTGTTCAGATTCTACTAGAAAAATTAAGGCCACTTCAATATTAAAACGATCTCCCAACCCCCATTAGAGAATTTCTGCGAACGCCCCTAGTTTTTGGTCCAGTGTTACCTCAGATCCATATTCGTGTAATAACAACTTCAAGTAATCGCTGTCACTGCTTTGTTGACCGTTTATGAAATCACAATGAAAGAAAAACAGCGTGAATATAAGTGCAAAGGATGATTTCATCATTGATTGCTTAGAATACTATTTAATACTATCAAAAGTGTTCTGCAAAATTAAAATACTGTAATCATAAAATAGACTTCTTGGGCAACTACACATCATCATTATGGGGCAAAAAGATACCAGACAATTCAAACAGTAATAACGACATCAATATCGGTGCGGCAGCTTTGGGTTCGATTTCTGGTCCGATCAAAGTCGATCCAATGTGTTGCTTTGTATAACAATGATAAGCAATTTTTGGTTTACGAGCAAGCCTTATAGTTTTGTCTAGAAGGTCAGGTTACAGTTTGAGAAATCAACGCAAAAACTTTGGTCTTGAACACAAAGGCTGTTAAACCATGAAGAGGTTCCTTGGTTCCTTGTTGGACCTAATTTGTTTTTTCTGCAATGGAAAAATTCTAACTTTTAAATTGTCATTGGGACGAACACTAAAGCTTTTGATTTATCTGGACATATTCTGTATTTACTCAAAAACATTTTGAATATTGCCGATCGATTGGCGTTGTGGATAAAAACATCGCGATTGGCGCGGGAGGTCTTTGGATCGATTCCCGGGCACAGTGTTGCCAACGGCTCGCCTCCGATCCGGCGTTTCTTCGGAGCTGCTGTGTTGCTTAGACGCTAAGCCGTTGAAATGGACCCCGTCACTCGTTACACGCTTTAGCGTAATATCTTAAGTATATCATACAATAAAAATTTAATTCTTATTTTCAAGAGCTAGTTCAGAAACTTCAATTTAAAAGTCGATTGAAAGTTTGTTTTCATTTCTAATAGGCCTAAACTTGTCTTGGCAAAGAGATCTTTTTTAAGATATCAGGAACAGCTATCAATTGCAAACGTTAAACAAATTTATTATTCACAGCATTTACAATTTAACGTAAACAAAACCATAAACCGGACAATTTTGGATAAAATTGGTTGTCTTTTTTCTGACCATAAGATAAAACAAAACGCCCGAAGAGTATTTTTTTAATGCATTTATTATTTTACTTCAATTTCGATTAATTTTTATTAACGTCTCGTAATTTTTGACGGATAAGTTGGTTTCACGAAAACAGCGTTGAATTCAGTGTGCCGTTTGGCTTTGATTTTTCCTACATTTCTCATTTTCTTTCAGTTTGTAGTTTAGCCATTAATTCACTGCTTTATTTATTGCTCCGTTTATTTTCCAGTGTTCATTTTTTGTTTTGTACGTGTAAAAAACACAATTGATTTTGCCCGTTTACGTTCAGCTTTTGCTTGTTGCAATTTAGTTTGTAAATAATGTAAATACACAGATAAAAACAAGCTACAAGTTTTGCAATTACAGCTTTTGCTTTGATAAGGATAATAACAGTTGGTTTGCAACATACTTAGCCCTGCCTATTTCGACGTCAATGCTTTCTTGCTCCAAGCTCTGCTCTTTGTGGAGGTTCTGTATCTGTGTTTCTTTTTATATGTTCTCGAAACTGTCGTTTATTTGATTATTTGGCAAAAATATTACTTTGAATAAGGAAAAATAAAATCAGGTGCAGCGATCATTTTCATCTTTTATTAATAACTGCGTTAATATTTAATGACTTAAAGTCATTATGCAAAAATAATAAATACATATGAGATGATCCAAACTGACCTAGAAGAACATTTCAATACACGTTTTTTGATTGACATTTCATTTTTTGATCAAGCCCAACTGATTCCTAGAAAAACGCGAAACTTTTTCGGAACCTGGATCCCAGTTTTCATTCTGGTTTATTATGACGTCTCACCCACGTCAGTGATTGTAACTAGCCAATAAGTTTCCGTTATCATTAATCACTGAGCAACATGACCTCATTAACGTCATAGCAACGCATTAAATCAATTTTGCGGTTGATCAATTTTCGCTAATTGCATGCCTACTCGGTCCGTCCTGTCAACATATATTTATCTGCACAGAAACGAAATAGAAAGAAAATTGAAAAACAAATGGCCGTCGAGTCCCTAAAAGTAACCGTAAGGTTTCACAAACTCGTTTGACCCCGAAATACAAATTTAGTAGAGTCGGTCCGCTGCTCTTTTACTTGCCCTATATTTTACGATAAACTAAGGGTGCATTGTGCAGTGTAAAAAAAATCAAATCTTCATTATACTCGCGGTATTACGCCGAAGCTTGTAACGAGTGGCGGGGCCCATCTCCGCGGCTTAGCGCTTGGGCATTAGAGCAACACAGCTCCGAAGAAGCACTGCAACGATGGTGAGCCGTTGGCATCCAATTTCACTGGTCCGGGAATCGAACCCCAGACCTCCTGCATCAGTAGCGATGTCTTTAATCGCTACGTCAACCGATCGGTTTTGTGCAGTGTGTCTGTGAAAAATAATTGATCACCCATTATGTAGTTCAACGCATGTACAGTATCTTTGGCACTCCAAGACCGGGCCAACGGAAAGTTTTTACCTGAGATAGGTGCGTTTGTAGGCTTAACTCCGTTTTACAACTCCGGTTAGCAGATTGGAAAGATCTGACAAAAGTTTGAAAAAATTGCGTGATACAATTTATTGGAAAACGTTAAGTGCGTTTCCTCAAAATAACAAGCAGCTTGCCACCTTTTTTCTCTACACAACCGCTTAAATGCAAAGTGTTAAGCAGGAAAGTTGTGACTTGTGACTACCAGTTTTAAGTCAAGACTCGACTCAAAATCAAACCTTAAGCCTATAAGTTATGGATCTACAGTAGAAACAGACATTCGGTTGATTTGGCCACCTGATCTTATTACGCTCGTCTAAATGATAGTTTTTTCAAACAAACACAAACTTTCGACCAAATTTATTACCAGATCTTGCTTAAAACAATTTCACATTCAGACCAAATTCAAAGTTTTAATAAACACATTTCCAAGATTTCCAAAAGGGTCCCACTTTTCGACAAGAACTTTCAGAAGGACATATACATTTTTGCCAGCGTCGACGGCCTCTGAATTGCATGCATTGATCCTGCTCTCCACACTAAACCAGCAAAAAAATGTGGGTACACAAAGCTTACTACACTACCATAAAAAGGTAGAAACTTGGAACCAGTTGGGGTAGCGATTATCGGCATTGCTGTCGATGAGGTAGTTTTATCGACATTGCCGTCGTTTTGGATTCAATTTCCGGGCAACTTAAATCGGACGCGTGTCGTTTTGATCTGCCCGGGAATCGAATCCAAAACCACCGTTGCGACGCTTCGCAGCAAGTGTGCTGCCGATGCGCTAAGCCGCAGAGGTAGGCCCCGCCACTCGTTATATGTTTCGGAATAATTCCTCGATGGTGCTGAAAATTTGATTTTTGAAGTTATTTTCGATATTGGAAACACTGGGCCTATCAATTTCCTCACTAAATGCAACTAACTTCGACGAATATTATACAAAGCAAAGAAAATTTATGTTGACCGTGGCATGACTGTATGAAGCCCAAGCATACATAATCCATCAGACTGCCAAGTGTCAATAACGTAACATACTAAACACAGTATGATGATGTGTGGGCAGGTCAAACGGACGTTTTATCTAAATACTGTTATTGACTTTTGCGTAAGGTTTTCTTTTACCTTAGGCTTGTATACTTTCACCATATACCGCTTCGCCATCGCTTGGAGATTTTTGTTCGCGTTTGACAACGAGTCTCCTGCACTAGCAAGAGCTTCTAGAAATTCTTCATCTGCAAAAAACAACGTTTTACGCCACATGTTTTACCATTTTGTTCGGTAGCATAATTCCTCATTTAACGATAATTATACAATCGAAGAACTACAACACGCTCGCTTTGGACTTGCCGGCCACCTGTCAATCACTCTAAGAAAGGGGAATTTCCTATGGAATAAAACCTGTGTCTACAGTACTGTCCCAGAGGTAGACGCTCTGTCCACTCGGGCATCTGAGCTGCTTATCACCAAAAATTACGGTTTTATGTCATCTTTTAACAGTGAGTGTTTAATGAGAAAAGTTAATCCCAATCATAATATCTATCGAAATTTTTTGTTTTTTAAGTTTCTTTTTCGATCAAAATTGATCTTTTGCGGTCAATGGTGAAACGCCTTAGTCAAGGTCTTTATTAACCATGCAGCACGTGGGCGAGAACGTAATGACGGTGGAAATATTCATCATTGCATGAACGTCATTAGGTTGATAGTACACTATTAGATCTAAACATTTCCACAACATAGGTTCAGCCGTCATCATCAGCAGTGCATAGCACTGCACAAACAAATAACTAAAGTTATTTTCAAATCCTATTGAACAGAAAATTTAAAAGTAATTTAAGAAAACTGCAAAGTGAGCTACGCTCTTCGCGTCAGCAGTCGCCCGATATATTATATGCCATGGGCGATCGGTTCCAGCCGTGAATCGAACCCATCACATAGAATCAGTAACCAGTGACGAAACTAGCGCCCCCCAAACCCCCAAACCGGGGGGAGGCCCCGCACAAAAGGGGGCCCCGTAAATAGTCAGTACGTAGTACTATTTACTCAACGTATGATAAAGGTGCCTTAAATAGGCCTATTCTAAGATTCAGTATATTTTTTGTCTTAACTCGCGCGATGTGGGGCCCCCATACCATATTTATGCTTTTGGCCATAGGGGGCCGCTGCAAATTTTTCGAAAAATAGCAGTCGCAAAACTAGCAAACAAACGTTTGTTAGCATATCAAGGGTTCCTCATCCTCAAGTGAAAGACGCAAAAGTAAGCCTTAAAAACATTTTTTCTTCGCATAGGTAGCGAAATGTTGGAGTAGAGTTTGCTTAAAGCATTATTTTAGTGGGTTTGGAAGAGACTTAGTTAAACAGACTATTCAACCTTGTTAAAACTGAGGAATTTTAAAGGCTCAAAACGCACAAAAAGTCTCCAAAATTAGTCCAAATTGCGAAAAATTTTCGGGGGGGCATGCCCCCAGACCCCCCTAGCTTGGCATCGCCCTTCGAGGCTCGCTCTTTTGCATCACCATCCAAGAAAAAATTTTTAGGGGGCCCCGAAAGATGATTTCGAGGGGGGGCGCATTGCCTAGTTTCGGCCCTGTCTCTAGGCAGCGCGCGGTACCGCTATAGGCACATCGCTGACACTGCCTTGTTCAATATTTTCACATTGGATTTGATTTTACCTCCCAAAAGTATAGCGGTAGGATTCAACCAGTTCGTATCGGTTCTACAGAACCGTCTCACGCAATTTTATGAGATCAGCGAACCGGAAGGCATTGCTGTCTATACTTGTACCGTTAGTTGAAACAGAACCGGCTGAAAATGTAACTTTTGTAATAGAACCAGCTGACAGAAATCTTGAACTCCGCTTCCGGTTATGATTGTCTTGGCTTATAGGGCAACGGATACTCGAATAGAATACCACATTTCATGTACGTGAACCTTAATTTAGAAAAATGACGCAGTACAAGGTTATTGGGGCCCACAACACCAAAGTCGTGCCCAAACCAATGCCTCCAACGGTATTTGGTACCAAAGAAGCAAAATGTTTAAAAACTACGGTTTTTGATAGACGAAAACTTTTGAAATTCAGCCTATTTGCAAAGTGCAAACTATTGCAAAACAATCTTTTAATTTTTATGCACAAATATTTTTAAGAAACAACAAAAAAGCTATAGCTTGTCTTTTCACCTACTATACGTACAACGTCACAGATATATCCAAGCAGTACCGTCGTGCGTCAAAGATACCCGTGATGGGTACGATACACTGCTGCATCAGAACGCACTTGGAACGTAATTTGAGTGCCTGCTACCTCGAAGAACGCAATTTTTTGTGGCAATTTCTCTTTCCAAGCGCAGCCATTAATTATCTGTTCAATTTTTTTTGTTTTTCTGGAAATGTTTATCAAACACCTGTTTAGGCCTACTTACCTTCAGTAAGATCAGTAGAATTGTTGGTCTAAAAATACAAAATCAAATGCAATAATCACAGAATTGCATAAAGTGAGCAAACTCAAGAACATTGCTAAAACTACGACATCCTCTGTGTTTGACGAGTGGCGGACCCAACTCTGTGCTTTAGCGCATGAGCAACACAATTACAAAGAAACATCGCAGCGATGGCAAGCCATTGGCGACATTGTGTCTGTTAGACCGGCTTTGTAATAGAGCCCAGACCTCCTGCACCGATAGCGATGTCTTTAACCTCTAAGTTATGTTTTGTTCCAATTCTATCACCACAAAATCGGTCTAAATTTTCAGAATATTTTGTGCCATTAAGATAAATTAGATAAACTTCTAATACAGTTTGTGGCTTCACTGCCAAAGTAAATTAATTAATAGACAACGAGTCGCCCGGTAAGCGTATTGGTCAAAGAAATCGCTATCGGTGTGGTAGGTTTGGTTCGATTCCCGGGCCAGTCAAATCGAAAACTGTTGTCAAGGGCTTGCCACCACATTGCGATGTTTCTTCAAAGCTTGCCCGGGCGCTTAGCCGCGGAGATGGTATCAGCCACTCGTCACACCCCTCGGCGTAATACCGCGAGTTCTGATTCAGACAGCAAATTGAAAAATGAGTCTCAAAAACTCATTTGCGTCAGCGTTGAAAGCAGAAAACAAACCTCTTTATTTTACCAAAAATCTGTAAAGTTTCAAAATTTTATTCAACGCAAAGTCTTACATTCACATCGAGTCCAGTTTCTTCAGCTATGTTCTTCAATTTGTCTTTCAGTCGCTGCCTATTCAGGTTTCTTAAAACTTTCTCCGCCACAGACTCAAAATCATCTGCAGATGTTACCAATGACCAATGCAGTAGAACGAAAAATGAAAAGAAAATCAACCAAAATCTTGCCATTTTGTACAAATACGTTGATGCAATGGCACAAACAGTAAAACTACAATGCACTGCAGATGTTGTTTGTTATTTTAGCTACGATAACAATAGAATGTTTCTAAAAAAACTGCGCATTAGTATTATTTAAAAATTAAGTTGAACAGGATATTCAACTGCTTGAGGGAGACTGCGAAGTGAGCTTGCGCTCTTCGAGTCAGCAACTAGCCGGTATAAATGTCAAATGCGACCGGCTCCTCCAGCCGTGAATCGATCCGTCAAGTCGGATTTGTTATCTGCGCCCGGTACAGCAAGGCCATTTCGCTGACAAAGCAATAAGAATACAATAGATTTAATTCCTACCGCAATCCTCAATAGATTTACAACAGCTCACCTCATAGGAGCATTTCGTACACCTAAAAGGTTTCTAGCTGACGCCAAAGATCAAATCAATTTGATCAACTATAATTTTAATATAACATCAGTTGTAAGAAAAAAAATGAACTAAAGTCTTGTATATTTCAGTCGTTTGGCAACATTTGATCTTTTTTAAAGGCAAAGTCAAAAGAAAGGGGGAGGCACGGCCCAATGTCTCCCTACATACACTCCTGGTTACAGCATGTTCGTGCATAGGCGTAGCCAGGGGGGGCCCAAAGGGGCCATGGCCCCCACTGAAAATATAAATCAAATAACAAATTATCGTTAACAAAATAAAAGTTTGAAACTTTTTGCGCCTCTGGTGTATTTAATCGTTGTTGACTTCGAACAGCTGTGTTGGTGGGGGAAGGGAGATCGAGCGTGGTTTTACAAATTTTTATGCTTCTAAATTTTATAAACATCGCCAAACGCCAAAGTTTTTCTGCAAGTCCCAAGCGAGTAATGCACAGACAACACGCTATGGTAATTGGAAGAAATAAAAGTCCCGTTGATTGCTCTATTGTTATAGTACGACGCACAGTTGCACACTGCTGCAAAACATTGCTTCTTTGATCAAAAAGTTAACCTACCGATGGGAGTATTTTCCTTAAAATTCCTTAACTACGCAATGCGTCACAATTAAAGTTGAATCATATTCAAGCTTTTCTCCATAAAATTGTACCAAATCAATAAAACCGTATTTCTCAGTCTTGCGTAGAAATATATATAATAACGACGAGAGTAGATCACAATTCGCGAATGACTAAATGTCGAATCGGGCCCCTAAACAAGTAAATAACTTTCAACAAGAAAAATGATGTACCGGGTATGCGTTCATACACAGTGCTCGAGTCGTAAAAACACTTATGGGGGGATCGTACAACTTTTTGCGCTGACGTAAGGAAGGATGGTCACTATACTCAGTACTTGCAAGGGAATGGCTTACGCCAAAATGCTTTATGGGGGAATGGTGTTGTTTTTCGGGGGATGGTATCCCCCCTCAACTCGAGTAGGCCTACTGTTCATACATAATGATGGATTAGTGTGTCTGGGTCAACAGCGTAGGTCTAGTGTCTAGGCGCACGCACTGCGCAGGGGAAGGGGAGCACGGTACTATGTCCTCCCCTTGGCCCGGTAATAATTTGCTAAAACCTAACTTTTAGATTAATTTCACTTGTTTATGAGCCAATCTTCTGCTTTTAGACATAAATAAACCTGCGAAAATATTTTTGCATTGTCCATAGTGACTGCACTCACTGCATGCCTTTTCTCGATAAAAAAGTGTGCTAATATGAGTGTTTTTTATGTGAAAGCCGTAAAAAATTCGTTAACGGCTGGGGGCTGTGCCCCCAGACCCCTTATTGCCTCTGGCGGCTTGAAATTTCACCTTCATACTTCCCGTTGTGCCCCCTCCCCTTGCCAAATTCTGGGTGCGTCACTGGAGTAGGCCTACCGTCTGAGTATCGCTTAGTAAAAATTTACCAACAACTGCTCGTTTTCGAGAAAAAGTTAAAATTTTAGCATAATTTGGCGATCAGCTTAAGACTTAAACAGAAATTTCACAAAATTTATGCTTTCATCGATACGAGGGGAATATGCTGCGTTGCTGCTATAAGTAAACGACGTCAGATTTGAAAGTTACAAAATTTGGCCCCCCCTCAATTTTTTTCTGGCTACGCCCTTGTGTTCGTGCATATTTGCTGAATACTAGCCTAGTTTTTGACTTTTTCTCTGCCTAGTCGTAAGCAAAATGACACTGATATCTAATAAAAATTTGAGCAAGGAATGTTACAAACTAATTGGTTTCGATAGTCAAAAGAAACTTAAAAATTAACAGTTAAAAATTACTGCAAGTTTTCAAGTTCACGTTTGCAATACCATTTTCTATTTTGCTCTTTAGGCTCAAGTTTTTTTGCTTTTTACACTTGTCAAAAAAATCCGATTATTTCATCGCAATGTGAAATACGACTCCGTAACGAGTTTCTGGAACTATTTTTGCCTTTGTTTTTTACAAGCTAGAGTCAATCATTAGACAGGTTACAATAAAATATTAATGTCCTAAAGTTTTTAGTATGCATAAATAATGACAAAGTCATTATTACATTTCAAATATGTTTCAAGACATCATAAACAACATCACTAAAAAAATAATCGAGTTTTTTTAAAACGACGTCGGCGTCATCTAAGATCAAATGATACATATTTTGATCTTATATATTTTTAAAGGATTGGTGTTGTGGCCAAGGACATTGCTGTGACCGCGGCAGCTCTTGGATTCCACTTCTGAGCCATTCAAATCGGACACAGCGTCGCCAACGGCTCGTTCTTGCTGCGACGTTTCTTCGGAGCTGTGTTGCCCAGGCCCTACGTCTCGGAGATGAGCGCCGTCACTCGTCAATACACGCTTCAGCGTAATATCACGAGTACAATGAAAATTTTTGTTCTAAAAAGTTTTGAAAATATAAATCATTGTGAAAGAATTGACACCTCACTAACTTTTGTTATACTATATAATCCGTAACCCTGTTTAGCTGCAATACGGAATTTTTCAAAAGAAGCTTTAGTCTATTAGATGACGTCTACAATTTCCGGTGTAAGTCTTTTCTTTATTTTTCATTTATATTTAGGGCAAATTAGTTATTTATTTATTAGCTATGAATTATTCAAACTGAATAGTCTCTATAACTGCACCTTTTTGTATTCTTAAAACTGCTTAGGCTATACTCAAAACGCAAAAAGAACTGCGCAGAATGATTGCTGAACCTATCCACATGTGCTAGTTTTGAGCAACAATGATTACTTGAATGATAAAAGTGTAATAAGAAGCTAAACGCATCCGTGGTACGTTTTACTGAAGGGCTAAGTAAAATCAAATCTTCATAATATACTCGCGGCATTACGCCGAAGCGTATAACAACTGACGGGGCTCATCTTCGTGGCTTAGTGCCTGAGCAACACAGCTCTTATAAGAAAAAGTCGCACAGTGGTGAGATGTTAGGAGACTGTGTCTGGTTTGATAGGGCCGGGGATCGAACCCAGTGGTAAAAGTATGCCGGAACAGTCCGGTACGCCGTTCCGATAAAAGATTTGCGGACGGAACGCCGTACCGGTAAAAGATTTCAAATCAAAATCCAGCCTATAGCGCATTCCACAAGTCAAATCACCGGGAAAAAAAATTCAAGAATGAGCTGATTGGGCTCACTTTTATTAAGTAAATTTACTTTTGTATAAAATTAGCCTAATTTCAAAACTTTTCATCGAAACCAAGATTCTTTAATGCGAACAACCTTTCAGCCTTTTGTTTAAAGTGCCCGTAAGCTAAATAACCGGGTTTGTTTGAGGGTCTCGTCTGCTGCCCAAAAAATTCCAAGTTCTCTCGGACCCGCCTAGACTAGGCATTTTTTTTACAAAAGTTTGGCCGAATTGACGCTGAAATTGGTATTTTTATGAGAGGAATTAGGCCTATTTGAATTATGGCAGCAGAGATGGAAAAATTTACTCAGTGGTTAGAGCAAACCAGCACAAACTGTGTCTGATGTCATCACAATCTAAAATTTTCCTTCGCGCGAATGATAGCCTCATTTTAATGACGACGTAACCAGTAACCTACTAGCCCAGGGATTCTTCAACTGGGAAACGCGAAACGCTTGCAAGAGGGCGTGAAAGCTATTATCAAATGTTTATCTCTCAGTGGGAGTTTGATTTGATGCTTCCGTCACCGAATGGTGAAGCATATGGCGCTAATTGTTTCTATTTATTGTGCGTAATATTCATCAGACAAAATATTTCACAGCTTTCATTAACGCTACAGCAGCTACTCCATAGTTCCTTAAAATTTAAGGTTTTTGGTATAATTAAAGTGTTTAGGATTTTGTGACAGGATAAATGGATACCTGAGACTCATTTGCTTCTTTTTATCAGCAACTACAAAAATTTTTTTTACTTTCACCACTGTTCTGGGCTTCTGGCGCAGTACCGGTAAGAAAAATTTTCTACTTTCACCTCTGATCAAACCCGAGGCTTCTCACACAGATAACGGTGTCTTTGACTACTAAGCTCAAATGCGTTATCACTGGCTGTGATTTTCACTGGACTTCATGTCTTTCGTCGACTTGCTAAGCATCTGTTGCTTCACAAACAATTTTAATTGTTGCGTCACAAGTTCTGAAAAAATGAAGGCCAAAAAGTTGCAAAATAATGGAAAAATGGGAATACTTCGGTTAAATCTAGCTTAGTGGTAGGCTACAGCATAAATATGTTTTCTATGAAAAATAACGGAGGTGATTTGTACAAGTCGACGTACAATTTATGGTTTGATAAATCAGCTAAAGATTTAAGACCGAAAAAGATTTATAAAGAGGTAAGTTTAAAAAAATTTAAGGTGTTCGGACGGCATTAGCGCCTAGGCCTATCCGCTTGCAATCTTGGAGCTAAAAAGTTGGGTTCAATCATCAGGTTGGTCAAACAAAATGGCACTGCTTCTGTTTCGGTAGCCGACTTACTAGTTAATAACATGTCGGAAATGTTTATGATACGGGTATTTAAAATCCAAAAAATTATTTAGGCGTGGACTTTTTGAACAGGCAGCAGAGTCGGCGATAGAGCAGTCGACTTAGGGGGGCCAAGCGTTTATCAGGGGGGGCCAAAGTTTGAAATTAAAAACAAAAGCCGCTGTCTTCAAAAGAGTTGGTTTATTGGTTGGGGGGGCCAAGCATGCCAATTGGGGGCCAGGACCCCTTGGTACCGGTCCTGACAGGCAGCCATCGAACACATTTGTCGAACAGGACTGGCTATGAATCGAACCCACCATGAACAAGATTCATACCATAGAGCGATGGACTTGCCCAGATTGCTAATGTTGCAATAAACCATATGTGTGACCTCCCAACTCAAAAGATACATGTTGCTGTAAGTTGCTGTTGTGATGCTCGTTGCGACAAACCCACATCTTCAGTTTTCGTTGCCCATCAATAAAAGCTTTTTGCGGAGTAATTAAATTTTCAACGCTTAAAAAAAGTGATTATCTCAGATCGGCACAGCGCTGTTTCGAGCTATTAGTCCTTATGAGGCACGGAAGTCATTATGACATCCCTTTCAGTGTGGCCACTTAGGACGTCACTTTTTGGGTAAAAGTGATTATAATAAACATCTAAACTTGCTGAAAAATACAAGCCATAAAATATGGCCCTAAAATCAACATGGAGACAGCGTAAAAAAAAATATACGACCGAGCAATAGACACTACTAACGACGCAGAAGAACTGAGGTTCGATTTTCGGGTTGATCAAATCGGACGCACTGTTACCAACGGTTCGCTACCGTTGCGACATTACTTCAGAGCTGCGTTGTCCAGGTGCTAAGCCGCTGAAATACACGCTTCAGCGTATTAAGATTTGATTTGACCTATGACCATTTTTTTATTGTGTTAGTATCCAAGCTACAGCGACGACCAAACTAACTTGGCAGCAACCAAAAAAGCCGATCCTTTTATTCCGACCAAAAAACGGGTGCAGCCTCTGCATTTGAAGAAACACTTCCCCACTTGCTTGGGTCTGGGCTGCTTCGGTTACATGCCAACTTTCGCGTGAGTTATGAGTTCGAATCTCAGTCAAATCCTTTTTTAAAGTAAAAATAAAAAATGCTTTTTTTGCGATTTTGCACATTGAAAGTATCGAAAGACCATACTAGCGGTGGTTTTCAATTTACAATTTAGAGCTGAGTTCAAGCAAATTACAGCAGTAAGTTGAATTAATGCACTGGGTTCCTCTAATCTCTGGAATGTTTCATTGAGGTTCCACTCCACCAGAAAGGCTAAAAACCACTGTACCAAAGTATTAAGGTATAGGCCTATAGAACTAGAAATTTAGGCGGGTCTTAAACTCTCTCAGCCCTGCTTCTTGGTCGGCCAAAGTTAATAGCCGACATGTGCATCAACTCCTAATCCATCTTTCATTGCATCTTTCTATTTTGGTGAATAATTTTTGTTCTTGTTTTTCAGCACTAAAAAGCCGATCGTTGGAGATGTTCCCCCTCAAAAAGTAGTGAATGAACTCAGGCCTAAACCTGAGGTCGAAAGATTGAGTGAGTGTATCATAGGTTTCGGCAACAATTTTCCGCAGAAAGGCAATCACGATTTTTCTATAGGGGTAACGTGACCAGCGAAAAATCGTATTTTCCGACAAGATACGCAAACAGTGTCCCCTGACTATGCCAATATTTATTTGCATATTTATTTATCCTTCTATCACGAGTAAGCGATCAAAGCGCTATACGAGCTCGCTTGGGAGTTGCCAGCCATCTGTCTACCACACCATGATGGGGGAATCCCGTTAAGTGCCTTTCTCAACGGCACAACAGGTAAACTTGCCGGCTTGTTCTCCACACTGGCCCCTTAATGCTGAACGTTAAGCAGGGAAGCTGTGAATACCAATTTTAAAGTCATTGGCTTGACCTGACTCGGAATCAAACCGGAGTCTACAGCTCATGGGACAGACGCTCTATACCACTCGGCCATCTGAGCTGTGAAACCTATTGCTAAAATTATACTCCATGCAGTGGCCGGCTGGGGCGCACCCAGCAAATTTCAAGGGGGGGGGGTCTAAAAAAAAACTCGATCTCGCACTTAGGAGCGGATCCAGAAAATTTTAGTAGGGGGGGATGAAATTTTGAATTGGGTTGAATGTTAACTAAATACAAAGACGTTAGATCTAAAGAAGTCGTAAAAAACCTTTTGAAAAATGTTTTCATGTCTGCGGCGTATTCAGAATTTTTTTTCAGTGAGGGGGCACCAAATTTTGATATATTTTCAAGCGCACATTTTTTGGAAGAATTATTTTGAAGCATATTGAAAATAAATAGACTCGGATCCCCCCCGGAAAATTTTTTGAAAATTTACATACTGTAGTGGCCATTTTGATACTTCTTCAACAATTTTTAGGCAAATTTTGTTTGAATTTTTTGCTCCTATATCTGAGTGTTTCACCAAATATGCACTTTCGTACATTTTCGATTATGCGTGCTTTGGGCGTAATTAAGGCTTATTGCTTTCAAAAAGGTTGAAATTATGGGAAAATTGTATTCATCAAAAACATTTTTGAAAATGGCTGGCGGGGGGATGCATCCCCCACATCTTCCCTGGATCTGCCCCTGCCCGCACTGATAACAATGTCTCTCACCACTACACCAACCATGTCTCTTACCACTACACCAACCTCTTACCACTACAACAACCATTCGGCAGCGTGGCGCAGTGGTTCGGAGCGTCGTTTTTACGACGACCATAATCGCAAGGTTAATGGATCAACTCCCAATCTAGTCTCGTTGTTGCCTCCTTGGATAAGATGCTTCACGATAATTATCTCTGCTTGGTAAAATCCGGCAAGCAGCAAATTAAAGAAGTCAGAAGAAAATTCAACTGGAAAAACTTGGAAACAAAGGCAACTCCTAAGCGAGTCTGGATTCGTCCTACGCATACACGTAGCCCGTCGTGATAGGAGGATAAAGATGAAGAAATCAAATCAATCATCCGGTTTTGCTTCAGTATGATGTGGGGCAAATTCTGTCACAGCTGTTTTGAAATAACAGCACATACTGCACTTCCTCAGTTTGGACACTTCACTTTAAAAACAAGGGTTCGGTTTTAAAGGGAAGAGTTTCGACCCGCCCCCCCCCCCTGGGTGCGCCACTGGTGGCCGCCTTTGCACTGCTTTTTGTAACCACTGGCGCCCTTTTCTGGGTATTAGTCCGTAAAAAACAGTCACTAGAGTGAGCTAGAGTATTTCACAAAACAACTTCGGTCGTTTGGTGTGCTAGCTTTTTAAAATCACATGGATTCGTTTACCGGGATAATTTTGCAGGTTTGATACTCCAGCAGGTCTCTAAACGTAGCCTTCTTCGTTATGATAACCCAAAGTTGCAAATAGCTGGAGCAAAATAAAGTCACAGTAGATTTGTAATTGGATGTTTCGACAATAATTGTTGTTGTTGTTGAAGCGTTCAGTTTTGAGATATTTATGGCAGGGAGTCGAACCGAACCCGAACCGGAGTTTTATAAACCGGTTTGAAGCTATTTTTGTCGAACCTTAACCGAAACCGAACCGTATTTTTCAAAATCGTAAAGAGCGAACCGGAACTGAACCGAATTATTTGAGTACTTGCGAACCTTAACCGAACCCGAACCGATTGAAAAAAGCGGTTCGCTCCGTGACGTCACAAGCGTCACTTTGAAGCTGGTTTGAATTCAAAATAGTAGTCACTTTTATAAGTAATCTATGCATGCATAGTAATCTTACTTGGCTTTTAGGGATGTGCCTCAAGGAAAATTACTCGGACTTGCCGAGTAACGAGTATTCACGACATTACTCGGCCGAGTACCTATTCTGCGACGTCAAGATATGAACTCAAAATCAGGTAAAGAGCAAAAAAGGTCATCACTTCCGTAAAAGTCCTAATTTCGACTCAAAATCGGGTGCAGAGCAAAAAAGGTTCAAAATGATAATGCTTTAATGCTCGGTCGAGTATCAATTAATACTCGGACTCGGCCGCGTAATGCCTTAATACTCGGCCGAGTACTCGGACTCGACTCGGCACATCCCTACTGGCCTTACTGCAAGTTAAAATTATGCATTATATTGGCCTGTCAATGCAAAGAAAAATTGCATTGTACGTTTCATTTTTTAAATTGTGTTACTAAAACCATACCATTCTTTACTGTGAAGCTGAACCGGAACTTTATAATCCGGTTTTGAAAAATTTTTTTTGCTGAAGCGAACCCAAACCAACCGTTTCAATTTATTTAAACCTTAACCGGAACTGAACCGAAATTTGAAACCGCTGTTGAACCCAAACCGAACCTGAACCGGAAAAATCAAATGGTTCGACTCCCTGATTTATAGTGGCTTTATTGTTTCTCCCTGAGGTCTCATCGTTCTACACTTCAGCCTATTTTGTTCGAAAGCTGCTCCTGTACCGTTATGCAGTTTAGTTACAAAACGGTATTTTTTTTAGAAAAACCGCAAGATGAACTAACTTTGGATGAAATGCTGTTGAATAGTAAATGGATTTCTTCCAAAGCGAAAGCAGAAAAAGGTTATCACCTTTCAGTTCCCACTGTTGAAGTACCCAAATCAACTTGGGAAGAAAACTCTGATATGGTAGGTTACATTCAAAAAGCAACGTGTCATTACCTAGCTTTGTGGTAGGCCTAAATACCCCGTGATAGTCAAGGTTGGCTGTGCAAATCAAAATAAAAGCATGATGCAAAATACAGTATACTGTTTCTAAATTTTGTGGGGAGGCATGCGCAGTTTGCGTAGATTCCTTCACAACTGTACTTACTTATTTTTCTGTTTAAGCTTTAGCGTTTTATGAGGTCAAACAATCAGTTGTAAAATTGCAATCGAAAAAGCCATTAGAGTTGTAAACTCGGTAGATGAGCAATTTCTGTTGGTGTTTCATAACGCTTCATTATATTTATCCTCGAAAACTGAGAGATACTTTCAATATCGGGCAGCGTGGCGTATAGTGGTAGTAGAAAACGTCGGTGAAGATTGAAATAAAAGCCTCATTGTTGCCTGGATAAAATGCCTCGCGATAATTATTTCTGCTGGGTGAAATCGACAAGCAGTAAGCTAATCAAAGAAGTTAGAAGCAAAATTCAACCAAAAAACTCGGAAACAAAGGCAACTCGTAAGCGAGTCTGAATTCATCCTATGCATTGCGCCTACGTCGCTTTTTCGTGATAGGAGGATAAAAATACAAGAAAACAATAAATCAATAATCATAAGATGAATTAAACTGCAACTGAGAGTCAGTGGGTGATTCACAGTATTTTTTGATCAAACACAATCAAAACTGGTGAAGATTCATCCGTGCTTTTTTACATATGCGCAGGTCCAGTACAGATTCCAACGGCGGGAAGACCATGTTGGAGATTGGCAGAAAGCAGGCTGGTCGTGGGACAGAGTACAGCTTCGGGACACACCTTATCACGACAAAGCAGACTGCCTCCAAAAGGTGCTATAAGTTAGTAGTTTTAGTTTATTTGCGGATGAACAAAAGGTTACGTTGCGCTGTAACTCCAGATCAGTGATGATCGGAGTCAAAAATTTTTGACTTCTACTCCGATCCTGCTCCGAAAAATTTGACTCCTACTCCGCTCCTATTCCAATTGTTTTAAAAATGTTAAACTCCGACTCCTGTTAATAATGCAGTTTCAGTAGATTAGCAAAACACATCTGAACTAAAAAATGAGGAAAATTTGTTAAAAAAGAAGCAAACTCCGGCCCCGCTCCGGCTCCGATTTTTTTAAAAGTGGCTCCTACTCCTACTCCGCTCAAAACTCCGGCTCCTGCTCCTGCTCCGGTTGTTGATCATCTCTGCTGCAGATACAATGTATGGCCGCACGGAGACAACGAGTGGACCTTTCGGTCATCTAGTCAGCTGCCACCCTGTTAACTGAAAACAAAAATAATCACAAATAGTGGGGAAAGATATCGCTATAAGCGCGGCAAGTCTAGAATTCGATTCCCAGGCTGGTTAACTACGACAAGGCTCGCCACCGCTGCGATGTTTCTTCAGGTATGGGCTGCCCAGGCGTTAAGTCGCGGAGATGGACCCCGTCTTTCGGACGGTGCAATACCACGAGTACGAAGGTTTGATTTGATATTTGCGACAATATTTTACATTTGTTTTTTGCTATGTTGCTAGATTGATCAAGCTCAGATGAGGAAAGAAAAAGAAGCAAGCAGAAGTATAAAACCTGGATTTCTAGCACCCGAAGACGTAGAATCATTTGCCATGTCCGAGAGGTAAGCTTGGTTGATTGATTGATTGATTAAGCTAAAATTTTGCATTACCACTACCAAGGCCATAAGCCTACTGATGAAGCTTACAGTTGCAACGTCCCTTATTGGCACTAGCAGTAAATGCAGTAATTTACGGCCTTGCTAACTTGTTACATGCTACCACTTTAACCAAGCCACGATAAAAATAACATTTAAGCAGTTGAGGGTAGTCTACTGTATTCCTGAACTCCGCCTTGCTTAGCAACGTTAATCAAGCTCCAATGAAAAACGTTTAGGCAGTTGAGAGCAGAGCTGCATCCCTTTAAGCAGGATGGCATTGGGAACTTCCCAGTCAGGGGCGTGCGTGCCTCACAAAAAGGCCGTTAAATTGCGTCTTTCAACAAATGTCTGCTCCTGGCGTAAAAATCAAGTCTGCAATAAACTGGGGGATCCCCCGAAAAACTAGCCCGGGCCCCACCCGAAAGTCTCGAGAAAGTCCTTCTTTAAGGCTTAATCCACCCCCTGCTCTCATAGATTGCCTCTTTTCAGATGCAAAGAACGTCAGCTTCCTGGTTACCAAGGATACATACCCATGGAGCCAGTCGAGTGCACATATAACAAAGACCTGGAGACCTTTTATCAAACAACTTTCAGCTCTGATTACAGGTATTTGCTTGGTAATTTTTTTCTAAGCTTTGATTTACATTCTCTTTCAAAGGTTGTGGGATACTAGCGCTCACAGGTGGTGCTGAAATCAAAGTCAGGGTGCGCTTGGGGTGGTCACATTAAAAAGCAGTCAAAATAAAGCAGATTTGGGAAAAGTAGGCAGGTGTTAATCGTAGATTGAGGCTTAATTAAACAGGGATTAAGGTTGAAAAATATAAAGATACCCTGCTTTTTTTTAAATTGTGAAACTAAGGGTTCGTGAACCAAACTAAGATACTAGACGTGGCCATACTTAAAGTAACTTGAAATGGTATTTTCCAGTTTTTAACATATCTTTTTGTATTGCAGAAAATTTCCATTAGATGTGTTTGAAGAACGAAAACCAAACTCAAGAAGTGGTCCAATGTCTCGGATGATCACTCTTGTTGCTCCTCATAACCCCTTCACTAATCTGCCAAATCGCACTCCTAATTCTAACCGTTTCCGTTGATTCATAGAGCAGTGGCGTAATAATAAAAGAGGACATTTTTTACAGTAAAACTGATTTTAGTTACCGCTTAAAAAAAACGGAACATTTTTTCGTTTCCGAAGTGTTAGAATATAGTAGTAAATGCGGGTGCGTGTTACAGTATTAAGTTGCTGTCGATAGTGTTGGTAACTGGAATAGTTCAGGATGTAGTTGCAAACTCTCACAGTATTTCAAAAATAACCGAAGGAATAGAAAGAAAATGATACTTCTTTTTTCATCTTTTGCGACAGTTGTAGATGTAAAGTGCTAGTTTTTATGTTGATCACAACGTCATCGATTGTTTTGCTATATTTTCTTTTGCGAAGTTTTGATATATTTTGCGTTCAAAAATAAACAGAAAAAACTAAACGAACAAGACGAACACTCAAACAAAGCACTGACATTGCAATAGAGTAAAACACTGTAAATTCAAGTTTGGTTTAAAAGGCAATGAAAATTGGCAAAAATACGAAAAATTGAAATTAGCAGCTAATGGGAAATACAAATACTGCAGCACAGTCTGCGAACACAGAGTTAAACTCCTTTGTGTTTCGATGCACTAAACAAAACAAGCTAATTTGTGGCCTTCGTTAGAATTCAAACCAATAAATTGTTGAACTGGTAATTTTATAAGTGACAATTTACTTGTCAAAAATCAAAATCAATCCTCATTATACTCGCGTTATTAGGCCGGAACGTGCATCATTTCCGCGGCTTAGCGCCCGGGCCAACACAGCTGCAAAGAGACATCACAGCGGTGACAAGCCGCTGGCGACAATGTGTCCAATTTGATCGTCACAGGAATGGAACTCCCGACCCCTTGGGCCGACAACGATGTCGGTATCACTGCGCCAACTGGCCAGCTACTGTTTACTTCTGATACTTCTTATTTTTTTGAAGCCTTTATCATTTCCTGGGCCTTTTGGTTGCCTTATTAGATGAAGAAGCCTCATCGTTCCTTTGGTATCGGAGAAATAGACCTTGGAAGATAACCTCCTGGTTCTAGGAGATCTTGCGATGTTTTGACGATGCTCTCTGTGGAGAGAAGAGATTTGGTCTTCTGGTTTGCTTGCAGTCTTCTGTTGCGTGGTTTCAGTAAATGTGTCGTCATCAAGACTCGCACTCACTTGTGCGTGTTCAAAACTCTCACTTGTTCGAGTTTGATCAAGACTTTCACTCGCTCGGTCTTGCCTGTAGAGTGTTCGTCGCACTCTGGGGCCTAATAATGCCAATCGCATGTCGCCCAAGGAAGGAAAACCTACACATAAAAAATGCAACGTTAAAGTAAAAGTCGAAAAAAAAAGAATATAATTTATGAATTTGACTTGAATCTAACCCACCAAGATCTTAAACTAATTCAAACGTGATCAGAAAATAATATCTCGAAAAACTGAATTTCTGTGCTCTTTACAAAACAATTTATCATCCTGTAACCTTTTACAATGATCTGGTTGTATTTCAAGTCCACATACTCCAAAAAAACGCAGCACAGTTCCTTGTTTTTTATTGTTTCCGTTAAGTTTCTTATTTTTCAGACTATTATTATTATTTATTTTTTTTTTTGACAAAAAACACACCTTTCAACATGTCTTTGTGTTTGGCGATGATTTCCATATCTTCTTTAGCTTCTGAATCTTGATCCGGGATTGAAGTTTGTCTTTGGATGAACTTGAAAACTCGCACTGCTTTTAGTGAATCTTCCGCCAATTCAAAATCAACTACTGCACACAGGCTTTTACCTACATAAGTATTCAGTATATTTTGAGTTTGTTCACCCACAGAAATATACACACACACTTGACACACGGTATATAGGCTTACATCAACCATCAGACCCCAAAAAAGTAAATATTGTGATGAAATTAAAGCACGTATAAGAATTTAAGAAACAGCATAATCAAACAGAGGGCGCTATGGCAGGGCTCCCTCCAATCTCCCCCGGCCTATTTCTTGACAAAGCCTATGATTAAATCATTCCTAAACAATATCCTAATTTTTGTATTCTCTGACCTTTAGTATTGTAATTTGCGCCCAGTCTTAAAGTATGCGCGGTGGTACCTTGCATTTAATCCCATGTTAGAAACCGCAACTTGCTGGCTTTCAGTTATTATCGTAAAAGCTGCCATAAAACCCTCCGTGACTTCGGTTCCATGAAACTGAAATGACAGAGTCGGCTAACTTACAAAAAATTCAATTTAAATAACACTAAATTGTTGGCCAGATGCAAATGACTGATTTTTTCTCACCTATATCAGGAACTTGGGTAGCATAATTGCGAAGATCCGCAGGAATACTTTTATCCGCTCGCAATAAGCGGACAAATCCAATTTCGCCAAATCCGCTGAATAATGACGTCACACGATCCACAGCGTTGTATTCTTCAGGCAATCGAATTACCTAAAATTAAGCGAAATACATTGATCGTAATCCACGAGTTCGATACCCTGTGCAGTCGAAACTGTAGATTTTCTTCTTCAAATAAAAAATCGTAGAAGCAAATCAAATTATTTTCGGAGTGAAAATTCCAACGTAGAAAAGCCATCGGCTAGTTTACATCAGAACAACATATCGACGACTATACGCAACATCACCAGCTGGCTGGCGTAGTGGTAGACCTCGCTATCGGCACAGGGAGTCGTGGGTTCGATACCAGGTCCGCTCAAATTCGACACAGTGTCGCCAACGGCACGCCGCTGCTGCGATGTTTCTTCGGAGCTGTGGTGCTCAGGCGCTAAGCTGCGGAAATAGAGGGCAATTTCACGCGAACAAACTTGACGCGGACGATTTGACGGGGAGATCGAAAATGGGTTTTCACCCCCCCCTCATCTTCACCATTTTTCAACCCCTCTAACTCCATGACCCCTTACCGCTATCCATCCCCCACCCTCACATATTTCGCGTCAAATCGTCCTCGCGTCAAGTCGGCCGCGTGAAATTTTTTCGCGTCAAATCGTCCGCGTCAAATTGTCTTGCTCCGGGAAATAGGCCCCACCACCGGGTACACGCTTCGGCGTAATACCGCTAGTGTAATTAATATTTGATCTTTTATTATGTGATTCAATTGCAGCTTAGGTTTTTTATTAGTGAAGCTCATTCATCATGGAATAAGGCCTAGTCCAGGGGTGGCAAATCTTTTTTAACGAACGTGCCAAAGTATTAAAAATACAGTTTAGCAAGTTAAAGCCGTGTCATTACAGCTTAGTGGGGGCAATTTGGACCCACACTTTCCAAAAAGGTGCGATTGTGTAAACAAGGTTGAAGACCCCTGGTGCCAGAAAAAATCTGCGGCGTGCCACATCTGGCACGCGCGCTACAGGTTCGTCACCCCTGGCCTAGTCGGTCATCGCACCTGCGAAACCAGCTCTGGAGCATCTAAAATTACAACTCACCAGTACACTTGTAAGAAGTCGAGGTTGTTTCAATCCTTCGGAAAGTTCTTCTTTTCTTTTTATTCGAAGTCCTTCTGAGCTCACAACCAATTTGCTTGATCGCCGCACTATGGCGCTACGTACAACAGCCCAATCTTGCGTTAGTTTCTTCACTTTTTTAAATGACGTAATCAGTTTGATGCTGACGTAACCATCTTTTTTGCATCGTATTTGACGTAACAAGTATTTGTCTTTAAGCAGGTATTCATCCGATAAATAATACTCCACTTGATCAACAATTCGATTCATGACGTAATTGGAGGGCGGTTTGTGGCGTAATTGAAGCCAGAAATTGGCGTCATCAGAAACGGACCAATATAATTCTTCCTCGGCCGAGAAATTCTGTCAAAAAAATTTAAGCTCAGTCATGGACAGAGTGTACAATGCGATCCAGTCATCAGCGTTGCGTTATGGTTCGTATGGTTGTCGTTTTTACGACGGCCATAATCGCAAGGTTGATGGTTCAACTCCCACCCAAACCTCGTTGCTGCGTTCTTGGACAAGTAGCTTTACGATAAATACCTCTGCTTGGAGGAATTTGACAAGAAGCAAATTAAAAAAGTCAAAAGCAAAACTTAATTAGAAATCTCGGAAACAAGACAACTCCAAAGCGGGTGTAAATTCTTCAACATTTCAATAGCAGTTAAGGTCAGTGATGCAGTGATTGAAGTCACCTCTAACGTTGCAGTAGATCTGGGGTTCGATTCCCGGACCGGTCAAATCGGACACAGCGTCGCCAACGCTACCATGTTTCTTCGGAGCTATGTTTTTTTTTTTTTTTTGTTATTTCAAGCCACTTAATTGCAGCTTAGGATTTTTGTGGTAGTGAAGTACATGCATCATGGAGATGACCTAGTTGAGCATCGAACCCGCGAAGCCAGCTTCGGAGCCCAATGCACTAACCACTCGGCTATCTCTTCGGAGCTGTGTTGCCCAGGCGGTAAGCCGCGAAAATGGACCCCGCCACTCGTCGAACAAGTTTCAGCTTAATGCCACTGGAATAATTAAGATTTTTTTGATTAGATTTTTAAAGGCAGCATGAAAGTTCCAACTGAACGTGTATTTCAGTATTACATTATTTTTTTTTTGAGTATTTTTTTACGTCGCTTTACCGCTACAACTCACGTTGAACACGTTGAGTGGGTTAGAATTATTTATGGATATATTTGGAAACTTAAAATCACGCGCTGCGTCGTGACCAATCAGCAGCAACAACGTCATATCATCTGTCAATCAGTCATAATAACAATTCAATTGTAAACATCTTCACCAAATTTCAAAATATTATCATATTAATCGGTATAAAGTAGTTGGAACAAATAAACATTAAAAAAATCAAATCTTCATCATACTCGCTGTATTACTCCAAAGCGTGTAACGAGTGACGGGGTCCATTTCCGCGGATTAGCGCCTGGGCAACACAGCTCCGAAGAAAAATCACAGCGATGCCGAGCCGTTGAAGATACTGGGTCCGATTTGACCGGCCCAGTAATCGTACTCAAGACCTACCGGGCCAATAGCGATATTTTTACTATGCCAACAAATAGGAGCATGGAAGACCAGAAGCTATTAAAATGAAAAAATATTTTCAATCTTTTAGTGAAATACTTTGTTGCCTTGCAATATTTATCAATTTTTGGATTTGGGGCTCTTTTAAAAATGGGCATAGCAATTTTAAAGTTGAGGCAACGACAAAACTTACAGTTTTCAGCAAGTTCAGTTCAAATTTTGAGGTTATTCTTCACCCACCTTTCTTTTCTTATCTGACGAAGCTTCCGTTGAATCACCGTCACGTTCATCTATGCTTAGTTTTTGGTCAAAACATTCGGTGCATTCATCCACGTCACTAGCTGGTTCATCATAGCTATGCCACGTCATTGACGATGTCATTGAGTTAGGGGACTCGGCAATGCCGCTGTCGTCACTATCGTATCGTACCGAGGGGACTTTTAACCTCCATTCACGCAAAGGCCCCCTCATCAGGGGCGTTTTGTGCTCCTGTAAAATAATAAACTCCTTGTAAAATTTCAAAATCAAAAAATCAAATTTCCATTGTAGTCGGGTTATTACGCCGAAGTGTGTAACGAGCGATGGGGCTTATCTCCGCGGCGTGGCGCCTGGACAACAGATTCGAAGAAATATCGCACCGGAGGCGAGCTGTTGGCGACATTGTGCCAATTTTACCAGCTTGGTAATTAAACCCCAGAACGCCGAGAGCAAGGTCTTTAACCACCGCAACGCCGACAGGCCGATAAATTGCGAAGTATCACTTCAAAAAAAATATAGAGTACTCTGTAAAATCTGTTGTTTGTAAAGAATATGAGCTTTATTTATGCAGGAACTTCTGACGAGCCCACCTGAAGAGAAACATGTTTGTAAAGCTTTGATTCTTACTCGCGTTTTTTACAGTTTTTAGATTGTTCTTAAGTCGCTTGGTTACACAAGTATGGTCTAAGTTCTTTTTTTTTCGTTCTTTTTTTAAGCCACATAATTGTAGCTTTGGTTTTTATATTAGTGAATTACATGCATCATAAATGGCCTGGCTGCGCATCGAACCCGCGAATCTAGTTCCGGAGCTCAATGCACCAACCATTCGGCCAACTCCATGTGCTGTATGGTTCAAGTTCATCCTGGGCGGCACACTTGAAGCATGATTAAATCGAGTTCGATTTCAACAAAAACGTGTATTACAGTTTGAGTTCTTCGTTTTTAATTTGCCGAGTTCCGAGTTCGAGTTCAGAAATTTTCATTGCGTTTAGGCTAAGTACGAAACTCAATAGAGTTCCTTCAAGTTCAAGATCGTTATTTTAATTTTTCGAGTTCGGCAAAAACAGACAGATTTCAAGTTCGAGCGAGTAGCCGAGGTTTAATCTTACCAAAATATAACAGATACAAAAAATGAAACTGATATGAAACTGAAACAGCCGAAACAGTCAGAGTGATTAGATGACGAAGATAAAGAAAAAAACAGTCAAAAACTTTTTTAATTTGGAGGCAAGGAGCAAAGTGGTGGTTTCTTCATCCTACCGACACTTGTGATTAAATTTGTTTTTAGACGTCGAAATCACAGGCCAATACTTGATTACTTGAGCTAATAGGGCGTGGGCTTGACATAAATTGCCTTAAAAACAATTGTTTCGTAAGAAATAATTCTTTCAGTAGATATAATCATGACAATTAGGCTTCGTAAAACAAGCCAGTATTCAAAAAAATTATTAAATCGTAGTTTGAACATGAGAATCGCATATTTTGCATAATTTTGCTACGGTTTGCAACTATTACGACCTCAATGAAACAAAAGCTGAACCATTTTGCTCGGGCGAGTTGCTTTTTGTTTATTCTGTTCGGGTTCACAATGGTTTATCGTAGTTTATCAGAGCAAACGATTCAAAGGTATTCCTACACTGCAAAATTTGAAGAAAAGAAATGTCCCTTTAAAAAAGCCAAGAAACAGCTAAAAATACTTGAACGGGCCTTTCGGCTTGCTTCTAATGCCATTGCAAACGCCATAAATCTACGATAAGCTGGGTCTTAAGCCATCGTGCCGAAATGTTCGCCCAAGTGTTTTTATGCTGTTTCTTGGCTTTCTTAAAAGAAAAAATCAGAAAAGAAAAAGGAAAAACAGAAATGTTCATATACAATACTTACAAGTTCATTTTTCTTGCTTTCTTGATTTTTTGCCGAAAAACTGTGCTTTCTTCTTGAATTGTTTTGCTTATGCTTGGAATTGGCTTGAAGATCAAACTGGTTCGGAAAAGAAAAATTTTGATGATTTTTGATGGGAAGATGGGAATGATGAAAAGCTGGAGGATGATACGGTACATGGTGATAATAATTAACATCATGGCAACCACGAACATAACCCACATGAGGTTGGGGAGGGTAACAAAATTGATAAGAAAGATTGCCTCGAGCTGAAAATAAAAATTCAAAACATTGGTAAAAGCGAGAAAGAAAAAATCAAAAATCAATTACAAAACACACAAAAACAAAATCTTCGCTATACACGTGGTATTATGACAACGCGTGCAACGAGTGGTGAAGCCCATTTCCGCGGATTAGCGCCTGGGCAACTTAGCTACGAAGAAACATCGCAGCGGTGATGAAACGTTGCATTTGACCGGCTCGGGAATCGGACCCAAGATTTACCGATCGCAGAGTCTTTAACCACCACCTCGACTCGCCCGTGAAAATATAAAAACTAACGTGAAAAGAAAGAACATAAGAAAAAATTCTATCTAAAAAACAACCAGTCAGCACAGCAGAAAACCGTATACTAAAACTTAGCTTACAATAATGTGAGTCACGCATTGAAGGATCTACTGCTTGTGGATGCATCCACACTCCGTGCAACTCCGCAGAAGATCCCATCATAAACGAAGAGTTGGCAAAAGTTGGTCTCATCTACAAAAATGGCACAAAAACTATAAAAACAGAACAACGCTATACTTACAAACTTATAATTTTTCAGCGACAGATAACTCTTATCAAAGTCTATCCAATCTAGCTATTAGGCTAAGAGAGAGATTCAAGTTTATTCATCAATATTTCATTCATTCTATTTTTTTATATTTTGTAGTTGCATATTTATTCTCCTATCACGAGAAAGCGATCAATGCGCTATAACGAGCTCGCTTAGGAGTTGCCAGCCATCTGTCTACCTCACCAAGATGGGGGAATCCCGCTAAGTGCCTTTCCCAACGTCACAACAAGTAAACTTGCCGGCTTGATCTCCACACTGTTCCTCTAATCGTAAGCGTCAAGCAGGGAAGCTGTAAATACCGATTTTAAAGTCATTGCTTAACCCGACTCGGAATCAAACCCGAGTCTACATCTCCAGAGGCGGACGCTCTTTCCACTCGTCCATCTGAGCTGTTAAAATTCTATTCAAACCGATTTTGTTTTTGCAATATTTTTGTCAGTGTTGTTTAATTAATTATAGAGTTTTGTCATATGTTGAATTCCAACGGGTTGGCGTAGTGGTTAAGGATATCGGTGCTAATGGAGCGGTAGATCTCGGGTACGATTCCCGTCCCGGTCAAATCGAAAGCAGTGTCGCCCACGGCTAGGCGCCGCTGCGATGTATTACTCAGGCGCTAAGCCGCGGAGATGGGCCCCGCCACTCGTTACACGTTACGACGAATACAGCGTAACTAAAATTTGATTTTAAGCTGTAGAAAACCAATCATTACCTTTTGAACAGCCGGTCCGGAGCAGTAAGCCATTTGTTTGTTGCTCAATTAAATCCAAACAAAATTATGTTTTTTTTATTGTCTGACAAACATAACTGAAAAAATAAAAGAATGCAAAAATGCAGGGTGTCACAATTTCCAACAATATTATGCAAATATATCATTCTAATTTAGGCTAATTTATGTTTCATTAAAATTTATAAAATATATTTTACTGCTGTTATTACGCGTAATGTTATTATATTGCACTGAAACAATTACAATTAAAATTATTTAATTCTGCGATTATTGGCCAATTAATTCTTAATGTTTTCGTGAATGATCTGCAGAAGATTCTTTGAGTTGTCTACATTATACTGAAATTCCATCGAATCTGTTAGTTTCTCCATTCCACAGAGTTTTTACTCCGCCTGCTCTTGATCTTGAGAGATAATGAACCATTTTGCAAGCGTTGTTTTCGTTACAAGTCTTTTTGTTTCCATTTATTATAACCGAGTTTTAGGACCTTTTATACATTGGATTGTTCTTCGAAGTGTGGCCACTCGAAACGGAGGTTCTAAATTTTAGTATCAGCTTTCTAAGTGATGAAACAACCTCCAATGACTGATTTATGTTTGAGCTATTTATATTACACAATAAAGTCCACCGGGCAAAGTTTCTTTCTATATATCCTTCTAAAATCTGCAATTCAATATGCCTGCCAAATCCAGCAAAGACTCGACAGACGCGCAAAGGATCGACTTTTGATCGGGCAATATTTTTCGACAGCTTCTTCCTTTTATTAAATTTTTTTATCGCCAACTTCTCGCCACCGCTGCTACGTTTCTTCGGAGCAATGTTGTCCAGACACTCAGCTGCGGAGATGGACCCCACTACTCGTTACACGCTTCAGCGTAATACCGCGAGTATAATAAAGGTTAGATTATTTTTGAAGTTTTTTTGTTGTTTTTACGTTTTTTCTGTAACTATAAAGCAAATCACAGAAAATCCAATTGGTTATGCTCTGGCGTTTGCCATTGAGCTCTATTTTCTGTGTTTATGCTCTGGCGTGTACCATTGAGCTCTATGTTTGGCGTAACGGTCAAACCACGTTTATAAAGCAAATCATACATTTCCACGAATAAATTTTTGCGAAAAGGTTTGTTGATTTTTGAAAGCTTAACTAATTTAACACTTCATTTCGAAAAGCACTAAGTCATTGCTGAAATATGCTCTTCTTGTTTACAATAATTGCTTGGAAGCGTGACTTTCTTCGACTTAACTACGAGCAAAAGTTAACAGCCAAAGGCTATTTTCTTGTCAACAAAATGAAAAAGTGAATCACGATTACACAATCATGATCAAATCAGAACCAGACTATTGTTATATCACCTTTGGAAGTTTCAACTATGATTTTCAGCTTTGACATCATATTTTGGTGTGCTTTTCTTAATACTTTCCAGGTTTTAGATTATTATTAGTTTTTTTTTTGTATCTGGCACGAAAGGTGACGACTATATTGGACCGCCTTGGGCTTAAGAATATCATCAGCATGACTGCGCGATGATGACATAATGAAACCTTTACAGCATTCGAGACTGAAGATATGTTTGCTTACCGTCCGAATCTGTGAATTTTTTTATGAAAACTTGCACTCGCACATGTACTGACCCTCCCAGACCCGAACTGGTGCTAATAGAATCTAGACTTGAACTCATTGCAACTCTGCAATGATGTTTCGTTAAAAATGTGTTTAAAAAGTATTCAGCGCTGCTAATCGATTGTATTTAGCGCCAAAAATTGTTGATTACATATCAAATTCATCACATTTTGCAATTTTACTTCTCTTGTTCACTTTTGTATTGATACTAAACGATAAAAGTACTGCGAGTGTGCTTGTATTTGCAAGTATTCTTTATGACTCGGCCGAGAATCTAACCCAGGCGCTCTCCCGTTAGGCAATGACCCCCTCCCTTTATCGCAAAGCTTCTTCTTAAGCGTGATTAAAACATTTTCAGAAAATACCGCAATCTTTGGTGCTTTTAAACCCCCTTTAATTTTCAGATGGTGACGCCCTTGACCCTAACCTGTGGTTCTTAAATCACTGATGTATGTACCAACTTTGGTTGCTACAAAACGATTTCAGAATAGAACATACATGGGACAAAAATAGCTTAACCAGGAAAAATAAAGCGACAGTAAGTCTTAAAACTTGACGTTTCGCAAACATTGATGCAGCTGCTGTCATTATCAGCAGTGTAAGCAAGGCAATACAAAGCTGAAAGAACTAAAATTAAAGTGGCGTTAAACCAATTCAACCAAACTAGCCTATACTGTTGAGCATAGCAATTTCTACGAGCTGTATAATTTCTTGCCTTCCACAGTTCGTCAAAGCTGAATGAATCTGACACAACCTTTTTTGTTGCGTTAGTTTTATACAATTTCATCCAATCACAGACAGTCTGCACAAAAAGCGTGAAAAAACACTACTTTTCTCGAATTTTCATCATCATGGCGGTCAATAACGCCCCAGGCTAAAGCGCGTTATCGTACAACCACGAATTCAACAACGATAGGACCTATCGAATCCAAAAATAAGTAAATTAGAATGTTCAAAGCGAGGGGAATAGTGCCAAGAGGCTTAAACGTTCGTTGTGCAAATTACAGCTACTTTGCATACGGCATTCATAACTTTAATTGAACTATTCTAAGCCGTTACTCATTCATGAGTGTGAATCCTCTCCCAGATCCAAATGTTAAAATGCATTCTGGTAATTGTCATTTTTCGTCATTAACGAAGGTCTTGCTTACACTGCTTATGATGACAACTCAATCTCTGTAGTCCAAACGTCCTGTTTTAACATTTACGATGAATTTATTTTTCCTCCTCAAGCTATTTTCGCCTCATATTCACAGGTTAAATTATACTTCATGCGTCACTAGAACTTATATAACTTATCTTCTGTGAAGTCACAAAAGCATTTAAACATTTGTTTGGATTTTATACTGATAAACATCAGGGGCGGTATACAGTAACTGCTCAACTTTAGTGCACTTAACGCAATGCGGGAACTTAATGCACAAAGTTAACGCATTGCGTTAAGTGCAAAAAAAGTTGAGCTCTAACAGCAAGCTGGTAAAAAAATAATTTACTAACATTTTACAGAGTCATTTTGATCTATCCTTAATCGAAAAAATTTTCAACGTCACTATCGGTGCGAGAGATCTGGGGTTCGATTCCCGGGCCGGTCAAATCGGCACAGTGTCGCCAACGACTCGCCATCGTTGCGACGTTTCTTCGGAGTTGCGTTGCCCAGGCGCTAAGCAGCGGAGATGGGTCCCGCCAATCGTTACACGCTTCGGTGTAATACGGCGAGTATAATGAAGATTTGATTTGCTTTTTAGCCTGGTGTCTCTGAAATTTCACACTGATGATGATATAAGTGGTAATTTTTACCGAAACGTTTGTAAATATAATTTTTACATTGGGTTGGTCCACTAGAATTGCTACCAGCATCGCAAAGTCTTTGATTGCCTACGTAACAATTTGCTATTTACCAGAGGTGGGCACAATTTCGTCAATTGTTAATTCGTTAATAACGAAGCTAACTTTTTCATTAACTAGTTTATTCGTTAAATTTCTTTTCAAAATTAACGGACTCAATTAACTTCCGTTAGTGCTTGATAACTTCCGTTAAATTTTTGTAAACGCTTATTTCTCTTATTGTTGGTCAAGTTTGACATTGATAAATTTACAAAATACGACCAATGAGGTCAAAAAGCGAGATAAAAACAACAAAATATATTGCTTGTGAACAGCAAAATTGCTTAAATGCTTACGCAAACATTAATATTAAAAATTTTAAGCTTTTTTTTTAAAAGAAATGCCGTTTTGAGTCAAAATCAACGATTTAACGAATTTAATTAATTTCCGTTAATTGGAACTGAATTTATCGAATTAACGTTAACGGAAGTACATTACTATGTTAACGAAGTAGTGGTTAACGAAGCTAACGTTTTGCATTAACTTGCCCATCTATGCTATTTACGTCTTCTTGGAGAACCGCCGGATCACACCAATTAAGGCTACGAATTTTGATGAAACAATACGTCCGCTGCTCTATTGGGAAGTTGGAACATCCATAAACTAAAATGAAGATACATTGTATTTGTAGGATACCAACAGAGATGGGCGCGATGCTCAATTTTTGAGTCAATCGATATCGATAGCCGATACTTGAAAATAGAGTTAATCGATACCGACACACGTTTCTTTGAAGAGGTGTTAAATCGATACCGATATTGATACTTGTATCGCCGATACAAGTTTTTTTTCTGCTCTTGTATCGCCGATACAAGTATCTCGATACAAGAGCAGAAAAAAAACTAATTAAAAAAATTGGTTTACAAAACTTTGCTGGAGTTGACCTTGCTGGGTGACCTGCGTCGTCATCTCAGTCACTTGCGAAGCGAAGATGCAAACCTTTGACTGCATTGATAGTGCGTTATTAGGAAAACGCCCTGAGTTAACTCCTCTGACGTGAAATCCACAACTATTGCCTACCCCTCTTCTACAACAACACTTTTCTTCCTGTCACAATTAAGCTCTCAAATACGAACACTTTCTTTTCTTCCAAGCGCTTGCTAAGCAGCTGCTTTTGAGTTTATCACAAATCCTCGTGCTGCAAGTTTGGAATCTGCGGACAATTGCAAAACCCAAAAATCGAGCGTATATTGGACATGTTCCAATTTCACAATTAGCGTCGTTCAATGGCGCTACAAAACAGTTGCAAATAGTGATAAGAGAAATTTGCCGACAATAGGTCGCTTTGAATCAATGAGGTAATTGAGCTTCAATTTGTTTTCACATTCTTCAGAAACCGTTACTGAACACGCAGTCAACACCTGGTAAGATTCTTTGTGCTCAGAAACAGTATCGAGATACTTGTATCGGCTATGCACAAAAACACGGTTAATCGATACCAATACGCGATTTTGTGGTGAAATACGATACAAAAGTATCGCGCGATACGTATCGCCGATACAAGTAGGGTATCTCGATACTGCCCATCTCTGGGTACCAACACTCTTCTCCTACCTGCATACGATAACGTCAATCGTTTTGTAGTCTCTTCCCTTTTCTCGTACCGTTGTTATATTTTCTTCATCTTATCATAATTCTTTATCGCACTGACGGTACGGAAATCGAAGACCCACTATTACGGCTCTTCATACGTGTTATGCAATTTAAAACTGGTCTACTGAAGAAACTGTGGAGTAACTTCACTTGACCGGGTATCGAACTACGTTTCACTACAGCTTCGCCAACGCTTGGAAGGACTAAGTCAATCACTAACAATATGCTTCAGTGAAATTGTATAACATTGATTACGATTCTCGCCTCTGGCAAAATTGCTTGAATGCTTGGTGAAGCTGCGCGTATCCTTCAACTGCGTCTGTAACTTGTGCGTTGGAGTATACGCTTTTTAATTGGTTGACATTGGACAACGCCTCCGCACGTGAACAATTTCAACCAATCAAAGCAAGTTAATGCTGCCTGCTTTCAACACTACGGCCTGTTGTATAACTGCGCGTAAAAGTGGTAAAGACCTTTTGCAACATTGCACTGCTATACGCAGTGATGGGATTCAAAATTTTAAGAACAGGTTCTCTTTTGTATAGTACTTACCAACAACAAGTTCCCTCATAAAGGTCTAATGTCTGTAAAAAAAAAGCAAGAACGGGTTCGCTGATTGTCCTGACATTTCAAGAACGGGTTCGCGCGAACCCGTGCGAACCCCCTGAATCCCATCACTGGCTATATACGGCATGCAGGCCAGCTGACGCAATGGTTAAAAAGCATCGCTAACGACCATTCCTGAGCCGGTCAAATTGGACAAAGTGCCGCATATGGCTCGCCATCGCTGCGATGTTTCTTCGGAGTTGTGTTGCTAAGGATGTACAGTTGCTAACGCGATAATGAACCACGCCACTCGTTACACGCTTCAACCTCACACCGCGAGACAAATGAAGGTTTGATTCTTTTTCTTTTGATTACACAGTAGCCTATCTTAATCAAGCGTAAGTACCCATCATTTGTAAAGAAGTCTAAAGCGACCAAATTGTCTTGTACTGTACCTAATTATACAAGCGAAATGCTGACGCGGTAATGGAGATCAAATTTTAGTTAAGTTTTTGTTTTGCTATCCCCAGTCAACCTATAATTGAGGCAAGTCTACCCAATTTCGATATCGCGACACTTAGCATTTGTTGGATAAATGCAGGATAGAAATTCAAGATGACCGCACCCCTCTGCCTTGACACAAGTTTCACTTTCTAAAAGTTTTTCTGCTTCATCCTTTCTTCTGCTGCCTCGAGAAAGCGATAAAGGTAGGTGGATTTCTGGTGGAAAGGTAGGTGGATTTCTGGTGGATCATTAAATCTTATGTTTAATACGTCAAAACCACTACTTAGCAACCCCGCGGGAGGGTTGCATGCTTTTCATGACCGGTTCAATTAATCATTTCAAGGCTGGAGCAGGTTGTATTTGCAACATAAAGTTATCAGGTGGCTCAAGAAACGCCAGCTCACTTAGTAGTCTCTCTTATTGAATTTTCAGTTTACTGTTTTCAAAATGATCTCTGTACTCAATTATAGAAAAATTGAGGCGCTTTAAAAACAGTTTTGCCTAAGACAATTCCTAGAGGGTTCCACGCAAGTTATTGGTCAAAAAAATCAAATTTCCATTATACTCGCTGTATTAAACCAAAGCGTGTAACGAGTGTCGGGGCTCGTCATTGTGGCTTAACGTCTAGGCAACCCAGCTCGTAGCAAAGTCGCATCGGTGGCAAACCTTTGGCGACACTGTGTTCGATTTGACCTTTCGAGAATCGAACCCGAGACCTCTTGCGCCCATACCGATGTCTTTCACCACAAGACCAATCGGCCGGGAGCTACTGTAGTTGTCTTTTGCAATTAAATCAAGAATTTTCTTTTCAGCTTGCTCCTAATGGGGAAAAATTGGATTTTCAAAGGCTGTTTTGAAGAACGCAGCTCAGGTGATATTTATCAAGTAATTTAATTATCCTTTCCCACGCTCCCATTCGGCAATTAAATATTTAAAAAACTTCAAGAAATTGGAAATTAATTGGCAGGTTTTCAAGTAATTACGCCAGTTTATCCTAGAGTATTAAATTTAATGAAAAGTACACAATTTAATATTTTTGATTAAATTTGTTATTCTTGAAACTATCCCATGCTTAGCATGCTTGCTTGTATATTCTTAATTTTGTGCGTAGCTTTTCCGACTTTTTTGCTGCTTTTCGTCTTTTTTTTCTTTTTTTTTTTTTTTGTTATTTTTTTTGCTTTGTGTTTGTTTCTAGTTTGACTCTTTTACAAATTACTCAAAACGAAGAGGAAGCACCTGACTAGATAACCTTCGGGTTCTTCGGTGTTTCCTAGACTGGTAATGTGTGTGCTGAAATACTTTCACTCGTATTAGCCTGCATTGTTTTGCCAGCCTTGAAATAAATAAATATTCTATATTCTATATTCTTAGCGTCTGAACTAATGTTGCGCATTGACAAAGCGATGTATTGTTCTTGTTGATTATATAGATAGACTACCGGTATCTACGAAATAATAAATAATTTTTTGTTTCAAAATTCCAAAGCTATGATCATAATTGCCGACTAATATTTTTGTTGATGATAGGATGTAACTTTGGGATCGTGGAAAAGTGTAATACGATAAGGTTGAAACAAGGAGGTATTCTAGAAACCGGTCGTCCAATGCTATTGTAACTTTAGTGGGTTGAATTCTGGAACAATTACGCCGCGTGGTGGCATTAAAAGTGCATATTTGTTGGCCTCGCATTGGGCTTCGAATATGCTTTATAGGTTCAGTGTCTAACTGCGTAATCTTTCATGACGTATGGATCTTTTTAATGTCTAAAATGCGACTAAACTCCAGCGCTATCACCTCAATGTTGCACCAAATTACTTTTTGCTGCAGGACCGTAGATAACCCACTACAGAGCGAAGGTTAAAGATTCTTTGCAACTGGTTCGATTCACAGCAGGAGCCGAATCAGCCGATCGCATTTGAAATACATTTCAAGCGGCAACTGCCTCAAAGAACGCAAGCTCACTTCGCAGTCATTCCCAATTTCCGTTGAATTTTGAGTTTAATAGTTTGAATAAAAACCTTATTTGTTTGTTTATTTTGGAACTTAGTGTCCCATTTTGATTTTGAGCTTACCGCGGTGCAAATAATTTTTCAAAAATTGCAATAGAATTCTAAGAGCATTTAAATCGAAAACAGATGCTATGATATTCTCGTTACATCATATCGCTCGTTAGACAACTGCAGCTATGACGTCAGTTGATGACGTCAGAGACATTACTTGAAGATAATTCACAAAAAACTCAGTGTTTTGCAAGAAATGACGCGGGAATGTCTCATAAATAATTCATCGGCAGATCTGCCAAGATAGAATTCACAAAAAAATTCAACCAAGCAATTAACTTGATTAGAAATAGACTTTTAATTACGATATACACGCAACTCTGCGCCAAGCACGTTTGCAGCAAGCATTGTACACAATGCGGCTAAACTTTGCATATTTCAGTAAGTTTTTGGTGGTAAGTTATGGCAATATGTCAAATTTATGCAACTCTTTTCCACATTTACGGCATAGGTTTTCATTTAAAAAACGCATTTTCAGTCATGATTTTGAGGGCACTAGCCGCTTTAAGTACTTCTCGAAGACATTAGCCCGAAGGAGCGCTTGTCGATACCCGACGGGCGGCAAGTAAATGCAGCGGGGTTTCGTATGGCAGATGAACAAGAAAATAAAACATACAAGGTTTGAAAAAATTGTCATGTGCCACGCGTCGCGTACTCCGTTGCCGCGTGCCGAGCACATTACGGCTACAGGTACCTAAAATTTTCAGAGTTGAACGTAAATTGAGGTCCAAGTTTTTGAAGACCCTGAAAACACTTTTTAACAAATAAACGTAAAGTTTGACTGTCGCAACTTACTATGCCTCCTAAAACAGAAATAAAAATATCTCTACGGTACCGGTATATCTAGTTTCAATTAGAGCAGAAGTACAGCAGGGTCTAAGTACTGCAGCGTTGTTTTTTATTGCTTTATAGCTTATACTGCACCATACTCTCAAAAAAGCTTTAAAATTGTTCTTACAAAGAGCAGAAGTCACGTAAGTTTTTGCTACGCTGCAGTTCTGGAATTATGAAATCGTGTTCGTAAAAATTAATGAACAGGTACAGTGGTGTTTTCAAGAGTGAGACCGCAGATCAATAAATGAAGGTGTTTAGTCAAAGTTTTTCAAAGGAAATAAAATTGAGAACTGCCGGTACAGTAAAAGGCAGTGACGTAGTCAGCCAGAAATTTCGAGGAGAGACAAAGCAATACTTCCACCGGGTCGATCTCTGAAAAAAATACCTTTTAAGGTAGATCTTGCAAAAAAAGTCATTGGTGGCAAATAACTGCTTCCATCCGAATCAAATTTAGCGTATATCTCCATATTCAACAGCTTAGATGGCCGAGTGGTAAGAGCGTCCGCCTCGGGAGCTGTAGACTGGATCTGATTCCACGTCGGGTCTAACCAATGACTTTAAAATTGGTATTCACAGCTTCTTTGCTTGACGCTCAGCGTTAAAGGGACAGTGCGGAGATCGAGCCGTCAAGTTTACTTGTTGTGCAGTCGCTGCGAAAGGCTCTTAGCGGGATTCCCCCACATCTTGGTGTGGTAGACAGATAGCTGGCAACTCCTCAGCGAGCTCGTTATGCCGCATTGATCGCTTTCTCGTGATAGGAGGATAATTATGCCAATAAATACAAAATATTTAAATTGCCTTTTTTGCCCCCACACGTGGCTACATCCCTGATGAAAGGTGAATGGAATTTCAGACAGTTGAGAATTATTTTGAAATCATTTTCAGTTAATCCAGCGGAGAAGATCTATGATTTCTTTTATGGGAGAAGGAAAACTATCTTACAATGTTTTTTCCGTCTGGAAACATCAAAGTACTGATCTGTTCGCATGTTATGTTTAGAAAGGTTTGGGATGAACTTTTAGCCCTACTTCCCCTGAATTTGCCACTCTCCAACATTGTGTAAGACGATCTTCAGTCTTATTTAGCTGTGCACCGAGATCATGAAGTAGACCATTTCTTACACGTCACACCCGGTACAAGCCCGGTTTGATTCTTCATTAAGTTATTTTGAAGTGGCCCAAATCCTTTGGAATTAAACTTGCGGATTTAAATGACAATAGAATTATTTGCTCAAGAGTGAAAAAATCGTTGCTATTGGTTGGTGTAGTGGATAAAGACATCGCTATCGGTTGGATAGATCTGGGGTTCGAATCTCGATCCGGTCAAATCGGACACACTGTCCCCCACGGCTCGCCACCGCTGCGACGTTCTTCAAAGCAGTGTTGCCCAGACCCTAAGCCGCGAAGGTAAGCCATTTGCACCTTTTACATATATTTCGGATTCGGTGTAATACCGCGACTATAATGAAGACTTTTTTAGAATTGCTTGACCGTGAGCGAAACATTAGTTTTTCGCAACCTTCGTTGTTTCAAATCGTGGCTTTTAATTTCTGCATTATTCAACCAATCAAAGCAATTGCTGGAGGCTTATAAGTAAAATCGATGTGAAATTGAACATCAATAATTAAAAACGAAGATTTTGATCTTGTAGATGGCAGGGCGCAAAATGAGTGAAAAAAGCACGCAAACAAATATTGAAACCTTATATAACAAAAGCATCATATCGCTTGAAGGTTTGCGGTGTAGTCGAGAAGAAGGCTCAAACATGATAAAGAATCAAAGCAGTAAATTGTTTTAAACCAAGACTCAGAATCCGGACCGGATATAGACAATGAGAAATGAGAAGAAAATGAATAATTGAGGTTATTTTCAAATTATATTGAACATTAAATTCAACAGATTGAGAGAGACTGCAAAGTGAGCTTGAGCTCTTCGAGGCAGCAGCCACTCGGTATAAAAAGGTAAAGGTACGGTACAGCGGGTGCAAGCACACATTGTTTAGGCCATTTTCAATTGTCGGCCCATTACAATTTTCAATCACGAATGATTGAACGCTGTTAAGGGACATAACATGACGAACAACACTTACACAAAACCCTTCGCACTTGCGTTTGTGCCGAGCGCCTGGCGCAAAAGCTGCGAATACTATTTTTAAAGTCTTTAGTATGACCCGACTGGGAATAAAACCCCAGTCTACCGGCTACCAAGTGGACGCTCTTAACCGATACACCAAGCGCCGGTATAAGTGTAAACTGCAATCGGCTCCAGCCGTGAATTGAACCAGTCGCGTGGGATGTGTGAACTGTTCGCTAAACCATGTCACAAAGAGGCCCTAGTCTATATAATGTTTTCACTAATTTACCTTTAGAGATCTATCTCTGAGAAATAAAAAAGTCTTCAGTGATTGTGTCGTCCATAGGCTAGCCTATATGCAGGCTGAGTCCTGCCCTGCTCGGAATGCATTCTTTTCACAAACAATATTTTAAAATACGAACCTTTAAATTCGCCGTAATTGAGGGAGACTGAGAAGCACGCTTTTGCTGTTCAACGCAGCCTGCGACCACCTGTTGTACTACATATATCAAACGCGATTCAATCAAGGAGTGATTTCGTCACAAAAGATCCTGCTCGAAGTACCGCTGAGGGCATGCCGTTGAACGTTTTTTCAAATTTTGCTGAGTTGGCCGAGTGGTTGGTGGGTAAAGCTGCGGAACTGGTTTCGCGGGTTCCACACTCAGCTAGGTCATTTACCATAATGCATTTACTTCACGTATATAAAAACCCAAGCTGCAATTTATGTGCCTCAAATTACAAGTAGCCTACTGTATTTACAGCTTTAATAGGAGCAACAATAATTAAGAATTCTAACGCAGCTCATAGATTTAAGAATATAACGCAATATTAAGTCATTATTCATCTAGAGAAATATTACTGTAAATTCATATAAAAAACGATGAAGTTTCTGCTGCCACAAAAAGAACCATTTTTGGACTCAAAAGAAATCAAACTTCCAGGTAACAAGAGGTGTGCAATGTGCATTATTTTAGAACAAGAAGGTTTTTCGGCTGACTGCTAAGAAAATAACCAGAGACACTCCCAAGATACCGTAAAGTGATTTGTTTTGGATAGATTACAGCAATTTTCAGGCAGATATAAGTTTTAGCAGTACAGTATAGTTTCACAATTTGTTTGCAATAAAAGCCTTATTTTGGAAAATCTGTTAAATGATGGAATGACTTTTTTTTTATCAAATCATTAATTAATTATAGGTTTAGCAGTTGAAAAAGAAGACAAACGAAATGGAGAGGAAAATCAAAAAACGGAGAAGGGAAGTTTTCCTCATTATAAGAAGGTATCAAATTACTATCTTGGATCCTGCATTGGGGAAGGATCATTCGCAAAAGTCAGAGTCGGCTTGCATTGTCCGACTAAAGAAAAAGTGAGTTCCAAAAAAGTTAGACTCATAGTTCTTGCTGTAGCAACATGAGATCTTCGCCTATTAAACTGCTTTCTTTTAACAAATAGAAGCATAATTTTTCGGTGAGACCTATCAGTTCACTCGCTGTGGTGGCCCAGTTTCATTACGTCATGCTATAACACCCGGCCGGTTGGAGTAGTGGTTAAAGACATCGCTAACCGCGCAGAAGGTCTTGGAGTTAGTTTCGAACCGGTCAAAATGTCGCCACTGCTGCAATGTTTCTTTGGAGCTGTGTGGCCAGGCGTTAAGCCGCGGAGATGGACCCCGCTACTCGCTAAACGCATCGGAATAGTGTCGCAAGTAACCACTCACCACCTGGCCAGTGTTATATACAACTAATAACAAATAGATTTTTTATATCAGGTTGCGGTAAAGGTTGTTAGCAAACAAAAAGCTCGAATGGACAGTTACACTTACATGAATCTCCACAGAGAGGGGAGACTCCTGCAGATGCTGCGTCATCCAAATATCGTTCAAATACTCGATGTTCTTGAAACTTCCAACAACTATTATCTCGTCACAGAACTTTGTACAGGAGGAGACATGATTGACGTTATTAACAAAACAGTAAGTCGCAAAATTATAATTTATAGGCCCACGCGAAGATAAAAATGTTAACTCAAAAATGGCCAAGAGAAAACCTACCGGTTCGGAGCTGTGTAGCCCAGGCGCTAAGCCGGCAAGATGGGCCCCGCCACTCGTTACCAGCCTCGGCCTAATACTGCGAGTATAATTCAGATTTGATTTGATTTGTTTTTTCAGAGCACTCTCTCAGAATCAATAGTTCGAAGATATATTACACAAATCGTTGATGCTGTTGAGTACTTACATAAGAAAAAAATCGTTCATCGGTGAGAAGTTGCATTATTTTGTAAAGTATGGGTTTTTTAAAACATTTTTAAAAATTTGATATTGGTAAACACATTACGAAAAAAGTCTCGTCAACTTTGCAATGCTCAACCAATCCAGAAAAAACTCATTCCAAACTGTGAGGCTCTTTGTTTCGTTGTTAAATGGACATTTTATTTCTTCATTATAGCAAGGCTGACAAAGCTTTTCTTAAAGTCAAAACATAAATTTGTCCCTTGCAACTTTTACATTGTGAAAAAAATGTGACTAACTTCAATTCACTACATGCAACTACACTTTTTAGTAAGAGGAAAGGGTGTCATAGCCTTTGTAGATTGGGTGTGGTGGCCATTGTAAAATTGGTGCAAAATGCTCAGTTGTTTTCGTGCATTTATTGACAAAAACACGCTGTGCATTTGCTCGGGTGGACGGTCAATGACCTTACCTGATTCAAATCGTCACTTTCAACCATTTCAAAAATGTTTCACATTCTAAATAAATAAAACGCGCTGTAAGAGTAAACAATAAATTGATGTTAAAGTGACAAAATAATAGCTTTCTTCTGTTGAGCTTGACTTAACCGAGCAAATATTATGGATATAGGCTAATGTCAGGGAAAACAACGTTTTTTCTCCATTTAATGTGACAAACAATATTAGGTTACCAACCCCCAGCTATGTTTTTAGTGTTACCAGAATGTAAGATACGCGTAGTTTGTTGAGCTAAGTAGATATGTGTCAATATGTGTAACATATGTGTCAATCAAGAAAGCCGAAAAGGGTGAAATAAAAAAATTTTTGAGTGATAATAAGCTTGACGTCCGCGGTACAAAAATGACGTGCAGAAAGCTTTTTACTCACTGGAGCGTCAAATGATGGTTTTCACGATTTTGTTCATGAACTTGAAATTGCCATGTAATTCTTGAAGCAAAGAATGCTTTTTTATTGACGATATTTAAAAAAATTTAATAGCAACATTAAAATTGGTGTGGACAATTTTACCTCCAAATTTTGACCACGTTAGTTTTCCTTGAAAGAAAAAAAGTGTCATGTATATTATTACTAGTCGTTTCTTGCCAAGTATCGCAAGTACACAAACTGCTCACGAATATAAGGTAGATACAGTAGCGAAAATGAAAACTTAGCGCTTTCGTTTTATCTTGTAATCTCTTCCAAGTCGCCAGGCGTTTCAAATGTCAAAAAACACTCTAGCGTAACCTGCTTGAATTTTTAATTACGTGGTTTTCGTTTTCTAAGAGGGCAATTTCAAAACAGCTGTCTCTACGGAAACGGAAGAATTAAAGTGGCTAGTTACCACAATCTTCTTAAATTTGCACAATTTCCCGTATTTTTGTAGAGCAAATTGGGTGTATAAATCAAACGAAGTTACACGGAAACGTTTTTGCACCTTTCATAAGCTTTGCATTATTGAAAAGCTAGTAAGAACCTACTGCTTACAGCAATGACACACAATTTCGTAGAAATCTTGAATATAATCAAATAGCAATGCAGTTGCAATTTATCGTACTTCTCAAGAAATAAAACAAGAATTAGACTAATTTTAGACTAATTAATGCCTCTTTTTTTTAGTAATTAATGCTAATTAATGCCTCTTAATGACTAATTTTAGACTAATAACAAGAATTAGACTAATTAATGCCTCTTTAAACCATGGTAAACTCTACTTCAAATTTGAATAATTTTTAGCTTTTTTGTGTTGATGTTTACCTGCCAGTTTCCGGTTATATTGTTTAATGTTGTGTTCACGCAAATCAAAACAATTTGCGCATGCAGGGGCGAAGTTAGAGGAAGAAAAGGGACAGTTGCCGCACCCCTATTTCAATCCCCAGGGTTAAGTACAGATTTACGTCCGTCTTTACCTACAGAGGAGCAACAAGGGGCAGTTTATTGCCAACATGGACCTTTTTTGTAGATATGGACCGTTGAAAACCTTGTTTTAGTAATCGACCTTTTCGACCCGACCGGAAGTACTGTTTCGCCCCCTCCCCGGAATTTCTAGCTGGCTACACCTCAGTGCGCATGCTGATTTTTAGCCGACAAATAACCATTGTAATTTACGACACAAAGTTTGCTAGCTGTTTTTTAAATCGTCTTCCTTTGTTTAAACTGGATAATATTTTTATAGAGACTTGAAAATCGAAAATATTTTACTGGATGAGGACAACAATGTCAAAGTGATTGACTTTGGATTGAGCAACGTTGTTTCCTCACAAAACAACGACATCTCCCGGTCACTAATCACGCAATGTGGAAGCCCGGCATATGCCGCTCCTGAGATTCTTGCCAAACAAAGCTATGGACCAAAAGTGGATGTTTGGTCCATGTAAGTTTCAACAAAAATAACAATGAGTATACAAATACGCGACATGGCTTAGTCTCGTTTTCATTTGCTCTCAGCGATCGATATCTCTAAAAACAGTCTTCATACATCAAAAAATGAGATGGTGCCACCCCACCTCCCACCCCTAGCTATACGCCACTGAATACCATCAACCAGTTAAAAAAGAATGGAATAGTTTATGCGGTTGTACGTTTCTCACATTCTTGTATAAAAGCCGCTGAAACAACAAGAAGTCAATTATTTTTATTTGAACTTTTGCAGAGGAGTGATTACATTCGCCTTGGTTGCTGGAAAACTCCCGTTCACGGTTGAACCTTTCAACTTGTCATTGCTTTGCAAGAAAATGCTGAGGGGAGAAATGAACCCGATACCAGCAAATCTATCATCATCTTGCAGGTAAGAAAATGCCTCAAGAACCGAATTTAATCATTATATGCTCGTGATATTACCCCGAAGCGTGTAACTAGTGGAGGAGTCATCTTCGCGGCTAAGCGCCTGGGAAACACAGCTCCAAAAAAACGTCGCAGCGGTAGCCACCCATTGACGACATCATGCCCGATTTGATTTGCCCGGGAATTGAACTCCGTTCTTCCCTCATAGAGAGGAATGCCATTACCACTGTACGCCAAATGGCTGATAAAATAACGATGAATTTTTTTGGATCTTAGTTGGAAACATGTGATAGAACAGGAACGGCGTTGAAGCAGCGCAATTTCGCTGCTGTGTTTCTGTCTATTGGTTAGTTTATTAATATTTTCATGTTGTTTATCAGGAATTTCATACAAGTGCTATTGAACCCTGACAAGAACGAAAGACCATCGATTGAAGAAGTTAAAGAATTGGAATGGCTGGCCAAGAAAACAGAAACGTCAATAGATAGTTCATCAGACGTAGCAAGGTAGTGTAATTTATGCGTCATATTTGAGACTAATGATGTAGTCCTATAACGTTAACATGGGCGAATTTATGGAAACTTAAGCGCTCAATCAGGCCCTCTAGGTTTTTAGTGGGACATACAGCACTAAATAGCCTACTCTCCAGCTGTACAAAACTGCAAGATAAGGATTTACAAGATTCTTTGCCATCCTGTAAGTCCTGAATTCTGTCCCAGTTACAGTACATACTGCTGAGACTATGGTTTCTCACAGACTTATGTACGCTTTGTGTAATCCGCAAGGGAAGACAGTTACTTGCCACTTGCCTTCTAATTAGTTTATTATCTGATTAGAGTAATCAGACCCGTAGAAGTGCGCCACAAAAATGGCAAAGCCCAGAAATGAGCATCAGCGTCGTAGCCAGCCGGAAACTTTGAGAGAGGGGGCAGGGGCTCGAGGCAAAACAGCACTTCCATCCGGTCTATCTCTCAAAAAATGTATTTAATGGGCGATGCCTAAAAAACGGTTCTTGCTGGCAATAAACTGTCCCATGTTGCCCCTCTCGGGTTAAGATAGGGGTAACTCTTCACATTAGCACTTGTTTGTAAATATTTTGAAAGAGCAACTGAACCCTTAGCTCCCTCTGGCGACGTCCTTCGTGACCAAGTAATTTTAATTAAAAACATTTCTTTTAGTGTTTTGTTTTGAAAAACCAAAATGGTCTCTCAAAATCTACTGCAACAATAATGCAGAAAACTGTTTTTCGTTAAAAAGTCAATTGACGGTTTTTCAAAATTGCTTAGTAATTGCTTAAGCCAAACCTTAAAAAACACTGATTTCTTTTATTACAGATCTTCTAAAAGCGACGAAACGACAGTATTCAACTATAATTTATACATTGATCCCTTGATTATAACAGAGATGAAGGCTTCGTTCGGCTATGAATTCGCCGATGTAGTTCGTTGTGTGCAGAGAAACAAGCCGGGTTCAATTCTCGCCATTTACCATTTGCTCAAGACGAAAAAATCAAAATGCGGTAAATTCATCAATGAAACAAGCAAATTACTTTCAATTCCAACAAGAAACGATCAAAATTTGGAAGAATGCAGGAAAAAGTTGGTTATGGATGAGAAAATCGAACATAGAAGAAAAATTCCAGATAACGCTTCAACAAAGACACCCCAAGAAAACAAAGAAAGCGAAAATGCAAAAGAGCAAAACGAAAAGCAGCTTCCTAACTCTAATAGCCAATCTGACAACATAAAAAATTCATCTTTTTCGGAACACAAACTCCTGCCAGAAACGGTGCTACTAAATAGAAAAAAGGAGGCAGAAAAGATAAAAAAGCGGAAGGATTTGGAACAGTTGATTCTAAAAGTAGCGTTAATGGCAAAATCTTCATCACAAAAAATCCAGAACAAAAGATCTGATAGTACAAATGCTCAGAGAATTGATGAAAAAATTGCTGCCAACTCCAGAAGATCTTCACTTCAAAATCAAGACGCAGACAATCATTTCCAGCCAAAGCAACCGATTCAATCACCGCAATGTCAACGGACTAATCCCAATTCACGAGTACTGAAGCCGAGAGGCACTGAACCACTTGGTAAAAAAACTGAAAGCGTGCTTCCTCTTTTGTCAAACAAAAAAGTCCATGACCACTCAGTTGATGAAAACGCTTCTTCAAAATTAAATTTGCGTCCTTTAACCAGGCGCAGAGCCTATGAGGCTAAACTTAAATCAAAACCTACGAAATTCACTGCATCCAAATTGGGTAAAAAAAACTTTCGCCAAAGCTGTGATTTTCCATCGAAAAATTACCGGATTCAAAAAGACTATTCCGAAACCAGAATATTGGAGGATATAAAACGAAACGCAGAATCTTCGGAAGACCTTGAAAAGAGTAGACGCTTGCCCGCATTAGGACCTTCTCCTAATCCACCACAATATAAAGTTTTGTCTAGTGCTGCTCGAGGGGAGCTGCACCAAAAGCATCGTATACGACATTTTGAAGACGCAAATAAGCCAACTCCTGTACTATTATCACAAAAATGGCGAAAAATATACGGCGAAAAATCCGTCGGATTTTTGACAAAATACAACAATTATGTGAAAAACTACAGCGAAAAACCTTCACCTGTAAAAAGCAAGCCGAAGAAAATTATCTCTGAACCAATTGCAAACGTGATTGCCTGCTTCGTCTCAGCAAAGCAAAGAACACACCAAAAGTCAACAAGAACTGTGCTGTGAAAAGCCATCAGTTTCGCTTCTTCAACAAATCCAAAATAATCAAGGTTTCAAACTAAACATGAAGTTCTTGACAATGGCACTCCGAACAAAAAAACTGCCCGCTCACATAGAGGGCAGTATTGATACCGTACAGGGCACTATGCATTTTCGCAGACCTGACTTTGACGTTAGCAGCTGCAGAGCTTTTTTAGAACATGATTTACCAGGGAGAATCGGGGGCTATTACTACCGCAGCCTTCCTTATTCCGGCCCTCGTCACATAAGAGTTGTTCGTTGGATGATTGAATGCAGTGGCGTAGCGAGAAGTTTCAAAAGGGGCAAAAAACTGCGTAAGTCATCAAAAGAGTCTGGCAAGTTTCAGTCAGTCAGCAACATTTGTTCTTTTTTAATGAAAGACAAAGTCAAAAGTGGGAGGGGGGCATGGCACAATGCCACCTTAAACGCGCTTCTGATTAAATACGTGATTTCTGCTATATCAGTAAGCTTGTTCTTTTCAGCACTGGATCTCTGTCGTGCAGAATATTCCTTCTGTACCAAATAAACTAAATGCGAATCACGTTTTACGAAGTCTAGTAGTCGTTTGTACAAAGTAGAAGACAACCTGAAAATAACTCAGGTCAAGATGAAGTTGGAATAAGAGAAGGAGGTACGTAGGTCTAGTTGATGGTCTACTTCGAGATTTCACCCATCCAAACACACGTCAAAAGCGACCGGCCTTTGTTATTGATATTAATACTTGCTGCAGTGTCAATTGGGTAACGTCTAGTATCAGCCCCAAGGTTCGGTTAGGGTTGTAACTGAACCGAACATTAACTAAATTTAACCCTAACCGAACCTGGGGGCTGATACTAGACGTTACCCGTGTCAATTCGCCTGCGAATCAAACACAACGGCATTGAATGGTCTAAATTGGTTATAAGTTACATTGCATAAATGGCGTAGTAGTTGGACATGATCAAATCATACTATGGGTTCGATTCCTGGACCGGTCAAATCGGACACATGTCGTCAATGGCCAGCCATCGCGGCGACGTTTCTTCGGAGCACCGGTCGGTGACGTAGCAGTAAAGACATCGCTGTCGGCGCGGGGGATCCTGAGTTCGATTCCCAAACTGATCAAATCATACACAGCGTCCACAACGGCTAGCCACCTTCGCGATGTTTCTTCGAAGTTGAGTTACCCAGGCGTCACGCCGCGGAGTTGGGCCCCGCCACTAGTAACATGCTTTTCGTAATATGGCGAGTATAATGAAGATATGATTTTTTTTAATTTCATAGCTTCAACGTGGGGTGAAAAAATACAACTTACTGAAGAAGTAACAAAAATTTATTCCGAGAAAATGCGAGCAATTGAGTCGAACTCAAAACAAACGAAATTAAAAAAAGGACAGTTCGAGAAAAACGTAGCCACCAAGAACCTGGCACAAACAAAAACTTACACAGATTGGATAAGGATAACACATACCATGAAATTAGCTCGCGTTGAACATATTTTCGCCCCCAACCTTTCAACCTTCTACCACCAACAAAAATCCTTTGCAATACTTTTAACCTTTTTATTTTCCGCAACGCATTGTAAATTGCATTTTCGTCTTAAAGGAAAAAAAGGTTAGTTTCTTAAACCGTAAAAGATCTTAAAAGCAGTGGCAGATTCAAACGAAGACGATCGCCCCTTCCTAAGATACCTACAACAGCAAGCAACTGTAAGTGCTGTCAGGGAATACTCTTTTCAATGTCAATGCATTACTAGCCAAGTACATGTTCCTCACAGTAAAACGCCCACTTCTAACAGAAATCTTGGGTTTGTCCAGCTTCGAAGACTAACGGCTAATACAATGTAAATGTACAGAACAAGCTCAAATCAGACGAAATTCGCACATGAACGAGGCAGATTACATGTGCTTGGTAAAAAAATTAATGCCTTCCTCTTATTACGGAGTGTTTAGATTTAGTGAGAGCAGCGTGGTGTTGGTGCCTTCTAGCCAACCCATGTAGCATTCAGTTCTGATTTTTTTCCTTTATCAACTACCCAGTGCTTGCTTTGTAAAAGTTTTGAGTCACAGCTGTTCGTATGGGTGAACCACTTCACACATTTTGATAACTTTTCCGCTATCGTCATAGTCTATATATCAAAACAACAATTCGTCATAGGCCTACTGTTAATAACAGCTTGGAGCACGCAAGAAAAAATCTGCGAGTTAGTTTCTCTACAAACGCGACTAATGAAAGAGGAAAAAAGCAGCTGAAAATTATGCTTAGAAGGCACTAAAAAGTTGGTATTTCCTGGGGTAAGAAGTTGTAGGTAGCCTTAATTTAAACCTACGATGGTGGGCCAATGATCTAAATGCAGTCTTTTTGAAACCGTGCAGCAATTTTAATACTATGTTGATCGCAAGGTGTTTTTCAAAAACTTTTGGTGGTCAATCTAGAAATATGACGGCGCCGAATTGTTTGATCCCGGCTTAAACATGAGGTTATCTGTCCTTGACGATAACATGGAGTCAGTTTCACTGGGTGAAAGGGCTCCACGTAAATGATCAGAAAACACTGGGGGTAGAGAAGGGGGTTGAAAATGAGGAGGTATCATAGAACGTACTCCGTTTCGGGGCATTGGAAAAAACGGATAATCTGAAAAAGAATACAAATTAACATCAAATGAAAGTTTACAAGATACTTGAAAAATGAATTTCCAACAAAGCAAAAATAAATGCGTTTTAAGCAGCGGAAGCTTGATAATGTCGAACAATAACATAACAATCTTTAATCAATTTACCAACACATTGTCAAGTACAGCATTTTCACAAATTCGCTTATTTTCACACACTATTTATAAAGCGTCTTTTTATGAAATTACCCAGTATTTCACAAATTTTCTGTATCTAACATCATAGCATATTGCGAAGTTATTTTTGGGCTTCTTCAATTAACTATATAATATGATCCAAAAACATCATCAGATGATCATTATTGTACTTGCGGTATTACGCCGAAGCGTGCAACAAGAGGCTAGTTCATCTCCGCGTATGAGCACCCGGACTACACAGCCACGACAAAAATGTTGCAGCGGTGGAGACTGTTGGCGACACTGTATCCAAATTGACCGGCTGGGAAATCGAACCCCAGACCTCCTTCACAGTTAGCGATGTCTTTAATTCTACGTCAAGCGGACGGTATAGCGAGATGATTAACGATAAAATATTCCTACAAATACGAAAATATTACTCAACGATGCGGCGCCAATTTGATATCGAACTCAGAAATGACGCAAGCATTGGGATATAAATAACAAACATCAAAGACATTCACAAAAACAAGACAAACAACACAATCTTATTGTAGCAAAATGTTGTGGTTATCATTCTTTACAATTAACTTTTATGGCACTCTTTCGCTAAGAAACATCAACAAAGTCCATTCGATAACGCTACAACCTGTTCAGAAACGACGGCTTACAGCTTACCATCAGAAGGATAATTTGTCGAAGGGGGGTCATCTGTCACACCATAACGAGGGGGATATGGGTCCGGATCCAAATTAGAAAGAGAAGGTAATGCTGGGACGGTGCTTGAAAAGGGAGTGGTGTTCCGTGGAGGCGTTGGTATCCTTGTACTTGGAGGATTATCTTCAGCACTAGAACGAGACGCCTGTCTTGTGAAATGTGAAGTTATGGAAGATTGTCTTAAAGGAGGAGTCCTTCGAGTTAAATCGTAAGTCTTCAACTGCGATGGCTCTTCATTAGACTGCCATGAACGATGATAAAAGGATGATGGATGCTGATTTGGCGATCTTGCAGGAGAGGCTCTCGTTGGAGCTTTATAAGGAGAATCTCTCCTAACTGACGAAGACACACTGGCGGGGAAATCGGAAGCCGGCGAAGAATGAGGTCCCGAGGTCGCTCTGCACGGTGAACTTCTCCCAATTGATGACGAATCGTTAGCAGGCGATTCCAACTTTGGAGATACGACGTCAGGACTGATTGAAATAGGTCTGCAACAAAAAAGTAAGTTGAGGACACACTCTTACAATTCACAGTTAAAAGTCTGTGCCCCAAGTTCGATTCTCAGCCATTCTATTTTTCATTTAAATAAATTTAGTATGAGACGAAAAAATTGCACTCGCCGAATTGTTGATAAATGCGTTCGCTCCGGCCGTGAATCAAACCCGTGGCGCAAGATCTTAACAGATGCGCACTTGTTTATTTTCAGTGGAGCACGACTGCCTAAAACTTATCTTTGAAACTTTTATGATTCGCAACAACAGACTTGGATGCGTTGCATGATCGAAACCACAGATAACTCGGTCTACTGGAAGGCAAACTAATGAAATTACCGTTTACATTGACGAGTTATTACAACAAATTGCTAATTTACTACAATCTAATGCATGCGGCAACTCAATGCTCTTTGTATAAAATTTTTGTCGCCCAGGAGCCAAAATTTTTTATTTCGACAATAATCATGATTCCACAAACTTCTAGAAATAAAGGAATCCCTTAGTCCTCTACCAAAGCAATTACAACAACTGCCGCTTTTATTTTGCACAGCAAGAAAAAAAAATTTGCCCTGCAGCCTGGGTAGCAAGCACGCAAACTCAAAGAGAGCAACTTAACCAAGCATACTGAAAAAACTAGTAACTGATTGCAAAAAAACTTCAAAAAAACCACAATAACCATATACGCACATTACTACAGCTTTTCAGAAACTAATCAAGAACGCACGGAAAATGGCATAGCAACAACAAAACGTCAATGAAAAAAAAATTGTTTGCGTTAAACATACGCAGAATCAATTTGCATAGTTGTCCCATCAGGGATTCGAACTGGAGTGCGTTCATCGTCACTTGAATCACAAGTTAGATCAATGACATCGACTTTTTTCTTTTTATCAACAGGCTTATCGTTGTACTTGCTCAAATCTGTAATTCAAACAAAGCAGTGTTAGCCAAGTTAACCTAGGTTGCGAACTCGAACTACGTCTTTTCGCCAAACTCTTAACCTGAAGTCCAAAAACTAAACTTAGCCTAAACCCAATAAAACCACTTGAACTTAGCACAAGCTAGGTAAAAATTGCTGAGCTCCAACTCGCAAAATTAAAAATAGAGAACTTGAAGGCGGCTTGCAACTCTTAGTGACCTCGATTAAAATGCTGGCGAGTTGGCAGCCGTGCAAGAAACTACGCAGCATCAACCAAACAATTTCAAAATTATCGCCCCGGTGGAATGCCAAGGCAATACCAACTCTTCGACTACAACTCGAGCAGCTGTCCCCGCAACCCCACCACGATAAGCGGGTTTAGACAAGTAGCAGTAGTAAACGCTTCCGTCGCATTTTTTGTTCACCTAAAAATTACCCAGTAAAAATCGGTGATGACTGAAGATTTCGCTGCAACCGTAAAATAGTCATTGGCATGGCCTCGCAATATGGCGCGCAAGTTATTACAGATCGTGCGTGACGGGTTCGATTCACAGCTGGGTTAGGTCACATTTGGTATATGCACCGAAACTCTGCTGACTCGTAAACCGCAAACTCACCTCGCAGTCTCCGTCAATCTGTTGAATTTTCGATCCAATTTAATTAGAAAATACCTTAGTTGTCTTTATTACTTCGTAATCGTATAGACCTAGACCAGCATTCATTACCACTCCATGTGTCCAGCTGAGTAGTTCAAAAGACCGACGGGTTTTCTGCATCACAATTGAATTCTTCATGTCATAAGCACTTGCTTTAATCATGACACCAAAAAGTGAAATTAAGATGCAGAAAGCTCGTGGGCTTTGGGAATCACTAAAACTGAACATGTGGAAAGGGGAAATAATTACCAACAACTTTTGTGGGAGTGCCAATAACAACGGTTTTCATCTTTTTCCTGGCATGATGCCAAGAACCGTCCTCTCCAAATTCGATTTCATCGCAGTTTGCTTCCGTTAGTATACCGCTAAATAACCCGTCTATTCGGAGATCTGAAAACTTTGCGGACTTGTCGCAAACGGGACAAACCCAAGTTGGTTTCCTAAAATATGGGAACAGGAGTTTACAAATACAGCTGAATTACTCAAGAAAATAGGTAACGGTATTAGCAGCTTTCTGCTGGACGCTCAACAATCAACATTATAGGAACTTAGTGTAAAAAAAACCGGCAAGTTTGCTTGTTGTGCTGTTGGGAAAGACACTTAACACGATTATCCCATTGTAGAATGGTAACGGGTAGCTGGCCACTCTTGTAAAACGCGTTGAAGCTAATTCTATCGATACTGCAGCACATAAAACCTCGATTTAATAATAATAAAGTTTGCTTTAGTATTTGAAAAAAGTACAAAGCAGCAAGGTAGACGCCGTGAAATTTTGTGTGCTCTTGCATTACGTTGAAGCAAAAAAATCAAATCTTTATTGTACTTGGGGTATTACGCAGAAGTGTGTAACGAGTGGCGGGGACCATCTCCGCTGCTTGGCGCCCGGGCAACACAGCTCCGATGGAACGTCGCAGCGGTAGCGAGCCGTTTGCAACCTCTGCCGATTTGACCGGTACGGGAATCGAACCCCAGATCTCCCGCACCGTTAGCGATGTCTTTAACCACTACTCCAACCAGCCGGTGTTAAAAAAAGAAGACAGTGGTTCGCAATCACTCAACTTACTTAATATTAAGCATTAGAAATAAATTCGCGTCAAAACATTGGAGGTGGTTGCACGTCAGAGGACGGACCGGTATCTTCATTCGCATCTTTCCTAGCTAGATACATCAAAAAAACATAAAGCAATCTCAATCAACTTCGGGATACAATAAATACGGGACGAAAATAGCTCAAGGAGGAAAATCGAAATTTCAAAAAACCTCAACAACTTCTAAATGTTTCAACAAAAATGACTTTTTCCTCCTTGCGCTATCTTAATCAAATTAGAATATACATACGACGACTTGTAGATTCGAGAGTAGGGAGGGTTCGACGATAAACTTAGAACCAAAAATATCACAGAACAGGTCAAATAAAAAAAAATTCTAGAGCGAAAATTTTGTTTTTTCGTCGAGATATTACCGTTTTTATGCAGTTTTATCAACGGATACTTTTCGATGATCGCATCATGCGTGAAACAGGTTGTTGAAAACATTTCAAGACTAGCTTTACTTATCGTACTGGAAAAAAGTTAAGAAAGATTTTTTCAAAAGCCGAAAAAACGCAAAAATGACACGTTTTCACGTTTTTTCTTTCATTGAACGTAACAAAACTTGAAACAAACACCAGGCAATCTAAGCATCTCCAACATGGTTCAAATTATAGTAGTTGCACTAGTATTGGTGTGGTAATCCTTGTTTTTAATAACTTTCTGAATACGGCTAAAGCACGGAATCTGTAAGGTTTTTGCAGACATTTTAATCAATATCTTAGCACCAAATCTCTTTGATGGTCCGCTTTAGCTCATCCAAACTTGTCGGATTCAATGTAGAAACTTTCTTTTTGATCAGTGTCCATAAATATTCAATGGGATTAAGATCAGGAGAATTTCCTGCCCATTTCTGCACTCTGACATTTTTGGTTTGAAACCAATTCGTTGACTGATTTGGCGTTATGACGTAATGTAGAGTCTTGTTGGAATGTTGAGCATCCGTGAATGTTCATGAAATTCAGTAGGTGATCATCTAGGACGCTAATGTACGTGAGGCATTCGTTGTTTGTTTTTGTGACAGGAAGTAAAGACCACCTCGGCCTTGGCTAGAAAAACACCCTCACACCATGTCAGAGTGCTCAAATGGCCAGGAAATTCTCCTAACCTTAATCCCATTGAAAATTTATGGACACTGATCAAAAAGAAAGTTTCTACATCAAATCCGACAAGTTTGGATGAGCTAAAGCGGACCATTGAAGAGATTTGATGCTAAGATATTGATCAAAATGTCTGCAAAAACCTTAGATTCCGTGCCCAGCCGCATTCAAAAAGTTATTAAAAAAACAAGGGTTATCACACCAATACTAGTGCAACTACTATAATTTGAACCATGTTGGAAATGCCTGGATTGCCTGCTGTTTGTATCAAGTTTTGTTACGTTCAATAAAAGAAAAACATAAAAACGTGTCATTTTTGCGTTTTACAAGTTTTAGAAAAAATCTTTCCTAACTTTTTTCCAGTACTGTAATATGATTGCTGACATTAATTAAATCATTGATAGGCTATAAGGTAAATCCGATCTAAATGGGGTTGAAACTTGGTCAAGCTGGTGGGGGCTTACTGGCACCACAGGTTCGAAAATGCATAATTGTGAAGATTTGGAAGTACGCAAAGCGCCTGGCTCATAAATGCAAAAAATATATAACTTTTCAGTGGAGTTTCGACTTAGGAGTTCAGTCATATGATATAATTATTATGCAATAACCACCATATTTGAATAGCGATATTGAATAGTTTATACACGAGACGCCATGAGCAACCTTTTTTCTACCGGTGCGCACATTAATTACGAAGTTTCACAGTCGCTGGAGCATTTTTATTCGTTTTGTGACTACGTCATCATGCTGCAGGACTGTGACGTAATAATAAAACAAAAAGTTCTCAAAGACATAGAAAAGTCTCATTCACTGTGACCGCACCTTAAAAAGTAGGGTAAAGTCAGTGTCTTTGAAGCAGCTAAGTCCAAAAACGAAAAAAAAAAAAATTTCCCCAGTGCTATGAATCCAATTTCTACAGATCCATCAAAATCGTGTCTCCTAAATGCCATTAAAAATTTTGGATGAAGTATTAATAATTAAATCCTACCGGGCAAATCAAAGAAACTCTTAAGCTGGTTAAGGAAACGTCTGATTCCGGGTCTTTGGCTAACTTTCGCTTAACCAAATCACGTGACAAGGATGAAGGTGCATTCCCTCGTTGTTCTAATTTCCTGACGAGGTCATCGACGTTGAGATGCTGAACTAAATTGATGGTGACTGCATAGCCTTTGGTGCTGAACTGAATACAAGAGTTTCCGTTAAAGAAATGGCAATAAAAGAGTTTATTCAATCGCGCAAACTATAAAACATAAATCATATTAAACAAAAGATTAAGCAGTTCTTAGAGGAAACTGAGAAGTGAGGTTTCGCTCTTCGAGTTAGCAATCACTTGAAGACACTGTGATCATCTGTTAGGTCATTTAATGTGTATTCGATTGGATGTTTGTTTTTTCGCAAATTTCAGTACATTTAATGGTAAGAAATAAGTACTTACAGTACTTAAAAAAATCATATTTTCATTACTTGCGGATCACGCCAAAGCGTGTAACGAATGGCAGGGCCCATCTCCGTGGCTTATCGCCTAGGCAACACAGGTAAGAAAAAACGTCGCAACATTGACAAGCCCTTAACGACACTGCGTCTGATTTGACCATCCTGGGAATCGAACCCCAGACCTCCCGCACCATCAGCGATGTCTTACCTACTACGCCAACCGGCTGACTGCAATGCCTTAAAGCTTCTTAAAGTTTGATGTTTTTAGAAGAAAAACTTTGATCAAAACCAAAACATAAAAAACAAGACCAGAGCCCAATACCTTTGAGGATTCCTTCGACCATTTTATTTCCAGTAACACGTCATCACGATTACTAAGTCGACAAAACGGTGTAATGTTTAAAGGTAGGTTCATGCGCTTGGGTTCCATTGCCATTTTTGAAGAAATTACAAAAGGCGGAAGAGGCACTGTAGATCGATCAACCTGCACAGAAAGGGGATATAAAACAATAAGATTGAGTGTCATGACAAAAACATTCAGCTTAGAGGTATGAAAACTTTAGTAGAATTTGACCAAAGATCAAGACATTTATTTTACCAAAAACTCACTAAAAGAGTCAAACACCCAAGTAAAAATCGCTTCTCTGCAGCCTTGTCCGTGGAAAAAACATCTTGACAAATAATTAGGTTGCAAACAGCTTTATGGAGGTACAAGATGTAGTGCTGTCGCTCAACAATAGAATCGGTTTCGATAACTTACTTTCACTGTTAAATTAAGAGGCAGCATATCATCTTGTGGTGTGGTAGTATTCCATACACAAAACCTAAAAACAGCAGCGTCATTCGTTACAAACAAATAAGCAAGACACATATTGAGCCAGATACCAGTCGGATGGTTACGTAGATAATTACGAAGTCCACATGTCTAAATTTCCGTGGGTTTTACGCCATGGTTTTTTATTCTAGTGTTTGCATCATCAGCAGTTAGGATGCCATAATCACTTCTAAACTATGACATCAAAAAGTCGATTATGATGTGGACGCTAGAACCGCGGGTCTAAACCCACTAAAATTGGACATATGGACAGGGGAAATGCGTGCGCTTTTGAGCTGCTGGACTCTTGTTCGATTACCAGTCAGGCCAAACTCAGAAACAGCCTTCCTGCACCAACAAGCAAGCTGGCAAACCGTGAGCATTAACTTTAACAAAAATCACATTGTTACAATTTACACAGTACGCCTTGATTCCACGCCACCCTCATAAAAATTTATTTGAAATATTACCTCAGTTGTATTTGCACACCGTATTTCAAAGCATCTTTTGAGTCTCTCGTTATTCCAGATTTTACTTTTAACGCTTGTTGTTGAGTGACACAGAATTTCAAAGACGAATCCTGCATCTGGCGAGACGACTTTGGCACTGAGAACAATTAAAAAAAAAACAACTTAAGACTAATGGTTAGTAAGCAAATACCAGAGGATTGGCGTAGTGTTGAGACATCGGGAGGTCTGGGGTCTGATTGCCAGTCCGGTCCAATTGGACAGAGTGTCGCCAATGGCTCGCCACCACTGCGAAGTTTCCTAAAACAGGGTTCCCACACAATTTTAAAAATCAAATTCCATGACTTTCCATGATTTTTCTCATGACTTTCCATGACTTTTTTATGACTTTTTTTATGAGGTTTTACAACAATTATTGCACCTTTTTCACGTTATTTTGTGTAAGCAATGCTCCACGTATGTGGATTTTGTGGAAGTAATTATTTTTCAGTGGAAATGAAACCAAACTCGGGTGTTGCGACTTCAAAGAGAGCAGGAAGTCGAAGGAATAAAAATCTGACTGCTTTCATATCCCTGATGCATACTCCTCACATTTGCATAAAAAACTTGTGCAATCAACCATGATTTAACTCTTGTAAACTTGCTCGTTGCTTATTAGCAGTGTAGCAAGTGAATTAAACCAACAAACATTACTAGCTACAGTACATTTATCTGAATTACATCAAGTTTATTGTTCAACTATTGGACCCAATATTGTAAACAACTAAAACTCATAAAGACTGCAAAAAGTGATGTAGATGACTGCGACAATAGTCTCAAGAAGAGGGTCGATTAATTATGTTGCTCCGTTATTTTCAACCACTGTTCAGCGGTACACTAGTGTTAAAATGTCATTGGCGTGCCGCAGGATTTTGCATTTATAAGTATGCAAAGACGTTTCCGTCTCATAGCATGACGTGCTTGAGTAAACTATGCAAGGTCACAGCTACACAGCTGATTATGCGTACAACAGAAAAACGATATTAATGTAAAGTTGTCAAAAATACGTAAATACTATTGCCATGCTATAGTTGCTGTTGCAACCAGTGTTATCTCTAGAGTAAGAAATTAGAGAAAAATGCGAAATTTTTGGGCAAATTTTACAGATTTTAAAGCAGAAATTAATAGGGCCTTAACAAAATGCAAAACTGAAAAACTTGACAAAAAAACTTGAATATTTTAATGCAAGACAGTAGCTTGTATCTTGGAAAAGCAAATTTAATGCAAAAAATTTGTAAAAGGAGTCCTGAAAGTAGTGAAATCTTTGGGCAAAAATTTCAATGAATTTATCATTTGGGCAAATTCGCACTAGTCAAAATCCTAGAGGGAACACTGGTTGCAACGTGGCCTGTGCTGAGTGTGCATGGTGGTGACAATGGTCAGCGTGCACAAAGTCAAAATTAACTAAGCTAAACAAAATTCATTGATCGAATTATTTCAAAGTTTGAGGAAGAACAAAGAAGATTGCAGTGTTATTGTTTCAAAATGATCTGTGTTTTTAAACACCAACCCTCGCCTTTCAGATAGCTGCTTGAGAGCAGGTTCAGGTTCATTTTAAAACATAGCATAATCTTGCTTTTGAGAAACAATTTATCCAGCAGTATAACAGTTTTTCCTTTTCTTTGAGCTTTGTAAAACTTTAGTTACTAGCTGGTAGAATTCGTATAGCCTATAACTATTGCTATACTTGTACAGCATTGCACTGTGTTGAAACAACGCTTGATTTTAAATGCACTGAGCACTCTCTTTAATAACAATACTAATGGGAGTAGTTTTGCCTATGCACTGCATTGCGTTTGTTTGTAAGCGTGTTCTTACGTGGCATGGCACACCAACCCAGATTCTCACAATTAACAATCTTTGTCCTACTTCGAGCGTCTTTCTTCCAACAGTGCTACATCAGAGACCATGCATGTTCTCACAGCAGAATGTCAGCGTGACTGCTTCCTCCACATACCGCTCGGTGTCGCTGCTATGCCTCCAGCAATCCCATGCCCCCCTGCAAGCTCCTGGTTTAAGCCGAATAGCGAAAGACTCAAACAGCGAAAAATTACCTCGTCCTCAGTCCAGAGTGAACAAGGCCTATTAGTTAAGTGAAAAACGTTACCAATACGATAACTTGTAAGTGTCTTCAGAATAAAAAAATTATTTTAAAAAAATTTTTTGGCAAAATTTTCGAACAACTTTTAGACTAAATTTTTTTCCATGACTTTCAACTTTTTGCAAGTTTTCCATGATTTTCCAGGAAAATTTTTTTTCCAGGATTTTCCATGACCGTGGGAACCCTGCTAAAAGTTGTGCTTCCCACACGCTACGCCGCGGAGATGAGCCCCGCCACTCGTTACGTTTAGGCGTAATACCGCCAGTATAATGATGATTTGATTTTTGATTCGTACTAGTCACCACGCCACTGAACAAAGAAACGACAACTTCCAAAGACTCTCACTTATTCGTGTTGCTGGTAAAATCTCGGATATGTGCTCAAAAAACGTCAATGGATTAAATTCTGGAACATCTTCTCGGCGTTGCAATGGATAGTCGTTACGTTGTGGAGGAATAGCGGGCTTTGGTAGGGCTTGGTTTGATTCTCTGTTGAAAACAGCAGCAGTTGCAACTGGTGAACTTTGAAACAACACACAAAAAAGTTGAAACAGAACAAGTTTTGTCAACAACAATACAGCTACAACCGCAATATACTTGCACATGCTAACGAACAACATCAGCCAGTGAAGGTAAGGCTATTGGCAGTAGGACACGCTACATAGTCGCCCACTCAGCCTCTCCGACGGGAAACAGATATATAATGTGACAAATGCTTATGTTGGCGATGAATTCGAACCTATTACCCCAAAAGTAAGATGTCACAACTGAAAAAGATCAGCATTTTCTATTAAAAACGAGCATTGCACAAAGTTGTGAACCTCAACATACTTCTATTATTTTATGAAACATCGCTAAAAAATTGCTTCTAATGATTAAAGTGATACACTTTTTATGGAGTTAAAAAAAATCTGCAAGCAACTAGTTTTTTAATATTCAACTTACTGATCAAAAAGAAAAGCATACTGCTTTCGAACATCTTGTGCATATCCCGGATATCTCTCCCCATAAAGCTCAACTATTTTGGCAAGAATCTGCAAAAGCAGCTCATTTAAACAAAATATTTATTTTTCAAAGCAAAACATTTAAAGCCTATTGATCAATTGCTCCCAATTGATCTCAATGGGTATCTAACAATCTTTTAAATGGTGCAACAGAACAAGCAGGAAAGTATGCTGGTATGATTAGTACAAGCATATTAAGCAACCAAAAAGCTACATGTTTAATAGCATATTCTTACCAAAAGTCAAAACCTTGCATAGAAACTGCTCCCTCAAGCCCAGTCTAGACTGTGCAAATTTTCAGCGTTTTAGCAGCTCCATCGTTTTCCTCTGAAATATTTCTAGTCATAAGCAAGTGAGCAGTTTGCTTCGACAAAATCATAATGAAACAAAAGTTGGCAAACTAAAGTCTGAGTCTTCAAGCTTAAGTGCTAGCGGTAAGCAGATAGTAGATAAATAGGCCTAAATTCTTCAAAGAAATTTAGTATTTAAATCCTTAAATAAGCAATTCTAATATCTCACCCTATTATTGCAAGCAGAAGACTTCAACAGTTGCAATGCTCTGGTCATCAGATCATTTTTCAGACCAGACTTGCTCAAACCAGCAAACCCAAGTAAAACTGCAAGTTCGTGTCTACGGAAGCACATGATCATATTCTGCCAATGTAAACAAAAAACTTTTACAAAAGCATATATTATATAACTTTTAATATCAGTACGGTAATTACTACATTAGTTGACTGGTTGATACAAAAACACAACACCATTCAGCAGTTCTGTAAAATAAGCTTAACTGAACTAATTCAACAGTAATGTGTACCGGGTACCCAAAAAATGCAAAACAACAAAAATATCGACACAATTTGCAATATAAAATAAGTAGGCTACACATTGTGTAGGCTATTGACACCAAAAAACATATGGCAGAGTCTAGAGCATCGGCCAAGTTTCCACTACCAAAACGCTGCAGCATCGAACTGCTTGATTGTTTCTATACATGACGTTGCTGTCACGCTGGGCCAGTTTCCATTGTCAAAACGCTGCTGCACTGGACTTGGCCCACTGCTTGTTTGTTTTTATAAAAAGTTTGCCAGTGCTTTAGACTCTTCCAAAATATATACGCCTAGGTTAATAAATTTATCACTACCAACGCAGGGCAAATTTTTAGCACAGTTTTTGATGATTGATGTTGTATTTAACATGACACCATACAATTAACTCAAATTAAAGTTTAATCAAAAATATATATTCGTGTATAATGTCAGAATACAAATTAAACAACTAAACCACCAGTTTAACAATCTGCGAAACTAAAAAGTGTAATCTGCTAATTGCATTCCAGATTTCAATACCTTCATTTCCATGATGTCTAGATTAAGATGAGAATGGTTCATTTTCCAATGTCGTCAAATCAAAAGCTTCAAAATGATATACCACTAATATTGGTCGACTGGAAGGTTGGAATCAACCGTGTTTGCATGTATATACCAGTTGAGGAATTCAAAAAGTCAATAGGCCTATATATGCGATTTTTTGAGACTTGTGTAGATTAACAAAAATTAAAATGGTTGCATCAGAACAATCATGGAAAACATCATGAGCAGAGGATGTACCGGTACTAATCAATATCCTAGACTGAACAAGTATTTTTGTGAACTACCGGTAATGGTGCAAGATTACCAGTACTGTAGAACAATCAGACAATTGTAGCACAGCATTTTCCAGCATAAACACAAATTTATTCAACTTGGCTAATCTGAATAAAGTAACAGAGGATTACGGTACCAACTATAGACTGTTAAAACAAAATACTATGCAGTATCAAAGAGTAATGAAGACAGAAAATCGAGCGTTTGCTACTGCAATCACTTAAATCTGAATAAGTAGTCTACCAGTTAGGAGGTACCAATACATCTACGTGCCCAGGTGCTTTGGATCTCATCTAACTAGTATAACAAGCTGTGCAGAATTGCACCACCAGTACAAATAACTGAAACAGCAGTACTAGTATATATACACTGGTATATATTCAACAGTTTTGTGGGTTCCAACTGATATGTACTGGTAGGCCTACCGCACAACACAGCCATTAAGATTTAAGCAACATTACCCTGCTGCCTGCTGGTACAGCGCAGCAGGGATGGGAAAAATCGATTGTAATCGATATTCCATTGCGATATTCTTTCCTTTTTGTTCATCAAATGCACTGGAGCCTTCACTTTTTTGAATGAGTATCAAACATGGCCTTGTCTTTACTTTTTTTTTCCACGCAATTCGATATTCCATATTCAGTTCTTTTTGTCCAGGTTACTTTATCTCTATTTCGTAAATTTAAAATAATTGTCAATATGTCAAATGTCATTACCTTGTTTTTGCTCATAATTTTTTTTTGTACCAAAAAAAAACAAAAAAAAAATTTTTAATTGCAAAGTTGCTTCGCATATACTATGTTCATCGTTTGTCTGTAAATTACCGCATGAATGTGAGAACATCACAAAAAATGCTTGGCGTACACTGCTAAATGCTCAGTGTAATATCAAATATTGATTACAATATTCTTTACTTTTTGGTGAAATATTGAATATTGATAATTTCTTTACTTTTTTGGGTATTGATTCCCAACCTTGGTACAGCATATGTAGGAAACAAGCAGAAAAACCTAGCCAGAGCATGATAGGGTTACAGGTACTTTTTCTGTAACTGTTATCGCACACTTACCCTATCCACTTGTTCAATTTATGTGGATTTGTTGCTGTGGGCTTCCTGCAACACAATTACTGATTAAATTTTTGATGTCATAATTTAAAAGTGATTATGACATCAATCGCACGTCAATGTGGGCTTTACCAGGTTTACTGCTTTAAGCCCACATATATAAATTCAACATAAAGACAGAGGAAGGTACTCTGTTCATTTGTCCAATTTAGTCTAAGTGCTTTCTGCATAACAATTAAATTTCTGAGGTCATAATCTGATAATCACGTTTTTCCATTGTTACCGGTACATCAAAAATTTGATTATATTCCAGTATAATGCAGAAAGCCCGTGAGGATTTAGCCCACTTAAATTGGACATGTGGACAGTTGACAGGGTGTAGTCTAGTCTAGTCTCTCAAGAGTCTACTCCACAGTTTACAATAATTTTCTAAAACTGGAAAGCTTGCGCAATAGACCTATCCAAGCCACTAGCAGCGCTCGCATAGCAACGGCAACTACAGTGAAAACAAATTGCACTAATACCTGCAGCATTGCTTAAATCAATGCACTGACTGACTGCAAGCTGTGAGATGCGACGGCTCTGAGCGAAAAGTTTGTTGCCTAATTTCGTTCTTGTTACACCAAACTTTTTTCCTATCACAAACTTATCTGCAAAGTGCATATAAATTCATGAAATGTAGGCTTAATTTCAAATTACTTCGGCATGCATTAGACAGAATTGCAGAAACAGGTGCCGATTTTCAATTGATTTCCTGATAAGCAAAACATTATTTTGCATGTTAACCGTCCGTTAGCTCAGTTGCTAAGCGTACGCTATCGGTGCGGGAGGTCTGGGGTTCGATTACAATATCTACACAGTGTCGCCAATGACTCGCCGCCGTTGCGACGTTTCTTCGGAGCTGTGTTGCCCAGGCGCTAAGCCGCAGAGATGGGCCCCACAACTCGTTACACGCTTCGGCGTAATACGGCGAGTATAATGAAGATTTGATTTGATTTATTTTGCATGTTCACCAGTGACCATGACCATGAGTACCATCAGATTTATTAGAGCTACGCAATCAATAAGGGAAAGCACGTTAACTTTTGGTGTACTGCCAAAATACTAAGAAAGCCAGTTGCAAAACACACAGCCACATACGCCTTCACTTTTTTGAATGAGTATCAAACATGGCTTCACTTTCTTGAATGAGTATCGAACATGCCTTGTGGTTAACTTTTGGTGTACTGCCAAAATACTAAGAAAGCCAGTTGCAAAACACACAGCCACATACGCGCAAGGTTAAGCTACTGGGATCGGAATCGCTTTCAATCAATGTGAAAGAAAGCAGAGAGAAGCCCAGCCTGACCAATAAATTAGTGAGGTAGCCTAGTAAATTGATAGTTTTGTTTCAAAACCAAATTTTGATTGGTATAGGCCTTAAGACCAAAAGGTTCAGAACTTCAAAAAAGTTAATTAAGACGATCAAAATGTCTTGAAGATAGTTGATATATTAACGATTCTGTGCAGCAGATAGAAAAAGTAGGATATCGAACAGCAAGTATCGTTGAGATTAAAACGGTGACAGAGAGAAGTTTCAACTGGGCCCCAGATATCTTAACTAGAACCAAAACCAGGCATAGGGAGAGGGACTTCGTCGTTTGTCCTCTCCCGCTATGAGAAAATCAGTTAATATGTGCAAGGTATGCCAATACATTAACAATTATAATTTGCACTTACTCCCAAAATATTTTTCACCCTCCTAAGCATCTGCTTCTACTGTAATTGCAGTTGGAAAAAGGTTACAGTTTAAATTTACTTTTAGGCGTTGGGAATATTTAGTCGTAAGTTACATATCTAGTTAAAAACGAGTTCTGTGAATATATGCATAGGTTATATTGCTTTACTTCATAAACTTTTTTGCTCTGAAATACCCACAAGTGTATCAATATTTAATAGAATCACCAGGCAATTTTACTTGAGAATCTATGGCTTACCGAAATAGCTTGAAAGCATAATTCCATTTATTCATAAGTGGATGGGTCAGAACTATTTATCACCTTGATATTAGTGATAACGATAATACCCTGATGAAAACTGACATAATATCCTCACAACCCGTCAATGCTACCCCGCATGTACCACGGGTAGCACCAAGTAACAAGCAAGGCACTGTCTTATGTGCGCACAGCTCAATGCTCATGCATGGCGGGTTTAACAGAAACTTGCAGTCATACCACAGGTCTTCTGTTTAAAATAGAAGCAGTCGTTTGCATCGAATATACAAAAACTGCTTGTACAGATGAAGCTTGTCAGTAGAACATAAATTTTGTAAAAAAAGTTGAACTAGCTGAAATTAGCGATATTGAATTTTACTCTGCAGCTATGGTGTAACGTTATCGCATAAATAAAAGTAAACGCCACGACATCGAATTTACACCTACCAGCAACAACAGCGAAGCACAGCAGAATCAGTTTGTTAAAAACTTGTGCAAGCTCAAATCACCCCCTTTCCCCCTTGTACTGCAGACTTTTTGTCAACACCATAATTCTTTTATTCCAAAATACAAACCTCTACCGAGAGCCAAATTTCCCGTAAATTTACAAACATTTTACCACAAATCAAACAATAAAAAATATGCAGCGGCATGTTTATGCTTATTGCTCAGAGATTGGCATTTATCGAGATAATTTATTACCTATTATTATCATTTATTAAAATAATGTTGATTTATTGATTACTGATTTTTCACTTTTGCGATATATTTGTTTTCGCCAGAAAATTATTGCGATAAACGATTCTTCATGCACGCAGTGTTCAGAGATAAAGAGATGGCGCTATGAAAAACAGAAAAAAAGGACCTTGTCCATAAGCTCTTGTAGCAATCAAAAAATCTCTCTTTGTTTTATTCCATGCAAAGCCAGAGTCTATCAGTCTGTGAACTGCTCTCTCTTTTTAAATAATCTAAAAAAACATTTTTGCAATTTGACTTACAAAAAACTTCATCAAACACATTGAAAATTTACCACAACAATTATTGTATTTTACGGACCATAAGGCGCACCTAAAATCTTTTTTTTTTTTGCGAAAATTGATCGTGCGCCTTATAAGCCGGTGCGCCTAATGTATGAACCAGGTAGTGCTTTATTGCCTACACTCAAAACTAGTACCGGTACTATTGTTATAAAAACAAAGTGCTGTCTTACGCAATAAACTGCGGTAAAAAACAAGCGGGAAAACCTGTGCGTCTTATAGCCCGGTGCGTCTTATGTATGAACAAAAATAGAATTTAACCAGTTTATTGACAGCGCGCCTTATAATCCGGAGCACCTTATGGTTCGTAAAATACGGTATCGGAAAATTTATCAGCAATAATTTATCGATTACCAATATCGCTTGAAGAAATTGAGATTCAGCAGTTATCGGTATCGCCCAGGGCTTTTGAAATTATCGATTTATTGTTATCTCTTTAGTTCATGTTTATCGCACTTATCTCTGTTTATACTAACTGAACTAAAAGAACAGTTGACCCTGCAAGCGCGGTACCGTACTGCATAATACCGGTAGATAACAGTGTTACAAGCTTTTTACACCAGGAAACACTACAATTGCCAAACACTTCAAGTATATATAAATGCTAAATTACCGTACTTGAAAAATTGTTGAATGTATCGTATACTGGTACATGCAAGATTTCGAAAATACACTGTTGGTAATAATATGCGCAGTTATTGAATAGGCTACTGAGGTAAACACATCATACTGCGTTACTACAGCATTAGCAGATTAGGTAAATCAATTGACACAGCAACAATACATTTGGCAGTGTGCACAAAAACTTACAGTGTGATAAAAATCATGAATAGAAGCATAAAGTAATATCAAAGACAATCAGTATCAAACTTTAATGGATTACCAGCACCATTGCACCACAATTTGTCTAGTTGATTTAGCCTACCGGTAGCTAGTCTATAGACCTATCCGGAGTGACGTCATCGCGTGTGTTGCGGCCAAGCTGCAGTGAAAACAAAGGTGAAAGAAAAAAGGCAAAGCACACTTCACTGCAGTACCAGTAAGCAATGCAGATACTTGCAAAGAGCCCAGCATTAATACATCCGTCTCTTGTCCATAGGTTAGGAGTTTGATGCCCACAGTTGTACCTAAATCTGTTACTGCAGGTGTAGTACCTAAACTGCTAAAAGCCACCTCTGGCAAAGGTTATGTGCTTAATTAATTAATGTTAGTTACGTATATGGTACCGGTAAGTAAAGGTAAAGGGCTGCTGCTTGAACACTGTCAACACTTAGTGTGTTTTCGCTAATCTGGTCGTGCAACCTTGCATACTTAACGTAACTCTGTAACTTGCATGTCTCAAAGCTTTTTCGCATTTTGCTGCGCATTCCTGTTTCTATGTCACTATATTTTAATGTGTTATTTTGGTTAGTAATGTGGGCATATAAAATAAAAGTCTTGATTGATTGATTGCCGTAGCTGGGTCTGTAAGAGCATGTAAATACCTCACTTAATGTTAAAATTGTCCTGTGTTGGTACTTAATTTGTGTTCCTCCTGTTTAAAAAAAAGAAAGAAAATTGAGCTTAGTACAGGTAGTACACGGTGTATGGAGCTGTGGAGGTGTTAACAGAATTATTGACAACCATACTTTTTAAGTTGACTATTTTGACCTGTAGACTAGCTGACTAGTCTCCGCTGTACCATAAACAGCTGTATAGCCACTATGTCAGCGACATGGCCTAGTGGTACCGCGCGCAGGTGACAGATCCTATGTGACGAGTTTAATTCGCGGCTGGAGCCGATCGCAATTGACATATATAACGGGTGGCTGCTGACTCGAAGAGCGTAAGCTCACTTCGCAGTCTCCCTCAATTACCGTTGAATTTTCTGTTCAATGTCCACATACTGAAATATGCAGTAGGCTACACCGGTACAACTAGGCTAGTGCAAAATTTTTTGCAGCTACTGATACATGCTTAATAGTGGGTTAGATCTAGTTTCAGCCCCTATTGCCCCAAGTTTGACTAGGGTTAGGATTGGTCTGTTGGTTAGGATTAGGTTTGGTTAGGATTAAGTTCAGTTAGGTTAAATTTAGTTAGAGTTAGGTTTGGTTAGGGCTAGATTTGGTTAGGGTCAGTAGTAGTATTCTTTATTTGCCTGCACAGGTGACAACGAAAATAGAGCACAACATTCAATATGGAAAAAAAAAATTCAAAACATTGTGCGAAGGCTAGGAAGCATCGAGCAACCGTTAGGTTTTCCAGTCAGATGCTTCCTAACATGCGCAGCACGAAAAACATGAAGATTTACATGATACGATGTAGGGCATAGAGGCTTTCAATTAAATGATACTATGAAATACGCAGTAACAACAAACGATAATGAAAACGACAAAAAACTACAAAAACCAAAAGAGTTCAGGGGGAAAAGGCAAAGCGAAAGACATTTGGGTTGCTAGGTCGGTGTGTGGTTATCAGATCAAGTCAGAAAAACAATTACCGGTAACAATTATAGTTATCTAGTAATTTCAATTTCAATTTCTTTTTGAAAATTCAGGTTATAGGTTAGGTTAATGTTGGCAGACAGAAATAGCGTGGGGGCTTATTCTAGATGAGACCCCTTAACAGCTTAATAGCTACCCAGTATCGGTACTGTAATTTAAGCGATGTCTAAGATAAAATAAGTTAATTAACCCTAACAAAAAATCGACCAACATAGGAATAACTGAAAGTTGTTTTAACAATTAAACTGTAGGCTACCGCTAGTCTAGTCTAAATCACCACCTTCTTTTTCTTTCCAAATTGCGTTTCACACTGTACAGTGCTGGTACAGGTACCAGTACACTTCCAGAGCTCTACCGGTACCTAGCCAAAAACTCTCTCCTCTGACATTGCTTTTTGAACGTCTTCTGCTGTCAAATTTTTAACTTTCACCTATAACACAGCCGCAAGGTGATAAGAAACATCTCTATTTTTCCTCAATTCTTTTCATTGTTCAACAAATTTGAACCAGTTTCATTTCCTTTCAAAATCAAAATAAAAGTGTATACCTATTCTTTACGCTCCATTAATTATGTAAAAAAATTTTTGGAGGGAAAGAAAGCTGAATCCGCAAACCAGAGGTGTACGGAGTCGCGTTTTTCGGATTCCTGCTCCTGTTTTGACCAACCAGATTCCTGATCCTGCTCTTGGTCAATGACTACTTTTTATACTCCTGCTCCTGTTCGACTCCTGTTTTTACGCAAAAGTGTCTGTTTACGAAGGGTGAAATTCTGCACTAACCCAATCACTTCAAAATAGTGAGGTATATAATAAAAATAATAATAACTAAGGAGTTATAATAAAAAACTGAACTTGAAAAAACAGATCGACGAGGAAGACTAGGTATTATATGAGCTTGCGCTCTTCAAGTCAACAGCCACACAATCATGTGTGAAATGTGGTCGGCCAAGTCGTGATTTGAACCCGTGATGTTTGGTTTCAAAGCCCAACGCCGATTCTGCTCAGCCATGTCACTTGATGATGGTTCAGTACGTAAAAATCAAACTAACAAAATACTGGCAATTACTTTTCCAATCATTAGCAAAACATGGTCATTTCTAAAACTATTGGCTACACAAACAAAGCAATTTACCGTAACTCTAGCAGCAACAAAAAATTTTATGCAATTACCCAGTAACTTTCAAACTTTCTGGCAAACTTGTGGGTTGTGCAAAACTTGAATTTAGAACTTTTGGCGTACGTACATTGACGAAATGTTGGTTCAGTAGCTGCTGGACTAAGTCAGCGTATCTGCAATCCACAAAGGCTTACTGCAAGACTGCTTTGTCTGTTTGTAGTCTGCATTAAAACACTAAACTGCGGTACACCAATAATTCCACATCGCTTAGCTGACTACCCATAGTACTAGAGTACCCCTTCTTACCTAAACCATACACAGACATAATTAGTCGGTTAGATTAGGCCTGCCGCGTGTGGTCCATCGTCTGGTACTACCCGCATCTAAATATTTTTGATTCAGTTTATCAGTTTATTTGCCAAGTGATTGCATTATGCTGCTAACATCAGAAGAACTTGTTCTACTAAACTTGTTTTGTTTTTAGGTATACTATGACTGCTCTGCAAGATGCAAAATATGGGCTGTAATTATCTATCAATACCGATATGTTGGTAGAATTAAACTGCACAAAACAAGCAAATTATCAGAACCAAATTATGGCAAATTTTGAACAAATATCACAAGAATGCGGTAATTTTTCACAACGGATCCTGCTCCTGCAACAATTGGAAACTTACGACTTCGGTCCGGCTCTGGTTCCGGCTGAAACATTGAAACTCCTGCCAGAGTCGATTCCGGTACTACGGTTTGTATACATCTCTGCCGCAAACCAATGTCCTGTCCGTATGCTTTGCTGAAATCTTGGTAGAGGTCGAAACCGGGTAGAAACAAAGAATCCATGGTTGAACGAAAACCTTAGATCCTACAACTTACATCAACAATGTTGGTAGTGAAGTTTTCATTTATTAGCCACGAAATAATAAACAACATGAACACAAAAAATAGCGGTGTTAGATATAAGGAAACTGATAACAATGACAAAACTATATACATAAAAACGTGCGTTACGCTATAGAAATACAAATACAATACAGCATATTTACAAGTTAGCACGGCCGCTGCGCTTAAGATTAATAAGATTAACGAATACTAATTACAAAATTACCATGATTAACACCTAAAAATTAATAAGATGACTTAGGAAAAATCAATGTCGGAAGCACAGACCCCGAAATGCAAGCTCGATGGGGTCACATAATAAATCCCCCTTTGCTAAAATCTCTTTCGACTAGGGTTGATGATGCTACAACAGTTAGCACCCGATGAGCTAAACAGCTCAGTTTGGGCAGAAAATTAATTATTTTACTCACAATCTTAGGCTGCAACGTAAAAGTTTTCGATTCTGTTATCAACTAATGATGGAGTCAAGTTTTGATGGTCGAGAGTCGAGACCGAGACTTCAACAAAACAAAAACAAAAAAATTCGAGACCAAGACCCAAGGCTTGAAAATATTTTTGAGCCCGAGCAGAGGCGTCGTGTAGCCAAAAAGTTTGGAGGGGCCCGAGTAACAACTTAAACAGCAGATATTGATCATTTGCAACCTTTATAAAAGCCATATTTAGCGTTGAGTAACATCACGAAAAAAGGAAATTAGGAAAAGATGCCAAAGAGCAAACCTTCACTCATCATCCAAGTCAAGTCTTCATTGCCAACGCTTCCTGTGTGATGTCTCCGTTTATCGACGTGCTGTGTCCCCTTCCCCAATCGTCAATAACGTCAATCAGCAGTTTTCGTTTTGTTGGATTCCATGCACTGAGGATTTCCTTTTTCCCTCCAAACACGTTCATTTTTAATAATAAGAAAACTCTGAATAAATTCCACTGCTCTTTTTCTTTGCTAATCATAGACTCAATTTTGACTAATGTGTGTCATTTATCTAATCAGGGGCGCCTGGAGAAATTTCGGGCCGAGGGGCAAAAATTTCGTTTGGGCCCCTTGGTCAGTGGTGCTCCAAAATCAAGCGATGAGCAAAAGAAAAGGTCATAGCGTCCACAGATGTTCAAATTTCGGCCCGAAATCAAAAAAACATTATCGCCTGTGGCAAAGCTAGAAACTTTAAAAGGAGGGGGTCATAATTTTCACATTTTTTTCAAGCGTATTTTTTTTTCGGCAGAACAAATTTGAAGCTGATTGAGAAAAACAAAAGGGGGCATGCTCCTCCGGAAAATTTTTGAAAATTTACGCTGTAATGGCTATTTTAGTGCTTTTTGAATAATTTCAGGCAAATTTTGTTCGAATTTTTTGACCCTTGTATTGAGTGCTTCGTCAAATATGACGCATTTTGTTCGCACATTTTCAATTATGCGTGCTTAAGGCGTAAGGCTTATTGCTATCAAAGAGGATCAAAATTATGGAAAAATTGTATACATCAAAAACATGTTTGAAAATGGCTGGTGGGAGGATGCATACCCCTCATCCTACCCCCCTTGATCCGGCCCTGGCCATAAGCTACGGAAATCATTGAAAGAGTATGGCATATTTCAGTCACTTGGCACCATTGGTTTTGTTATTTTTTACTAAAAAGCAGAGTCAAAAGGGAGGGGGGTGCATGGCACAATTGCACCCCCTAAATACACTAGTGGCGTCCGTATGCCGTAGTTTTGCATTCTATCTTGACAATTCTGAACCCAGGGCCCCTCTGTGTTTCCGGGCCCCCGGGCGATGACCCCTTCTGCCCCCCCCTATCGGCGTGCCTGTATCTAATCATGGGTTCCTTGTAGGTCTGTTCGGTCTCTTCAAGCTTCCCTAATTATGTTACCTCCACTAACTCTTGAGTGGCTTTAACTTTCACAAATTTCCTTCTGTTAAGCTTCAAGGTTGGTTGTTTATGTCTCTATAACCTGTATACTCCATAGACGTTCTTTGTGATGTGTCTATCATCCTCTCATCATCTTTTGCTCTGGTCGTGCGGGAAGAGGTTTTTAATTATGTTTAGTTGATTTAAAATGTGCTTTGGTTGATAAGTAATGACAAAGTTTAAAATAACTACTGCATTGCTGCGTGTTGTACTATATTAAAATCAGTATTAGGCAAAATCTTATCGAATTCTCTGAAAGTAGTCTAATCTAAAATCTTATCTTTAATCTGAAAAACTCAATAATCTGATTACCCTTGTGGTACTAAAAGCAAACTTTTTATTGTACCGTACTGGTGTTGCAGGGAGCAGCAAAACTCGCTGTTTTTATCGTGTAAATAGTTTGTGTTACGCTTTTGCTTTGTATCGTTTTGTTGTACATCATGATCTTGACCAGATGCAAATGACGCATATGTCTTGTCCACTTGTCTTATTTCTGGTTACTGCGTCGCAGAGGAGTTTTAGTGAGGCGATCACTACTGTGTTTAATGTGTTTGTGTCGTCGGGGGGTAGGTTGGTTGTGATGCTGAGAGTGGAACTTGGAACTATGGGTTGCATATGTGGAAGGGGTAATACCACGGTAAGCTGACTCCCATTTGAAATCTGACAAACGCGCTCTTTTAAATTACGTTCCCCAATAACCTATGTTCTGTGATGTAAGCAGGGGAAAACAATGCGAATTTCTCTCTTTCAGTTCGATTGCTGCCTCTGCCAAATGTATTAGACTTATACCGTATGTAATCTCATTACAAACGAGAGTAATTCATGCAATTTTTGTTTGCATCTGGTCAGGTTTCTGTTTTCGGCGATATCTGTCAACAGCGTATAGGGGCAAGTTTGCATTATTATTATTTTATTTATTTTTCTGCATACTCCCTTTCACTGTTGACGCTGAAGGCGGAAACTTTGTTCAGTTTGTTTATTCTTTGCTTTGCTTTTTTCGTGAGGGTGCGATCACACTGACTGGGATGCTGGGGCCTTTGTGGGGTTGTGCGGCTTTATCTGGTAGCATCATCGCATCTGTGTTGATGCGGTGTTGGAATGGGATGGGTCTGCGCGGCGTTTCGAGGGTCTCGGCGCCTCAGTTGGTGTGTTCGGGCCTTTATTCTGCAGGTGATTCTCTTTTTCCTCTTTTTTTTTTTTTTTTTACGTGTCACGACCATGGGTGTTGTTCTTGTTTTTGTGTGTGTGTACTACTATCTTCATATCGCATGTTTTAACGCTTTGTCGTTGTGTCGTTTCCTCCTTTTCTTGAGTTTCTCTATCTGTAAATGTGTTCGACGGTACCTTTTTTTTTTTTCAAGAATAAAAAGCTTGATTGATTGATAATTTTTGGATAGTTAGTCGAAATTTATTTTGATTCCCCAAACCGCTCCTTCCTTCCTTATGGACAGCATGCGCAATCAGTGTAACCCCACGATTTAACAAAGGTGGAGGACATTACTGGGGAGTTGTGGGCAAAGCCCCAGCCGCCGTAAGCAAGGTGGGTTTCAGTCGCCAACAGATTATTACGGTTTTCACATCAAAAACACTCGTTTCAGCACACGTTCTTGTCGAAAAAGGACATATCGGTACCTGCAGTGATGTGCGGTCACTACTATAGCGTCAAACGATACAAAAATATTTTAGTAGTCCATGTCTTAAAATAGAGGCTGGGCTAAAATAAATATAAGGAGGCTGCAATCATTTTAGCTTGAACGCATTTGATGGAATGACGTGTGTAGGTGTGTTCCAGGTTATAGTCTTCAACAACGTATGCAAAATGTTTTCTGAATTCTAACCACAGATCAAGAAACTAACTTTACTCCTGAGTCGAAACGATTGATTGAAGCAAAAATTAAAAAACAAAACAATGGAATTTATAGTATAAGAAAGAGGGGTAGGGGTATGGGGTTAGTTTGAAAGATGAAAACAAAATGTCACTGGCTATTTTTTTTTTTTTTTATATCCAATTTTTTAAATTATAAAAAGTATAACATATCACCCCCCGGGCCCCAATGACACGACGCCACTGAGCCTGAGATCAAAACTCAGTGAATTTGTTCGAGATCGAGACCTAAGTTTTACATACAAAGCTTGCCTGACCGAGTGGCCGGCGCATTGGGCTGGGGAGCTGGTTTCGCGGATTTGATGTCCAGCTGGGCCATCTACTATGATGCTCATACTTCACTACGATAAAAACCTTAGCTGTGCATGCGTGGCTTCGTAAAAATATTTTAATGCTCTTCGTTTTTTAAGCAAACCTGCATATGCAATAAAATGTTCATAAACATTCAAGCTTAGGCCACAATATTTATTTGCTATACTGGTCGTACTTAAAGCTATTCCAATCTTCACTGGCTTTATAGTTATATTACTCTTAAACCTTTTATAAAAAAGTTATAATTTTCAAAGAAGGCGTATATTCAAGTTCATCATTCTAAGTCTGCAGTTTTTACTGTACCGGTAGGCCTACTCTAGTAGGCTAGATCTATTCTATAATATGTAAAAACAATTACCATGAGCCTGGCCAGAATGACCTGCCATGATGAAAAGCATATCGTACTGCCATGCTATACCTCAAGCTCAGTCCACATGCAAGTGCTCTAAACGAAAAATTCAGAGCATCGAGAAACAGGAAAGCAAAAACGTAGACAGCTGCAATTAGCACCTCTAACAAAGATATAATATCAAATAACATCGCCTGCGCGACATTCTCTTTTTCAGACTGCTTTACATCATTTTACTTCAGACTGCTTTGTACGGAAGCCCATAAGTGCAAAACACAAAAATAAGTTAAAACCCGATCGACAAATCTTTTTCACGATCGACAAATCCTTTTCCCGATCGACAAACCTTTTTCGCAATTTCCGGGATGCACAAAACTTTTTCACGATCGACAAAACTTTTTCGCAGTCGACAAATCCTTTTCGCAGTCGACAAATCTTTTTCGCAATCGACAAATCTTTTTCGCAATCGACAAATCTTTTTCGCGATGCACAAATCTTTTTCGCGATCGACAAAACTTTAAATTGATCGACAAATCTTTTTCGCAATCGACAAATCGTTTTCACGATCGCCAAATCTTTTTCGCGATGCACAAATCTTTTTCGCAATCGACAAAACTTTTTCACGATGCACAAATCTTTTCCGCGATCGACAAAATTTTTTCGCAATCGACTTATCCTTTTCTCGATGCACAAATCTTTTTCACGATCGACAAATCTTTTTCGCAATGCACGAAACTTTTTCGCGATCGACAAAACTTTTTCGCAATCGCCAAATCTTTTTTGCGATGCACAAAACCTTTTCTCAATCGGCAAAACTTTTTGCGAAGCACAAAACGTTTTCGCAATCGACAAAACTTTTTCGCGATCGACAAAACTCTAAACCGATCGATAAATCTTTTTCGCTATGCACAAATCTTTTTCGCGATTGACAAAACTTTTTCGCAATCGACAAGTCTTTTTCACGATCGACAAATCTTTTTCGCGATCGACAAAACTTTTTCGCGATGCACTAATCTTTTTCGCAGTGCACAAATCTTTTTCGCGATCGACAAAACTTCGCAATCGACAAGTCTTTTCCACGATCGACAAATCTTTTTCGCGATGCACAAAACTTTTTCGCGATGCACTAATCCCTAACCCTAACCCTAACCCTTAGGTTGAATGTTAACTAAATACAAAGACGTTGAGACGTTTAGACCCGGAAACGAGCGTAAATAAGCCTATAGATAATGTTTCGTGTCAAAGGCGTATTTAGAAATTTTTTCAGGGAGGGGGCATCAAATGTCGTCTCTTTTTCAAGCGTAGTTTTTTTCCGGCGGAGTGAATTAAAGCAACCTAAGTAACAAAAACGACTCTAGAGGGGTCCGGGGGGCATGCTTCCTCGGAAAGTTTTTGAAATGGCCATTTTAGTGCCTTTTGAACAATTTTCTGGGAAATTTTGTTTCCATTTTTGGCCCCTTATTTTGAGTGTTTCACCAAATAATGATGCATTTTTTTCGCACAGTTTCGATTATGCGTGCTGAAGGCGACTCAGGCGTATTGTTATGAAGAGGTTCGAAATTATGAAAAACTTTATTTAACTAAAGCATTGTTAAATATGGCTGGTGGGGAGGATGCATCCCCCTCATCCCCCTGTGGACCCACCCCTGGTCATCACGACCGGAAATGTCCTATTTTCCTTCCAAAATCAAGTGAAGAGCAAAAAAAAGGTCACCATGTCTGCAAACGTTCTATATTCCACTAAATTTCACTAGGGCACAAGGTTCATCTTTTTGCAAGAGCTCGCGGACGGCATAAGGCCCGCGGGCCGTAGTTTGCCCACCCCTGCCTTCAGTGACAAAATCAAAAAACAAAATTTCAAGAAAAAAATAGAAGGGATTTGTAATTTTCTAATTTCAATTAAACCAAAATCGTACTCGTTCCTCACAAATTGTAATTTAATTCGGAATTACCAATACTTTGGAAAAATGTAATTAATTACCTTCTAAAATTACAGCAACTGTAACGAGTACATGTAACACGTTACTCACAGCCCTGTGCTTAGTTAACTTATTACCCTGCCCCATACCCAACTATGGAGGGCATAAGCTAATGGGCCATCAGGGGAATAGTTTAATCATAATTTTAACGTGATCATTCAAACAGATAGGCCTGTATAGTGATTGTGGAAGGAAAAAGATGAATTGTCCTCAGGTTTTTGGTCCGTGCGCAATGAACATTGGCCTTGGGCAGAAGCGTAGCTAGGTGGGGGGGGTGGCGGAGGGAGGCTACATCCTCTCCCATTGGTATGCCAACTATCTGCTGTAAACTTGAAAAGTGGTTGCAAACTGCTGCACCATCGTTTTCGTCAGTAGCATTATTGGGGAGGGGGGCTGAATTCTCACCACCCATTATATTGGTATGCCAAACTATCTGCTGCAAACTTGGATGGTGCTTACAAACTGCTGCACCATCGTCATCGTCAGCAGCGTAGCTAACTGAGGGGAAGCTTCAGCTCTCCCACAACCACTGGTATGCTTCTCTAAATTTAAAAAGCATTATTTCTCTAATTTTTTGTCACATTACGTTTTGGCCGTCAGTATTTATAAGGCTACAATTACTGCATATCTTTTACATGTGAGCTAAGAAAATTATTTTTAAGCAGCAACCACTGTTATGTTAAGTTGCTGAGGCTTGAGGTTACTTCTCTGCTTTCCGCACTAGAGCAGCGCTTTGCGATCAGTGGGTAGGAGAGCTATTACCAGAGGACCGCAAACCATTCTAAAGTTAGAATATTAGTTTCTAAAGTTAGAGCTGCGAATCAATAAGGATGCATCCAATACTGCAACTATAGTCTGCTCTGCAGCATAACATACTGTAACAGCTGTATGTTCAATATCGTGTATAAATCATACGATGTCAGAGTATTTTGTGTTTGTATAATACAGGGATGGCGAACCACTGACCCGCGGGTCACTAAGTGACCCACTTGTAGTTTGGAAAATTTTACGAAAACACGGTAAGGAAAATAACGTAGTAAAAAAACTTATTTTTCCATACTGGGGCATTGAAGACGGGAAGCTGGGTATTTCTGAGGTGAAGATATTTTTTTGCTCTTTGCACAGATTTCGGCGGAACTTGCGTTCAAGCCCTTCGTCAATATTATTACATCCATGATCCATGTTTTTTCTTTTTCGGTCCGCGACCTTAAATTTGACCCACCACTTGAAAAGGTTCGCCATCCCTGGAATATATAATATAATAAGACAAGGGTGGGCAACTTTTTTAGTCAACGGGCCATAAGCGGGAAGACGAAGTCCTTCCGGGGCCGGATTATTACATGGATCGAGTTCAATATTTTCAACAACTACTATTGTCAGGGTCGCTGTGATTGGAAGAGAAAAAAAAAAGGTCTATACACACTCCTCAGATTTCCTGTGTTTCTACCGAAAATATCGGTGAAGCAGTGGCGTAGGGAAAAACTTCAAAGGGGGAGCCATAATTTCCACATTTTTTTGATTGTCTTTTTATTCAGCAGAACTGTTTTAAAGCTGATTGAGAAACAAAAAAAGCTCTAGGGGGGCTGAGGGCATGCTTCCCTGAAAAATTTGAAAATTTACATGCTGTAATGGCTATTTTAGTGCTTTTTACATAATTTTCACGCAAATTTTGTTTAAATTATTTGACCCTAATTCTGAGTGCTTCGCCGAATGTGATGCATTTTGTTTGCACATTTTCGAGTATACCTGCTTAAGGCGTAATCGCTATCGAAGAATATTCAAAACTATGGAAAAATTGTATAGGGCCTACATCAAAAACATGTTTGAAAATCACTGATGGAAGGATGCATACTCCTCATCCTCGACCCATGGATCCGCCCCTGGCCATACGCTACAGAAACTATCAAAAGAGTCTGGCATATTTTAGTCACTTGGCACCATTAATTTTGTTCTTTTTTACTAAAAGGCAGAGTCAAAAGGGGGGGGGGGGCATGGCACAATATCCCCCCTAAATACGTTTCTGCGGTGAAGAACAGAAAAGGTCTACTTGTCCTCAGACGATGTCCTATAAAAAAATAAAAGGTCTTCGGCTTGATTCGCGATATGAGGTCATATTTCTGTAAGTGCCAGGGGGCTGCATAAAATGGTTGCGCGGACCGGATCCGGCCTGCGGGCCGTATGTTGCCCGAGCCTGTAATAAGATATTGCAACCTTTTGAGCGCAGAGTGCCATATTTTGATAGAGTCAAGATAGAAACTTTTCCGCGTACCTCCCTATTTTCCTCGCAGACAAAAAATGTCCTCACTTCTGTAGTTGCACTACTTTCCTCTGAAATTTTCAGAGCAGACCAAAAAAAAGGTCCTCACCTCTGTAGGTGTCCTACTTTCCTCTAAAAATTTCAATGCAGACCAAAAAGAAAGGTCTTCACGTCGGTAGGTGTCGTATCTACTAAGAAACACCTCAATAATTGAGTGACTTTTGAACCCACAACACTGAAACTGGCTCACAGATTCAAAAGTAAATTTGTTAAATCTTAAGAGCTTAAAATTTGCTTGCTCATGGAATTGCTTCGCGTGCCATGCAAAACCTTCCGGCGTGCCACTTTTGGCACGCGTGGCAGGGGTTGCCGAGCCCTGTTCTAAGCCAACTCATCGTGCAATAGCCTATGGTGTATATTTTTTCAGATTGGCTGCATTGGTCGGTTGGCGGAGTAATTTAAGACATCGCAATTGGCGTGAGGAGTCTGAGGTTCGATTCCTAGGTACGTCAAATCAGACACAACGTCGCCGTCGCTCGTTATCGTTGCAAAGTTCTACGAGGCTGTGTCGTGCAGGCGCTAAGCCGCGGTGATGGGTCTCGCAAGCATATTTCGAAATGGTTGCACAGAAAATTTCCACTTTGTTCTCCGGCGATGTGATTGGCTAGAGCATTTGCGAGGAGAATGATAGGGCTCGACGGAGAAGATGTAGTGGCTAATGTGCTGGACTGCTACTCGTAGGGGTTGGGTTCAAGGCTGCTCTGGGATTTTATTTTATTGTCAATGTACTTGGTTTCTTATGTGTAATTCGGGAAGGGGTAGAGTGGTGGTAATAGAATAAACAAAAAACTTTTACACTCCCAGCATACTCGCGCAACTGCTTTAGCCAATTACATCGCCGGAGAGCAAAGTGGAAATTTTCTGGGCAGCCACTTCGAAATATGCGTCCCGCTACTAGGTAAAGGCTATTAGTTACGCGTAATACCACAAGTGTAATAAAGATTCGATTTTTTTGATTTGTTTTTGATATTGCCATTGCTACATACGGTATTGACTATGGTTTGCGAAACATAATTTTGCTATAATTTGCTACACACTACTTCCCTTATTCCTGGTTAAAAATTAAACAAACGGAATTATGACGTATTGTTTTAGTGTAAGCGATTTTTGAGTGCAGATAATGCGACTGAAGCCTAAGAAAACTTTTTGATTTTAGAAAAAATTTCGCCTTCCGAAAGAAATCGATGCCCATGTAAGCTAAACCTGCGCCAAAAGTAGAAACTTGATTTCGGCTATTATTTAAAATCCATGTATTTGCATTTAACGTAGAGGTAGGTCGCACCATAACTTTTGTTTTTTTCATTTTAGTTCCTTATGAGGTTGGTTTTTGACACCCGGTGTTAGAGATCGGCCTACCAGCTGGGTGGAAAACGGATATCGCTGTATTTTTCATGACCAAATTTTGCAATGAATGCCTTATAGTATTCACGTACCGGTAGGCTGCGTAGGCAACGCTCACAATTATTCGTACGTTGCGAAGTAGGTTTGTACAATGACGTCACTTGTTCGATCACAATGAATACGCAGTGGGAGCGTCTTCGAATAGGTACAGACCTAATCGACGTGACGTCATCAATCTACTCAATGAGCCAAGTGAAGAAATAATAATCGATCTGATTTCGCTTCAATATAATAATTAACAGAGCTCTCATGCACCCTTTATAACACTATGAACAAAAATAGAAAAAAAAATGCTTAATTACTTGCATTACGTATAAGAAAACTGCTCAATAATCTCACCAAATAAGGCAAAATGTAACTCAATTTATTTCATAGCATTATTCTAAAAATTCCAGCAGTCCATTGAGAAACAGACTGTTGGAATTTTGCATAAATGCCCCACACTAATTGAGTAAACCTTCTGAGCAAAGACTTTCCGGCCCAAAACACAAACTGTAGAGTTAGAAGGTCGCCGTTCAATTTCTGCTGATGGAAGTCTGGCTCAGAGAATCAAGCACTCGACTGCAGACTTTTAATGCCGCGTCACATATAATATGCAATTGCTGGTGTTTTTTGGGAGCTAAATTGAAAGCGAAGCTGTTTTTCTATCTTTAAAATGTGTTTAGTTCTGAGAACGTAGCTTCTGAATAAAATATCAGTTGCTCAATTGTTCACTTTTTACGTAGGCGGAACTAATGTTGTTGTCAGCGTTTTTGTTCAAATGAAAAATCGTGATGTAAATTCGATCACAATTAGAATGCTATGCCCACATTTGTTATCGCAACCATTCTTCACCTACGCATCTTAAACAATGTTTCATTTAAAACAGGATCCTCTGCAGCAGGCCTAACCACTTCTGCAAAGTAATTAGAATATAAACGGTGGAAGAACTATAGAGGAGCACAAAGACAAGAGCAGCATCGTCTAGGAGCAGTTCGAAACAGATTTGATAAGATGAATTCTAGCTTTGCGACTACAATAGCTAGCAATGGGTGAGTTTTTTTTTATTTTGCGCTATAACTAAGCTGAATTGTTTGAGGAAAAGCGCAATGTTCAAGTGAACTTGATGGAGTTCACCTAAAAGCCATAAAAAATGATGGTGACCGCGCTGCCAGGAACTTTTCATCTTTGCGGTAATCTCTACGTACTTTGCGACTTGGTGGAAAGTTACCTGTAGCGTAGTTATTGCAAATTTCAACGGGTTGGTGGTCTCAGCCCTGCGCAAGAGAATTGATTGTTTGGCAAATTGAAAATATATATTGCAAATTCATTGCTTGAAAGAGCAATACCGGCGACCGTCTTGTTGGGAAATGTTTCGAGTTTACTATCGTGTTTCATTTAGAAGCCACCCTAACTTAAAATGCTGCCAAATTTTTTTCTGTAAAATTTTCGTCATTTTCAATTTTTTTCAGCACTCATCCGCTCCCATTTGGAAAGGTAGAAATCTTCGTTTCATCCATTCTACTGATAGTACTCTGCATTTTTGGAGTTCTTGCCAACGTTCTAACAATTGTTACCATATTTCGCTCCAAGAAACTGAAGTAACTATTTACCTCATAATATTTAATATTTTAGCGATTTTAGCGGTCGTCTCAGTCCACCTTATATGCTATTCAGATTATGTTGTTTTTCACGCTTTTTAACTGCATAGGTTTTAGTTTCATACGAAAGGCATTACTGAATCGAAATTGGAAAATTGCGGAAGCGATTATAATTTCAACGGCAGAATTTGGTTTTAAGTTTGATTTACCAAACAGTTACCCGTAATCCAACTGTCGTTTTTTATTGGATACGCAAGCGCCAGCAAATGTTTGGTGAATATAACTAATTTTGAAAGCTAAACTATTATGTATTGACACCGGTTACTTTAATTTTTAGATGTCCTTTCTTTTATCTTATCATGAGTTTGAGTTTTTCTGATCTTTTGTCGGCGATTATCAGCCCGATCGCGCTCAACCGCCTGACGTGGGGCTACGAGGAATGGCAATGGCCGAATATTCTTTGCAAGGTAGGCGCAATCTTGGAAAAAGAGCGCACAAATTGCTGGTCATAAACTCAGCCACAAATCCGTCCGTATTCTGCAAACTTCCTATCATTAGAATTTACATTTCTTAAAATCAATACAAGCATATTTATGTGTCAACAGTCGAACTTTACTACGATCATGGGACACAAATGTAGTCAGAGGCCTAATCAGCGAATCACGAAAAACTGCGTTACTATTTGCCCTTAGTGATCATTCTCTTGAAGGAGAGCAAATTCCCGATCGCATATTTCGGAATGGCTCTTCAGAAAAAGATAGGGTTCGTTTGAAATGCCTATAAATAGAAAAATTGTATACGTATAAGGTGTGGGTTTGATGCTGCTCCAGGTTTTGATTTTATTCTCAACGTACTTGGTTTCTTATGTCTGTTTCGGGATGTGGTAGAGCGGTGTTGTTGAATAAACAAAAAATTTTCTGTACATCCATTCCCAAATATGCGTCCCGGTCTCCCTTCGCTACGTCACTGACAGCAACGTAAGCAGGGGGTTCTATGCGCACCCACCTCAAGCATTGTTCTATAGGCGTTAAAAGTCTTCGTTAATTAGATTCTTTAAAAAAATCTTACTTCAATGAGAAAAATTTTTTCACGTTTCCCCGTGAAAATTCTGCGTACGCTTCCGAGTCACAATTATCCTGTCCTTATGTCCAAATAAAGTGGGCTAAAAGCCGTCGGGCTTTCTATATCATAATCCAAATTTTGAAGTCATAATAGAAAAATTAAATATCAAATATTTAATCATGATGTGGAAAGCTTGTGGGCTTTTGGCCCAGTTTATTTGGACATGTGACAGGTAACCGTTTTTTTTTTGAACGGCTCTAATTGCGAAGCGGTAAAAATACCTCAGCTGTATTACAAAGTGAGCTGTTTAACAACGTCACGCAAGAGACAGGAACATAGAGAGATTTTTACTCTGAAATGTTTTTAAAAAGAAAGATTTTAACCTAGTTGAGTGATGATTCAGTACGCCTACTTCTACTGCTTCAAATTTTACCGCTATCCTTAACCAACCCACCACCTGTAGCATAGCAAAGGGGGGGGGGGGGGCAGCGGCGACCTGCTTCACCCTTCTTTGTGACGTTCAAAACACTCTTATAAATAAAGCATTGCAATTTGCCTTCTTCCTACAAGTTTTCGATGGTTGCATCCGCTCCACCTACCTACAGTATAATAAACTATACACTTTTAAAAAGTACGGTAGTTGCGTAAGCACTAAATTTCTGTTCCTTTTTTCAGTTATTTTGGGCGATTGATATTTGGACATCGTACGTCACCTCAATCCACATATTGTCGTTCGCTGCGTTAAGATTTCTCTCCGTGCAATGGCCGTTTCACTACCGCTACTTCACCCTCACGCGAGCAAAGGTACATTATTGCGTAATAATGATATAATAACAAGATGCCATGGTAAGTTTCACAGTGGAACTGAAATAAACAATTATTTTTTCACTAAAGGTGTTAAAAAATATGCCGCATTCAAACCGAGAGTAAACATTTTTAAATGCTTTGAATTGCCAAATACAGCATTCAAAGTTTGAAGTGATGACGCACTAGGACACAGTTTACGCATTGAAGCGTGCAAAAATTACAGCTGCCATGCTCATCCGCCCAGCAAGAGCTGTGACTGATCAAACGTCAAGCGCCTTTTTCCTTAGTGATAATGCAATATAAGGTTGAAAAAAAGCGTTTGACCTTTAACCAGTGAAAGCGTATTTGGTTGACGAGCATTGCAGCTGGAAGTCTTGCACGCATCAATGCGTAAATTGTTTCTTATAACGTCCCTTCAACTTTGCTTGCCTGCTTTTGATTTACTAAATATATTGAAATATGTGTATTCTCAGTTTGAATTCGGCGAATTTTGCGAACACCTTGAGTGAAAAAATTATTCTACCCTTCAGTTCCGCTATGACTTACTGAGTGAACGCTCTAAAACAAACAATTCTACGAGTATAGTTTCGCGGCCACTCATGAGGAAGAGTAGACCTACGAAAAAGCTTTCTTACCACTCGGTCACCATACATCGGTTTAAATGCAAATTTAGTCATACTTTCCTGAGCTTGAGGTAAGAAAGCTTGACTTTCAATCACAAGTTCCTGGGTTCGAACCTGAGTTTACCTGATGAGCGGTCAAATCGCGAGAAACTAATCGTAGAATTGTTTTTACAGCGTTCATTTAGTGAGTCTTTAAGGCCTATGCCTTAATATCTCTTCATGCGTTCATATACAGCACATAAAGACTTATATCAGCATTTCATTTGCAAGAAATAATTATAGAGTAATTCCGGGAGAGATGGCCATCGAGGGGAGATGGCCATCAGCCGCTATTTTCTTACTAAAAAACTAGCAAATTTCGACAGCAATATCAGACATGTTGCTACACCATGTGCTGATTTGAAGCTGACAATATCAATCTTGCGTCGCATGTAAAACTAAAAAAACAGCGGCTAATGGCCATCTCTACCGGAATTACCCTACAAAAAATTGCAGCAGGTAACCCACACAGCAAATGTTGGAGTTAAAATGGTTTAAGTGGTCTAAATAAATTGATAAGGGCTCATACCAACACCAAATACGGTCACCTAACGCAATTAGTTTCAGTTAAATAGTCTAAAACTATTTAGTTGCATTTTTATCTTTTAATCGCGAGAAAACGACAGTTGCGAGTTATCGGCCCCTGTCCAACACTCGAAGTTGGGGAATTGCCGCTTAGTGTCTTTTGCAATGACACAACAGTTAGACCTGCCGGCAGAGATGGGCATTTATCGAGATAATTTATCAGCGATAATTTATTATCGTTATCGCTCAAAGTAGTTTTGATTTATCGATTATCGATATCACTTTTGTAATATATTTTGTCATCGCCGATAATTTATCGCGACGAACGATTCTTTATGCTACAATCTTCGAAGCTAGAGAATTGGTGCTGTGGAAAAAATACATGTGTCCGTAAAGTCTTGTTGGAATTTTAAAAAATCTCTCTTTGTTTTGTTTAATGCCACGGCAAAGTCTGTGAACTGCTCTATTTTCTCGAAAAATTTAGAGAAACATTTTTCCAATTTAACTTACAAGACACATTCAAAATTTACCCAGCAACATTTATCGAAAAAATTTATCGGTGATAATTCATCCATTACCGATATTGCTTTAAAAAATGGAGATTTATCGATTATTGGTATCGTTCAGAGCTGTTTTGAAATTATCGATTATCGTTATCGCCTAAGACTCTCAGTACAGAAAAGTTTATCGTGCCCATTACTGCTGCCGGCTTGTTCTCCTCACTTTCCCCACTAATATTGAGTGTTAAGCAGGGAAGTTGTGAATGTAAATTTTTTGAGTGTTTGATTTAGCCAAAGACTTTCCTGGCATCGAACCTAGTATTGCAGCTTCTTATTTTGACTTTTTGAGTAGATATGCATCGCAATCATGTGGACAGTTACGTTTGCTTCCGGTTTCTTTCCCACGGTTCTTTGGTACGGAAGCGTCCAACGAGGTAGAAGTCTCCATGATCTGCAACTACCTGCCTGTTCTGTATTCACACCAAAGTAAGACTTGCAATTTCCAAACAAAATCTTGCTTTACAAAAGTCTCGTCAGCTTTACACTATGCACAGCCAACCACGCCAGACCTATTCCAAACTGCAAGGACTCTTTGTTACATTGCTTATCCTTAGTCTCTCAGCTTCATTTCTTTTCTAGGTTGTTTCGTCTTATTAACAGGCGGCCTGCCATAAACAACAAAGCCCAGTGAAAACGCTTAAGATCCAACCAACACTTAATTTAGCCTAACTATATTACCACAGGCTTACAAAGCCCACTAATCATTTGCAGTTTCGACCTCATTTTGGGCTAATTTGCAGTCAATAAAATGAATGAAACATTCAAAGAAAAAACGACCGTTAGCTTTCCGGGCCGGTCAAATGAACGCAGTCTCGCCAACGGCTCGCCACCGCTGCGACGTTTCTTGGGAGCTGTACTAGTCTAGAAGCTAAGTAGCGGAGATGGGTTCCGCCACTCGTTACACGCTTCGACGTATTAATGTGAATATAATGAAGATTTGATTTGTGGTTTGAACATTCAAAAACTCACACAATTGCGCAACATGAATACCAGTGGCAAAAAGGTCCTTTAATTTTTCCACATAGTATCAGAACATTGCGTACAAGTAAGAAAATATCTCGTTTTTGTTTAGGTTGTTAAGAAAGCAATAACTTAACCAGTGGTAGATTCAGCGGCCAGCAGAACCGTCTCAAGGAAATTTATTAATTCTGCTAACCGGCCAGCAATTGCTGTTTATACTTGTTTTATTCGTTGGTACAGAATCGACTGAAAGTCGAACTGTTGTAATACTGCAGAATCGACTGACAAAAAACTTGAATCTCACGATTGTACGTAACGTTTTCAAAATCGGGAATCATGGAGATGACCTGGTTGAGCATCGAACCCGCGAAGCCAGCTTTGGAGCCCAATGCACCAACCACTCGGCCAACTCCACGTGCCCTCCGCGCTACACTTAATCGCTGAGCGTTTAGCAAGTGTAACAGCAGATACCAGTTTTAAAGTCTTTGGTTTGACCCGACTGAGAATAGAACCCAGCCTACCAGCTACCAAGGCGAACGCTCTTAACCACTAGGCCATGTCGAGGTACTGCAGTTTGAAATCCTTTTAAGTCATTTTTAAGGCTACAAGGAAGCGCTATGAGGTATGAGAATATAGCCCCGCCCAAGTGGCGAAGCGAAAAATTTTAAAAGGGGGAAGCCATAATTTATGCATTCTTTTTGGCGTATTTTTTTCTGGCAGAACAAATTTAAAGCTGTTTGAGAAACAAGAAAGGCTGTAGGGGGGTCCGAGGGCATGCTGCCACAAAAAATTTTTGAAAATTTACATACTGTAATGGCTATTTTAGTGCGTTTTGAATAATTTTTAGCCAAATTGTGTTTAAATTTTTGACCCTAATTCTGAGTGCTTCACCAAATATGATGCATTTTGTTCGCACATTTTCGATTATGCGTGCAAGGCGTAAGGCTTATTGCTATCAAAGAAGTTCGAAATTGTAGAAAAAAGCGTATACATCAAAAACATGTTTGAAAATATGTGGTGGGAGGATGCATACTCCTCATCCTACCCCTGTATATGCCCCTGGCCATAAGCTACAGAAACATCAAAAGAGTCTGGCATATTTTAGTCACTTGGCACCATTAATTTTGTTCGTTTTACTAAAAGGCCTAGTCAAAAGGGAGGGGGAGCATGGCCCAATGTTCCCCCTAAATACGCTCCTACCCCTCCCCTCCCCCCCACCCGTTATAGGGGCAAATTAACCCTGCCCTCCTAAAAAAATTCCAATACGGCCTTCTTGGAATTGAAAGTATAGGGAAAAATGGAGGCTGCTCTGTTTAATCTTATGTTGTGATTACAGTAGGCTTGTTAGGTAATTCCGGGAGAGATGGCCAATGGCCATCTGCCGCCATCTTTTTAATTGTACACATTACGCAAGATTGACTTCGTCAGTTTCGAATCACCGCATGGTTCGGCAACATGTCTGAAATTGCTGTCAAAATTTAGCTTACTAAATTTTGTGAGATATAGCCAAAATAACTTTTAAGGTAGGGTGAAAATTTTCAGCAGGATGTAGATAGCAAGCAGTAATATTTTTTGTAGGCGCATTTTCACTCTGTGGTCTTTAGATAGCGAATTTACACTTTCAAGAATGCAGTCGCATAGCAGCTAACAGGTACTTCCTGAAAGTTAGTTATCGAATAATCGCGTGTGTGGCCATCTCTGCTTAAGCTGTGGGACAGATGAAAACCCACTTATGAAGATTAGATAGTCATACTTTCGAGCATAAATGCTTCTGCGCGCAAACTTGACATATGATGTCATGGCAAGAAGTAAACAAATTTAGTGTTATAGTAAAGTGTACGTCAATGCCTGTACGACAAGCATGATGCCCAACTAGTATTGCCTAAGCGTTCCGAAATAACAAAAACTTCTGCTCAATTTAGGTTCTATTTTGTACTGCGTAGCTGCGCAAGAATAAAACAGCGTTATGATAAGCTGAGCGTTATATGCTGTACACATGTCTATTTTCGTTTGTTTTACGATAAATCGTTCTGATTTTGTGATGCAACCATATTGGTTATCTCACCTATACTTCTGAGGTGGGATGGCCAATAACATAACTTTTAATGTGTGAAATATTTCTTTTGGTTATAGCAATTTAAACTGACGAGACACAGGAATGCAACCGGGGCCCTTTACCGTACTAACCCACCCTTTTACATACCTGCAAGGAGGAAACCAACCAAAAACATGACCATCTCACTCGGACTTACCCTAAATGCAGTAGATTTCGCATAAAGTCGCAGTGGTCGTCTACGTAAAAAATTAACTTACTTTCAATTATCTATTTCATTGTTTTAGCATACCAGATGTGCGACTATACAGGCAAATTGCGTATCCGATATTCTTCTACGCTCCGTTTTTTCTGATCATTTTCTGCTCGATTGGAGTTTCCCTCAAAGTTTCAGTCGCTTCCAGAAGACGAATTCAACTGCAAGGTAAGAAGGATTTTGAATATCTTCAACTTTCTAAGCGGGCACAATTTAGGGTATTATAAAACATACAGTATACATTCGAACAAGGACCCCTGCTTGATTAAGGGCCTGTTTGAATAAAGGCCTGGTCTGAAAAGCTTTCCAAAACAATAATAGCCCGTGTTTGAATAGTCGCCCGGTAAATATTTCAGCTCAGCCCACCCTTACGCCAACCGTTTGTTCGGCAATGCAGTGAGCGATAATATGCAACTTTGTCAAACAAGCGGTAACATACAGCAAATTTCTCACTATCACAAACCTTTTCATGTCCAATTTGAATAAATTATGTAATACTTTCATTGAAAAACTATAACCAATTGTTAATACTGACATGATTATCAAGGAAATATCCGTTTTTTGGCCAGAAGCTTTGATTCAAAACAATCTGCTTCAATGCGGAGGTCTAACTATGACCTAACAGGAGGTCTAACTATGACCAAACATGGCAGTGACAAATCAGTATGACCGCATATGGCACCGCATATTATTAAACGCCCTATCCCATTTAGGTGCCTGTTTGCGCCTGGTTGAGACCCATTACTAAAAAAAAGGGCCCGGGCCCCTTTTTGAGTATATACGGTATGTACAAAAATTTTCATCAGCTTCAGTGTTTAGATAGAAAATCCCAACCGTTAACAATATATGTTTCACTGGCATGCATTTGTGTAACTGTGTAAGAACGAAAAATCCACCAACATAAATTGCAATAATGTTAGAAAATACCGGGATTTCAAAAGGAATTAAGCAACAAGTGCTTTTACCATGAATATATCCAAGAGTCAGTCTCGTAGAATTTACAATATTTCCTTGATGGCGTATAAGCGCAAAAATAAATCTTCGCTGGCATAATACGCTGAAGCGTCTTATGACTTTGCAGAGTGTATGTGAGCAACAATTGCTATGAAGATAGCGCAACTACATGACGGTAGAAAACGTCTCGATTTGGAATATCCGTAACAATTTGTTTTCTTGGCCGAGTCTCGCATTTCGTCTCCTGTGACGCAACGCTCTTAACTACTCAGCCGAAATTTTTCTGCAGCAAAACGTCGAAAATATGCGAAATTACTTCAAGTAAAATCTGATCCATTATAGGCTACTTGCAAGATTACATCGAAGCGTGTAACGAGTGGTGAGACCCATCTCTGCGGGTTAGCGACTGGGCAACAGAGCTCCGAAGAAACATCGCAGCGGTGCCGAGCCCTTGGCGACCCTCGGCCTATATCCTATTTGCCCATAGCGATGTCTTTGTTACGTCGACCGGCCGGTTACGTAATTACCGGTACCTACATAATTGCCGGTACCAAAACGTACTCTTCTTGTTACTGGCGATCATGTAAATTTTATTTCGTCAAATATCTTTCAATCACTTCCTCAAACCTATTTAGGCAAAAAAATTATTTATTTATGTCTTAAGTCGAAGGGTTATCGGTATATACCAAATTGCTTTTGATTATGTTTAGCTAAGCTGTAAACAAATTTGACAAAAATAAATGAAGACTTGCATGCTTGACCTATGAAAATGCAGAACGAAAATCTAAATTGATTTAAGGACATTTAGTAGAGACTTTATTTAGTACTGAAGTTGTTTTAGTTTTGCTGACGTCATTTCAGAAACAATTGTCTGCCTTGAATCATGACGTAGTTAACTGTAAGAGTTCAAAAGATCACTCACGACCTAAACAATTATCAACTTTTTTTGTCACATTTAATCGCATTTCCCGTTTTCTTATATCAAAGCGCAAACAAACTTCTGCTGATCAAATTTATGCAAATAGAGACTGAGTTTAATTTTGTCTATGCGAACCCCATTATTAAGATATACCTCGTTGACTTATGAAAAACTCGAAAAATTGCTTTCACACAAGCACATTCCGTGTTTGATGACATAAACTGTTCGAGTCAAATCTTCATTGCACTCGTGGTAGGCTATTATGACCGATCGCAGCGCTTCTTCAGCTGGATTCAACCGAACCCCAGGGGTTGATGAGGCTGTAGCAGGGGTTCGCCCAAGATCAGAATAAGTTTAAACAAAAAGACATGAAGTTGGAGCAAATTAGAATTTCTGAGTGGAATTCATGTTTTTTAGTTTTGTTTCATTGAATTGAAAAGATTTCATGCGCAACAAATTATTGTTCACTTTCACAGTTAGCTAAAGTTGGTTTAACCTACACCGAGTTTTTGATATATAAGTTGTAGTCGCTTGGTTAGTGGTTCTTAAACTTGTCAGAGGCATCAAACCCAACAAGTGTCAAGCAGGCATTCACCGAATCCTTAGTTATAGCCAGGAACAGATCCAAAAAAATTTGGTGGGGGATGCAGTTTTGAATTTGGTTGAATGTCAACTAAGTACAAAAAACATTAGACGTTTAGACTTGGAAGAAGGCATAAAATAAACCCTTTGAAAATGTTTTATGTCAGAGCAGGGGCGGATCCAGAGGGAGTGTAGGAAATGCATCCACCCCATCAGCTATTTTCAACAATATTTTTGATGAATACCGTACAGTACTATTTTTCCATGATTTCCAGCCTCTTGGATTGCTACAAGCCTTCTTCTTCGTATGGGCTCGATCTTTCCTTTAGAAACCCAATTCATACAGCTGGGCATGTGTTCAAAAGCCAATCCTTCAGCTCCATGTCATCCGATGCAAGACCACCAGTCTCTTTTGGATGGCGATAAATAGGACAAGATATTATTAGGTGGTCTGCAGTCTGCTCATACGCTCCACACTCGCATGCCGGTGTGGGAACCATACCCCATTTATGCATTGTTGAGCGGAATAGGCCAACGCCGGCTCGGAGGCGATTAAGCCTGACCCAAGCGGGTCTGGGGAAATGTATTTCCAATGGCAGAGAACTGACGTCGGCTATGAAACCATGGAGTCGCGAGGCGCATTCCTGCCACTCCATGTTCCATTTGTGATCCGCCCAACTACCTGCCGCACTAGTGCTCAAAGCATCGGCGTTGTTTAGCAAATCTAGTGCAGCAGGAACAAAAAGGCGTCTGGATTTGAGCTGCCGATGCCCTTCGTAAGGAGGGGACAAGAGCCTCTCATGAAGCATGTGCTTTGGGTCTTGCGCACGGCGAGCAAGAGACAGCGTGGCTCCTTTGCGTCGAAGCTCGGATGGCTGGACGCAAGCAAGGGTATACAAGTCATCAGTTGCTGTTGGTCGTAAACATCCGGTCACTAGGCGTAAAGCGTCGTTAATTGGCCTATCAATGAGACGAGTGTGAGCACTGCGACACCGGACGGGTGCACAGTACTCAGCAGTGGAATGAACCAAAGCCAGGGTGGCTGTGCGCAGAGTAATGGCACCAGCACCCCAGCTCGACCCTGCTAATCGTCTCATTAGCCCAACGCGAGTTGTTAGTTTTTTGCGCAGTGACTCAAGGCGTTGGCGAAACGTGAGAGCCCTATCCAACTTTACACCGAGGTAAGTTGGTGTGGTGCCTTAAGCACGCAAAAATGGAAAATATGCGAACAAAATGCACCATAGTTGGTAAAAGACTTAGAGTTAGGGGCGAAAAAGTTAAACAAAATTTGCCTTAAAAATTGTTTGAAAAGCACTAAAATGGCCATTGCAGTATCCAAATTTCAAAAAACTGTCCGGAGAAGCATGCCCCCCGACCCCCTTAGAGCTATTTCGTTCCTCAATTTGCTTCAAATTACCTCTGCCGCGAAAAAACACGCTTAAAAAATGTAAAAAATTGATGCCTCTCCCCCGCAAAAAAATTCTGCATACGCCTCTGACATGAAGCGTTTTCAAAAGGCATATATTTTATTCTCTTATCAGGTCTAAACGTCTAACGTCTTTTGCACTTAATTGACATTCCACCTAATTCAAAACTGCATCCTCCCACCAAAATTTTTTCGATCCGCTCCTATAACTAAGAGTTCGGAGCATGCCTGCATGACATTTGTTAGCTTCGATACCTTTGAAGAGTTTAAGAACCACTGACCAAGCGTCAGGGGCATATTTAGGGAGGGGACGTTGTGCCATGCCTCCACCCCCTCTTTTTGCCTTTGCCTTTCAGTGAAAAAGAACAAACGTTGCTAGGTGAGTGAAATATGCCAGGTTTTTTGGTGTTTTTTTGGTTTATGCCTCCCCCCCCCCCCTCTTCCAAAATTTCTCACTACTACACTGCCAAGAGTGTTCGTGTATCGAGTGGCGGAGTCCATCTCCTTGGTTTAGAGCCTGGGCAACACAGCTCCGCAGCACGTCGCAGCGGGAGCGACTGGCAAGCCGTTTGCAACACATCGTCCGATTTCAACCTGCCCAGGAAGCGAACCCCAAGAGCTCGGGCTTCTCGCACCGATAGCAAAGAAAAAAGCAAAGTTGCCACGACCAGAAGGCAAGTTGCGAAAACTGTTGCGCGATAAAAACTTAAATCAGCATGTTTTTAGTCATTTAAAGCATTTACAACAAAATGTAATTTGGTTACAGCAAGTGTCAACAAACTAAAAGTTGCTAAAGAAAAGCGGCAGCAAAAACAACGACTGATTCAACTCTTTTTTATCGTTGGTTCTTTCATCTTCGGGTATCTCCCACGAACAGGTAACTTTGCACAAAGAAGAAAACTTTTAATTCCAAGAATATGTCTGTAACAAACACAAAGTAAAGACATCAGATGGCCGATTGGTTAGAGCGTCCGTCTTTGGAGTTGTAGTCTCGTGTTTGATTCCGAGTCGGGTCAGACCAAATAACCTTAAAATTGGTATTCACAGCTTCCCTGCTTGACGATCAGCATTTTAGGGACAGTGTGGAGAACAAGCCGGCAAGTTTACTTGTTGTGTCTTTGGGAAAGGCACTTAGCGGGATTCCCCTATCTTGGTGTGGTGGCCGGCAACTCCTAAGCGAGCTCGTTATAGCGTTTGATCGCTTTCTCGTGATAGGAGGATAAATATGCAACTAACTAAATACCGGTACATTAAAATCACCTAAAAGCTGCAAAAGGGGTGATTGTGGACTGGTATAGGCTACCTTAAAATTGACGAAAAAAGACATAAGTCTCTGTGCATCTATATGCCTGCATATTTCTAGCTGAAAATGCTAGAAGCGGATCCAAAAATTTTTTTATGAAGCAAGAGGGGTTAGAAATTGAAAACACATTTGTCATCAGATTTGCACGTCTAAAGGTACCGAAGTGCTCATGTATTTATGTGAATAACTAAAACTTTAGGAAGGGGCTTGAACATTTAACTTCTTTCCCCCTAGGTCCGCCAATACATGTAAAATTACGATGTTGGTCTATACGAGCCTACTCATGCTCAGATAAAGTTAAATTCTTCGGATTTTATTCAATACATAATTTATTGCCTCATCTTCTTTTATTGCAGCCACACTTAGTACGGTCGCGTACCTCTACAGTACGTATTTTCTGTGTTCGAGTGTATTTTTAATGTTTTAGCGAGCGAGAATAAAAGCTGAATTTTCATTATTGCAGTCTATCATTTCTATTCAATCAACCGGAATCAAAAGCCAGGCCTTGAAGCTTACAACTGGTGGTTTGCTTTCTCTGAATACTTTTTACTGCGACTAAGCGAATGCCTCAACCCGGTCTTTTATAACTTGTCATCCAGGTATGTATTGTAGCGGATTAGCGGTCAAGGACGTACCAAAAATTTTTCTGACGGGGGTGTGTAAAAAGTTCTATCGTTGATTAGGTGAGAGTTTTAATCAATGAAAATGAAGGGTAAATCTGCTGATGAAAAATAAGAATAAAACCGCAATATAAGCTGAAATTTAATAGAAATGTGACGAAAAAAAGTAACTGTCGCCTGTCGGAGTTAATTTTTAGTCAGAAAAATCGTATTTACAGTAAATCCGTCTCGTGACTTGAGGGTCAATATCAAAAATCAAATCTTGATTATACTCACGTTATTACGCCGAAGCGTGTAGCGAGTAGATGGGGCCTGCTCCGCGGCTTTGTGCCTGGGCAACACAGCTTCGAAGAAATGTCGCAGCGGTGGCGAGCCGATGGTAACACTTTCTTTTTTTATTTTTTCAAATTATATCGAACTGAAAATTCAACAGTAATGGAGGGAGATTGCGAAGTGAGCTTGCGCTCTTCCAGTCGGCAGCCACCCGTTATATACGTCAAATGCGATCGGCTCCAGCCGCGAATCAAACCCGTCACGTAGGATCTGTCACCTGCGCGCGATACCGCTAGGCCATGTCGCTGACGATTGGTATTCACTGTGTACGCTTGAGCCAAGGATTGAATTCAAATTAGGTATATGACAGCGACGCTCTACTTGCTTGCATTGCGGGTACCTCACAGGTTTTTAATTCCGTTTCAGAAAGCGATTATGAACGCCATGAAATTGAAATGCTGTTTTAATCTTTTTTATTTTAGCCAAATGTGGAAAGAAACAGTGGCAACTTTGAAAATCTTTTGGTTCAAGATAAAAAGGAAAGAAGTGGTTACAGTTTCCACCAATACACCTTCATCTAAAGCACGTTCATAAATAATTAAAAGCCTCAGCTACAGGGACGTAGCCACTAGCCAACGAAAAATTTGGGGACGGCAAGGCCTGAGATGAACAATGAGAAGTCCCTTTTTTATTCGCTCCTAGTGATCGATTTCCAAACAAAGGTCTTCATACGTCATAAAGGGGGCAACACCTCGGTGCTCCCCCCCCCCACTGGCTATGCCACTACTCACCTATGCAATAAAACTTGGACAGTGAGCATTTATGTCAGCATGATGCAAGTTTACAATAAAGTTCTTGGTCCTTTGCGGCATAATTATTTTTTCCACGTCAAAATTGAGAAAAACGTTTAAAAGACATGAAAAAGCAAAACGACCCAAAATATGCACGGGCCAAATATCTAAAAAATGAAGATGTGGAATTATCAAGTGGCTGTGGGTAAAGATTTCTTGACTGCGCATTGAGTGGTAGGCTGAAAAGCTGGTTTTACGATCACTGCTCCAGAAACATTCTGACATGGCCTAATTTCACACCATTATATTTTTTTGCGACTGCTTGCTTATGCTTTTCTTTGGTGTTTTATTTCCAACATATTGGTTATCGCTGCCAAAAAGTTGACGAACTTTTATTTTTGTTGATGATATGTTTCATACTTGCCTTCTTCGTAATGCATTTTACTATTCGCGATCTATTGTACAATGCCCATAAGCGGATCGAACGATAGCTGCAAGAGACTAAAGTGAATGCTTTTTGTGACTTGTGTTATTTTGTGAATTAAAGGGTCCGTGAGTTTGTTTTGCGGCTGGGAAGCTGGATTTTGGGTCGATCGAGTCGTTAGCCTAATCAAAGATTCAAAAATGTGGGCCTAAACCTACTCCAGTTCGTTAGTCTGTCGCTTAATTCAGTGGTCGGCAATTTCCAGGCCGCGGCCCGGTGCCGGTCCGTGTGAAGTTTGTTACCGGTCCGTATACGTTTTCAAATTAGGCCTAAATGCTTCATACAGGAAACATTTTTATACGTTAGACGCAATTATCGGACGTGTTTAAAAACTGATTTACTGAAGTATCATCGTAAAATTAACCACGTCAGAAGGGCAAATCTATTAAATTTAACCGAGAACGTTTGATTATGCTGTCATTCTATTGTAAGGTCATGCTTTCATCAAACAGCGCTGCGCTAAATAAGCTAGTTAAGAGAGAGAATAACGTTAGGAATCAGGTTTGAGAAGCTGCTATATGAAATTAAAGAAACGCTGCTGCTGCAGCAAGATTTGAAAAGGTTGATTCTTTAGTCCGAGTAGGCTGGAACAAGATTGAGGTTTTCAGTTCTGAATAAATTCGAGCTATTTCGTTGCCAATGTGCTAAAACATTTGTGATTTTTCAAGGGCCGGTCCGCAAAAAGAATTCTGTTCCAAACCGGTACGCTGTGCGAAAAAGGTTGCCGACCACTGACTTAATTTTTAGGAGCTGCAGTTTTTCAACCAATCCGATGGATGAGCGTAGTGGGTCTGCTTCTTGAACGCTAGACTAGGAGTTCGATACCGAATTGGGTCGAACCAATTAGACCAGAGCAGTCGACTCAGGGGGCCCAAGCGTTTATCAGGGGGGGGGGCCAAAATTTGAAATTAAGCACAAAACCCCTGTCTTCAAAAGAGAAAGCTTGTTAATTGAAGGGGCTAGGCTCCTCCTGAACCCTCCTTAGCGCCAGCCCTGATTTAAACCTACTGAAAAATTAATGTTCATAGGTAACTGTTTTCCACGTTGAGGCTCAGCATTACTAATCAGGGTTACCGTCGGTCCACACCAAAAAATAAGCAAGCTGCTGCTGCGACGACGGAGTAGCAGGTTACCAAAAAGTTGAAAGCTCTTTATTGCAAAATCATTTTGGTATCGCTTTGTAGGCTGCGAAGTGTAGCGATTAAGAAATCAACTGAAATTAGTTAATGAACGAAAAATAAACGTGTTTTCTTTCATTTTTCGTCCATTTGAAGAAAAAAGCATTTCACTAAGACCTTCTAAGCACGAGGTTCAAATAGTAGCACGTTTCTTAGAAGTAAGCACATCACGTTTTGTAAGACATTCTTCAAGAAAATAAGCGCAAATCTTTGAAATAAGCACGAAATAGTAGCCTAACTCTGATGATAGGGCATCAGTGGCGTAGCCAGCCCAAAATTTCGGGGGGGGGCAAACTTTATAAGCTTGCCCAGTGGCGCACTCAGGATTCGGCAAAGGGAGGAGGCACAACCGGGGGTTTGGGGGCGAAGTCTTCAGCCGCCGGAGACTAAGGGTTCTGGAGGCAGAGCCCCCAGCTGCCAAAGATTTTTAGGGTTTTTACAAGGAAAACACGCATTTTGGCGTAGTTTTTTTGTCGAATAAGAACACACGGGTACCCCCAAGTGGTCTTAATCTACCCCTGCTTGCGTTGTTGGTAGATTTACGTTATAGCATTAGTATCTTTATTTGTAGGCTAGTGGTAACTGAAAATATTTAGGGGGGGGGGAGCAATTGCCCCCTTGGCTACGCCCCTGTAGGGCATAGCGGAGAACAAGCCGCAAATTTCCTTAAAATTCTGTTGAGAAAGGCACTTATCCGAGTTCTGCCACCTTTTGAGTGGTCGACATAGTTGATAGGCAACTTCTGAAATAAGCGGAGTTTATTTTACCGCTTTGATCGCTTTCTTGTGACACAAAACATAAAAATGACCAAACCGGTACCGGTAGCCTACTGAAAGTAATCCTATGTGCAACCTGCATATTTTGCTGTCTCATCTCATCGCAATGAACAAATGATAGGCCTACAAATTACCGATGGGCCTAGCCAACTAAATTAGTTGTAGGCTTATTTAGGCTTGTTGTACGATAATGTTAGTTATCTATTATACGGTATATTAGCCTATCTATTAGTAGTACTAGTTATATAGGTCTACTATCTGTATGCTGTTAAAGTCTGTTTTCATTAAATGCGATTTTAATCCGATTTGTTGTACAAAATTTTATCCATTCTTTGACGTGAGCAGTTGACGGACATGTCTTCCACACTACTCGAACCCGAATAATTTAGCTTTTAATTGGTTGGTTTGCAAAGCACCTTACGATTGTTTTCTAAAATGCCGTGAAAGGTGACATGGTTTTACGTCATAACTTCCAACTCTTTCGTAGCCTTTGTCACCGCACTTCCGAAAATCGCATCGTATTCTGTGTAAATGTACTTAACATAGATCCCACATATTAATTTTACATGCATTGCATTGCATCATAGCCTAAGTTGATTTTTTTTCACTGATTTTGTTGTCTGTGCACCGGCCGTTAGCTCAGTTGCTCAGCGCACGCTATCGGTGCGGGAGGTCTGGGGTTCGATTCCCGGGCCGGTCAAATCGGCACAGTGTCGCCAACGACTCGCCACCGTTGCGACGCTTCTTCGGAGCTGTGTAGCCCAGGCGCTAAGCCGCGGAGATGGGCCCCGCAACTCGTTACACGCTTCGGCGTAATATGGCGAGTATAATGAAGATTTGATTTGATTTTTTGTTGTCTGTTAAGTAATTAAGTGAAAAGAACACAAATTAACAAATGCAATCTTCTGTTACGCAAAATGACGGTTTGCTCAAGAACGTACATTTGGTACGCAGCGTGACCACCAGCCCCGCCGAGAGAGGGGGGCAGAGGAGGTCACTGTCCGGGGGCCCGGGGACACAGGGGGGGGGAGGCGGGTTCAGAATTGTCTGGTTTAGAATGCAAAATTCATCACCTCAAACTACGGCCTGCGGACGCGATGATGATTTTTTTATTTCGGGCCGAAATTCGAACATCTGCGGACGCTATGACCATATTTTGCTCATCACTATAGATGTTGTGCCGAAATTTGAACATCTACGGAGGCTATAACCCTTTTTTTGCTCATCACTTGATTTTGGGCAAAAATTTGAACATCTGCGGACGTTATGACCTTTTTTTTTGCTCATCACGTGATTTTGGGGCACCACTGACCAAAGGGCCCAAATAAAATTTTTGCCCTGGGACCCGAAATTTCTTTTGGCGCCCCTGGTGACCACGTAGTCGCATAGTCGTAGTTGGTCAAAAAACTAGACGGCGTCGGATCATTAACTCCATACCAAGCGTGCTTGCTTTCAGATTGAAGTCTGTCTGAGATCAACTGACCACAGTGAACTGACAAAGGTGTGCATGCAGCTGACCTGAGATGACGAGTGGTAGACCAAAGACTATAAACCGTCTGCTCCGAAGCGGTAGACTTGGGTTTGACTCCGAATCGGGTCAAAGCAATTTAACCAATGACTTGAAAATTGTAATTACGGCTTCCTTACTTGGCGCTCACTCTTTTTCAGCGTTTGTGAGAAACACGTCAGCAAGTTTGCGGCGTTTTGTTACGTCACTATGAAGCCAAATGGTCAATAAGAACGACGTTCGTAACGAGTACACTCGTGGAGCAGCTCTGGAGCCTTATTGCAGGAAATTTCGACTGATAGGCCTATATAAGCCAATTGAACGTGATTAATTTTGTACTTGCGGTACGTAAGATGTTGTTGCCACAGTACTCCCCTTTGCTGTGAGTGAAGAGAGGCATTGCCAGTGAAGGATTCCAGTGCTAGGCAAAGAAGTGGTCTGTAGCAGGAATGAATGAAGCATTGCAAGCCATCGTGGTGCACAGCTCGAGAGAATTGTGTTGTTGCCTTGTTGAGATTGCGTCGACGGAATTGTGTTGGTTAATTGCGTGTCCAAGCGTCGGGTTGTAGCGATCGCGTTATGTATCCTCGTTAACTTTAAATTTTCACATAACGTATTCAAACCGTAACTACTTTCACATCCGTTATTAGCTCATTCAGCATAGTTTTGATGTAGGTTAAATGCCGATATGAATTCTCTTCATACATTTCATACTTCCGTTAAAATGATATTTTGTCAACTAAATGCTTTTGCCATTCAGATCAGAATGCTTCATCTTGATAGACGGCTGCTATAGAATCAGAGTGCGTTGTGACAGAAAATTATGATTCTCTATATTATTAAAAAGCTTTATGAATTTAAGTAAAAGAAGCAAATTAATTATCGTAATTCCACTGCAGATAAGTTGAAGTTTTAATTTCTATGCTTCATTATTTGAAAGAAAATGTATCTCAATAACCGACTATAATGTAGACGTATAACTGTTAATTTATTAATTTTGTACAATAATTATAATCTATTTTTCCTTTTTGTTTGTAATTCTATTTGAATAACTTTATAATTCTATTTGAATAAGTTTGACGTGGATAAAGAGGAATTGTGGAATAAATCAATAAGTGACACTGGAGTCAGATATACAGCTGTACAACTCGTTAGAGGGTTGTCACTAGGGTTGGATCCATTCATTATTCTTTTAATTTTGAAATTCAAAGTCATTGAATTTGAAAAAACGAAATTCAAATTCATTGACTTTGAAAAAACGAAATTCAAATTCATTGACTTCGAAAAAATGAAATTCAAATTCATTAACTTCGAAAAAACGAAATTCAAATTCAAATTCATGAAGAATTTGTGAGTGGATTCAAATTCAATCCAACTTACCAGTCACCAGTATACTCACCAGTGTCGCCACTCATCAGCCACCTCTACTGATTCCATACTTGGTCAGCCAGATTATTATAATTATGCGCTTAAAACAAGAAATATTTTTAAGTACTGTGGGTTTAGCGAGTAGCAAGACTAGCAACTTGTTCAAAATATTTTCACTCAAGAAATGCGCAAAGTAAAGTAAAAGTGTAGCTAACTTAAACAATGACAGCACAAGATGCAAAAAAACAACTTTTTTAGAAAAGACGAAAAACAATTTACGAAATCGAAGAGATAAAGCAAGCACACGAACAAATTTTTAACGGCTACAAAACATTTTTATTGCATTTTATAAGCAACAGCCTCTGAAACGTCTCCGCGCCAAGTGAAACCATAGACCGCGCCTAGTGAAACCACTACTATTGAAACCATAGATCAAACGCAGCTATTTCACATTCAAGATCGCTGCGCATAAATGTGCATTTTACTCTATGTAAGAGGAGAAAGCATTGTCCGGCCATCCGACCTTTATATTAATAATAAGCTACTGTAAATCGTTCTCATCTTGCACTTATAATTAATTTTACAAAAACTGTTTGAAGTTGAAACTTTGTATCTTTTTTTTGCTCGCCTTTTGGTGAAATGAATAAGCTTTACTGATCTCATGTGGAAAATTGCTGACGTAAAGACGAATTTCATTCTCGGCAACTTCACTTCAAGTTAAAATACTATAAACACTTTTAATGACATGAAATCCGAGCGATTGAGAGTAAAGTCTATTCTCCAGCAGGTGCACTATAGGGAGGTTACTGACGTGGCCCCAAAACAACTTCAAAGCGCCTTGCAGCGTCATAATTGCCATCATAAACTTTCTGTTGACTTGATAAAATGTTATGGAACGTTTGCAACATTAACTGGTATAAACCAGTTACAAATTGCTACATTTGCTTTCTAAGGTTTAAATCGAAAAACTCAAAGTTCGTCAATTGTTTAATCAAAATATTCGAATTCATTGACGTTGAAAAAACGAAATTCAAGTTCAAATTCATTGACTTTGAAAAAATGAAATTCAAATTCATTGACTTCGAAAAAATGAAATTCAAATTCAAATTGATTGATTTTGAAAAAACAAAATTCAAATTCATCAAGAACTCGTGAGCGAATTCAAATTCTAATTCAATCCAACCCTAGTTGTCACCAATGTGGCGTTATTATTACGTTCTTATCAAGCCAAATGGTCAAAAAAACGACGTTCGTTTTGAGTATACTTGTGGAGGTCTGGAGCCTTCATTGCTGCAGATTCCGTTTGGTATAGAACCCGACTAATCGTGATTATTTTTGTGCTTGTGGTACGTAAAATGCCACAAGTTCACTTGTTATTCCATTGGAAAAAAAGCAGTTGGTTGGATTCCCCCCCTCTTTCAGCGGTAAACAGTGTGGCCGGCAAGACAAGGGTCAACTCCTGAGCAAGCTCGTTATAGCGATTTGAATATTTTTTTGGGGCGGTAGGAGGAAAATAATTTTTAGTAAAATATCATCGCATCATGTATTGACGTCCGTACTTTTTTAATCAAATATTTGAATGAGCGCACAGTAGGCTACCGGTGCGCTGTATGTGGACTTCGTTCAGACATTTCTCAAAGTTACCAGTAGCCCTTTTATGTAATGTACCCAGCACCAGCAGAACCTTGCTTTTTTCTGACAAAGCGTGGGTTTATAAACGCCATTTTGTACTAGATTGCAACGACTGTTCGATGGCACACTCGCTTGGGCCGCAGCGTAGAGAGGAAAGAGCTGAACTAATAGTTAGTTAGTTGCATATTTATCCTCCTATCACGAGAAAGCGAGCAATGTGCTATACGAGGTCGCTTAGAAGTTGCCAGCCATCTGTCTACCTCACCAAGATGGGGGAATCCCGCTAAGTGCCTTTCCCAACGGCACAACAAGTAAACTTGCCGGCTTGTTCTCCACACTGTCCCTTTAATGCTGAGCGTCAAGCAGGGAAGCTGTGAATACCAATTTTTTAGTCATTGGTTTGACCCGACTCGGAATCAAACCCGAGTCTACAGCTCAAGAGACAGACGCTCTATACCACTCGGCCATCTGAGCTGTTATAATTTTAGGTTCGATTCTCGTAGCGGCTCTGCTTGTGACATGCTTTCAACGATCGGGTTTGCCAAGATAATAGAATAAAATAAGATTGTTGCTTCTGCTGGTGTTGGGTACATTACATAAATATGCGTACCGGTAGTGAATGATCTTGAAGTAGTGTGAATTGTGCGGTACAGGGTGAGTATGTATTTGCAAACGCTGAAGTAGCGTCGACTGGTAGATAAAGTCAGTGTAAGCACTGAAGCAGTCTTTATTGCAAGCACTATGCATTCAAAATTCTGATATAATTAAGTCTAGAATTTGTGCAATTTTTTTTAGTTGCAGGTACCGGTATATCTTCATAGTAGTCTAGTGTACTGGTAGTACACATAGAAGGTAATTTAAAACTAAACAAATTACGGTAGGCTATGCTAGGCCTAGATCTGCATCTAGCTCTTGATCTGCGATGTTGCAGTTGCATGGTAGGCTATCTATAATGCACACACTAATATACCAATACAATGTGCAGAATACTGGTATACTGAACAGTGAAGTTTATAGTCTATGGTACCAGCATGAGGAGTGTGTTGTGCATGTAGCCAACAGCATCAGCATGATGCCAGTTGCACTTGCCCTGATAGACTACCGTACTTGTGTATACAATTGCAAATTTGCAGCATGCTTTCATGTGCCAGTATCTGAGTATAACAGACCCGTAAGTTTAAATTTGTTTTATTGCTGCAAGTTTGTGGAATTACTTGTGGTATGCTTGCATTGGATACTGGTATGTTATTAGTGTAGAGTGTTCTGTGTTAGTGGAGGTACTGGTAGCTTTCCACAGCAAGGGAAATTGGAGGCTCAGCTGTCAGTGTACACAGTTGCATTAGTGACACTGACAGCAATGACAGTGTCAGCAGCTGATATAGAAAATTAAGAAGTGTCTATTTCACTGAAAATTCCAGTTACCGAAGTTTGAAAAATTGTAGTTGCGTAATCGTTTTTGGTTCCTGTAGTGTGACTCTCACAGTAGGGGAACCGTTAAGGGATATTTCCGGTTCCACAAACCACGATTTTCAAACTTTGGTAACCGGAATTTCCGGTGAAATAGACGCTTCCAAAAAATTACCCCTGCAGCAGTATGGTACTGTGAGTTTGTGAGCAGGCTTTTGTAACCAAAGTCTGTTCAGTTGTTTGTAGCAATTGTTAGCCTGGACCCTGGATTGCTATTATGTATATCCATAGACTGGCATGGCCATACCGTATGCAACACTGTTCCATTTAAAAATTTTAACTAGTGTGAATTTGCCCACATATGAAACTTAATAGAAATTTACTGGGGTTTGTTTGAATTATGTTGTGGTTAGGCCCTAACCCCTACTAATAACTCACTAGCACCTCTAGCGGTCCTTGTGCTTGTGATATATCTGCCTGTTATAAGATGTGGCTTAATTCAAACAAGCTCTAATTCGTCCAAGCGTTTAAAAGATGTAATTTCAAGTCTGGAACAGTTTTTGTCTAAAATTTGAGTTTTTATTGTAAAACACTTTCATTTGACACAAACAACCTTGACCAATTGCAGATTAATTTGCCAGTAAACTATTATACATACCGGTAGCAATTGCCAATTGGCATTCTGATGCAAAAATTGAAAAATTTTGCCCAAAATTTCTCATTTTTCTCAAATTTTGCTCCTTAGAGGGAACACTGGTATGCAACATAGAATGAAATTGCTCAGTTGTGAAAATCATTCAAACTTTTAACAACATAAACATTCAGCTCTAGTCTTTTGAGGCTAGTTTGAATGAAGGTGCTTCTCACAGAATGTCCACTTTAAAGTGGGACTTCTCTGCTAGTAGTAGTAGTGGTAGTGTCTACCTCGCTAACGTCACCATTTTGAATGTTAGAACAATGCGAGAGTCTGACTTGTTGTTTGCCATCTAGACATCAGCAGGGAAGTCCCGCTTTAAAGTGGACATTCTATGAGAGGCGACTTGTACAGTAATTCATACCAAGTCCCAAGTTTTTTGGTGTTAACAACTGATACCTTACCGGTATGTGTTTTTGTGCTACCCTATGCGGTTCGGTTCAGACGGCATCATTTTTGCAACAGCCATGATCGCAAGATTGATGGTTCAACTCCCACTTAAGCCTTGTTGTTGCATCTTTGGATAAGATGCTTCACGACTATTCTCTCTGCTTGGTGTAATCAAACAAGCAGCAAATTGAAGATGTCAGAAGCAAAATTCAAGTGAAAAAGTCAGAAACAAGAGCAACTCCTAAGTGAGCCTGGATTCGTCCTATGCGTAGTGTCTCTGTCGCTTTCTCATCATAGAAGGATAAAAAGGAAGAAATCAGTATAGTGGCTACAAATTCAGAACTCCTAGGCTTGCACAGATCTACTTTTTTTTTTCTTAAGTACAGAATTTGTTGTTAAGATTTCTATTGCATGTTTAAGTCAGTCATAGAAATGAAAAAATGAGTTTGTTTAAAGTTGTTAAATCGATTTGTTGTGGTTCAAATCGTTCCCTTACTTGTTTTTCTTTAAAACATCAAAGCATTTCTTCATCGTCTGCCAAAGTTGCTGATGAGGTAAATTATAAACATGTTCAAATGTGATACCGGTATCGGTGTACCTTCACTATGTCCACATGTCCAGTTATTGTGGGCTGTAGGTCCGCAGTCCTTGGTTCTAGTTTCTGCATCATAATCAATTTTTTGATGTCTTTAGTTTTAAAAGTGAATATGACATCAAAAGGTTGTCTCTGTTGCTGAAACTAAAACTGAGACCCGCTAACCTAAAGCCTACGCAAATGGGACATGCAGACGGGGTACTTGAGTACTGGACAGTTTTAGAAATTATTTGAGTACCGGAATTTTCCATTTAATGTATCGGGTACATTAACTGGAAAATAACAAAATTTCAAAATAAGTTTAGTTCAGGTTAATGTACCATGGTACATTAATGTGCCATGGTACATTAAGTGGAAATACACAATATGTGCTTATTCCGACAATTTTTTTAAACACTTTCATTGACAACATAATTCAAAAAGCTTGAAATTAAGGTAAAAATTTTGCGGAATAAAAGTTTGCTCTAAATTTTATCATGTCACAATGTTGGAATAATGGCCCCTTTAAACAGCTCATACGCATGTTTTTATCACAAACTTTATATGCGCTAATCATGCAGGGACCAAAATTGTTTTGTCACAATGGCTTTTGTAACAACAGCCTATTAATTGACATTCAAACTGAACAAAACTTTGGCGCCTATTAATGTACCATGGTACATTTATAGGCGCCTGTTTCCAGTTAATATACCCATGGTACATTAACTGGGGGGGTACATTAAGTGGAAAACTCCGGTACCTATTTTTTCCCTGATTTTTCTGTTCTGCTGTGTGGGTACTTGTGCTGGGCAAACTTCTAACATTTGCAAGCTAGCTATGATACTAATTTATTGGAGATAAATGAGCAACTATTTTTCTCCTACAGTCAAAACTTGAGCAATTTTTACCTTAAGCAAATTAGCATGCTTTTATTACAGAAAGTAATTCATGCTGGTCAATTAATTTTATTTAATTTTTTTTTGCTCAGCACTGATCTCCATAATTAAATCAGCTTTGTGATTTCGTTTTTTTGAAGTCATGCAGATTTTCTCCTAAACTAGTATTTTTACCCATTCCAATTTTTTTTTAAGAGTTTTAAGTTAGACATTAACTACTGTTTGGTATTTTGTTCGGTATTAATTATATAACTTGATGTTTTTTTTTATTGTTTATAGTCAAATACATTTTGTTTATGTTTTTTAGTATGAATCAGATGACTTTTTCCAAAAATCGACAAAACTGGAACAGTTACGATCAAGACTTGTAGAAGATGAATTACCTTTTTCTCATTTTCTGATGGACAATTTTAACAGAAAACACACATATTTACGAATTTCTGTCACAGAAAAGTGCAATTTGAGATGTAAATTTCATTTTAAATCTATTCCCTTGTTATGTACACACCGTAATTACCTGCTTGGACTAATTTGTGTTAATTGCTATAATGAAATTACAGTACATAAACGTAGCATATAACGAACTCGGATATAATGGATAATTGCGTATAACCGACGAAATTTTAAGTCCAGATGGCTTCCTATTGATTTTAGTGCATTTGCTATGTAACGGATTTCGTATATAATGGACAAATAACACTGGTCCCGACTTGTCCGTTATATGCGAGATTTAGTGTAATTAATTATGCACGAAGATTTTGCAAAGCTTTGCTGGGTTTATTTTTAGTATTAATGTTTGTTACATACTTTTTTCATGGAATTATTTGGGCCTATAACAGCACTTCAGCCGTAGCATTTTTCTAGCATATTTATAACCTTAAAGATCAAATCGTCATTATACTCGCGGTATTACGGCAAAGCATGCAACGTTTGGCGGTGCCCATCTTCGTCGCTTAGCACCTGAGCAATTCAAAAAGTCGTAGTGGTGTCGAGCCGTTGGCAACAGTGTTTCCGATTTGACCAGTTCAGGAATCGAACCCAAGACCTCCTGCGCCGATAGAGATGTCTTTAACCTCTATGCCATCCAGTCGGTATACTCTAATTTGGATAAAAGTTGACTACGCTTGATGTGAATCTATCCAAACAGCAGCAGCATCATGTTGGTTTTAGAAAATTGTTTGGCTTATAATTTTGCATCTTTGCCTCAGGTATTTCAATAGTTTATATTTAGGTAAATATTGCATGCCCAGTGAAGGAGTCGCATTAACCCCCAAGGAATGGCTTCTTTCTAAAGACGAAATACTTACAGTTGCTCGTATGTTTGTGAAGCAAGGGGTGACCAAAATACGTTTAACTGGAGGAGAACCATTAGTTCGAAAAGATTTGCCGGACATAATAGGTAAATTATTGTTTAAGTTTGACTGCCAATGTCCCATCCTCACATTATGTGTTTTCTACTATCGTGGCTGTGCCTCTTGGTGCTAGAATGCCATGATTTCGTCCCGCTAATTATCTTTAAAGAAAGTATGTTAATGATGTAAGCAGTCGTTTTGGTAGAATGAATGGTGCATGAAACTGTTGTAAGGGTGAGCCAACGAAGAAGATGCATAAACATAAGATAAAAACTTTGCAATTGCTCTACCCGAATATTTCCAGTACCAGTGTTGATGGCAGTTTTGCTGCTGGTCAGGTCCCTTTTTTTGCGACCGACTGGCTTTTTTTATTGTTTTTTTTTTTTTTTTCCCGTACTGATAACTTTTTTTCCCCCAGTAACGCGGTCTGTGTACGTGAAATAAAATTTCCGCATCGTGGGTGCATGATATGCAAAGCTTCTTGGTTGAGTGAACAAAATCCTAAAAGTCCAAGATGCACTGATACCGTATATGACGTGGTTAATTACATGTGTTTTTCAATCTTTTTAGCGGAATTAAATAAACTTCGAATTGCCGATGAGTCCGGATCCAGCAATACGTTAAAAACAATCGGCCTAACTACAAATGCCATCGTGCTCTCTAAACGAATCGACGTCCTGAAAGAAGCGGGATTGGATTCGATTAATATCAGCCTTGATACATTGAACCCAATTCGTTTTGAGCTAATCGCTCGCAGAAATGGCTTCCACATGGTTATGAAAGGCATTAAAGCAGCAATTGATGCGCAGTTCTCACCCGTCAAGGTAATGGAAAATTATCTGCAATGGCACCGGCCAGTTTGCGTAGTGGGTTAGGACATCGCTATCGGCGTGGGTCCCTTAGCCGGTCAAATAGGACATAGTGTCGCCATCGCTGCGGTGTTTTTCGGAGCTGTGTTACCAAGGCGCTAAGCTGCGGAGATGGACCCCCTCTCATTGCACGCTTCGGCGTATCGCGAGTTCAATGAAGATGTGATTTAGTTTGGTTTTGCTTAATCAATTGAATTAGCGCATTTGGACCTATTTGTTTTCGCAAAATGGCAAAAATATCGAAAGATACTGTAGGACAAATACAAAGACAATATGAAGGAAAGCATTAAATTGAATAGATTGTTAAGTGCTCGCGAATTCCAAGAATTAAAAAATTACGGAGCACCATGAATTTTTTGCAGATAACATAAAATTACTAAAGTTTCGGTCGTTAAGAAGCTCTGACTTTAAGGCCGTCATCTTTCATGTTTCTTTTGGACCAAATTCATTAAATAAAGCTTGTGATAACAATGCATTTTCAGTGTGCGTAGATGGCAACGGGATTTCACGCCTGCTCTTAGTATTTTGTTTTCATCGTGTAATTTAAGTCACTTTAAAAGAGAATAATTGCAATGAACCGATGTAATGACAATCTGCAGACAATACGATCAAGATGACATATCATGGCAAAGTATAATTAAGTCAAGTGCTCTATTGTGCAAAAGTCAATTATTATTTTCAAATTTTTGCTTGTAAATTTGAGTTTTCTTGAACATGGTCTTTATCCAAGTCAAATGTCTATATGTGTCACGTTAATGCCAAGCGTCCAATTTCCGTTGGTGCCAAAAAAATAACCGTTAAATAAAGATTGTTATTCTTGCGTCAAATGAGACATGTTGTAATTACATGCGGCGAAAAAAGTTGTGCCAAAATTTTACATTAGAAAATTGATTTTCCAACAGGCCGTTAGCTCAGTTGCAAAGCGCACGCTATCGGTGCGGGAGGTCTGGGGTTCGATTCCCGGGCCGGTCAAATCGGCACAGTGTCGCCAACGACTCGCCACCGTTGCGACGCTTCTTCGGAGCTGTGTAGCCCAGGCGCTAAGCCGCGGAGATGGACCCCGCAACTCGTTACACGCTTCGGCGTAATACGGCGAGTATAATGAAGATTTGATTTGAAATTGATTTTCCTAGAGATGTGAATATCAATATTTTTGAAAAGAAAACCTTATTATATGGCTTACTTTCTGTCAAAAAATAGTCCGGAAAATGGAGTAATCCTTGCGTCAAATGGGTCCTGTTGGTTCTGCATAATTACGCGTCGAAATAAGTTGTGACAAAAAAAATACATTAAAAAATTGGTTTCACTTGAGATGTGAATTAATATTTTTAAAAAAGAAACATTATTAGTCTTACTTTTCGATAAAATGCCTTTAGATCAACTGCGTGGTTATGAATGGCATGAACGAAGATGAAATATGCGACTTTGTTCAACTTACTCAACATTTACCGATTGATGTTCGCTTTATAGAGTATATGCCATTTGATGGTAAGTCGATGTGTCAACAAAGTATACTAATTGTCCGTCCATTGGTTCAAGAAATATTGAAATATTGGTGCGCTGAGATACTTCTCCGCTTTTTTTTGTATTATGACTATTTTTGTAGTTTTTTTAATCCTTTGTAATACTTTTACTTAAATATCACATTTTTGTTTCTTAATCGTATTTTGCTCAGTTGTATGAGTACTAAATTGAGTGTGTGTACAAACAAGCATACTGAATTCGCAAAAGGAACTGCTCGATGTAACGCCAAGGTGGTTTGTCGCTGCGACAATTTGACGCTTGAATTACAGCATTAAAAACTAGAAAAGCGTTTTTTTGTGCTGTACAGCCATTTTGTTCAAAGTATACTATCGATAATTGTTTGAGGACAGGCGTGAATTGTGCTACTGCTGTTAATTTATTTGCGAGTAAGGAAAAGAAAAAACATGCATTCATCAAACAGAGAAAACTGTAAATAATTAACAACAATACACATTAATTTGCAGGGAGGCTGCAAACAAACGGTTAAAAGATCTGTAAGTCATGCAGCCTCCCATTGAGAGAATACAGAGTCATAAATTCACCGTGAAATGCTATGGTTGATGAGTAGAATTGACCTTTAACTGATTGTGTATTACATTTGCGTATTTATGCTTCAACTTGGCACCAGTTTACTGAATCCCGTTAAATTTTGCTTTGTAATTTTCCTATAGTAAATAAACAAGAAGCCATAGGATCACTGTTGTTTGCTTGCTTAATTGGTCGTCGCATGATCTTGTATCTTTTATCACTTTCATTGTTTGTTATGTTCATCTGGCCAAACAAAGATTGGCATTTTAACTCGCCTTTTATAGACCTGACGATAGTTATGGGCAAAGTTGAAACAGAATTTAACTTTAGCTGACTTTATTATCTAAATGTCAACCGCAAGTGCGTTGTCAGTTGTCACTGCAAAACTGGAACGCGAAGCGAGAAGCATTTAGAGCCGGATATAAATTTACAAATCATTATGAGAAGAATTATCCTTTATTTTTGTCATCGGATATTCTTCTTAGAATTCATCTGCGTTTTGGAAACAAGTTTATTTTAGAAACCAGCGATGCGTATAAATAGAAACATCGGTGCGGGAGGTCTTGGGTTTGATTCCATACTGGTCCAATCGCACACATTGTCGGCACCGGCTCGCCTCCGCTGCGACGTTTCTTCGGAGCTGCATTGTTCAGGCGCTAAACTGTGGAGATGGGCTCCGCCACTCGTCACACGGTTCTGTGTAATAACGCGAGTATGATGAAGATTTGATTTTCTTATGTTTTAGGAAACAAGTGGAATAAGGAGAAGTTTGTTCCATACGACAGCATGCTTCGAACAATCCAAGAATCCTTTTCTGGTGTTCAAAAAATTGCAGACGCTGACAATGACACTTCTAAGGTTGGTGCAAATTTTTACATCCTTGGTCTTTCTGTACTTTGTGATTGATTGCGAGCGACCAGACTTGGGGCAATTACAGAACTCATGTCATCGATTACGATTACAATTACTCCTAATCATTTGATTACAATTACGATTACTAAAAAAAATTATTGTAATTGATTAAAATTACAATTACATCAATTGTAATCGGGATTACAATTTCGATTACTTTTAGTCAGCTTGCGGAATTGTTGGTAGATTTTTTTGGTTTTACTTTTTAGCGAAACTAAGACTCGACTGACAACTCATACTAAAAACTAATCACAGACTGCAAAGCTTGCGAAGAAATTTTTTTGCTTCACACTCTGATCAAATATATGAATAATGTGCTAATTTAATTTTCAGTGACGAATGTGTTGCTTGTTTGTTTTAGTAGAAAGCATAGGTGCTATAAAACAGCACAATAGAAGTTTTAGCACCACGGCAGCTGTTATTCAGATCTAAGAGATAAAGGTGGCAATGCTCTAATTACATTTTTGCTTCCAACTGCGTGATGTGGTTCAAAACAACACAGCGGATAGACTTGTAAAATTGGCACAAGTACGCCAAACAAAAATTCTCACCGCTTCAACCAGAATCGAAAGCGTAATTCACTGAATGATGTAATCAGCTGCAATGTAATCGATTACGATTACAATTACACAGCTGATTTTGGGTTAGTAATCGATTACGATTACTGAAAAAAATGTAATTAATTATAATCGATTATTAATTGCATTACGATTACCCCATGTCTGCCAGCGACATAACCCAGCATTACCGACTATGGTGAACATTCTTCGCGGTGGGTTTGACTCGCAGCTGGGTCATATCGTACATTTTCACATTTCGAATGCTTGTTTTGTGCAAGCTGATACGGTACACAAGCTTTTTACGCTCTCCCATCTTATATTTGTAGTTTATAGTTGTTAAAAAGTTAACCTCCAGAGTTTGCATTTTGTCTTTTTGCCCTGGAGCTCGTCCAACGGCCCTTTCCCCCTTTTTAGTATATCTGTGGGCATTGAACGTCAGATGCACATCGAATTTTAGTAGTGACGATGAATATGATTATGAAATCAAATCTACTTTTTAAAACTGTTATGTCACATTTTAAACATTTTATTGCAAAAAAACAAAAAAATTTTTGTTTGAAAAATTTTTTTTTTTTTTCAGCCGTGGCGGCTTTGTGAGTTGACGATGATAGAGTTTTGAATAATCTGGGTTTATGTTTATACTTTTTTGATGAAACGGCACTGTTTTAATGTGCTGATCTTTTCATTTAATTAACGTTTAATTGCTTGAATTTTTTGTACCAGTTTTGCGTTAGCCTCTTGGTCTTTATGATTTGGACTAAGACAGGGTGGGCAAACTATGGACCGCGAGATCATTTTATGCGGCCCGCGGGCACTTACAGAAATGTAAACCTTGTTCCTTACTGATATTGCGTGGAATATAGGACATTTGCGGGCGTGATGACCTTTTTTTTTGCTCTTTATTTGATTTTGAGTGGAAAATAGGACATCTGAGGACGTGATGACCTTTTTTTTGCTCTTCGCTTGATTTTGAGTGGAAAATAGTACATCTGCGTACGTGATGACCTTTTCCACTTTGTTCTTCCAATCAGAGCGGCTCTCGGCTTCACAATTTTTTCCAATGCGGCTCTTCGTGCGAAAGGTTTGCCCACCCCTGGACTAAGAGATACCGCTGAACCGTAATCGACATTACTACTTTCTATGCCAGTTAGTCTGTGACTACTGGGTAAGGTTGGGCGGTAAAAACAATTTTTCTGTTTGCTATTTGCTTGTTAGTCTCTGTGATAAAATGTAACAGTTGTGCATTGTAAGGAGGTTAAATTGAAACAACGGAAGTTCAACTATGTTCATACTACAATTTTTTGCGGAACTTGTTTGCCATTGTAGTTTTACATTGATGATGGTATGAGTTTTTCCAAAACGTTTTTAAATAAGATAACAAAAATGTGATCTATAATCTTCTAGTTTTGGGGATAGATTTTATCATTTCTCTGTAGAGCGCTTCTTTTTATTGATGTGATCTTTATTGACTCTAAACTTCTCTTGATCTGTAGATTCTCCAAAAATTCAAATTTTTGTGAACTAAACTGGGGCGTCATAATCTGAATTAAAAGTTAGAAGCGGTTTAAAGTTGCAGTTTGTTTTGCTCAAGACTTATTTAAATTGGTATTAGGGCAATTTTCCATTAGAAGTTGAACCTGATGCTTTTTTCATCTTGGTTTGTTAAAGGTAAAAGATTGTTGTGAGATAACATAATCTGAAGCTGTTTATTTTTTCTGTTTGTTTGTTAATTTGAAAACACATTGCATTTTTTTCGACTTTTTACCACAGAATGCAACTGGTACTATGCAAATTATTGAATGTGCGCTCTTCATTAATTTCGTGCGTCAGTGACTTACCTTTGGAATTGCTGCGAGTGTTTTCGTTCATGGATAAAATAGCTGGGAATCCAACCACAAACATCGGCGAAATAGTATAAAAAGTTGCTGAAAATTCTTACGGTGCGTTTTCAACCAACGGTGTAGTGATTAAAAGCATCGCTATTGCTGCGCATAGCTTGGGTTTGATTACCGTGCCGGTCAAATTAAACCCAATGTCACCAACAGCTCGCCATCGCTGCGATGCTTGTTTGAAGTTGTGCTGCCTAGGAGATGGGCCCTCCATTCGTTACACGTTTCGTCGTAATACCACGAGTATAGTGAAGATTTGATTTTTTTTAGCTAAGCTCTGCGCCAACTTGCAGTATACTTCAAAACTCATTTTTCAAATAATTCGTTGTATATACTGCTTTTTGGTGTGTATGAGCCCTATTGGCGTAAAACCTAAAACCATGCTAAACACGCTAAATCAAATATTTTTGCGTCAAGGGTTGAAGAGAAACGCAATTTTCTTTCACGAAAAAAAATGGGATTAGTTTTAGCGAAGTAGTTGTTAGTATTAGCTCAATTCTTTAAATCTTCAATTTGTTTATCGTGTGCAATACTCACAGTTATCTAAATTGATCAAAATGGCAGATTGAACTTTTGTCCAAGGTGGTTCTTGGAAGACCCTGATCTCTTGTCAAGCAAAAATAATTACTGCATGACTTGGCCTTTTATAGATTTATTATTTACGTGCAAAAAAAGTGTGCTTGGCGGTTGCTTAGTCGTTAGAAACGTAGCTGACGATGCAGGAGGTCAGGGGTTCTATTCCCGGATCAGTGAAATCGGACGCAAGCGCCAACATGTCCCAATCACTACGACGTTTTTGTGTTACCCCGGCGCTAAGCTGCAGAGATGGGCCCCGCCACTGGTTACACGCTTCGGCGTGTGCAGCGAGAATCAAGATTATTTTTTTGATTTTTTACGTGTTAACTTACGAATAATGCGCTTGTAATCTTGTTGTGGTAATGTTTAAATATTGGTGTTATTAATGTAAGCAAAGCTGTGTTGGAAATATAAACGTGACTGCAATGACTGTTGATCGTTACACGGTCAAGGTTTTGGGCAATTTTGTTGAATACATTTCTGAAAAAATTGTCATCTGCAAATGAATTCGTTGCATTTAAGAACAGTCATTAACATCTGTTGAAATTGTGTAGACAATGTCGATTTGGGGAAATTTCACGTAAGAACTATGGCTGTCTCATGCTTAATTACTTTCAGCGTTTACGAGACAACGGCGGCGCCATAAAACCGTAATTTTGTACCGCGGTCTTCAACCATAACCGCGATTTCTAAATGGATTTCAATGCCCACTTCTTGGTTGCCGGGCCGGTCTTATCGGGCACATTGTCGCCACTGCTGCGACTTTTGTCACTGCTATGTTGTCCTGGCGCTGCCTGCGGACGTGAGTTCCGTCCCGTTGCACGCTTTGGCGTATTGCCGCGAGTATAATAATGTTTTGATACTTCAACGTAATTGTTCCGCCAGGCTAGCAAATGCCACCAATCAGCATCGTTTTTTTTTTACCCAAAAATGAGCTGAGACTGTCATTGTGCGCTCGTTGTTTTTTTGGGTTGGATTGCGCTTCAAAAAGCTTATGCTCATTACTATTTATAGTCATTTGGACTTACATTTTGTTTTTTGGGTAAACCACATCTAATTTTAAATTTGTCTGGTAAATCTAATAATCGACTCTATTTTGAACTTTTTTGTGTTGTTAATTAAGCGAGCAAATTCTCGTTTATATCAAAATGTGCAGAAACTGAAGGGGGCTTTTTGAGTTTGATTTTCATTTACGTGGACTAGTGTTCTAATACCGTTTTTCAAATGCGTATTGTAGCTTCTTGTTCTATACTTGGACGCTTTAATGCTTTAATGTTTACGTTTAGGAAATAGTCAGAATGATGCAATAATTGATCATAAAAAAATTAATTAAAGAGACTTAAAAAGTCGAAATGGTGTTTACGAAAATTTAATGCGTTTTCAATTTTTTGTAGATTAATTAGTCGCAAGCTGTGGATGTCCACGTCAGAATGTTTTAAATAATGTAGAATATGGTTTTTGAACAACACATTTCCATGCCAATTTTGTTCTTTTGTGGCGCATTTTACCGAATAGCGTTGTTGTCTGATTACTACTTGGCACATACATTTGTTGTGATCAAAACAAAAGATTGAAAGCACAAGAATCTGGGCCATGTTCAGTGCAAAACAAAACGTTCATCGGAAATGCGGCGCTTTGATTTGACGCATTTTGACCAGCTGGTTGACGGAGTGATTAGAGACATCGCTATCGGTGCGGAAGGCCTGGGGTTTTATTCCGCTGCCGGTCGAATCGGACATAATTATCATGTTCTGTTCCAGTGAGTTAAAAGAGTTAAGGGCTTTCTGCAAAATGATCAAAATTTTTATATAATTGATGAAAGTGAATATGACAGTTAATTGAATTGTGATAGACGAAGCCCTTGGGCTTTTCGCCCACTTAAACTAGACATGATGTGGACAGGACAACTGTCGCCAATGTCTTGTCACTGCTGCTGCGTTTCTTCGAAGCTGTGTTACCCAGGGTGTGATCGTGATTCTCCGCTTTTCTTCAAGCCGAATTTATACTACTAGGGTTCCGTTTGTTGCTGGTGAAGCAATAAACTTGATTTAGCCTTCTGTTCTTTCTTCAGGCTTACAAGGTCAAAGGTCACGCCGGTCAGTTTGGCTTCATTACTTCGATGTCCGACCATTTTTGTGGAACTTGCAATCGACTGAGGATAACTGCTGACGGAAATCTCAAGGTTGGAGTTTATAATTTTATTGTTCATGTAAATATGCTATAACCGCCCAGTTAGCGTATTGGTTAAGGACATCGCTAGGTCTTGTGTTGATTACCGAGTCGTGAAATCGGACACAGTGCGCCAACGGCTCGCTACCGTTGCGATGGTTGGAGCTGTATTATCCAGGCGCTAAGTCATGGAGATGAGCTCCGCTACTCGTTACACGCTTCGCTGTAATGCCACGAGTATCATAAAGGTTTGATTCTTTTTAATGCCCTAATAAGCTCGCTTAGAGTTGTCTGTCACCTGTCTATTACTCAAAAGTCAAAAGTATGGGAATGCTCGCTCAGTCATTTTTCCAAAGCTGCAAGATGTTCTTTCCTACTCTGTCCCTTTCATACGTAAACGTCAAGTAAGGATGCTATAAATACCAATTTGTAAGTTTTGGGGCTAGCTTGACCCGAAATCAAACCCCAAATCTATCGCTTTAGAGACCGGACCTTCTACCCGCTCGACCATCTGTCCTTGGTTGCTGGTGCCGTTTGAATTTGTTGTTGTATTTGAAAATCGCTCGAATTCGGTGTAGAGTACATTGAAAGAGAGCAGTTGTATACTCGTTTTTTTAAGTTGTTTTGTGGAAACGAAATGGTCTTTCAAAATCTGCTTCTACAATAGTGTAAGTAGACTGTAAAAGCTGCGTTGTAAATTCCATTGGCGGTCTTTCAAATTGCTTAATGGTTCCTCAAGCCAAACCTTAAAAAACACCGTACATACATCTCGAAAATATTATGTATTATCGACAATCAAGTATCATTGTTCGCTAATGTTTTTTTTCCAAATCGGCTTACTCATTGCTAAATTTCATGTGATGTTACTTGAGTCTTATTTAAGCGTTCAATTGGCCGCAGTGTTTGCGAACTAATACGAAAAGCGCTTGCTTGCATAAGATACTTTTATATCTGATATCAAGCTCAACGATAACATCAAAGTATTGATCTCTTTGTACAGTGTGCACCTAAGCAGCTAATGGCGCAATAGCTTGTCTAAATCTTGTCTCTTAATGCAAGCAAGTATAAATTTAAAACTACTTTACGACACTCAGACGGTCTGGTGGTAAGAGCGTCTGCCTCTGATCATGTAGACTCGGGTAGATTTCAAGCGGGTCAAACCAATGACTTTAATTTATCATTCGCAGCTTCCTTGCTTGACGCTCAGCATTAAAGGACATTGTGGAGAACAAGCCTGCAAGTTTGCTTGTTGTGCCGCTGGAAAAGCACTTAGCGGGATTCCCCCATTTTAGAGTGGTAGACAGGTGGCCGGCAATTCCTAAGCGAGATAAATCAAATACAATTTGAGGTAGTAAAATATCGGTGCAGTTGGCTTTCCTTTATGATATGATAGAAATTTTTGCTGAGTGGGAAAGCTACACTTCGTGCAAATGATTCGGCATGATCTGCGTTTGCACATGAAGTGAGCAATCGTTGGGTACTTAAGTACCCGCAAAGATGACCTTTTGAAAATTCTTTTTGGAAGAGAAAGTAGGCTACATTATAATTGCACGTCTTTTTGACTGCTTTGTTAGTGGGCTACTTTTCAGAATAAAACATGGAAAAAAACGGAACAATTGCTTTTGGTCATTAAATGAAAAAGTGTTCAATGATTGTACCTTCCAATTACTAATCAACATGCTACGTATAGAACTGATTTGATCTCATTATGTAAAAATAGGTTTTCCAATTTTCTGTGCAAATACTCATCTGTATGCTTTGCTTATGATTAGGAAAGATAGTGTTGGCAAATGGTAAGGAGAGTGACGACTGCTGCTGACAAGTTTATACAGTTGATATTTCTAAAGGCCTGGTCACACGCTGCGAGTAACGTTAGCTTGGGTTGGTAGACTTCGTCTACTCTCATGCCGCTTTTAATAGGTTTTCTAACTGCGAAGAACTTTGTGACCAGGCCTTAACAGCGATTAATTACTCTTTGTATAATCTTCACTGTACTCGCCGCATTATACCGAAGTGTGTCGCAAGTGGTGAGGCTCATCTTTGTAACTTGGCGACTGAACAACACAGCTGCGATGAAACATCGCAACGGTAGCGAGCGGTTGGCGAAACTGCGTCCGATTTGACCGGCCCGGAGATCGAACCTCAGACCTCCCCCAACGTCAGCGGTGTCTTGGACCACTGCGCCATGCGGTCGGTTGACCTAGTTGTTTCAATATTAAATGATTTTATTCAACATCACTGTTGCCGTAGAATCAAAGGTGCCAACGCACAGGCTTGGGGGTATTGGATTTCTGTATTTAAAGTGCGCTAAGATACAGTTTGTTTGAAGAAAGACTTTGCTTTTTCGACAAAATCTGACTATCTTCGGACAGGCTGTGGTGGGACCTACGAAAACACTGACAAAAAATTAACTTCGTTGTAACAATATGTCCTTTACATGCTTATGCTGTGATGTACTAAATATACTTAGGTTTAAAACATGTTATAGAGCCGCATCGTAAAACACGAAGACTGCCTGTTTAGAATTTTGATTTTTTTGCATTATATCTTTCACCACAATGCGGGGGCGTCATAGGCAATTTGCAAACTACTATTTAAAACGTCATTTATGCCGCCGCAAAATTTTGCTTGAAATGCATGAAATTTTGGAAACATTAAGAACATTGAAAAGCCAGAAAAATTAACATGAGATAAGAATTGTACCTGGCAACCGGGCGGTTGGCCTAGTGGTTAAAGGCATTGCTACCCTAACGATGCGAGAGGTCCAGGCTTCGATTCCCCGGCCGGTGAAATCGGGTCATTGCATTTCTGTATTTGAAGTGGGTATTGGATTAGTAGTGGGATATTGGATTTCTGTATTTAAAGTGCGCTAAGATACAGTTTGTTTTGAGAAAGACTTTGCTTTTTCGACAAAATCTGACTATCTTCGGACAGGCTATGGTGCGACCTACGAAAACACTGACAAAAGATTAACTTCGTTGTAACAATATGTCCTTTACATGCTTATGCTGTGATGTACTAAATATACTTAGGTTTAAAACATGTTATAGAGCCGCATTATAAAACACGAAGACTGCCTGCTTAGAATTTAGATTTTTTTGCATTATATCTTTCATCACAATGAGGGGGCGTTGTAGGTAATTTGCAAACTGGTGTTTAAAACGTCATTTATGCCACAGAAAAATTTTGCTTGAAGTGCATGAAATTTTGGAAACATTTTGAACATTGCAATACCAGAAAATTAACATGAAGTAAGAATTGTATCGGGCAATCCGCAGGTTGGCCTTGGGGTGAAAGACACTGCTACCCTGACGATGCGAGAGGTTTCGATTCCCGGGTCGGTCAAATGGGCCCAGCTGCTCGCCACCGCTGCGGCGTTTCTTGGAGCTGTGTTGCCCAGGCGCTAAGCCGCGGAAATGAGCCCCGCCACTCGTTAAACGCATTGGCGTAATTCCGGTAGTATAATTAATATTTGATTCTTTGCATGTAGTAATATCTAGGAGGGAGCAGTGTGCCCTGTATTATCAGATTCGGGCGCTTGCATCACAATGTGTTGGAATTCGTATGGTTGAGCCGCAGGTGATGATGACGCTGCTCATTCGTAACTCGTGACAGCGTACATGTCCGGCGTGTTTTGGAATTGATTTTCCTGGAAGTCCAGCTTTCTTGCGTTTGTGAAAATCAGATAAATCACGATATATTTAAATGTAAACATCTGCATGTTTGTAAATAAACAACAAAAACGTGACGTTATCTGCCAGTTTGTTGTTAGAACTAGCCAACTGTTAAAGCAATTACTGCGGAAAGCACCACTGAGCCAAACCACACAGCCACCAGTAAAAAATAATCATAAATACTGCATTCCTAAAAATCACGTAGCCATGGTGCCTTGCACCTCACCTTGAGATGCAGCCAGGCTATGATGCAGCTAATTAAATAAGTTGGTTGCATTTTACAAAAAATAATGTTCAGTATACTTGCGGTATGACGTCACCGTGTAACGTGTAGCGGGTCCCATCTCCGCAGCTTACTGCCTGGGAAGTACAGCTCCTAAAAAACGTCACAGCGGTAGCGAGCCGTTAGCAATACTGTGTGCGACTTGGCCGGACTAGGAATCGAAGCCAAGATTTCCCGCACCGATACCTATGTCTTTGGCTGCTAACTCAGCTGTTTTCTTGAAAATTGAATCTATTTGAAACTTCAGGCAAAAATATATTTATTGTTATTACATTCTACATTAGCACGAGGTGTGTTACACTTTTCTCAACTACAGATATTCGTCCACTATTTAAACGGGACTCAAAATTATGTCAGCACCGTAAATTGGCCGGTTGGGGTTGTGGTTAAACACACCGCTGACGGTGCAGAAGGTCTGCGTTCGATTCCCGCGTCTGTCACGTCGGACGCAGTGTCGCCGACGGCTCGCCATGGCTGCGATATTTCTTCAGAGTTGTACTGCGCAAGCGCGAAGTCGCAGAGATAGGCCCTACTTCTCGTTACACGCTTTGGCGTAATACCGCGAGTATAATTTTTTTATTTTTTATTTAGTTGCATATTTTTCCTCCTATCACGAGAAAGCGATCAATGCGCTATACGAGCTCGCTTAGGAGTTGCCGGCCATCTGTCTACCACACCAAGATGGGGGAAACCCGCTAAGTGCCTTTCCCAAGGGCACAACAGTAAACTTGCCGGCTTGTTCACCACACTGTCCCTTTAATGCAAAGTCATTGGTTTGACCCGACTCGGAATCAAACCCGAGTCTACAGCTCAAGAGACAGACGCTCTATACCACTCGGCCATCTGAGCTGTTAATGAAGATTTGATTCGATATTAGCAGTTACCACTTCGCAATGCGTTGATTCAAGACCTTGGCTGATAGTATGAATTTTAAGAACAATCTTTGCTGATAACCTAGTTTCACAAAATTGATGATGATAGTTTGAAAGATCAAATCAAATTTTGTGTTAACTTAATTACTTAGTGCAAAATGCAGCAAACAATTTATAAACAGCAGATTTAACTTTCTCCTATTGGCTTGATAGGGCCGTGTCAGCTCGCGGCGTTTTTGTCTATGACGTCATAATTAAAACTGAATGAGAAAAATTGGGCCAGTTTCTCCATGATGTTCACTAACATACGCTAATAATATTGATACTATAAACAATTAAATGTTCAATAAATTCTGATGATAAAAATGAATTTTTCATATGACATGCAAAGCGCATTATTGTGGTTTTAGCGATAAATTGGCTTTTATTATTTCGTACATAAAAACTTGTTTACAATATCAATATTTGTACTTTGGAAACGAGATGGTCAACAACTTTTTTAAAAATCAAATCTTCATTATGTTCGCGGTATTACCCTGAAACATGTAACTAGTGGCGGGGGACATCTCCGTGTCTTAGTGAGAGCGGTGGCAAGCCGTTGGCGCCACTGTGTCTAATTTGACCTGCCCGTGAATTGAACCCTCTTGCACTGATAGCGACGCTTAGACGACTGCGCCAACAAAGCGTTCTTTTTAAATCAAATCGTTTCAAAATTATCACTGGAGTGGACACGACTTTGTACGAAAAGACCAACTTTTTATTGCATTAGTTAAAGTCTGACATTGAAATAACATTATTTAAAAAGTAATTTTCGTTGGCGCTTGGTAATGAAGCATGTAATTACTGCGTTTTTTATGTTGTTGATTCCTCATAGTAATCGTTCGTCTCGTTTCGATTAAAAATACCAAATCGTATGGAGGATTATTACGCGCTTCTTGTCCCCATTCGTAACCAATTTGCCATGCCGAAAGTGACGTAGCCAGCCCCCCCCCCCCTGACGTATGAAAGAATTTTTTAGAGGTCGATCACGGAGGCCGTATGATAACGTGGCCTCATTGCCTAAATTCGGCTCCCCTCCCCAGATTTTTCGCCGGCTCCGCGTCTGCATAAACCCAATTCTTTAACTCATTGTGTATAGCAGCATTTCTTAATCTGGGGTAAATTTACCCCTGGGGTAAATTTCTTCGTATTAGGGGGTAAATAAGCTACCAATCAAAATATCCACATCAGTTAAAGGGACAAAAAAATTGTGCCAACAGCAGGTATTGTAGCCTGCTTTCCTAGTTCAGATTAACTGCTAATCGGAAGCTAGCCTAGTAGCCTATTGATTAATTATTTATCGTCTAGTGTCGGTAGCGTTATGCTTCGCTAATTGATACTTGTCAGTGCTACGATTTGTGCTTTTTATTGGCAGGATTCTCTCAGTTACTTCATTGTTACGTCATTTGCTGTTTGGTTGCATCAGCTTTTTCGGCAATCACGGCATTGATTTGGGTAACGTGTTTGCAAGCCGACAGTGTGTTTCAAGTTCAATGTTTGTGCAGTTTAGATTAAAATGCAACATTGCTATCCAAGGATAGGCAATTTAGGTATTCAAGCTCTGAATATTCTGGCCCATTTTCTTCAACTTACCTATGCGAATGCGGTTTCTCTGCATTGCTTACTATCAAATCAAAAGCAAGAAACCGACTTCATGTTGAATCTGATATTCGTTTTGCATTATCTACTGCTTTACTAGACATTGTACAACTCGGTGCCAAAATGCAAGGGAATCCGTCGCATTAAATAGATAACTGATGTAATTTGATATCTTGGGGGTAAATCTAATGATCATCTTTGTTAAAAGGGTAAAACATGCAAAAAAGTTTAAGAACCACTGGTGTAGAGCGTGTATGGAGAAGAAGCTGACGAATGCCGCACAGCTGATCATGTTAACGTGATATTTTCGTCGGTAACACTGTGCTGTTAAATATGCGGCTGTTCGAAAATGGGTCGATTGCGGGCAAGAAATTACCTTCGGAGCGTACAGTAGCTGAAAAATTGAGTATTGTTTGTCGTTTAAACACTCTGCAAGATCTGATATGTGCTCCACAGCAAACATTTCTTGTGATTAGCAAATGTCATAGCCGCAGATAAGATTGATAATGTTAAAGTATCAAAAGTCAAATTTTTTTCTCCGATGAAACTTTTGATCCGCTTAATTAAAATAAATTAAACAAAATGGAGTCTCTACAACCGGTTCATGCCTTATTTGTGTCTCGAGTTTACTACAGTGCCGTCTTTGTAATTTATCACCTAAGCACTGAACAGGACTGCTTGAATGGTAAAGCTGTTGCGGCTATGACGTAGTTCATTTTACTTCAGCGGGAATCGAACCCAGTTTGTCAACAGCTGATAGGCCAAGTAACTGGTTTTGCTATCTTTTGTACCGGCCGGTTAGCGTAGTATTTAGAAACACTTCTGTCGGCGCGGGAAGTCGTGGGTTCGATCCACAGGCCGGTCAAATCGGACACAGTGTCGCCAACGGCTTGCCACCGCTGCGACGGTTTTTCGAAACTGTTTTGCTCAGGGTCACTACGTCACTCGTTGCACATTTCCACGAAATACTGCGAGCATAATGAAAAATTTTTTTTCCAATGATTGATTATTATTTTTGCAAAATTTACATGTTAAAAATCGAAAGAAATTGCTGCAAATGTTGCTTTAAGTTGAAAGTTTGATGTTTGAGATTTGGTTTATGGTACTACTTTCGCTTCAAACCACTTTATGAATTTTACAAATGGATAAATGGCTTTGGTCGTACTAACAAAGTCTTGGTGGTTTGGAACGTGTACGGTGAAGTAACTCGACATAATAGCCTTGCACAGTGCTTTGACTTTTTTTGGTTTTGTTCACCCCTTACCACTGAGTTCTGCATTTCATTCACCCTCGATGCGAAATTATTATCTCACATACCGGTACGCAAAATCGCACTTTATTGATTGAATAGTCGTTTCAAAAAAAGCGTCTTGTTGCAAAAACTGCCATTGACGTTGGTACTTGAAATATTTCTTAGAGGCGATTGCAAACTGGTTGTTTTGTGTTCATTCACTTCTCTTTGTTGGTTCACCTTTGCAAAATTTTCGTGCACCGTGGGGTGCACCAATTACCCTTTTCAAAAACACTTCCCTAGCAAATATGTGATTAATGGAAAAAGTTGCGTGTACATGTTTTATGGGAAGTTTAAAAATAATATTCTTGCAGGTCTGTCTCTTTGGCAACAGCGAAGTTTCACTCCGAGATGAAATTCGATCCGGAAAGAGTGAAGAGGAATTGCTGGAAGTGATTGGAGCTGCTGTGAAGAGGAAGAAGAAACAGCACGCCGGTAAATGGTGTAATAATGTGCAACTGCGTGAAAGCCGTATTTCAAATTTTTGTACGTAATTGCGGCGTGCAAAAACGTCCATATGTTTATAGTCGGGATTTCGTACAACCGTCTCCGTAAATAAGCTTCTTTAAAAACCAACAGAATTGTGTTTATTAAAAACGTACGTTTAAAGTCGTACATTACAGCTGCGTTTTGTGTGGGTACGGATGCGGGTTAGAACGCAAGTGCGGATACTGTGAAATTTGACGTGCAGCTAGTCACTAATTGGTTTTGACGTGTCATTTTACTCGTCAATGAAACTTAAATCGCCGCGATTGAACAATTCCAACTTCACACTTAAACTTTCATTGCTGGCCAAAGGTTGCGATCGAGTATGTTTAACTGCTTGTACGTATTATTGAAGCGTTTGCGAAGCGATTTTTAGTGCGTTTCTCATTGCACGCGTGCTCCGCGTAAGCTTTAGGCGAACATAATGAAAAAACATAACTTTAATTTACAACTTAAAAAAGTGTTTAAGAGCCAATTTACACTATGCACATTTTTAGCGGTTAGACATCTCCATGTTATTATTTGTAAGCGAGTACGCTATTGCTCCAACGAAGAAAATAAAGGAAGAAAAGTAAACGCCGGAATGCTTCTGAGCTTACAAGCTTGCACCAGAAATAGGCATAGTGCAAACGGGTTTAAACTATGGCACAGCCAGAGAGGACATTGAGCCCTAACTGTACCTTTGTTGACAAACTCTAGTCTTAAGTGAGCTAAAACATTCTCATAAAATACAGATGCAACCTCTGACTTCTTCTACTTTGCCCCCTTAAATAGTCTGAGTGAGCAAATAGCGTTGCATATTTTGCTGACTAATCACGCTTTGAAGATTTTGAATGTGCAGGATAGATTTTTTGCTATCTTATCGCGTTTTGTCGTTTCATTGATCTTTTCTAATCATAAATCGTGTTCAACGCTCCTTCATTTATGCCATCGTGAACTTCCAACTTGACACTTTACGTCAATAAATTCTCAATTCTCCCCTAACAATCAACTTAACTCTTATTGGTCAAACTTGAAAACAAACTCAGATTAGGGTTTTAGTGGTTATAGCCGCCGTCTGGTACACTAATGATTCTATCAATATTTTTTGTTTCGATAAATATTCGTCAATTCTGATATACAGTATGTCTTGAAAATTTGTATTTTCGGATTACAATAAACGTGGGACGAAAATAGCATAAGGCGGGAAAATCAAACCGCTGTTGGTAATTCTTGAAACTGAACGTCTTGGCGACGTAGATTCAGCTCTCATAAGCAATGTAAGCAAAAAGCTGTACCAAAAAATTTTGTCTGAAAAAGGCGTAATGCTAAAATCCTGTCAACCTTCTTGAGTGCGGTTTTTGCTTGATGGCGATTTTGATTTTTGAGATAATTGTTATGTAGCGTTTTACTGTGTTAAAAATTTAATCAAAGTTCACGATGGCATAAACATTCCGTAAAAAAGATGTAAAGGTTGCGAATCTTGATTATTAAATGAGTGGCTTTTTCAAATTTGCTTAGTCATTCTGTCACGTTTTTGCAAAAAATCAAAGTTGATTGCGATATGCCAGCTGGTAATACGCAGGTTAATCCAAGATGGAAACGTCCACTCAATATTCTATTTAATTAACTACGAAGTTTTGCGTCGACACATTCTCTTTTGTTTGCGTTGCGCGAAAGTTTTAGAAAAATTTCAGTTTAATTTGAGCAGGTAAAAATTTTTCATTTTTCTTGCGATAGCACAGTGACCTGAATGAATTTTTGTTATGAACTGATTTCAAAGTGTTTTCTGCGTTGCCGCTGGTCTATTAATATCAGCTCATTAACGGTTTTGCTTTTGAAATAGTTATGAAGAATTTCCCCTGATTATAATTGTTTTTCATGGTAGTTATTACCATAAGCATAATTTAGCAAAATTTACGTGGGCTAACCGATATGTTAAAACTAGCAGCTACAATACTTTTTCAAAAAAATTGTACGTTACGATGCTTTAAGCCGGTGGATTTTAGGGTTCCCAATAAATAATCAAGGGTCTCAGAGACTGCAAAGGTTAAGAACCAAAGCTTTAAGCGCTCTGTGTGTAAAGCTAAAATCGATACACTAGCGTAAGCTGCTGTGGAATAGCTTTATGTGTTTTTTGGTGGCGTCCGTCCTTGGAAAATGCGCTGAATTCGAAATTTTCATTTGGAAACGTTTTTATGATTTGAGAAACCTGCGTTAAGTATTATTGATATATCGCATTCACTTTGATCGCTGAGCTTCACGCTTCAATGAGCAAAATGCTTCTCATACGTAATCACCTTGTTAACGAAACAGATGTTCCGTATGAGAAATATTTTGATTGATTGTTAACCAGAAATTATTTTTTCAGGGATGATTAATCTTGCGAAGATGAAGAACCGTCCCATGATACTGATTGGTGGGTGACGTCATTCCTCTCAGCGGTAGTTACCACTTTTTTCTCCGAAATTCTTTATAATTTTTTGCCACTTTTGCCTTATTTTCAGATTTCCATTTTCTTCTTTTTAAAGTGGAATGTTATTTTAATTTTTGGATTGGATCAAAATTTATGGAAATGTTTTATCTTGTTTTTGAAAAATTCCTTAAAATGTTTTATCCATTCCTTCCAAACCATCAGTTCTTTTTCGAGATGGTTTCTCTGCGTTCAAGTTCAAAGAAAAACTTTGCTCTCAAGACCTTGTTCCAGAGCCGAATGATTTCCTTTTCCAACTTAAGTCTTAATGCAGTGCTAATGAACGACCCTGCATCTCCCATTACGTCAGTGCGTCACTTCAGTTCATCCGTGCGTCATTTCAGCAACGTCGTCAAATTGACGCATGTTGATGAGCGTGGAAAAGCGGCCATGGTTGATATTTCAAACAAGCCAATCACAACTCGCTACGCAGTTGCGGTGGGGCGAGTTTGGCTGAATGACGTCGCTTTTTCTGCTGTTGAAAATAACTCCATCGCAAAAGGTGATGTGCTGACCGTGGCCAAGATTGCGGGAATAATGGGAGCCAAGCGGTGCCCTGACCTTATTCCTTTGTGTCATAGTTTATCCCTGACCAGTGTTGATGTAACTCTGACTTTAAATCCAGAGCTGAAATCGATTGATATTGAGGCATCTGCGTCAACAGCAGATAGGACAGGCGTTGAAATGGAATCATTAACTGCAGTTAGTGTGGCTGCGTTGACAATATACGATATGTGTAAGGCTGTGGCTCGGGACACATTGATTGGAGATATCAAGCTAAGGCGAAAATCTGGTGGTCAGAGTGGGGACCACAAGAGCTTATCGTAAACAGTGCAGTCTCGCGTTATACTACGAGTATCTAAGTTGGTAATTTTGAACTTTGGGTTATTAATTTTGGGTTATAATAATTTTGAACAGACCTAGTAGCGTAATTTTTGTATTTCGGTTTCAAGTTCAATGTCAGACCTATCATTTCCAAATGGGGGCTCCACACCCTACCTTTAGTCTCAAAACCAAGCATTACGTGTAGTCGTGTACTGTATACTTTTATGCTATATTTTTCATTTATGTGAATGCCTCCGTTTATTGTTTATGGCACCATCTTGTGTATTATTGTAAATAATGTTTTCATTGTATAAAAGCCATCCAGCGTACGACCGATAATTTTTTTAGAATTTGCTTCAATGGGGCTTTGGTACATGGCATGTAATGGTATCTAAACATCACAGTTTGTATTTATTCCAAAATTTGGTAGCGGTGTGCTTTTTGTTAACTTTACTGGGAGGTATGAGGTTTGAAAGCTTGTATGGGTTGACTGTGGCGGTAGATATGAAAGTTGGAAAAGCTTTTTCAATCTCAATGAAAAAGTGGTATATTATATAATATGCAAGAGTGCAATACATTTAAGCGAAATAAATCCGTTTGATTTTTTGATCTGATGTTTTTCAATCTAATTCACCTTTTAAATTTTTGTAGGGATTTTGTCGCAAGAAAGTTCTTAATTGTGTTTAGAACTGCAGAATAATCTATTGTCTTAGTCTTGAGAACAGCTCAGATGGCCGAGTGGTATGGAGCGTCTGTCTCTTGAGCTGTAGACTCGGGTTTGATTCCGAGTCGGGTCAAACCAATGACTTTAAAATTGGTATTCACAGCTTCCCTGCTTGACGCTCAGCATTAAAGGGACAGTGTGGTGAACAAGCCGGCAAGTTCACTTGTTGTGCCGTTGGGAAAGGCACTTAGCGGGTTTCCCCCATCTTGGTGTGGTAGACAGATGGCCGGCAACTCCTAAGCGAGCTTGTATAGCGCATTGATCGCTTTCTCGTGATAGGAGGATAAATATGCAACTAACTAACTAACTAACTTGTTATGGGTAGGAGATGCGAAACAGTTTATTGGGCTAAAATCGGTTACGTTTCCCAGATTTTACCGAACATTTTAAAGATTTTAGGAGTGCTATCGCGCTTTACATCAGCATAATGCGTAGACTTTACAGTGGCGAACTTTTGCCCAAAATTCTTTGATTCGGTTCGAATTAAACAGACAACAATTTAACTAAGTTAAGGTAACACAAAAGCAGTAAGTAGTAAATATACAAATTCGATGTAAAATCATCTTCTAGGACAGCTTCTGCGTTTTTGGGTAATAACTTTTACCTTGCTATACTCCGTCGAAAAAATTGTGGATAAAATGTTGAAAAAATGTGTTAAATTAGCTCTTGTTGCTTTCCATTTTGCCTTATAAAAAGTTTTATTCTAGTGAAATGTCAGTCGTATGTACACTACAGTTTTATTCGAATTAATTGAAAATCGACTCTTTTTCATTCTCTCACTTACGTTTATCTTGCCAAGGAAATAATGTGTTATAGTTTATTTATTGTCTGCATCTAATGTAACAGGTTAATATTCTGAAGTTTGTGACGTCATGTTCTGCATTATTACGTCATAATTAGTCGAATGAGTCAGTCATAACGAGTGCTTGAAGCAGAATATCAGCGGCTACTGCTGAAAAAAAAAACGAGAAGTTTGTCACGTCGGATACTTGTAGAAAACGCGCTTGTGTCATTGTTTATGCAAAAATTCCGACTTAACTAAAAAATATGGCACAAATCCCTTGGAATGAGTAGGGCGACCGTTTGCAGGGTTATTAAGCAATTCAATGCAACAGGATCCGTAACCCCCCAAAGAAAAAGAAAATGTGGCAGAAAAAGGTTTTCCTTCCGTAGGTATGATGTTTTAATTTTGCGGGAAAGCAAAACAAATCCGAGAAAATTCTTTGGCTTTCCCTCTAAGCTAAAGCATCATCCCTAAGGAAGGGCAAGCCTTTTTCTGCCACATTTTCCTTTTCTTTGGGGGGTTACGGATCCTGTTGCGTTGAATTTCTTAATAACCCTGCAAACGGTTGTCCTACTCATTCCAAGGGATTTGTGCAATATTTTTTGGTTAAGTTCGGAATTTTTGCATAAACAATGACACAAGCGCGTTTTCTAGTAGTATCTGCCATGACAAACTTCTCCCTTGTTTTTTTTTTCAGCAGTAGCCGCTGACATTCTGCTCAGGGTTGCCAGGTTTTGCAGAGTAAAATATACCAAAATGTTCCAAATTATATACCAAATATATACCAAAATATGTTATCACAAATATACCAAATATATATATACCAAAATTTCGAAAAAAAATCATCAGTTTATCTGTAAAAGTGAAAAGTAAGTGTTGCATTTTTGAATGACTTAATTAATTTCTTGCTCAATCTCCCAACAGAAGTATTTTTACACTGAACATAAATCAGTTGTATTTGCTAAATGCAATCAAGCTTTCATTACCAGTAATGCAGATTAAATAGACCAAGGAACCGAATCAAAGTTTCTCAAGCTAAACAAAAAACAATAGTCACAAATACAACAATTTAATTAAAATTAATCAACACTTCACAGTCCACAATTCTCAGGTAACAAAAAGATGTACTGCACAAAACTCACAGTTTCAAATAAACTAGCCCCCATTACTTAAAATTTATCAACACTTCAGTCCACAATTCTCAGGTAACAAAAAGCAAAAAGATGTACTGCACAAAACTCACAGTTTGAAATAAACTAGCCCCCATTACTTGAAATTAATCAACACTTCACAGTCCACAATTCTCGGGTAACAAAAAGATGTACTGCACAAAACTCACAGTTTCAAATAAATCGCAAGTAAGGCCTACATACAGAGATGGGCATTTATCGCGATAATTTATCGGCGATAATTATCGGCGATAACTTTTTATCGATTATCGTTATCGCTCAAAATAATTTTGATTTATCGATTACCGTTATCGCTTTTGTTATATTTTTTGTTATCGCCGATAAATTATCGCGATAAACAATTTTCTATGCACGCAGTGTTTAAACTTCAACGTTAGTGAGTTGGCGCTATGGAAAAAACGCACGGTGTCCATTAAGACTTTCGTAATTTTTAAAAATTATTTCTTTGTTTGGCTTAATTTTACGGCAGAGTCCGTGAACTGCTTTCTTTTCTTGAAAAATCTAGAAAAAAAAATTTTTGCAATTCGACTTACAAAAAAAAAACTCTGTCGAACACATTGAAAATTTACCGCAACATTTATCGGAAAAATTTATCGGCGATAATTTATCGATTATCGATATCGCTTCAAGAAATTGAGATTTATCGATTATCGGTATCGCCCAGGGCTTTTTTGAAGTTATCGATTATCGTTATCGCTTTAGTACAGAAAGCTTTATCGTGCCCATCACTGCCTACATATCATACATATGGACGTTAAATTTTCTCAGCATCTCTTTCTATAATGTGAACACCAAGCCTTAATCCAAATGCCAAACGCTACAACTTAACACTCAAAACTATAAACTAGCCAATCCATTCTTCACAATTCACATATAACATATTGCTTCAGAAAAAGAAAATTCTAGACAGAATCTAGAGCTTTTGCCTCATTGGCACTTGGCACATTGTGCAAAAAAAATCGCCACTAGTAGTGTTGCCAATTATGTAAAACTGCATTGCTCAAATCCGTAGAAAGGATTTATTAGGTAATCCGGCAATTAAAGAGCTTTCTAATAATCTTCAACATATCAGTTATATTAAATTTCTGAAATATACCAAACGCAGAAAAACACTACCAAAAGGCATAAAAATATACCAAATTTAAGGACATATACCAAACCATAATTTCACCTACCAAACGGTCCAAAAAATATACCAGATTTGTGAAATCTGGTATATAAATATACCAGTTGGCAACACTGATTCTGCTTTAAGCATTCGTTATGACGTAATAATGCTGTTGATGACGTCATAAACTTGTTTAGAATATTGACCTGTTACATTAAATGTAGACAATACACAAACTATACACATTATTTCCTTTGTAAGATGAACCAAAGTGAGAGAATAAAAAAAGTCGATTTCAATTAATTCGCACAACACTGTAGAAGCCTCTAGCGCTTTTTGCCTGGAATGTTACGCGTATTGTTTTTTTTTTTTTTCTGATTAACAAAATTACTTCACCATTGACTTAACATTTGGCTTTGTGAAATTCGCAGAGTTGATTCACTTAAAATAACTCCTGCTGTTCTACAAAAATTATGTGAACTCCTTAAGAAATTGCTATATAGCTTAAGTAATTGCATACATACGAGATCTTACCGTGATGGCGTTTTGATCATTATAACCTTTTCGTAGTTGAAAAATTCTGCTTGGAGTTTGGAATATTTTGGCTGATTTAATTGTGTTGAGCTACATTTGCTTTATAATTACCAATCTTTGTTTGCAATTGATACTGTCTAATGAGATATGTACATGAAGTTTCTAATTGTATCGAATAAAAAATTCACTTGTGTGGGTGAAAATGCGAGCTGATTAAACATCAACCCAAATTTGGCTTGAATTGTCAAAATTTTTTTTGGTGCAACAAAAAAATGTTTAGTGCATACCGCATCGCTGTGTCTCGTTACATAAATAGCTTGAAAATCTTTAACAGTAATGGAGGTTTAAATGTTGAAACCAAGGGTGGAAACCTGGCTACTTGGCGTTAGGGTGTCAGTTTCAGTTTCGGTGTGTTGAAACCCAGATGTCAGGTTTCAGTTTTGCTTACGGGCAGCTTCGGTTTCTGGGTTTCAGTTTCGGTTTAAGTTTCATCCAAGAAAGTTATTTTACTGTGAATACGAATTACTTAAATCCTCTACTTCTTGGCGTTTTTGTGCTATTACGATGATAAGTAGCAGCTCAGATGGCCGAGTGAGGAGAGCAATTGCTTCAGCAGTTGTCAACTTGGGTATTATTCCGAGTCCAGTGAAATCAAAGACTCAAAAATTAGTATTCACAGCTTCTCTATTCGACGCTCAGCGTTAAAGGAACTGGCTGGTAAGGATGGTGATGACAATTTTTAAAATCTAAAACCTTAGAAAATTTTGAACAGGTTTCAGTTTCGGTTTTGACGTTTCAAGAAAAAACGGTTTTGGTTTAAGTTTAGGTTTTCGAAATTTTGGCTAAGTAGGAGTCAGTTTCAGTTTGGGTTTTCAAAATTTCCTTAAAACCGTGCTTTCAAGTTTCGGTTTGAGTTTCCACCCTTGGTTGAAACTCGCTGCCGTCGGCTAGAAAAATTAGATTTTGTAATCGCTAAATGTCGCGTAGTTCAATGCGCTTCCACTTTTGCCTAACTTCGTGACAATTGCAATCACTTTGTAATAGTTTGATCATAACTAAATTTAAAAAAACCTGTGATAGCACATAAACGTGTTTTCGTTTATTTTCAATGCAGTAGTAAAAAAACAAGTTAAAACAACCAACAATGAATCAGTAGCCTATTGTTAAACGTCAGTACTTGACCGATCAACGTTCATCAAGCATTAATATTTTCGAAAAACCGAAATTTCAATTAATTTTTTGATCCCAAAAATTGTTATCATTCGTATTTCAGGGAAATCTTCTAACACCATTGCTTTTGTTGCACTTCAAGCAAAAGATCATGTGGGCCTGTTTGAAATGGCCGTAAAATCGCGACATCTCCAATAGTAAGCACTCCATAGAAGCTAAATTATATCACGAAGATTTTGGCTTCATGTCGCTTTCATCTAATCCAGATAGCAACCAAATTGATCTCGCGAGGAGATTTGTGACATCAACGGTTTCATTAGAGCGTCCTGACTCTCCGGTAATCGCTTTTGGATAAGAATAGGCGGCGCCGCATTTCAATCCGGCATCAAAAGCACTTCCGAGCATTTGAAAAGCTCTCTCCCGACATAAAACGCTCATGTCCGGTAAAAATTGCACTAAATCTCGAGCTATTTCGGCGCTGTCATGAAGCAGGGAAATGGATAAAAAATCACTGGAAGACGAACTTGAAGGTATGTCATCAACGGGATTTGTAGTTTTGCGAGCGGGTTTAGCTTTCTGCAATGCAATAGGAGTTGGTTTGCATTGGGCACCACAATAGGCACAGACAATTTAGTGACAAAAGCGAGGTCTAATCATTTGCGATCAACTCCATAACTTTTAAAAATGAAACAACTAGGCTACTGCTTTATTTACGTAAAGGTCTGGAATTTCATTAATCGCCAAACAAATGGCATTTCATGGCTAATATGTATAATAAGACAAAAAATCGGTAACATTTTGCGAACTAAGTTCCGGTCTTTTTTCTCATTTGGGTAATTCCATAACCAACGTTCTGTATATATCAGTAGAAACCTACAAGTCGTATGCATGGTCGGTCAATCTTAATGAAAAACGAAACATTTTAACATTATCTCTAATGACCTACCTGTTTGAGGCAGTTAATATAATTAGGAAAAATTTCAAGCAAGGCAGCTTTTGGATCACTATGGGCGTGGCGCAACGCCGCAGAGAAAGCAGAGACACGCGCTTCTGTGTCTCGAGAATTTGCAAAAATATGACAGAGTCGAGACATGTAAGGACCAATGTTGCTGATATGACGCTTTGACGATTCATCAAACTCCGCCAAAACCTTCAACAACAAAATAATTGACTACCTTTATTTTTAGTGTTTTGTTGTATATTATTTGTCCACTTATCACGGAAAAGCGCTACAACATGCTCGCTTTGGTCTTACCTGTCTGCCCTCAATTCTGAAATGGGTGAATCCCGCTAAGTGTCTTTCCCCACGGTGCAGCAAGTAAACGTGCCGGCTTATTTTCCACAGTCCTTTTTATGCTGAGCGTCAAGCGGGAAGCTGTGATTGGTTTGACCGACTCTGAATCAAACCAGAGTTTGCAACTCCAGAGGTAGACATTCTTAGCACTCGGCCATTTGAGCAATTAAGGACACTCTCATTTGATTTTTTCGGCAACTACTTGCGTTTTGCTTCCATGAGACTGCCTCAAGTAGATAAGCGTAACTCCTAAGTAAGTTCGTTACAGCGGCACGGTCTCTTCTCACAAAATGAAAATAAAAAATACATCTCATCAAAATCAAATCTTCATCATTATATTCTCGCGGTATCACACCGAAGCGTGTAACGAGTGCTGGGGCCCATCTGCGTGTCTCAGCGCCAGGGTAACAGCTACTAAGAAGCGTCGTAGTGGTGGCGAGCCATTAGCAACACTGAGCCGATTTTACCGGCCTGGGAATCAAACCCCAGACCTCCCGCACCGATAGCGCGAGCTTAACAACTGAGCTTAGAGGCCAGTTCAAAATACAACTTACAATTAATTTGTTTCCTGCTTAAGACCTTTCTAGCTAAAAGTGGAATTTCTCAGACGATAGTATGGCAACTTTGATGCAATTAATTCAATTGGGAAAACTTGCAACCATACTGTGGCGCAAACAATCATACGCTGAAATACTGAAATAATCATACGCTGATTTCTTATATTAAACGAAGTGTTCTACTTGACGAGCCGCTTGTCGAAGCGGTCAAAGACATCGCTCTCGGAGCGCGAGGTTCTGGGTTCAATTACGGCGCCGGACGGGCACAGTATTGCCACCGCTGCGACGTTTATTCGTAGCAGTGTGGCCAAGGCACTAAACCTCGGAGATTGGCCCCACCACTCGTTACACACTTCGACGTAATACCGCGAGTATAATGAAGATTTCTTTTGTTTTTTGTTGCTAACTTTCACAATGCATTTATTTGCAAGCAAAATGATAAAAACCTGATTTATATTTTCCAAATCTTCGTGTTTTGAAAGTAGATCTAAATAAAGAGGGATGGCTTTGTCTTTGCTTGATCCTGACGTCATTGAGTGAGGGAGGACTGAGGGCCGTGGAGTGCTGGGTTCATTGATGCTACTGGACCATGTTGACACAGACGACTGCAGACCGGACACCATAGCAGTCACCGGTTCTTGATCGCCGTAAGTTTTCAATAGCATCTGCAAGAGTTGTTTTAAGCGTTTGGCAAGGTTTTTCGCTATTCACTGGTGTTTAATTTCAAACTATTTCTGATACTCCCTTCCAAAATACGCCCAGCGCGCTGCGGTGACCAAAAAACGACTGGGATTCGAACCCACCCCGTACCGACCAGTGACGTGTCGCCAGCGCAATGGTTGCGGGAGTCTTTACCGGAGACACGGCCTTAACCAACCACTCCCATTAACGTATTAGCCGTAATACTTTTCTCGGCATAGTCAACATAAGCATGAGATGCAAATAATAAGCAAGAGTTGCAATATATTTAAATTAAGCGACTTTTAACCAACATAAATTTTTACACAGTATTCGTCTGATAACTTGAGCATAGCCGTAATACCTGGAACGTCTGTAGATGTTCAGTAAGTAATTTCGAAGCTGACTTTGGACTGTGGTTCATGTATTCAATCGTGAATGAAAGCGTTTTGGTCGTCACTGACAACATCTGCCTTCGTGCTCTGTGGCAGTAATTTTTCAGCATCTGGCAAAAAAAAATTCCAAGTAAAGTCAAACTAATTAGCTTCAACAATAAAGGCGCAATTGCAACAGACAGTAAAGCGGTGAAATTCAACCAGTTCTACAGAACCTTCTCATAAAATTTTATTAGATCAGCGACCCGGCCAACCTTACTGTTTATATTTAAACTGTACGTTTTGACAACATAGATTCAGCCGTCATCATCAGCAGTGTATGCAAGCCAGTACAAAACAAAAAGTACAAAAGTGAATCTATGTTGTCGAAACATCTAGTTTCAAGAATTCTGCGACTTTATTTTCCTCTTTAAGATATTTTCGTCCCATAGTTATTGTATTCCTAACTTTACTTGAATTTACCTGCCACAATATTTCCATGATGACAAAGAGGTCAGCTTCGTGGAGAGATCTGAACAGGAAAGGGGTGAGCTGGCGGAGAATCCCAATCACATTGGTCATCAGTGGAAGATGGTGTTGGACTTTAAACTCGAAAAAATCGTGTCTTGTCCTTCCTCGTAACATCGAAGTTAAGAGAGAAAGCTGACATACAATGATTGTCAAATTAAATAAAAAGTGATCAGGCAAAAAGCATTCAATTTAGTTTACAACAGCAGGCCTGCCACTACGCCAGTTGACGTAATGGTTAAAGATATCGCTGTCAGAGCGGAAAGTCTAGTGTTCGATTACCTGGCCGGTCACATAGTCGCCAACGGGTCGCCACCGCAGCTACGTTTTTTCAAAACGATGTGGGCCAGGCGCTATGCTTCGCAGATGAGCCTCGTCACTCGTTACACGCTTCGACGTAGTACCAAGAATATAATGAAGATTTGAGTTTTGAAACAGCTGCAGGATTATCGCCTCGCGTAAAGCTAAATGCAAATCTCTGCAAAAAGCTGGAAGGTTGCGAGCATTTAGTTACCACGTCAAACGGTCACCCGGCAAAATGTCACAGCGTCACAATTATTGAGAAAAAACTTTGACTTACTTGGCGGAGAATTAGCAGAGGTCTGGAGCTGGCCATCTTAGCTAATAATAAGTTGGCATCGCAGGCAGAATCATGGCTTGCTAAGAGAACGCCGGACCCAATCTAATAAGTCGAACAAACTCACCAAATCAGTGCCAAATGAACGTGAAAATTACTGTTGCGCACAATTCATTGAGTGATTTTGGAAAAGGCAGGCAAAAATATACTTACAATGAGAGCTATTGTAGATTAAATTATTACAGCATTAGTTACAAGAAACGTGAAATGCAGATGGAAAGCGCATTAAGGAACTTCGAATCCTTAAAAATGATTGGATCCTCACAATCAAGAAAAATTAAGGAAAAAATTGCACTATCGAGGTTTCCAGTTCCTACTACAAGTTTATTTCACGCACCGAATATTTTCCTAAGAAAAGAACTGCACATTGTAACTTGGTTATTTCTGTATTTTCATAACAAAATCACAGCTTTGATGACAATCTCGAAGAACAATTCAATACGAGGTTGCATAAATTAATCTGCAGTACATCACTGGCCCTTTGAAATAGTGGTTAAAGCGTTGCAACTGGTGAGAGATCTGGGGTTTGATTCCCGGGCCGGTTAAATCATACACAGTGTCGCCAACCGCTCGCCAGTCGCCACCTCTGCGACGTTTCTTCGGAACAGCTTGACGAAAGCGCTAAGCCGCGGAGATGGGTCCCTCCATTCGTCACATGCTTCGGCGTAATACCGCGAGTGCAATGAAGTCTAGATATTTTTCATTTGACTTACCCTGGCTTCCGCAGCCGATTTTGATCGAACATAACCCAATCTGTTCAACAAGGAACAAACCAGTGCGTCAGTACGACAGTCGCAACCGACGTCAGCTTGTGTCACTACGTCAGAAAACTTTTCGACGTCTGATTGGCTGAAACCTAAAGAATTCACATGAGCAGGTCAGTGCACTCTGATGCACTATCAAAAACAAATTATGACCAAAGCTGTTTCGAAAAGATTCCAGTCAAAAAGAGCGCAAATTTCAATATTCTGATGCAAGTTTAAGCAGCAAAACTGAACGTAAAAGCCACTGTAAATCTCATAACTGGACTTTTCGACAACATAGATTCAGCTGGCATCATCAGCATGCAGTGTATGCAAGGCAGTGCAAAACTTGTTTTCTAAACTTCAGAAGTTTGTTTATCTACACATATTTATTGCATTCTGAACTTCAGGAGTTTGTTTATTTACACATATTTATCCTCCAATCACGAGAAAGTGATCAACGCGCTGTAACGAGCTCGCTTAGGAGTTGCCAGCCACTCGTAAAGTTGGGGAATCCCGCTAGTGCTTTTCTCAACGGCAAAATAAGTAAACTTGCCGGCTTGTTCTCCACACTGTTCTTTTACTACCGAGAGTCAAGCAGGAAACCTGTGAATTTTAAGTAATAGGTTTAACTCTACTTGTAATCGAACTAAGGTCTAACGCTCCAGAGATGGACGCTCGTATCACTTCGCCATCTGATCGGAGACGTAAAAAATTTAGAAACAGCTGTATCAGCAATTACAACAGTCAAATTTACTGAAATCGTGTTTTTCATTAAAGACATTACTAGTGAATTACCATTATCATTTTCACTTGTTGATAACACGTCATCCCAAAACGTGAGATTCGGTCTTGCGATATAAAGTTGTGCAAGCAACTTCCACCAGATAGCAGTATAAGGACTGTATTGAGATGAAGACTCAATCTTCTTCTTCAAATAATCAGCGATTTCACACAGTTGAGTCTGGTTGTGCTCGCACTGACCGAATTTCCTGCAACAAAAACACGTTCGCGAGTAAAATTCATAATAAGAATCTAACGGGGGTGGGGGGGAAGACCTTGTCCAAAGCATCACTCTGTAGGGACAGCAGGTCCTCACTTCTTCTGTAGTGATGCAAACCGTATTCTATTTTGACGAAAAATATAACCCCAACAATCTTAAAACTGGACGTTTCGACAACATAGATTCAGCTGTCATCATCAGAAGCAAGGCAGTTTCTCCGTGAAATACCCAGTGCCTCGCCGGGGTATATTTTTAGAAGACTCCTTGATCCATCATCATCACAAACTCGCTATGAGCACCGAAGTTTGGCTCTATACCCTGTGTTCTAGTAATTCACAATTAGCATATGTCCAATCATTACCAAACGCAAGATTATTCAGAACATGAGAAAGTGTATTGCAAAAATAACCTATACCACAACATCAAATCTTCATTATACTCGCGTTATTACGTCGAAGCACGTAGCGACGAGTGGCGGCTGGCGGGGCCATATCCGCAGTTTAGCGCCTGGGCAACACAGCTCCGAAAAAACATTGCAGCGGCGACGCGCTCTTGGCGACACTGCGTATGATTTGAACGATGTGGGAATTAAACTCAAGGCCTTCCACATCGATGGCAACAGCCAACCAATACATTCATTGTAAAACAAGTCTAGTTGTTCAAAAATTAAAATTTTTGATAGACCTTCAGATGAGGCGCATAATCGAATTTTCTTACCTGAAATAAAAACTGAACATATCCACATAAGACACTTCCTGATTGGTCGCGAGATCATTCGCTGTCACGTTCTGATTGGCTGTTGCAGCTACCACGTAAGATAAAAGGCGAGAGAAGTGACGAGTAGTGAGCGTAAGGACCGGTTCATTGAGACTACTGCTTTTATTTTCTCTGCCTTTCCATATCTGCAAATGAAATTAAAGCGATAACATCGCAACATCATTCACCGGCTGGTGAGGGAGTGGTTTGACACACCGCTCTGAGTGCGGGAGGTCTGGCTTTAACTCTCGGCCAGTCAAATCGGGCACAGTCACCAACGGGTCACCACCGCTGCAACGTTTCTTCGGAGCTGTGTTGCCCAGGCGCTAAGTCGCGGATATGGACCCCGCTGACTCGTTACACGCTAAGAAGTATAATGAAGACTTATTTTTTGATTTGATCCCAATTACTCGAGCCAGCCATGAGTTAGCGATGTCTACCTCGGCAACTTAGCACCATGGGTTGCAGAGCTATGAATGTAGACGCTGTAGCAATAATGAATCACAGCGCATAGATAAAATGTTTCAAACAGTAACAAATTTTCTTGCCAAAATGATGCTAAATTAAATGCATTGTGTTTCTTGCAACAGGATGGTTTTGAACTAATTAAAATTTATGAATTTTCGGTTAATATAAACACGATAGCTGACCTTGGGAGCTTGCATAATAACCCAGACGAAGTCGAGAGCGGTTTTAGGATCAACTGTGATGGTTGATTGCCTGCAAAATAAAAAATCAGCTCTTGTCACTTAACAAGCTTCAAACTACCAATATCAGAACTACAAGTAAATCTTACGAATTGATTTTAACAAAAAGATCATAGCTGGCTGAATAAAAAATCAAATCAAAAAAAACTCCCAATCTTCATTATATTCGCGGCATTACACCGAAGTGTGTAACGAGTAGCGGGTTTATCTACGCGGGTTAGCTGCTGGGCAACACCAGCTTTGAAGACACGTCACAGTGGTGTCGAGCCGTTGTCGCCACCGAGTCCAAATCGACCGACCCCGGAAGCGAACCCAGGACCTCCCGCGCCGAGAGCGATGTCTTTATCCACTACGTCAAACGGTCGGTTTAACTTCAAATTTCATACTTCCAAAGTCCAAGACTAGAAGAACATTTTATTAAGTAGATTTGCCTTGTGATGAAAAAAATGAAGACTTCATCAAAATTTTAGTGTGAAGTAATGAAATTAAACTTTTATCTACACTTACCTTGCCCAATCGCCAGTTTTAGTAGTTCTGAAGAATTATGGGCTTTCTGCTTGACAATAAACTTTTGAGGTAATAATCACCTGTTTTATGCCATCAAAAATTTGAATATGAAGCAGTGGGTGTTTGGAACTACTCCCAACTGAACACGTGGACAAGGTAACTATGCCAAATGCACATCTTAAGCTCTTGAGCAGCTCCATCGTTTATAGTTTATTTTGTCGAAAGCCAGAAGTAATACCAAACTCAATTCCGTGCCAGAAAGTCGGGCTTAAAGCGCTTGAAGCCAGCATAGTGTAGTCCAGGTTTAAAGCTAAAGCGAACTTACGATATAGCAGTTTCATTGGTGGGGTCAGGCGTGGAGTCAGATAGCAACCAATTCAAACAGCTGTGAATGTTCTCCCAGTTGCAGTGCTCAGCCAGCAATGATAGTAAATAGGCTTGATCAAATACAGGGGTGGTAAACTGGAAAACAAATGCAAAACTTACCGATCAACTGCTCATATTTTACGGAACTTACGCAAAAATCACTTCAACAAACTCACTTCTTTAAGGAGCTAAACAACATGTTAAAAAATCAAATTTCCTTACACTTGCATTATTATGCCAAAGCGTGTGGCAAGCGGCGGGGCCCAACTCCGCGGCTTAGCGCCTGAGCAACACAGCTATGAAGAAACGTCGTAGCGGTGGCGAGCCATTGGCGACACTGTGTCTGATTTGACCGGCGGAGGAATGGAACCCATGACGTCCCGCGACGACAGCGTCAACGGACGATCTGGCGCAGTGGCTCCAGACACCCCTAAGGGTACCGAAACTCTTGGAAGCCGCCACTTGTCACACGCTTCGGCGTAATCTCGCGAGTATAATGAAGACTCGATTGCGCAGCAGCAAACTTACATCAGAAAAATCGTTTCTTCCACTTGCAAATAAAAGTTTTCTCTGCAACGAAGGAGTTCGAGCCAATAACTCCGGGTCTAAAAGCTGCAACCAATCCACAAGCAAACCTGAAATAAATGTGAAGACAATTTAAGACTAAATCTAGAAGGCAAGAGTTTCAAAGTGTAATAGAGTTGCTGCAAGGTGGTAACGCGATGCGCGGCATGCCATTTACACTTATCGTGCCCACATGCCCGGATTAAGTACTTCCATAGGCCCTCGGGCTATCAGCATCACAGTCCAATTTTTGACGGCATAAAACAGGTGATTATGACATTAAAAACTTGATAGTGATACAGAAAACCAGTGGGCATTTGAAACCATTTTAGCTAGGCTGTGGACGACAGGGTAATGTGCACTGTGTAACCTTGGCAGAATTCGGGTGGTGGATACAGTGGAATAAAACAAACGCGTTGCGAAAAAATTGTCGCAGATCCCGTGCAGAAATTCTTTGAATTTAGAAAAGGCAAGTTTAAGCATACAGACCCAAGTTAGCAGCGCAATCGCGTGATATTTCGCCGATTTTTGAAAAATTTTACGCTAGGCAGTTATTCAAATGAAAAAAATCGTTCATATTACGACGGCCCAGAGCAAAATTCAACAAAAAAGTCTTTCAAGTCAGAAGTAGAAAAAAAGTTTTACAAAAAAATAACAAAGCCAGATTGCTGGCAAAGTAAACTTGGAAGCTGAAAAATGTCACAAGAGACAGCAAAATGTTTCGACCATAAGAAAACGTTGCAAGGGAAACATGTGAGCAGTATTTCAAACCTGTAGTTCCGATACTAGTGAAGCAAACGTTGTTATAATGAATTTTTCCCAAGCTCATCTGTGTGCGCCGGTGACTGACTTCTTCGAGAAGAATTTGTGCGACCAAGTCAACCTGTAGAATGAAAACAGGCCAATGCAAAGCTTGCACATTTTTGTAACTTTAGCAAAGGATGACTAAATTTAAAGACTAAGATTTTGCCAAACTCTAATTAACTTTCAAACCAAATCTTCATTACACTCGCGATTTACGCCGAAGCGTGTAACGAGTGGCGGGGCTCATCTTCGCGGGTTAGCGTCTAAGCTGCACAGATTTGAAGAAACGTCGCAGCAGTGGCGCGCCGTTCGGCTTGGGAATCAAACCCAGACTTCCCGCGCTGACAGCGATGTTTTTGACCACTTAACAAGATGAAAGTCGATGGCATAGCATAGGAGCATGTCTAATCACAACAAACGTAAGAAACTTGTAATATAGGCGTTCAAAGAATGCTTGTTAATCCCAGATTAGGAGCAAGAAGCAAAATGATCGAGAAAGAACACGTTATGCATACCAAGTCACTACTTAGTACTTACGTGAATTTTAGGAAATCATTTTTTTTAACGCCAAATTGAAACGCAACGCCACATGAACAAACTGCGGAAGCGGAAGTAGCAGTACACATAAGCGGAGACACTAAATTACAGCTGCCTCTGCATCACTGGAACAAACTAGTCACGAAACCATTTTACCTTTTTCCTTATTTCATCATCTTTATCCAAGAAAGCCAACTGATGTTTCAAAAACTCCTCCAACCTCGACCAATCGGAATGTCTCAAATTATCACTTTGTTCTGTGGATGTTGACATCCGGCGAGTCCGGGCGTCCGTGGAAGAGCTATTTCGACTCCTCCACAAAGATGCAAAGGAATAAAGAGGAGAAGATTTTAAACTCAACTTCTCCATGATCTTTTTGCCGTTTTCAAAAATACAATCAATAATCTAAAAAAATAAAAACATTTCAAAAACGTTTCTACAGCTCTGATAAAGCTTGTTGCCAATGCCATTCTTTCTGTGTCAGGATTAAAATTTTACAAATTAATCCACATAATTATTTAACCAACTTATGGGCGTAGTGGTTAAGCCATCGCTATTGACGTGAGGTCTGGGGTTCGACTCCTGGGATGGTCAAATAGGACACAGTGTCGCCAACGGTTCGTCACCGACGCGATGTTTCTTCGTAGCTGTGTAGCCCAAGCGCTAAGCCGCAGAGATGGAGCCCGCTGCTCATTACACGCTCCGTCGTAATACCGCGAGTATAATGAAGGTTTTTCTGGATCTATGTAATTAGTATCGAAAAATACTTTATGAAAACTTTTAATGAATTTTTTAGTTTTTTTCGTGTTTTGACCAGTTTTTGATTCACGAGGATCACAATTTTTTTTTATTGTTGTTAAACCTTTGAATAAAGCTGATTACGTCACTGTGGAACACACAAATGAGGGGTTAGATATGGTCAAGACATAAGCCGCGTCAAAGACGTTCAAACCAATATTTTCGGTTCGAATCTTGGCCCGGTAGGTTGCAACTACCCAAGATAACATTCACCAAAACTGTCCACGCTTGTCTTGTTCCCAAGCAAGTCAAGCAGAGCTACCTCACTCATCATATAAAACCTTCATTACATACGCAGTGTTAAGCCGAAGCGCGCGCACAGAGGAGGACCACCTCCGCCGCTTAGCGCCGGGGAAACACAGCTCCGAAAAAACGTCGGCGAACCATCGGCACCAAGTCCGAGTTGACCAGTCCCGTAATCGAACTCACGACCTAACACACCGATAGCGATGTCTTTATCCACTGCGCCGGCTGGCTAGTTATCGTAGTATTTTGTTTAAACAAACTTTTAAAATGTTGATCAATGCACTCACTTCTTTGTGCATAGATACAATCTGTGCATGACTATTTGTCTTTGTTCGGCTGATGATACGATCAAGTGCTCGCAGTAAACAACAAGCACGTGATGGAGAATTGTATAAAAACGATAAAAAATCTGCAAATACAGATGATCAATTGGGGGAAATCACCAAAAAATGAGTGGTGGGATCAATTAGGGGAAATCACCAAAAAACGAATCCAGACTCGCTTAGGAGTTGCCTTAACGAACTTTTCGCTTAAGTTGTGCTTCTGACTTCTTTAATTTGTTGCTTTTTACATTTCACCAAGCAGAGGTAATTATCTTGAAATATTTTATCTAAGGATGCAACAACGAGGTTTGGGTGGTATTTGAACCCACCACCTTGCGACCATGGCCGTCGCAAAAACGACGGTCCGAACCACGGTAATCACAGGGCAAATAATCTCGGAAATGGCTACAGCCTGTGCAGCGAGGAAACGAGTTTGATTCTTGATCAATTCTATCCAGCTAACCTGCCAGCGGCAAGCCAAGCGGTGACACCAGTTGCAAATCCTTTGTAACGGGTTCGTTTCACGGCTGGAACCAATCGCATTTAATGCATATTAGGATGCTACTGACAGAGTCGAAGGGCACAAGCTCAAAAGGCAAAAAAAAGTTTGGGTATTACCTATGGACAAATCCGTGAAGATGAGAATGTGCAAGGATTGGATGCATAATTCTCCGGTACGGATTGATAGTGCTTTCCCATGATTGATGGAATGGAGCAAAGTGGACCAAGAGTTACTAGTGCTGTCTAAAAAGTTAAAATTCGTTAAACAAAAGGTGATTTCTAACATTTTTCGGAATACAACATACTGTCTACGTTAAACTGGTGGAAAATGTAAGGGCTCAAGTAGGTGAGGTAAAACATTCTCAAAATCAAAACAAGGAATTTAATGACGTAGAGGTACGGTGCACACTGCACAGCTTACAGATCCTACGTGATGGGTTCGATTCATGGCTGGAGCTGATCGCATCCATATACCGGGTTGCTGCTGACTCGAAGAGCGCAGGATCACTTCGCAATCTCCCTCAATTACTGTTGAATTTTGTGTTCAACACAATTTGAAAATATCCACTGTTATTTATCTATTTTGAGCTTTATAAAAAAAGTTTTTGCAATGTGCTACATATTCGGTGAACTGGAAACGTCCATAAAAATCACATTTATAAACTTGAATATTTACTAATCGTGGAAACATTTTTTTATCCATTTATATAAGTTTTAAATACAATTTTACAACTTTGCTTACAGTGCACGTACAACAGTTTACACCAGGGGTGGGGAACCTTCAAGGCACAGCGGGCCACATTGCACGCATGATATTTTCAGCGGGCCGCATTTACGTTTCATGCGTAAAAAGCAAAAAAAAAAAACGTTCCTCTGAAAATTTAGTGGAGAGCAAAAACAAAAGGTCATCACGTCCGCAGAAGCTCAATTTTTCGCCCAAAATCAAGTGAAGAGCAAAAAAAGGTCATTACGTCCGCAGGCCGTAGTTTGAGCTGCGTATCTGTGTTCTGACACGTTTTCACTGTTCAATATGCCGAAATGTTAAAAAAGGATGACGTATGGTAAGCCTAGCATTACGTGAGCCGTATGTACACGTGGGCCACATTTAAAACTTGAGCGGGCCGCAGGTTGCCCACTCCTGGTTTACACAATCTACACAGAAAGAGTATTTTTCCACAAAAAATTGCACAGTTCAATCGCATTTCATACTCGAGTCGGTGGAGAACAGCTGCAACAACAAGGGTCTCATATGGGAAACATCATTAGGAACTTTGCGGTCACTTGTTTCAATTTCAACTTCCATAGGAGAATCAGATCCATCGTCCCGTAGATCAATGACACAAGATGAGGTGTCCTAGATTAATATGCTCTTTTAGTACTAATAAACGTCTACATTTGATAAACGGTACGTTTGGGAGCCAGTGGGCAAAATCAAATTTTCATTATACTCGCGGATTACGCCGAAGCGCGTAACTAACGGCGGGGCCATTGCTCGTGACTAAGCACCTGGGTAACATTGCTACGAAAAACATCACGGCGGCTGCGAACAGTTGGCGACACTGTGTCCAATTTAACCGGTCCGGAAATCGAACCCCAACTCTCCGAAGCCGATACCGATGTTTTAACCGCTGTTCCAATCGGCTAGTCAACAATTGGGGGTTACTAGGCAATTTAATTACAAATAACACAGCCAAAACGCAGCTGAGAACACTAGAGCGGATATTTTCGCTCACTTATGATGTAATTGTTGACGCTGTAAACCTACGATGAGCTGGTATTAAGTCATCACGCGAAAAAGGCTACAACCGTTGACAATGACGCCAAAAGCGAGCCGATACGTCCCAAGTGTTCTTAGCTGTTTCTTGCCTGTGTTGTTTGAAAACATATTACTTCAAGCATCTTCCAAAACAGCTGCAACTTTACCTTTTTATCCGCTTCATCCACAGTCGATCTGAGAAGTTGAGCTACCTTTGAGCCAGCCTTGCATCCTCTGATTTTCTGGACCTGGAGGAGCCGACTCATGTAACTAGAGTTTCCACTAGTAGCATTCACTATGACATCTCTGTTTGAATCACATTGAGAATCCAAAATCTAAACAGTACGAAGGTACGTCCATTTTTCTGAACCACTTTATTTCCTACTAACGTAATCTCCTACTGGCCACTGTTTCGACCTTGTTACGCTTCATCAAAGCAGCTCAAAGCATCTTGACATGAATATCCTCAAAATAAATTTATTTGTGTTACCATAATGAAGCCTAATAACCGGCTGATTGACGAAGTACTTGCACACAACGCTACAGGGTAGCGAGAGGTAGGTTCGATTCCCAGGCAGGCCAAATCGGATACAGTGCATCCAACGGCTCGCCACCGCTGCGACCTTTTTAAGTAGCTGTGTTGCCCGGGCGCCAAGCAGTGGAAATTGGCCTCGCTACTCGTTACACTAAGCGTAATACTGCAAGCATAAACAAGATTTGATTTTTTTAAAACCGAAATACAAACAGCAATTTACCTGCAACAGGAGATTCATAGATTCGACTGGAATCCCGAAAGATTGAAGAAAAACGATTATTTGCTCCACATCCAAATCCCGCACTGCCGCAAAGGCAAGACGGCGAGTGGCTGGCATGACCTCTGACCTCATCATTTTCAAACGCAGCCAATCGGGTATCAGTAATGCTTCTTCTTGTGTATCCATAAGAAAGGCCTAGAATGGAAAATTTAACGCTAGCTACAGACATAATCAGTTAATCACCCTGTCCAGTGTCCAACTGTCCATGCGTCCGGTTCAAGTGGCCTATAAACCTATAGGCTTTCGGCATCACAATCAAATTTCTGGTGTCCGACCTGAAGTGGACATGTGGACACTGGACAGGGTAATAGAGACCAACTTATTGAATGATATAGTGAATAATAACAAACTTTATGGAAACAAACCGGCGTTGTAACAATAATTACACATTTGTATAACACTTTTTTCCTGACAGAAATTCACATCAAAAGTACTTAAACCAAAACCATTACAGTAACAGTAGAATTAAATACAGTTGATAAAAAACATGACGTTTGCAATGGTAAAAACAATCATAATGTTACGATATGGCTATGACACTCACTTGAGGTACAGTGTAACCTTCTTCACTAAACCAAATATTCATTAAATCATTGTAGAGCTTATCGTGTTGAAATAAAGAAGGGTGGCTTGGGTCTCGCTTGCCGACAAACGATGGAGGTCCATATCCAAGTAGAATGATACAAGCTTGCTGGATCATGATATGCAAGGTAGCCGCACCAAATTCATTTGGCCATCGGACGTATATCTAAACATGGAGTTATCTTAATCGGTTGATGCAGGGGTTAAAGACATTGATATAGGTGCGAGAAATCTGGGTTCGATTCTAGGCCAGTCAAATTAGACACAGCGTCGTTAACCGCCCGCCAGCGCTGCGACGTTTCTTCAAAGCTGTGTTGTCTCCCTGCCCAAGCGCTAAGCCGCGGAGATGGGCCCCGCTACGCGTTACACTCTTCAGCGAAATACTGCGAGTATAATGAAGATTTGATTTGACAATAGACACGGGTGTCGGGTGGCTGTTGATTCGCTGAGCGCAAACTTGGTTCCCACTCTCCCTCATTTACTGTAGAATCTTACGTGCAGCAATTGCACCCTTATTTGGTTTACATAAAAATAAGCCAACCTCGTCTTGTGAATTGCTCCAAGGAACTCCGTCTCTGTCCGCTTCGTTTGATCCATTCCTTCTACGGAGTTCTTTGTCACGAGCTAGGCGAAGATGGGACAAAAATATTTCCAGCATGGACACGACAAAATTTTCCGCTGCACACGACGCATCATTTACAACCAATTTTTCATTGACAAGTGACAACGCACTTTCAACCAAAATCCGTCTGCAGAAAAAAAATGGAAACCCTGCATCACGCAACACCGATTGCCGCTCAGCCATTAATTTAACTTCAAAAACGGCAGACATCTTTCAAAAATATTTTTCAAAACAAAGACACAATGTTATTGATGCAAGGCCGACTGGTTGGGTGGTGGCTAAATACATCGCTATCCACGCGGAAGGTCTCGGGTTTGATTCCTGGGCCGCTCAAATCCGGTGCAATAAGCCTACAGCTCGCAACCGCTACGACGTTTCTTCGCAGCTATGTTGCCTAGGCGCTACGCAGCGGAGATGGCCCGCCACTCGTTACACGCATCGGAGCAATACCGCGCGCATAATGAACATTTGATTGTTACCATTGATTCTAATTAAGTCATGCTTCACTAACCTATTCACCAATAGGTTAGACACAGTTTTAGCGTAGACGGTCGACTTTTGAAACGTATCTTCGGCGTCGCTTAAGTTTTGAAATTGTCTCAAGTCATTAGCGAGGAATTTCACATATGCAATGACGCAGAGTGGATTGGCTTCAATCTCAGTTGCGTTCTGTAACGCTTCGATCGTACGAGGTCGGATGACCGTGACGTAGTGGGAAAGTTGGACGAAGTCATGTAACAACCACCTGAAAAAACATAACAACTTCTCATAAAGAGTCTACTAACACAAGCCAGGGTTGGAGCTTTGTCTAAACAGTTCGGACTTCGCACAAAACTATAAATTTTTCGTAGGCTCTAGTGCGCCACCAGCCGGTAGGGGTAGTGGTTCAAGACATCGCTAGCGACGCGCGAGATTGGGGATCCGCTTCTCGGACCGATCAAATCAGATCTAGTTTCGCCAACGGCTCGCAAAAACAGAAATCCAGTCAGTTTTGTAAAGCTTTGCTTAAACTGCTGATGATGACAGCAAAATCTACGTTGTCAAAACGTCCAGTTTAAGAATTACCGCAACTTTATTTTCCCCTTCAACTATTTTCGTTCCCCGTCTATTGAATTACCACTTTGAAAATTCAACAGTAATTGAGGGAGACTGCGAAGTGAGCTTGCGCTCTTCGAGTCAGCAGCCAACCTTTGCAACTACACATACGAGCATCTCGGTACAGAGACATCTACTTACTTAAAATCGGGAACGTTATCATCCAGCGTCATCGCTTCATCTGTAGTATCAGAAAGCAATAGAGTTAGAGCTTTGCGTGCTTTATTTCGGACTGTTGATTGCGGAGAATGAAGTCGTTTCAGAAAATACTGCACCACCTGCAATCATTTTATTACAGACAGGGATAAGCTGGCATTGCTCGTAAGTTTGAAGCAACTGGGTTCAGTTAAACACCAGATCAAGAGCATTGAGACATTTGGCGCAAGATGTATAAGATTCGACTCCCGGCCGTTCAATTAGCACATTTACCCTATGTTCAACTTCGGTGGACTTCAGGCCAGCGGTTCTTGCTAAATCATCATTTTTGTGGACAAACTTTTAGGTTTTCGTGGCTTTTCATGGTCCGCGTAAACAAGTGGTTCGAAAAGCACACGAAATTTAACAGTTATCTCAGTGAAGTATCATGATCTCATCGATGCAACAAGGAGAGGATTCTTATGACATCTTCCTGCATGTCTTGATATCTTGAGACTAAGCAACAGCAATTTTGCACATGTGGACGCGGGCAAAGAAAATCCATGAAAACTTGGTGGGCTTAGAACCAAGAATAGCTGGCCTAAAGCCCACGCAAATTGGACATGTGGACAGCGGAAGTGTCGTCAATAGCTTGTCACCGCTGCCAAGTTTCTACAGAGTTGTGTTGGCCAGGCACTAAGCAGCGGAGATGGGCCCGCTGCTCCTTACACGTAACACTAAAAAATCAAGTCTTCATGCTGGATTTTTCACATTTCCTAATCGGGAATAGAACCGGAGACCGGTAACATTCCAACAACAATCCCGAACAAACCGACTACCTCGATCGTCCCAAATCAACCTTTCAAATACCTGCACTGATTCATCCATATTGTCACCGACTAAGTACTTTTTCAATTGCGACACCAGCTCATTGACATGGATTCCACCCGAAGTTAACTGCGAGAGAATTCAGAAGTTAGCAAAATCCGTAGCAGAATGCGCTATATTAGACGCTGATATTGTTACGATGATTAACCGGCTGCTTGGCGAAGACATCGTTATCGGTGCGGGAGATTTCGGATCGATTCCAGGGCAAGTCCAATTGGACACAATATCACCAACGGCTCGCCGCCGCTGCGATGTTTCATCAAAGCTGTGTTGCCCTGGCGCTAAAGCGCGGGTATAGGTCCCGTTTCATGCTTCAGCGTAACACTGCGACAATAATATTGCATTTATGTTTTTAATGACCCTCCTCGGAATCGAAGCCAGTACTTGCGGCAACTAAACAGCACTTCAGCGAACTGCAATGTTCAAATTGTTGCAAAACTTCAAGAAAAAATAAAAATTGCCTCACTACTGGGCAGAAATCTTTGAGTCAAATCGTCAGCGACATGGCCTAGCGGTACCACGCGCTGATGACAGATTCTACGTGACGGGTTCGATTCGCGGCTGGAGCCGATCGCATTTGACATATATATCGGGTGGCTGCTGACTTGAAGAGCGCAAGCTCACTTCGCAGTCTCCCTCCATTACTGTTGAGTTATCAGTTCAATATAATTTGAAAATAACATCAGTTATTATTTCATTATGCCGTACTCGTAAGCGGTATTACACCAAAGCGTGTAACGAGTGGGCGGGACCCATCTTTGCGGCTTAGGGTCTGGACAACACAGTCCGTAAGAAACATCGCAGCGGCTGACGACACGGCGTCCGATCTGACCAGCCTGGGAATCGAATCCTAGACCTACAGCACCTTATAATGATGTCCTCAACATCCGTTTTAAGAGACCGGTATTTAGAACTTAGAATAAACTGCTCTTACCTTCTCTGATTCACTTTCATGAACGAGCAGAAATTCACATAAACATTGCACTGGTAACAACCCCACGTCACTCTTAGAAGAAGCAACTAGATCAGGCAACCAGGACATGGACTGGTTTTCACCATGTCTGCAAACAACAAGTTCAATCAGGAAAATGTAAAGATTAAGGAAGGGTTTTTTCTAAGCCGTTCTAGACCCGGCTCGGCTTTCTAAAGAACAACTGGCTTCTGAAAATCTGAAATCGTGATCAAAATAAGGCTTCTGAAAGTCAGAAATCGTGATCAAAATAGCCACTCACTGTCGGCCGTGCAGGGAATTACCATCAAAGCCTCGCCGAGACGCCAAATTCTCGAAAAGCGTTCTGGCTCTAATCCAGCCGCACAACCAACGACTGATGAATGCAAAATCATAGTCGCCAGCGTGGCCCCGAACCGAACGGCCGTGATCGCAAGGTTGATGGTTCAACTCCCCAGTCTCGTTGTTGCGTTCTTGAAGAAAATGCTTCACTATAATATTTCTGCTTGGTGGAAGCTGACAAGCAGCAAATTAAAGAAGTCAGAAGCAAAATTCAAGCGGAAAAGTCGGAAAGAAGGCAACTCCTAAGCGAGACTGGATTCTTCTTATGCATAGCATCTCCGGCGCTTTCTCGTGACAGGAAAGTGAAAACGAAGAAATCAAACCATATACACTGTTCGAAGAGCAGCATGAGGTGAGGTTTACACGAGTAATTGTGCTTTTCTACCTGTTTATAATTTCAAGCAAGAAATCAGGTTGCCTGGACCGGCATAACCACGACCCGAGTTGAAATCGTGAAGATAGTGATGAAAGTTGCTCCAAGACTCGATCTGGGGGCCTACGAGGATACCCCTGAGGGTCCAAAGCCATAAGTTGGGAAAGCAACAAACTGGTTTCTTCAGTGATAACTTGACGCGTACTTGCTGCAGCCAAATGCGACTCAAATTCCAAAATTTCTGACTTCTCAAGCTTGAAAATAATAAAACATTGTCGATCAAGTTATCAGCAACAACACGCAGGGAAAAGTACCGCAAACGACTGGTTCAATTCATTGCTGGGGTCGATCGCATTTGGCTCATTGCTGTATTTAGATGCATACTAGTTATCCTCCTATCATGAGAAAGCGATCAATTCGCTATAATGAGCTCGCTTAGGAGTTGCGGGCCATCTGTCTACCACCCAAGATGGGGACTCCCGCGACCACCCAAGATGGGCACAACAAGTAAACTTGTCGGTTTATTCTTAACTCTGTCCCTTTAATGCTGAGCGTGAAGCACGAAAGAATACCAATTTCACAGTCACTGGTTCAACCCGCTTAGGATTCAAACCCAAGCCTACAAGCCGAGAGGCAGACGCTCTTACCACTCGGCAGTCTGCGCTGTTGAACATTAAACAATTATCATTCAGCTCTCCAACTTACCAAAGCCATCTGCATCTCCTTGCCAACCATTTGGTTTCTCATTTCGTCATCAATCAATGTAACTGGCGGGTAGTTGAAACGATTCACAATGATCATTTCCATTAATACTAAAATCAAATCTTCATTACACTCGCGATATTACGCCGAAGCGTGTAACGAGTGCCGGAGACCTGTGACCATCTCCGCGACTTAGCGCCTAGGAAACATTGCTCCGAAAAACACTACCGCGGTGGCTGCAGGTTGGCCGCACTGCATCCGATTTGACCAGGCAGGAATCAAACCCAAGACCTCCAGCACCAACAGCAATGTTTTTACCGCTACACCAACCCGCCATTACACTAAATAGGCACAATAACGTGACTAAGAATCATTGCAAGCGTCATTCAGTTGAGGTTTATGCTGAGCGAAAATACCGATTACCGATATTTCGACGACCAACATCAAATGTTTTCATTAGCGCAATGTCATTGGCGTTGTTACGCAATGTTTTACATTAGTGCTTCTACCATTCAACTAACCTTTCAACGTGGGAAACTGAGTCCATGCTTGGTGTCCTACTGTCGTAGGATTGAGGGAAATAACTATAAGAATAGCCTGAAGTGCGCCCCAGTATAAATGGGAGATAGCTAGGGCAGGAGGGTCGTAATCAGAAGGCAGTTGAATCATAACAGGGTGATGATATTGGCACATGGAGACAATTGTGTCAATGAAATCAACTCGAGTTGTTAGAATCGGATTCAAATCCGCTCTGGCAAGAGGAGCAGCCCGTCTGTAAAAGTGATTGCATTGTATTTAGTTACATATTTATCTTCTTATGAAAAGCGAACAAAGCTCCATAACGAGCTCGATTAGGGGTTGCAGGCCACCTGCTACCACTCTGAGATAGGCCAATCTCGCTACGTGCCTTCCCCAATGGCCGGTTTGTTCTCCACGCTGTCCCTATAATGTGAGCGTCCAGCCGGGAAGCTGTGAACACCAATTTTAGAGTCATTGGTGTGACCCCACTTGGAATCAAACCCAAGTCTACAGCTACATGAGGCGGACGCTCTTACTATTCAGCCATCTGAACAGTTGATTTCAAACATAACCCAATATTTGCTTTAACAATTACATTTTTTGTAGATCATCCTAAAGTAAAATTTGCAGTTTAATGACTAAAATCAATAATTGCACAATAGTTTTTTCATCAAAACATTTTTTACAGACCAATTTACGCTAACTTACCCCAACTTTGATCCATTAAAAATCAAAACTTCGTTATACTCCCGGTATTACGTCGAAGTGTATAACGAGTGGCGGGGCCCATCTCCGCGGCACAGCGACTAGCAACACAGGTCTGAGGAAATGTCGCAGCGGTAGCGGCGACACTGTATATGATTTGACTGGCCCGAGAATCGAACCACAAACCTCCCGCGCCGATAACGACCGTCTGTAACGGCTATGCGCCAAACGGCCGGTACCTTGATCAATTAAAAATTATATCTTTTTTACAAAATAATCCTAAAAAAGATCATGTTACGCGATAAAACTCCAGTTGGACAAAATGCAAATAATTTTAAGTGCTCGAAAATGCAGCAGCCATAATGAGCAATTTAGACTTAAGACTAGCCAAAGCGATAGAATCATTACAACCGGCCAATCTGCGCAGAAAAACGATCTTACTTTAGCGCAAAAATGTAGCCACAGTACTGCTTCGCTTACACTGCTGATGATGACAGCTGAATCTATGTTGTCGAAATGTCCAGTTTTAAGACTTAACGTGGTTTTACTTTTCCTCCATCAGTTATTTTCGTCTCATATTTATCGTATTCCAAATCTTACTTTGCAAGTTGAGTTATGAGCTCAAGCGCATCCGCTACAGGGATGGGGTTTTCCTGTGCCAAGCCGATTGCAGCGATGCGCAACAACGTATCTTCTCGTACTGGGGCGTCATGACAAGCTCTTATCATGAAATTTCTTTCCGATTCCGGAGGCCAGTTGTCCCTGGAATGATACGACTCCACAGGTCTTAGAAACAAAAGCTGGAAAAATCAAACAGAGTTGCACAAAAAATTTCCTAAACCGACCGGTAGGTGCAGTGCTAGAGACACCGCCATCGGCGCGGGAAGTAAAGTTGTAGGTTCGATTCCCGGGCTGATCAAATCGGACAGCAGTGCCGCCAACGGCTCGCCACAGCTGCGACGTTTGTTCGAGGCTGTGTTGCCCACGGACTAAGTCGCGTAGATGGACCCCGCCGCTCGTTGCAGCAGCTATACAAATGAGGCAACAGAAAGCAGTCTTGCATGTTGCCTACTGCTAATTAAGCAATTGCACACATTATTAAGGCAATGATGCTAAAGTGAATGGGAAGCGAAAGCGAGGACGATCAAAAATGACATGGAGGAGGCAGGTGGAAGAAAGTGTGGAGAAATTCGGGTTGAAGATCGAGGAAGCTGCAGATCGAACGAGATGGAGGGAAGATGTGAGAGCGCTTGCGGAAGGGATGAGGTATACCCGGCCACCTTCAATGACGAGGAAAGAACTGGATTAAAAGTGGATATAATGATGATGGTGATGATTAAGCAAAATTAAAATGCTACATTTGCAATAAGTGGTTTCTAAAGATATTGATGGACGATCGAGCTCTTACTTTATTAATTAGCGATAAAAAGTAGCTGGAACTTGGATTCATGGACGATGTAAGACGCGGCATGACGATACAATGAACCCACCACAATGCGTCATGTTGAATCTCCGATATCAATGTTTTAAATTTCACGTAAACTTCATCTGGATTGCTTACAAAACTATCAACCGCTTTTTTCTAAAAGTATAAATCGATTAGAAACAAAGTGACAAGCATAATCTACACACAACACAGAGTTGGATCAAGGGGAGGGCTGCTGCTCTGCCGTCTTCCATCCAGGAGCGTGCCATACAAGCGTCCTGCTACCAACAAAATCAGGTGTTCAAAAAAGATAAGGGATCGCCGAAAAATTTGCTCCGGGGACCACAAAGCCCTGACGGCTCTGAACCTATGGCACGCATGTTGCATAGAGAGCTCCACACGAAGCGAGGACAAGGCTATCCACAGAAAAAAAAATTGGAACAGAAAAAAACTTAACTGTCGTCAAATCAACTATTTCAAAAGCTTCTACTAACAACGGATTTCAAATTAAAATTCTTGAAAAAAAAAGACAGAGCCCACCACCGAAAAATGGAGTAATTCAGTAGATAACTTAATTAATGGATCGCATCACGATTCTACAAAAAATGTTTCTGTAAACGACAAGGCAAAAATAATCATAACCAGATGCAACCACACATAACCCACGAACAATCCGCTAGTACATATTCAGCAAATGCGTCACTATTCCGTGAGACCAACACCGTGTTAAGACGCCAAACCTTGGACCAGAGCCAAACACTTAGCTCTAAATCTAACCAGAGCCTAAACCCGGCCCGAACTCTAACTCAAAAACGAGTTCCTAAAACCCTATTTTCATGCCGAGTCGGTCACACCTAGTTATTCCACGTAGAAAGTACCTGTGTCATACTAAGCAACTAGTGACATATAACCAGAGCTGCGAACTTGCTCGCTGAGTTCGTTTTTTTTAATCAAACTTGAACTTGATCAAAAAACGAAAATCCAAAACTTAAAAAACTTAAACTTAAAAATCGAAAAACTTAAAACTCGATCTTGAAAAATTTGTTTTGAACTTCTCCTAAACTTGACGAAAATTGCTTGAACTTGGTCTAATCCCGATAAAAATTACCGAATTCGAGCACGCAAAATAAAAATGAGAAACTTAAACTCGGCTTTGAAATTGATGAGGAACTCGCAGCCCTGGATACAGCATGTTAAAAACCACAATTTACCTTTCCACTGGCGACATTCACAGCATCTTTAGCTTGCGGTGTAAGGCACAGTAACATGGTAAGACAGAGTAAGTCGCAAGTAGCAGCAATATAACGCTCTGAAAATAACGAAAAAATCAAATCTTCATTATATTAGAGGTATTTCGCCGAAGCGAGTAACGAGTGTCGGGCTTATCTCCGCGGAATAGCTCCTGGGCAACGCAGAAACATCGCATTGCGGCGAGCCGTTGGTGACACTGTGTATGGTTTGACCGACACGAGAATTAAACCCAAAACCTCCTGCGTCGACATTGATATCTCAAACCACTACTACAACCGGTCGATTGTGAAAGAAATTAAGGCAAAAAATTCATAATATGTCTTCATGCTTAAAGAAAAACTTTTGCTGCAATTTTAGTGTGATGATAAACGGACCACCCTATGTTGTCTAATGAAACTGCATATGCGCGCGCCAGAAAAAATTTTTCCATGGGGCAGCATGGAAAACTTACGAAACGTTCGAAAAAAATCTGGAAGATACGAGAGGTAAACTGTTTCTTTCGTGCAGTGTTTTAAATTTTTTGCAGATAATATTACGCATAACTGAAGCGCATGGATTTGCTTTGGTTTTTTCACTACAGCTTCGAAAACGAAGGTAGGTGAGATTCACCGACCCAAAATAGTGACGTCGACCACCTATGACAAAAAGGCATCAAACGTATCACTGAAGGTGCCACAAAAAAGGTCCATCTTTGTGGCAAAACCGACCGAGAACTTTTTTGCTACTGGGCGGTTTATTTTCGTTATTTTTGTTTCGCTAAATCACGGCTTAATTGCGACGAATGAGGCTGATAGTTCACCATCTTCAGCCAGTAAGTACTTTTTTTAAACGGCGCCCCATAGTAAAAATGTTTCCAGAAAAATATTATCTTGCATTTGACAATTCGACAATATGCCTGAATCACAGGTACGATTCCAAAAAAAGACTTATGGTCATTGGTCAGCCAAGATCACAGCGGAGACAATCAAAACATTTGTATTGTACAGCATATAGTTGCATATCTATTTATCATCCCACTGCGAGAAACTGATCAAAGCGCTATAACGAGCTCGCTTAGGATTTGCTCTCCGCCCGTCGACCACTCTAAACTGGGGGGAAATCCCGCTAAGTGCCTTTCCAAACAGCACAACTAGTTAACTCACCGACTTGTTCGCTACACTACCCTTCAATGCTGAGCGTCAAGCCGGGAATACTAATTTTACAATTCTGGTTTGACCCGAGTCGGAATCAAACCCGACTCTACAGCTCCACAGACGGATGATGTTATCACTCGGCCATCGGAGCTGCTGATGTGGGAACATAGCATTGCATTACTGGTGACATTTACGATAAATACACAGTCTGCACCTTTGTGAGTTTGATCTAATACCGAGAACTTTTCCATGTCTGGTTCTTGCATCAATCCCAAAGCTAGCGCATTAAACAAGATCTCATGTTTTACTGATCGCACAATTTCACGAAGCAAAGATCTCACGTGACGGCAATAATCTTCTTGTTGAAGCAAAAGGTCTTGGAACACAGAAGCTAAAAACAATTTAAATTAAACGACAACCTTTTAAAACAGGAAAACTAGACAAGAAAAACAAATCGTATTTTAACTGCACAGTCAGCGATATAACCTAGCGGTACCGCGCTAGTTGCAGATCCTACGTGACGAGTTCGATTCCCGGCTGGTGCCAATCGCATTTGACATGTGTACCGAGTGGCTGCTCTCTCGAAGAGGCAGGTCAACCAAACAAATCAATAAATTTTTATGAAGCAGCGTAGCATAGGAAGCACACAGGTATCGTTAATGGAGGCTTAAGGCGAATAGACAAAAAATGAGTTGTTCACCGACCCAGAGTTTTCGCTGCGGCTTCGGGATAGTTTTGCAGCATCGCCGAGACCACAGCCATGTTGCTTTGATTTCTTGTGTTTGACAACTCGTTATACAGAACATAACTAAGCAAGGTTTTGAGATTGTCATCGTGAGCTTCAATCAATTCCTAAATCAACATAAACAAACGGAAATAAACGATTACGAAGACTTTTCATACAATATATGAGTTGATAGTAAAAAATTCTTAATAATTCGAAATATTCGCCTTTTTTTATGATTCGAAGCATTCAGCGCAGTCACGAAGAAACACGCAAAATTTTCATATGTTGCATCATTAACTACAGAAGTCTAAGAAAAAGTTGTTTTAGATAAGATCTGTATTGCATTTAAACCACATCAGACGTAGCTGTTCAATATTTTTCGGCAATAGACTAGCATTTGGTAACTTTCAACGCTGGTGAGAGCTGGCCAGTTAATTCAAATCAAATGACATAAATCAAATCTTCATTATACCCGCGGTATTACACCGAAGCGCGTAACGAATGGCGGGGCTCATCTACGCGGCATAGCGCCAGGGCAGCACAGAATCGTCGCAGCGGTGGAGGCTGCTGGCGACAGAGTTCGATTTCACAGGCCTGGGACCCGAACCCCAAACTTCCTGCGCCGATAGCGATGTCTCTAACCACTACGTCTACCCGGCCGTCAACCCAGTTTCACAGTTAAGTTTTAACTTGGATAAAGTCGGTGCACATTTAAACTTTGTATCAAGTTAGGGCAACAAGGCGGATACTTGATCATTAATGAACCGACAATGATGCTACCGGCCTTGAATGTTAATAGTGAACAAGAGCATATAGCAGCTTTCACATGCAAAACAGAGATATTTATCATTTTTTAAAAACCTACTTTCATAGATAGAAGATACTGATTGAGCTGAGCTTTAGATTTCAATCTGAGCCTGCTTATTCCTCCTATGACGTCAACGTCTTCTTGTGAATGAGTGTTGCAGTTCAAACAAATTGCAAACAGTAAATCCTATAAAATATTAAAATACAGATTCACCACCAAAGCTTTTGGAGCTGTCCGACGCCACAAGAAAAACAAATTAGAAACTTCAGTAAGTCACTGGAACGTGTAGCTAAAAAATAGATAAAAGCGTTTGCATTGCAGTCTGAGGATTTGGGTTTGACTCCTAATCGAGTCATAACAGCGATATCAAAAATAGTATTCGTAGCTATTTTGTACGTCTTGAAGCATTAAGGCAAGAGTGAAAAAACTTGTTTCCTTGTCCGTATTTTAATCGAACAACAAATTTCGCCGAAAGCAAAAGCACCTTACGTAGCGTAGACACGTTCATCGTGAAAAAAGGCTGAATGCAATAAGTTTACCTGAAATTCGCCATCTCAGCATCGGTAATTTAAAAATATAGGTGTTTGTATTTAAAAAAAGGAGATACACGATATTATATAATACACTTATGTAGGTCGTCTTTCCTTTTCTCTAGCGTTGCGCAAATACCTAGTGGTTACTTGTCGAAAGAATACGCAAGTCAAAGAACAACTGTGCTTGAATCTACTGCACAACATATTTCGTACTTGAGCTTGCTTGGTTAGCTTTGGATTTTGCAGCCACATATCGAGTTTCGGAATGGCGAGAGTTCGAATTTCTTGCATACCACAAGCTGATGTGAGAGTTTGAACGAGATATTTCACTTGTAATGCGGCACCACTCGCAACGTGGTTCTGACCCATTGATACGGAATTCATCGAAAAATCACTCTGACGTCTCGATAAACGATCTTTAATTACATCAAGTGCCATAGCCTGAACTGATTTAAGGTTTGTATTAAATCTGCAAAACAAAGAGAACCATTATTTACAATGGACTTGTTCTCTTAGTCAAGCATAAAAAACTGTCCAAAATGTACGTTAAATATCGGCCTAATATTACTTCATCCAATACATCACATCAGAATGAAGTTCATCCATTTAATCAATCTCTGTTCAATTGTGATGCCAACCTTTTCAACTTACAAACTAAAGGCCTATACACTCTTCAGGTAATAAATTTACTCATAACGACCTTTTTTAAGGCTTTTTGTTTGAGACCAGAGTTCCTGCAATTAGAAAAAATTACGATGAAGGATAGCTTTCTGTCTTATATCGGGTACCAAACAGTTCCCTTGAAAAGAACGCTGGAAAACCTAACGAACGCTAAATATCGGCCAAACGTTACTTCAGGTAAGACATCACAACAACAGAATCAAGTTCATTCATTTAAATTTTACAACAAAAATCACCTCTTCAACGAATTTACACCCACTAACTGTTACTATCAAGCAAAGCCTAAAAGATACCTAGGTAAAATAATTTCTTCTTCAAATATTTCTTTCATTTCTTCTTCGTTGTTTTCATCTTTTTTCGGGATTTTAGTGGCAAACGCCGTCAAAATATTTTTGACAAATGGCTGACAGTCAGGATGATCAACCCAAATTCGATCAGCAAATGAATCGTCAAGAAACACTGAAAATATCAAATTCTTACAAATAAATTTCAACTGCTGAGCTATCTTTGAATACACAGTTTCTTAGGCACAGGAAATCACCAAGTAAAATTAAATTAAAAGCCCCAACAAGTTGTTTGCTGCAAGGCTCTTCAGAGGTAAACTAAAACTCTAAACTCTAAAAAATCTTATTCAAATAGAATCTTCTAGTTTACTGAGTTTTACTTGAAACCTGATTTATGCTATCAAGCTTTCTGTTTGGTACAACGGTCAAATCATGTCAGATTCTTGAACAGTAATAGTTAAATTATAATCATTATACTCGCGATATTACGATGAAGCGTGTAGCGTGCGGTGGGCCCCATCTCCGCGGGTTAGCGCCAGGGCAACGTACGTAGCTCCGAAATATCGCAGCGGTGGTGACACTTAGCTTGTTTCCATGTCCACAAAAAACGTGGGCTTTCTCAAAGTGGCCCGGACTAAGGACAATTTCTGAAAGCCCAGTTTTTGCGATAGCCCACTTTTGCAGAACACCTCTTTAGGTGCGGCCTGGAAAGCCCAAGACTTTGCAAAAATCAGCCCACAAAAAGCAAAATTTTACCCCACTGGAGCAAAGCTTATGGACCGAAAGCTCACAAAATGTGGACATGGAAACAGGCTAACTGTGTCCGATTTGACAGGCCCTGGAATAGAACCCCAGGTCTTCTGCACCGATAGCGGTGTCTTAAAGCATCACGCCAACCAATTGCTCATTTAACAAAATTGAAAATCACAAGACTCTGCAATGGAATTTTGCTAGCAAACATATTCGCTTTTTTACCACCTTTACTCACCTTGTATGATCAACGTAGGCCACGAGTCTTCTTTTTCCAGAACTTTCATGAGCAACGAACACGCAACAATCGCAACTATATTGTTCGCTGCAAAACACTCTTGTTTTAAAATGAACGTAAAAATGAAATTCTGCATTTTTAAACTCCATTTTTAAATGTTTTATTATGCATTTTTGAATGCGAAGAATGTCAGCACAAGAATTTCCAAGAGAGAGATATGAATTACCTATGTGAAACCGTTGTTCTTTTTTTGCCTTTATTCCACCATTTTGAGAGCATAACTATTAGGCGTGACTGACCAGGCATTAAGACACCTAGCTCTGGCCCAAATCCTAATCCAAGCTCTAAACCAAATCCAAAATCAAACCCTAAAAGCATGCCTTAGCGTCAAGAAAGAAGGACAAAAGTCCTGTTGTGACAATCATAACCAAGTTGTTATTATTTGTACAAACAATGTGAAGATTTATCAACAGATATTTTTAGGACTTACTTTTTGATTTTGTATAGTCCAGACCAACATCTCTTTTTAGAAGACCACACAAACTTTCAATAACGAAATCAGCGTTAAAAATAGTTGGTCGAATTTTTGCCAAATAGAGAATAGATAATACTGTTGTAGTGTCAGGCTTAATTCTGTTCAGTCGTAAATTCCTGATCGCACCACAAAGTAAACCCTGAACAAGCAAAAAATGAAAACTTTTCAAATTGATTTTCATATTCAGGTGCTCAATGTGAAAAAATTGCATATTGTTTCAATGGCTAACTACCACACATACCAACGATCATTTAATAAAATAATAATGACCAGGTAACCCTATTAAAACCCCGGCATAATAGATACAGATATGAGACAGCATGTGCTTTGAGCACACATCTGCCTGCGCACATGTCTAATTTGAGTGGTCCGAAGGGCCAAGGGCTTTTGGGCCAAGGACTGTACCAAACAGAAAGCTTGATAGCATAAACCAGGTTTCAAGTAAAACTCAGTAAACTAGAAGATTCTATACAGCTTTCTCCATCACAATCAATTTTCTGATTTCATAATTTGAAACAAGTGATTATGACATCAAAGGCTTGATTGGAATGCAGAATACCCACAGGACTGTGAAACCAACCAAACTGGACATGTGGACACTCGACAAGGTAATTGACATTGTGCAGGCCATTCTCCAATAATAGCTCATTAAAAATATTAATCATGAAAGATAGAACACTGTTAGTGGACAAAACTTTACATGAAAGACCGGCAACAAGCACACACTTAAGCCTTTACAGTTCACACTTCCAAATACTATTTTTAAAGTCAAAATTATAACCTAAACCAGCCTATCAGCATTTGGGTTAAAGACACCACTATCAGCACAAGAGGTCTGGGGTTTGATTCCCAGGCTGGTCAAATCGGACAGTCGTCAACAGCTTGCCACTGCTGTGACATTTCTTCAGAAGTGTGCTGCCCAGACGGCAGGTAGCAAAGACAGGCCCCATCACTCGTCACACGCTTCAGCGTAATACGGCGAACATAATGAAAATTTGATTATCTGATTTTGAATTATAACCTGACTAAGAATGAACAAATCTCCAGATTTCAAGCAGATGCTTATGAATATATACACAAAGAGCTAGTTTTCCAAAGTAAAAACAAATACATATCACCTACTTCAACTAGATCTCGGTTTGAGTCAATATTCTTCACGACTCTGTAAACAATATCATCAGGAGGGCAATCAATACAAGGAGCAGCAGAGTCTGGAATTGTAGGAGACATTCGGCTAATACTGGGATCAAGAGACAACGGTAGACGATGTAACGGACGTGGAACAGAATGAAACGAAGGAGAGACTGTATGCATTTTGCTCTTCTTTGAAGGCGGCATTCCTATTAGCATATTTTATTAAAATAAAAAAGATATAGTTTTATGTCCAAATGTATCTTTTACCCATAGAAAATAGCAATTTTGCAAAAAAGTGGCATTCAACGTTTGTTAATTTCTCATACAGGTTAACATTAATAATATCAAATTCTAAAATCAAATTCGTTTACAATCAATGTCACAGCAAAAAACTGATTTCAGTTTAAACATGGGTGTTATACAAGTATACAAAATTGTATACTGGTGTATATTTTGTAATAGGAAGTGTCTATTTTGCCGTTAACAGCAAAATACTGATTGGCTAATTTTCTCAAAACCGGGCATGCATGCAGACTGACAGATACAAGCCAATCAACAGTCATGTAAATAACGCCTATATTTTATAGCCAATCACTATTTTGCCAGTAATGGCAAAATAGACTCTGCCTCAGTAATAAGCTTTTATATCCTAGCCACAACAAAAAATCCCAAGTACTAACCACTTGGTTTATTTCAAAATTGACACAGACACAGTTTGGCAAAGAATCTTAGCAATATACTAAATGTACAACAACACATCAACAATGTATTTACTGTATTGTCCAGAAGAGTCATTTCCCAGGCTTCTACTTTCTTTTTGCTTGCTTCCGAGAGCAATTAAGTCAGTAGCAGGTTGGCTTGGGTGGCTAGCAGCACCAGTTCGTTTGCTTGCACCACTGGCAGATTTCTTCATCATTAGCAGCTCAGAGCTAGATCAATTTCATCTGTAGAGGTATTATACAGACACTGGATAGATGTATCCAAATGTATTTCACTCTAGACCCTATTATATAATATAAAACTAGATAAACAGTCTACAGCTTTGAAGATGTTCTGCAAAAAGTATAGGCCTTAATGTGTCCTATCAATAATAGGGTACCAGTGGTCTGGTTCAGTGATAAGCAATATCAGCATATAAAAATACTGTATTTGTACAGGTGTACACCATCTAGTCTACACTGTATACACAGCAATTCATGTAATCATGCTGAAAAATATTCATAGATCAATTTTGGGACAGTCAACACAGTACTTTAAAAACAAAATCCACAGCCAAGACTAGCACTGAACTTGCTATATTTTTTTATATTTTTAATCGATTACGTAGTTGGTACCGATACTTGGAATCAGCTTTCTGATGTTGTAGTTTCCGCTTCTAATCTGTCTATCTTTAAGACCAAATTGATTCGTTATGATTTACACACCATTGCTTCACTTGTTTATAGATTTCGTTTTTCTGTTAAATACTTATTGCTTTATTTTGTATCGTATTTCCCTCACATGTCAGTGTGCCTGCATGTTAACCTAGCACCAATGTGTTGTAATTCAATAAAAAAATAAAAATTACATTGAACTGAAAATTCAACAGTAATTGAGGGAGACTGCAAAATGAGTAACAAAAAATGGCCGAGTGATTTAACAGCTCAGATGGCCGAATGGTATGGAGCGTCTGTCTCTTGAGCTGTAGACTCGAGTTTGATTCCGAGTCAGGTCAAACCAATGACTTTAAAATTGGTATTCACAGCTTCCCTGCTTGACGCTCAGCATTAAAGGGACAGTGTGGAGAACAAGCCGGCAAGTTTACTTGTTGTGCCATTGGGATAGGCACTTAGCGGGATTCCCCCATCTTGGTGTGGTAGACAGATGGCCTGCAACTCCTAAGCGAGCTTGTATAGCGCATTAATTGCTTTCTCGTGATAGGATAAATACGCAACTAAAAAAATAAATAAAAAAAAATAATTTTGTCCTCCGAGGACGTTGAAAATATTCAAATGTCCTCCTTTTTGGCATTTAGAACAGTGAACCATGTCTAATCACGCTTACTCAAAAATTTTGGGAATTTTCATCTCAAGCAACCGCTTGCAGACATGATGACCTTTTTTTTGCTCTTTCCTTGATTTTGGGCGGAAAACTGGACATCCGCAGCATGGTGACTTTCAAAGAAACCTGTCTTCTATTTGCGCAGTGAAAACATGGTAACTCTTGCCATGGCCCACCCAGATTTTTGCCTTACCCCCCACCAGTGTTCCCTCCAGGATTTTGACTAGTGCGAATTTGCCCAAATGATAAATTCGTTGAAATTTTTGCCCAAAGATTTCACTACTTTGAGAACCCCTTTTACAGATTTTTTGCATCAAATTTGCTTTTCCAAGACACAAGCTACAGTCTTGCATTAAAATAATCAAGTTTTTTGTTTCAGTTTTTCAGTTTTGCATTTTATAATATATATTTCTGGTTCAAAATCAGTAAAATTTGCCCAAAAATTTTACATTTTTCTAATTTCTCACTCTAGAGGGAACACTGCCCCCCCAGTTTTGACAAGCTCATGTACCGTAAATCGGGGTAACTTTGTTCAGCGGGGTAACTTTCATCACTTCTAGCTACCTTTGTATATTCACCAAACTTGTTCAGGTTATTCATGGTATATTTTCTTTTAAAGGTTAGGCCTAGTTCTTTTCAATGTTAAAATTTCTTTTCCAGGAAGGTGGGAAGTTGCTATGCTGCACTGATGAGACCATAATAAGGTCGAAACGCGTCTGCAGCTGCAAATGAGTGGGTTGTCATGGGGGTTTCTAGTGATGTGGGCTAGTAAGGCTACCAGTAACTTAGTTTTGGGTTTGTAGTTATAGACTCTTTCATTGGGTATCGGGTATTGTTGTTTGGGGCCCAGTCGCCTGCTAAAAATAGGGTACAACCTAGAAAAGAGATGAAGTCGAGATGTCTAGGTAAAGCAATGAAAAAAAAGAGTCTTTACGGTCTGGAATGAGTTTAGCCTGGATTGGCTGTGCGTAGCAAGGCTGACGAGACTTTTGTTGTAATCATGGTATATTGTAATTTGATAGTTACAAGCACTTTGGTTAAGTTCCGTGCGATCCGTTTCCATTGAAGCTACTCCGTTCCGTCTTCCGTGTGATCCATTTAACTTGAAGCTATTCCGTTCCGTGTGATCCGTTTGACTTGGTTGTTTGACTTGGAGCGACTGAATACAGCCTACTGTATGATGGTGCCAAATCAAAAGCGAAAAGATTTTTCGTGTTATTAGAGTTTTGTTTTTCGTGCTCTCTACCTTCGGCAGATTGTTCACTCTCATTTTTTCGTGTTTCGTCATTTTTTTTAATCAGTTTTCATTTTTGTTCTTTTTTTTTTATTTTGCCTGATTTTTCTTGGAAAATTTGGACATGACCTTATTTTTAGCTTTTCAGCTGATATTGCGTGGAAAGTTGGACATCAGCGGAAGTGATGACCTTTTTTTGGTCTTTGCTTGATTTTGCTGGAAATGTCCTTTTTTTTCATTGTTTTTATTGAAAATGTCATTTTTTTTCATTTCTTCCAGCAAATTGCCGTCATTTTTTTTCATTTTTTTGTCGATAGCTGGCGGGACAGCCTGCTTCGGCCATGAGGAGTATCTGGCTTTACTACAATTAGCCTAATGTCTTGCTTTGATCTCCCACTTGTGTTCAATAGTTGATGCTTTTACGATGACAAATGCAGTGTCCATTGCAGTGGCAACTGTAAGATTTGTCTTTTTTGTTTTACGTTCGTTTTAATAAATCATTTTCGTTGTTGTCGATCGTTCTTTGTGGTGTTTGCGTACCGGTAGGCTACTACAAGGAAAGATCACACATCCGCTATTTGGCTACAGTTCATTATTTTGTCTTTTCATTGCAATATAGCTGGAAAAAAACTTTAGGTACAGTCGGTAGTCGGTACACAAAAATATTGGAAAGATATTTATTTTGCAATATATACTGCATTAGTGGGCTAAAAGTAGACAGCAAGGGTGGAAACCTGGCAACTTGGCATTAGGGTGTCAGTTTCAGTTTCGGGTGTGTTGAAATTCACATGTCAAGTTTCAGTTTTGGTTTGGCTTCATGGCTTTTGAAAAATAGGTTTCAGTTTCGGTTTCAGTTTTGCTTACGCACAACTTCGGTATCTGGGTTTCAGTTTCGGTTTAACTTTCATCCAAAAAAGCTATTTTATTTTAAATACGGGTTATTTAAGTGCTCTACTTTTGAGCGTTTTTGTTGTATTGCGATGATAAGTAGCCACTCAGATGGCAGAGTGAGGAGAGCAATTGCTTCGGAAGTTGTCGACTTGGGTATAATTCCAAATCTGGTGAAACCGAAAACTCAAAAATTAGTATTCACAGCTTCTCTATTTGACGCTCAGCATTAAAGGAACTGTTCTGGTATGATGGTGATGACAATTTTAAAACCTAAAACCGTAGAAAATTCTGAACAGGTTTTAGTTTCAGTTTCGGTTTTGACGTTTCAAGAAAAAACGGTTTCGGTTTAAGTTTAGGTTTTCAAAAAATTGGTTGAGTAGGTGTCAGTTTCAGTTTGGGTTTCAAAATTTTCCTTCAAAACCGGGTTTTCAGGTTTAGGTTTGGGTTTTGGTTTCCACCCTTGCTAGACAGTAACGAACGACAAGAAGTAACCTACCGATAATAGATGCTGCGACCCCGCGGGCGCGGTAACTCATTATACAAGGAAATGTTTTGTTGGGGCATGATATTTTTACTTTTCATGGTCCAGATTGTTTGCCACCACACTATTTTAACTGTACTTTTCGTCTTTTCCACGACGACCCCATGCGAAAGTTTTTGACGGCACAGTGCCGTCATGACCAGACCGTCACACGGCCCCAGAACACGCCAAAGAACCCCTCCTCTTCCCACCTCCGGCCCGGAAACGTCAGGCCAGAAACCAGTAAACTTTGCTCGCAAGCAGCCAAGAATTACCGGTACAGCATTGCAATCCATTCCTTTGTTTAAGACTTTATTTTAAACGTCTGCTTTAAGCAAAAGATTTCCCTTTCGTTTTTTTTTTTTTTTTTTTAATGAACAAAGTTATACCTGTACAAAGGTAATTTTGATCTTCCATTACTTTTGTGCGCGTGGTCAAAGTTACCTCAAAGTGTGGGGTAACATTGATCAGTAGTAATCTTGAAAGCGTTGGACCATGACACCAGTGAGGCGTCGGAAAATTGTTTTTTTTTGGTAGGCGCTACATGGAGTGTTATGTTCAGCAAAGATATGGTGTTCCAGCGGTAAGCGGAAGTTGGTCGGAGGCAGTTGAAATAGAAAAATGATCAAAGTTACCCCATTTTACGCCTATGACAGGGTATGAAAATATACAAATGGATAGCCCAACCATAGAGTTGGACATTCATTGTCTTTGCTTTTCAGTTTGCTAGGCTATGTGAAACTTGCTTGGTTGCTTCGGTCTTTGTCTTCGCTCATCAATAAACTACTGCTTTTACAAGGATGCCAGATTGCTTTCAGCAAGAGGTTCCAGATTGGACCTCAAAAAGGTTCTCAATAGTTCTAATTATTAGAATTTAAGCCTCTTGTCTAAACTTTACCCTTTAGGCTAACTTGAAACTCTGAAATATGCTGTAGCTGTATAGTCTGAACCGGTAACTGATAACAGCAGGTTAGCATAATTATGATCACTACGGTTATGACAATTGAACAGTGTTGTTTAGAATTTCAACATGTCAGCTATGGCAAAAGATGAACTTTTTAATAATAGCCTATGTATCATGATATTGATAACGATTTTTGAAAAAAATCTTCCGCACCAACGAATATTTCTGACCCCATCTACCCTCTTTTTTGATGTTTTTTTAAAGTAAACACCACAGAAAGATGCCCCTCATAATTACTTATCATACCGTGCCGGTACCTTTTAAAAAAAGATGTCATAATACAAAAATAAGAGCATTAAATCTAAAAACTTCAAAAATGGAGGTAAGTGGGGTCAGAAATATTCGTTGGTTGGGGAGGTTTTTTTTTAATTTTCAAAAATCGTTGTCAATATTATGATAGCCTACATATAAAAAAGTTTATCTTTTGCCATAGCAGGTCAGAACAATTTCTTTTTGTCATAACCAGGGATGTGGAAGCGGAAGCGGTCATATTTTGATGGAAGCGGAAGTGCGAAAAATATGCCACTTCCGCTTCTACATCATTCAAAAAAACATACTGTAAATAACTTATTAGATATTATATTTTATTCAATTTATTAGACATTATTTTGCAATGTTAGCTTCACATGGATGCCAAATCTCACCACAGGGCATTACTCTTCGCTTAACTTTCATATAGTACCAACGTAAAATCGCTTTTTCTTTCAGTTTTTTCAAGTTTTAAAAAGCGCTAAAAGCAATACTTGATTCTTTTCCAATTATATTCATGTCACAAAATAGATGGAGTGCTGTCAAGAGCGTATTAGGATGAGGGGTATGCCTCCTCCCACCAGTCGTTTTGGAAAATGTTTTTGATGTATACAATTTTTTCATAATTTCGAGCCTCCTCGATAGCAATAAGCCTTACGCCTTAAGCACGCATAAATCGAAAATGCGCGAACAAAATGCATCATATTTGGCGAAGCACTCAGAATTAGGGTCAAGAAATTAAAACAAAATTTGGCTGAAAATTCTTCAAAAAGCACTAAAATAGCCATTAGATCATGTAGGGGAAAGTGAGGACCCTTGAGCCACTTTTTGTACAATCGTTTCTACGTTGAGTTTTGAACGAGCTATAAAGTTGGAATTTTAAAGGAATATGCTCTTTTGCACTCCGATGATACCATGTGTTGGTTGAAGTGATAACTTTAACACGTTGGCTGATATTGATCCTCAAATGGATGTGGCTCAAGGGTCCACACAGAAAAAAAAGTAAGCACCCTTGAGCCACTACACTTGCTCCCATAAACCACAATAAAGATGAAGCATAAAACGTCGTTTACTCGCTGTTTGCACGAATTTAGTCAAAATTACTGTAAAAGAATAAAAATACATTAGTGATTCTACAACCAAATTTGGACTAAAAAAAGAATTAAAAAATATCCAGCTTGATTTTTTATTGATGAACATTAGCCAAGATGTAGACCTATTTGGCTGCAAAAAAAATGATGTCTGGTGTCACACGATTCACTGAACTTGTTGAAGGCCTAGGTGCAACAGGTGCTGAAGACGCAGACGCAAAAACAACTAAATATTTATCTTGCAAGGACTCATGAGCCATGGCTCAAAGGTCGACAGTTTTGGTGGCTCATGGCTTCACACTGCAACCTGTCTGTATAAAATTTCATTCTCTTCAATATGGTTACAGAAAAATTTGATCTCAGTGCTCAGATATATACGCTAATATGACTCATTACTACTGCTAAATGCACAAGAATTTACCAATGTTACTTTATGCTCAAAGATCGACAAATTTATACCCCTAAAAGTTACTTTTTTGTAGCAAAAACAAACCAACCTACGAAAATCCTCCAAACGTGTTTACTTCTCACTTATCGTGTCTGATCATGCGTAACCAACCTAGTGTTGCCAAAAAAAGTTGATAAAAAATCTAAAACACTTTTCTACGGAAAGCTGGAGGGGGTGGTTCATGGGACCAACATGATCATGGGTCCGCACTTTCCCCTACGTTTTCAAAACTTTTCCGGGAAAGCATGCCCCTGGACCCCCCAAAAACCTTTCTTGTTTTTCAATGAGCTTCAAATTAGTTTTGCTGAAAAAAATACGCTTGAACACATTGTGGAAATTATGCCCTCCCACTCTTTAAAAATTCTTGCCATGCCACTGAGTGCTGTGTATCAACATTTTCCAAAAAAGAAGTAAGTTTCGTAGCAAAGTTGTGACTCAATCATTCCTTTACACTTTTGTTTGCTTTTTGCAAATTATTATCTTTAAAAAAACACTTGCTAAAGCTTGATCAAGAGCTTTCAGCGTGTTGGAAAAAAAAGCTACGGTTTACGCTATCGGCTGCCAACGCACTGGTCGTATTTTACTGGAAAAATTTTGGTGAATTATTTTGGTAGCGGAAGCGATAGGTGTGGAAGCGGAAGCTGTTTGCAAATATACTGCTTCCACATCCCTGGTCATAACCCTAATGATCACATCAATTCACTGCAACTAAAAAAACAATTAGTTTTAGCCTAAAGAAACCTCTTTAGCAGTCTAGTGCTGACAAGTATATGGGTAGGTGTGTTCTTAGTAAACTCATTACCTGGGCATAGGGCAGACTTGGCAAACTACGGCCCGCGAGCCAAATACGGCCCGCCGGCATTTGCAGAAACTTAAACTCCCACTATGAATTGAGCGGAAGACCTTTTTTTTCCTTTTGAGATCACGGATGGCAGTGATTTTCAAAAAAATAAGCCTCAACGGTGCAAAATTGAAATGAAAAACGAGGTGAAAACCTTTTACTTTGGAGATGACATTCGTATGTGGACTAGTGATCTCCAAAAAATAAGAGAAAAAGGTCTTCACCTTGTTTTCCAATCAGCGTGCGGCTCGCGGCTTCAACAGTTTTTCCAAATCTGGCCCTTTCGTGCAAAAAGTTTGCCCACCCCTAATATAGGGCAACTAAACATTCAGCTTTAATCTAGGCAACTTGTCAAGTTGGCTTGTTTCAGTAAGTTGACTACCTGGGTATCGTAATACCACCATCACTAGTCAAGTAGTCACTACAGTTTTGACGTCTGAGTTACCGGTATTATAGTCCTTATAGTTCCACTAGGCTATCTGACTTAATCTAGTCTCTACCCTATCAACATCAAGGATTTCCACTAATTCGAAACAGTTTCTAAACTAAGAAACCAGAGTCCGCAGCTCCAGAGGCGTACGCTCTTACCACACTGCCATCTGGGCTGTAAAACGCTCAAAGCTTGCTTAAATCTAACAAACCATATTTTAAGCAATTAAATCACATTTTAATACCAGGACTGACACAAACATGACAAAACAAAGCAGTAAAATTAAATACTTTCAACAAAAAATTTACAAATTAAAATTTTGAAACAAAACACGACCTAATGTGGAAATTTTCTAAGGTAGGTAAAAAATGGGAGTAACGATTGGCGTTCCGCAACAAGTTTTGTGCAATGCTATGAGTGATTAAACAGAGTGCTACCGAAACAATCAATTCCAGCAAGAGGAATATTAAATGTGCTGTGAAAAGCATACAAAATATTTCGTCAATAAGCCTACGAAGTGTTTTATTTGAATGAAAAAGGCAGTATATTGGAGTGAGCTCTGTAAAGCATAGATGCCATATCCAGAAACAAATCAGCAAATCTTCAACGAGCGCGTGGGCAACACAGCCCGGATGAAAGGTTAAAGCGGTGGCGAGCCGTTGACGTCACATCGTTAGCCACTACCTCAGCCAACCAGTGTGTAGACCACTTTCATCTTCGAAATTTTAAAGTAGATTCTTCACTCGCTAATTTTTGAAACAAAATTATTAGAATAATAACTGTTTTGCGATTCACCACTTTAACTGTTCGCTATTGAGCTTTAAATGGATAAATGCCTTAGGAAGGCTACCTCCCATCTGAGGCAGTATTTCAGTTGGCTTACAATTACCCTGTCCACATGTCCAATTTTACGGAGCAAGACAATTTGACGCGGACGATTTGACGCAAAATATGTGAGGGTGGGGTGGGGGGATGGATAGCGATAGGGGTCAAGTAGTTAGAGGGGTTGGAAAACGATGAAGATTGGGGGTGGAAACCCGTTTTCGATCCCCCCTCCACCTTCACACATTTCGCGTCAAATCGTCCGCATCAAATTGTCATGTATCCCAATTTCAATGGGCTTTAGGCCTACTGTTCTTGGTTCTAGTTTCTGCATCATAATCAATTCTTTCATGTCATAGTAAAAAAGTGATTATGACGTCAAGAAATTGACTATGAAGCTGGAATTAGTAGCGAGAACCGCGGACCTACAGCCCACGAAACAAGGGACATGTGAAAAGTGTAAAGCATTGATATTGTTTAAAATCTGGTTTTAGTGAGGACGTAACGAAAAATCTAATACACGTGCCAAGCAAAAAATCAAATCCCTACTATTGCAATTCGTCAACGCACCCCTAAATTTCGCAGTCTCTTAATCAAACACAAAAAATCCAGTACAAGCAAAAAGACGAACGAAGACAAATATTACGCAGTTAAAATCATCAAAACATAAGAGTTCTATTACAAATTATTTGCGAATGAAACCTAGGCATAGATTTTCTGAAATTAAATTGATGCTTCTTTTGGATGTACAATGCACATAAAAAGTGGACGACAGAACGATACAAAAGACACCAAATGTTGAAAAATTATATGACACAAATACATAAAAATGGCGATATTACTGAACCTGAAGGGTTTAAATTGCCAAAATTGCTTCTTTTCAAGTTATTCAACGCTTTACCAGTAAATTCAAAATAATGTCGCACAAAAACTCAGTACTACAGCCACTTCACAGGTATATCCATTATTGCTTAATTCCTAAATACTACCAATGCCACTAAGAATCTTCATGCAAGAGGTTGACCTATTTTAACACGTGTTGAACCTGATTCCACAAAAATCGGGCAAATGACTTCCAATTCAGTAACAAGGGGAACAAAAAATTTTGAAGAATAATTTACATCGCTTGCAAATTTTTAAACTGAAACAAGAAACAGAATCTTACAGAAAAAAATCGCAACAGTAACAAATGGCTTCTTCCAAACCTACAAAGTTTTACACAACTACTACTACCGCATGGTTGCCCAGACTTCAAAACAAACATTCTGCTTTACGCTCAAACTTAGCCGCTAGTAACTGACAGCAAGTGCAGAAGTTGAACAAATGGGAGAAAAACTTGACTTTAGCTTCAGAAGCAAAGTTAAATAAAGGTGTAAAGTTTATCGCATTAACGCTGCTTGAACCAGTGCGAAAATCTCAGCAGAGCTTGAATTTGCTAAGTCCTCCCCAGCATAAATGTTGCTGATTAGCCACAGAGACAAACTTTTCCAGCAAGGATTACCCAAGTTGGCTTCAAAACTCAGCGTGATGACTGGGAACAGAATTTTAAAACAAAAATTGTGGCAGATAAACCACACAAATCAATTATTTGCATTAACAAACCAAATCGTCTACAGACTGTTTTACCTTGGAGTATATTCTTTAGCTGTTTACGACAGAAAATTTACAAAAACTAGCGCGAAAATTGCATTTTTATGAAGTTTAACGTTAGTGGTAACAGCGTGCAGATCAGAAGCAAGTTCGTCACTTAGTACGACGTCATTTCCATAAAAATAGAGCCGTAACAGAAAAAAGAGGGCCCAAAAAGGCAAGAACATGACAAAAAGCTCAATGCATAACAGTGACTTCCACACACAAAAAAAGAAAAAAAACAAAGATGGAAAATTATTATTCCTTTCTTAATCTGTGCAAAACAACGCGTTTCAGTTGACACAAGCAGAAACATAAGTAAAATTTCATTCAAAAATACACCATAACATCAAATAAACATGATCTCGTCGTCAAACTCATCAATCATACGTTTAAAAGATGTTGATAAAACTTCTTTTGTAACAAGGGTAAAATTTGCAAGAACCATGTAAGCATAGTCTTAAGTGTTTCCAATGAAAACCACACTTTTATTCAAAGCTGCTCTGCTTCTTTCCGCTCGGTCTGTGCTTCATATTAATCGAGTTTCGATTTTTTTTAGACCCAGGCAAATGGAAACACGTTTTACCCGACGCAACCTTCATAAAATAATTACAATAACAGAGTTTCGTCTATATTTGAGGTATTGAACCGCTCAGGCGGCAGAGTGGTGAGAGCGCCTGCTTCCGGAGCTGTAGACTCGGGTTTGATTCCGAGTCGGGCAAAACCAATGACTGTAAAATTGATATTCACAGTTTCCCTGCTTGACGCTCAGCATTAAAGAGACAGCGTGAAGAACAAACCGGCAAGTTTCCTTTTTGTGCTGTATAGAGACTTAGCGAAATTCCCCCATCTTAGTGTGGCAGACCGATGGTAGGCGACTCCTAAGCGTATGTATTCGCCTGGTGGAGGGAGCACAAGCAGGCGGCAAAAATGAGCCAATATTCACAAGAAGGTAATCTTTTCAAATCAAAAAAAATGTTATCCTTTCGCTGAAAGGAGGGTGCGACGAGTGTTGTGGGGCGAAGACAGCGAAAATTTTATGGGGCAGGGCGGGATTGAGACCACTACAGGTACCGTTTTTATTTGTGCGTTGCTTGATACTATCAACTGGGAACTTACTGGTGCGTTAAACCTTGCAGTGGCGATTCCATCTGACGTTAAAAGCTCATCGAGATGTGTAGCGTAGCCTTTATTCACAACCTAACAATTAATACTATGAGTGACAATGCAGTAGTAGGTAAGCTGGCTATATATAGTTAAACACAGAATATCATGCAATCCCAATAACCAGTGCAGCGTCCAAAATATACATGAGTATCGCCGCAGACGGAACGACTGCAAATGCAAAAATCAAATCTTCATTATACTCGCGGTATTACGCCGAAGCGTGTAACGAGTGGCGGGGCTCATCTACGCGGCTTAGCGCGTTGGCCACACCACTCCAAAGTAACGTCGCAGCGGTGGCGAGTCGATGGCGACACTACGTCCGATTGGACCGACCAGGGAATTGAACTCCAGACCTACGATGTCGTTAGTACCTACACCAACGGTAAGGTCTGGTTACGAGCACTGTTTCTTAAATACTTTAGTATGACGCAACGGGGATTCCACTTGCGGCATTATCCGATTAACAAGCAGGCATTTTTAAAGCAGTTGTTAATATTTTGAACCCATACCATTGATATATCAGTGGGGATACGCCGAGTCGAGTCCGAGTACTCGGCCGAGCATTAAGGCATTACTCGGATTCGGCTGAGTATTAATTGATACTCGGTCGAGTATTAAAGCATTATCATTTTGACCTTTTTTTTGCTCTGTAGCCGAATATGAGTCGAAATTAGGACTTCTACGGACGTGATGACCTTTTTTTTTGTCACTTCCCCTGATTTTGAGTTCATATTTTGACGACGTAGATACTCGGACTCGGCCGAGTAATGTCGTCAATACTCGTTACACGGCGAGTCGTCCTGGTAATTTTCCTTGAGGCACATCCCTATATATCAGTCAATGGTAAAATGATAGATTGGTAATCACTGAATAATACAGTGGGAGCTATGAAGAACAAGTAAGTACAGAGCTTACAGAACATTGTTGCGCTTGCTTTTTCGATGTTTTTCCAATCACATAAATTCTTTCACGAGGAATATCCAGCTGTGAGTAGACGCTGATGTCTTTGTTTGAACCGTACGCGGCACTGTAGTTTAATTTATTCTACAAAACAGATCGAAAACTAGTTTTGCGTAGCTATCACAAAAAATCAAATCTTTGTTATATTCGCGGTATTACGCCGAAGCGTTGAACGAGTGACGGGGCCATCTTTGCGGTTTAGCGCCCGGGCAACACAGCTACAAAGAAACATCACGAAGGTGGCGAGCCGTCATCGACACTGTGACTGATTTGGCCGGCCAGGGAATTGAATCCCAGACCTCCCGCACCAATAGCTATGTCTTTAACCGCTACGTCAACTGGCTGATGTTGGTAACAATTTTTTTGCCCTTTCACACAGAACAATAAAAATAGAACAATCAAGCGAAGCTACTGTATGCAAAGGCTGTGATAACTTTACGAAAGCTTATAAAAACTTGCTTTTGAGCCAAACATGACATTAGTGCCATAACGCCACTGCATGATCTAGAATCTAAGCTAAAATCAAATGCAACAGGTAAAAAAATTCCGAAGCTCTCCAAGTCTAAAAAAGAGGCGACCCTATCCGGGGGTTCAAATCAGCAGACTGCAGTATTTTCCGAGCATAACGCGTAATATATATATTTTATTTATTCTCAAAAAATAATGGTGCGCCTGATGTATCAATCTGTGCACATCTACCTAATGTTAGACTGAAATGTTCCATCGAGTTTGTTTAAAATATTCTAGACAAGTGACTGTACCCTAATAAAGCAATCTACCTCTATCTTCATGTTTTTGAGCAAAAGAGCTTTCTGTTTGAGCGGTTCATGGGAGAGACCATCCCCGAACCATATCATTCCATGCGGAAAATTATGCTGAGCCAACCACGTCACCACTCCGTGCTTCTGGATGTCAGGTCGCGCAGTTATGTAAATGATCAAGTAGCCTTTATCCTGCCACCACCTGCGCGAAAAAAAAAATCGTTATACTCGCGGCATTAAGCCGCAGCGTGCTAACGAGCGGAGGGCCCACCGCCGCTGCTTAGCGCCCGGCCAACACAGCTCCGAAGAAACGTCGTTGTGGTGGCGAGCAGTCGGCGATAGAGTGTACGATTTGACCGGTCTTGTAACTCAAGACCTCCGCGTCGAAAGCGATGTCTTTTAACTCTACGCCAATCGGGCGACCACGAAAACATTTGTAACTTCGAAACCCATGACAAGCGACTAAATTAGGCAGTGATGTCGGAAAAGATCGCTAACCTTAGTAATAACGAGTAATTACTGCATGAGCCAGAAAAAAAATGAACTCACTTTCCACACCACACAATCTCCTACAACACCAAACGTACCTGACCACATCCACTGCCCCAGGCCTAACTTTTGGATCGGATCCCATTATTGAGACACTGGCTGACAATGCCCCATGGATGCTGAACACCACGGCTTCCGTGTGAGGAGGGAGGACAGCCAAATAACTGTCAGCCATACTATGGTCGCCTCTGAAAGAGTTTAAGAACATAAAAAAACACGAACACTGGTGAGAAAAACAAACGCACTTTCACATACAACAACTAAAAAATTTCCTCGCTACTTGTCTTGAAGACATCCCTACCGGAGTAAAACGTTTTGGGTTCGATACCCCGGTCGGTCAAATCAGACGCAGCGTCGCCAACGGTTCGTTACCTCTGCGACGTTTCGAAGCAGTTTTGCCCAAGCGTTCAGCCACGGAGATGGATCCCGCCACTCGCTTCGGCGTAATATCGCGAATATAAGAAACTTTACGTAAGTTTGGCTGCAATTTTCATTTTATTCCATGTTTTTACGCAGCTAATGCTTCATGTTTGGATATAGCAATCGCATACATGAATCTATCGGCGTGACAAAGCTTTTAAACGGCACAGAAAGCATTGTTATTAGTCCTATAAAGCGACTAAGTCTTGTGAAAAAGTAAACACAACGCCGCATGTCTGTGGAAATTGTTACGATGGATTATCAAAAGTTTTTAAGTCTACGAACAGTTAGAAGTCAGTAACGATGAACAATATTTGTCACAAATTGTCAGCGACATGGTGTAGCGGTACCGTGTGCAGGTGACAGATCCTACGTGACGGGTTCGATTCGCGGCTGGAGTCCATCGCATTTGATATATATACCGGGTGGCTGCTGACTCGAAGAGCGCAAGTTTACTTCGCAGCCTCCCTCAATTACAACTGTTAAACTTTTAGTTTAATATAGTTTAAAAATAGCCTCAGTTAATTATTTACCTTACAACCATCTTGAGCGGATAAATTCCCATTCCTAAGCTTTTCGTTTCCGGAATAGGAATGGAGACTTTTCCGTGACTGTTTGTTGTATCGGAAGCAAGATGGATCCACTCGGATGCAGGAGGCTAAATATACCAAGAATCAAATCAAATCTTCATTATACTCGCGGTATTACGCCGAAGCGTGGAACGAGCGGCGGGGCGCATCTCCACGAATGGTGCAACAAACAAACGTCGCAGCGGTGGCAAGCCGTTAACGACACTGCACCGATTTGACCGGCCCGGGAATCGAACCGAAAACCTCCTCCACCGATAGCCACGTGTTTTTAACCACTACGGCAATCGGCTGATTCGAGCACTGATCAGCAAATTCGAATTCTTACGGAAGTACCAGCTAACCAACGTACCACTTACCGGTAACATAGCATATAAATCAACTTTTTCTCCGGTTAAGTTTACCATGTCCAACAATCCATAAACGAAACGCGCGGAAATAACTTGGCTTTGATTTTCAAGAACAAGACAATCTCTAGCTCGGTGATTGGCAGTCATATTCTGCAAAAAGATCGAACGTAATGTCTTGCTTCGCCGAAAAACAAGGGCTTTTAAACTACCCCATCTAAAAGGAAGCAAGTGCGCGCTGCTGCATAATTACAGAAAAACAGAAGCCATGTAACACCTGTTTGTTTTTTGATAAATTAACAAAAAAAAATAAAAATTTCATTCTAATCGCGGTATTACGCCGAAGCGTGTATCGAGTGGCGGGGCCCATCTACGCGGCTTAGCGCCTGGGCAACATAGCTGCGAAGAAACGTCGCAACGGTGGCGAGCAGTTGGCAATACTGTGTGCAATTTGACCAGCCAGAGAATCGAACCCCAGACTTCCCATGTCGACAGCGATGTCTTTAACCATTATGCCACCGGCCAGTTCTTTTCAATACAACTCACTCTTATTTTAACTTGTGTTCTCTTTTTCTGCCATTTTTCTTTGGCCACAGACGGAGTGAACATATCGCATGGCTTTCCATCACCAGAACACGCATGAGAAAAATCAAGTTTCACAACCTGGGAAGAGCAAAAATTCACGAAAAAACAAAAAATAATCACTAACACAACACTGCACGGAAGAGCTCAAGTGACTAAAAACAAAATTTAGCTCAGATTTAGCAGTGCCGGACCACCGGTAAGTAAACAAACTCCGTTAAGATAAACAATTTTTCATTAAACGTTTATCATCAGGCTAGTGTCATTTCACGCTAAAAAAACATTTTAAAGTCCAAAACAGGCCGAGAATTTAAGCCACTACGGTCGTAAATCCTGACAAGTTTAAGATGTTAGTTTAATAAAATTACCCAAGTCAACCGAAGACTGTCACTGCTACTCAAGAGAGACGACGCGTTTAATTATGAATCGGCGGGATATGTATCGAGATGCGTTGCAATTTTTTAGCATAATTCGTTCATTTGCTTCGACATTTTGTTCAACGGCACTTACTTGTCGGAGAACAAATGCAGCCAAGTCTTGTGATTCCCAGAAACTATTGTAAAACAGATGCGGCAGGGCAGAGCTGGGAAAACCAGTGAGAGCTTCCGGGTAAAAGAGAGCGTAGTCGATACGTTTCTCTCCCCACCATCTACTAGCAACTAGAAACGCACAATAAATCATCAAATATGCACGAAACGCATTAAAATAACGAAACAATTTAAAGCAAAATTCAAAGTCCCTAGTTTCATCTAAGCACTATCAAATCAACGTTAGCCGTTTTGTATATTTTCTACGGGCTAGAGTTTGCTTTTACAAAGTGTACTTGCGCTGGGTAGAGCATGTTTCTAAGACCTGCCTATTGCCAAAACGGGAAAATATCATTAAGTGCCTTCGCCAACAACACCGCAAGTACATTTGCCGGCAAGTTCAGCAAAATGTATAGTTTTTTCAAGGAAAACGTCAAACAGGTAAACCCTAAGTGGCTCGACTCGGAATTGAACCACAGTCTACCGTCTCAAAGGTAGACTCTCTACTCAGCCATCTGACTGGTCTTTTGTAAAAAAAACTGAATAGGATAAAGGCATGCGCTATTTTCAGGCAGTTTTTTGTGCTCCAAAAACTATGTCAGCTTAATACGCAGTTCCGTAAGCAAAGGGTATGAAAAAAATGCACTCGCAAACAAAAACGGCAAACTTTGCAGTAAAATAAAAAGCAAACTTTTAACTTGTCAAAAACGTAGTAATCAAAATCAAACCACTCCATGCTATCTAAATTATCAGTTAAAATAATATTGAGCAAAAACTTCAAATAACTCAAGTATATTAATTTGAATGAAAAAAAAAAAGGTTAATTTTTATACTAGTTAATATGAATGAGAATATACACGGTATATGGTACAGATGTTAATGATTATGCTTTATTACCCGTAATAGAGCATAAATGTTAGTAACACCTTTGTTAATGTATTATTAAATATACACCATTTGATGTAAGCACACACAAAAGAGATGTCATCCAGGGACAAGTGAAACAACCGAAAAGTAAGCGTAATTTAAACATCGCTACCGACGGGGAAGGTTAGGATTCGATTCCCGGACCGGTCAAATCGGACACTGCCGCCAACGGCTCGTCACCCCTGCGACGTTTCTTCAGAGCTGTGTTGTCCAGGCGCTAAATCGAGGAGATGGCCCGCCACTCGTTACACGCTTCGGTGTAATACCGCGAGTATAATGAAGGTTTGATATTTTCATTTTTAATTAAACTACAAACTAAGCACACCTGCAAATTGCAACTGCATTATTTTTTCCACTAAAGGAGAAAATTATCATTTTGCACAAGAGTTCTTCGCAAAAAATCTCCAATTTTATTACCTGAAAAGGTCTCACTTTTGAGAGGTAAGTCAGGAGCTACGGTGTGAGAGAGTGGGTCGTCGTCAAGCGGGACTGAGCCAACAGAGTCTAGTTTCATGAAGCAAAATAATGAGCACAACACGCAAAAACAAGGCAGCAAAATCAAGGCAACTGCTTAATATGCAACGAAAGGCAGCGAATTCCATTACAAAGTAAAATTATTATTTTTAAAGCCTTCGATGTGACCCGACCGGGGATAAAACCACTGTTTTCCGGCTAACATAGGAGCGTTCTTATCGGATATATCAAGTTTGTAACGGGTTTTGGGCAAAAAGCAATTTGCAAAAACGAGAAAACAACCCTAACTCCTAAATGACTCTAAAATTACAGCTTGCACAATCCTCTGCACGTTCAATAGCGCCTCTGTCGCTTCTTACGGTAAAATAGAGGATAGAGCATATTTAAAAAGCGAAATGATCGCCGTAAGTAATAAGTAATCACACTGAATGAATCTTGCAGCGAAAAATAAGGTGAAAATTCTAAGTCTTTGTAGGTTAGTATTAAATAAAATACAGTAATGACAATGATCTACCATTCATCATGCAAAGGAAAAATCAGAGTTGAGCAAACGAAATCATATTGTTTCACAGTATGATTTCCTCGTGAATCTAATCCAGCAATGCGCTTAATTACTGGGAAAACCTTAGCGAAAGAACATGTGAATCTTAAACAGCATGCACAATTGAATTTTACGATGACCACAGATCGACAAAACTGATAATCTTTTAACACAGTGGTTCTCAACCTTCTATGGTTCATGGCCCCTCTCTAGATATTCAACACCAATGGCCCCTGCTCAGCAATAAAATTTTCAGTCCGTATTTCATTCATAGTAGCTACAGTCGCCCGCTGGCCCTAAGGGGTTCGTTACCATTAAAAATTCGCGATTGTGGCCCACTGTTTAATGTCAGAGGTTACCTAGGGGAACATGGTTGAGAACCCTCTGTTTTAACATTTGACTGCGATTACATCCAAGTACGAACACAGATTGAAACAAGCAGCTTACTTTGCTGCATTTTTCCCGACGCTATTAAATCAATTCCCGAGCCAGAAGACATGCTCCATTCACTCGATCTACGTTTGGGGGAAACCCCGTTGGTGAAAACCTCACTGCCTGAAGACAATAAGTCACCTGGAACAGACGTAACATATCCTAAGTACCGGTAGTTCTTGGGTACACGGGTGCTCTAATGCATCTGCATGCCCACATGACGTCACATGTAACATTTTGACGTCATAAGGGCCAAGGGTTACAGGCATCAACGCACTCGTTTCTTACGCACACCTGTTGGTCGCAAGCGAAATATTACCCTGTCTACGTGTCCAGTTCAAGTGATTCCAAAAGGGTCAGGGACTTTCTCATCACAATCAATATTTTGATGTCATAATTTAAACAAGTGATTTGGACATTAACGAATTAACTGTGATGCAGAAAGCTCGTGGATGTGTGGAACCACTTAAACGGGACATGTGGGCAAGATTTTTTGCAGCCGCAAAAGACACTCCAGCAAAACAGAGATAGGTAAAAGAAAAGACCTTCAAGGAGAAAAAGAAAAACATAGTAAAAACTGGACGTTTCGACAACATAGATTCAGCTGTCATCATCAGCAGCATAAGCAAAGCTGCAGTGCAAAATTTAAAGAACTAGAATTTACAATTGTAACTACACGTTAGAATAAAGCTTATAATCAAAGTTCGAAATTCTACGAAAAGTAAAAAAGGAGCACAGAAATAAATTATTATTAGCACACTTATTTATTGTTAACATCGTGATTTTTAACATCAGCAAAGCGCCACCTTCAAACGTTAAAATAACACCTCAAGCAATAACACAAGAAGTTAGTTGTGAAAACGATACAATAAAGCAATGGAGTATGCAAATTTCAAGATAAAAGTACAAATAGCTAAGCAGTAATTGGGCAGTAGTTAAAGACAGTCGTTATCAACTTGAGAGGTCTGGGTTCGATTCTCGGGTCGGTCATATCGGATACAATGTTGGCAACGGCTCGCCACCGCTGCGCCGTTTCTTCGGAGCTGTGCTGCACAAGCACAAAGCGGAGGAGATGGGTGCCGCTACTCGTAACACACATCGGCGTGATAGTGCAATCATAAGACTAGATTCTTCTTAACCAGCATACTTCGCAGTAACGATCGTCTGAATATCTTGGTTTTAAGATTTAGGTTCTGGTATTCAATTTTCTACCCTGGATATAGCTCAGAATTCTTCATTTGATGAACATTAATGAAAAACTTTGCACAAAAACATATTGACAAGTCATTTTCACAAACCTTAACCAGTAAGAGCAAAAACAATACTTTTAACAATTACTTTTTTGATTTATTTCTGAGCCAAGATAGCCATTTGCAGAAGCAGATAACTTTGTTAAACCAGATATAGAAATGGTTCAGCACAATAGACAGCGAATAGAGCGAAAGGTCACAGCGTAACGCTGATCGATCAAAATTAATTTTCTTCGCTGTTAAGATAAGCCGAAAAATAGGCAATTTACTGCCTGTGTGTTAGAGGATATATACTCAGCACAGTTACAACGCTAAGGGCTTACCTATAGTGAAAGATTGACCATCACCGAGTGGACACTGTTGATATTTCGCAATTGAAGCAGGGGACATTTTGGAAAACCTTAAAAACAGATCCCAATTACAAAAGCCAAAAATGATAACAATGAAAATTGTGGTTCGAAAAAAAAATTATCTAATTTATGAACACGTTGCGTGGCCGAGTGGTTAAAAGCATACGCTTTGCAGTTGGGATACCAGGTTCAACACCCGGTCGCGTCATTCCAAATTTGGGCAAACAAATCAACCACAGTTGCTATTGCAGTAGCAGTACTGGGTAAAATTATTATTTTGGGGTGGGGGAGCAAAAAAGCAATCAAATGGAAAAACAATTTATTAGATCTAGAAATCAACGATTTGTCTTTTTGCCTGATTCTTTAGAGGTGAAGCATCTTTCAATTTTCGAGCTCGCATAGCCTAGCAATCACATAATTCTTGGTACTTAAGATGCGCAGCATTGGGACAGTGCGGAGAACAAGCTGGCAAGTTTACCTGTTGTGCCGTTAAGAAAGGCAGATAGCTCGTTTTAGCGCCCTGATCGCTTACTCGAGATAGGAAAATAAATAATATGCAACTAACTACAAATTGTTCCGCCTACCTCGAATCCAGCAGAGGTTCGACGCGTGCTGACGAGGGATCAGCCGAGTAAAACAAATTGTATACGCAGTTACAAGCCGGTCTCGTGGGCGTCGACTGTGACGAGGCGCTTTGTGACAAAAGAAAAGATTCAGATGCGGTTTGTAGTTGTCTCATTGCTAGCACTAAAGCAAGAGGAGAACCTACGGAAGCAATGATCGATTAACAAATTTTAGAGCATAGAATGGCCAACCCGTAGCGGATCGCAAAATTTGAAAGGCCAGTGAGCCACTGGGCTTTTTTCTAAAGGAAGTCTTTTACATCCCTTTTTGTGTTTATTTGTTTGTACACCTTTAAATTATAATGAGGAGAAAATTCAACAGATTGAGGAAGACTGCGAAGTAAGCTTGCGCTCTCGGACCAGACCTTCGATCAATCGAGGGTATTTGCAGCGAGACAAAAACAGTCCATCCACACATCTAACATCTTCACAAACTTACTGTCGTAGAATTTCGCGAACTTGTAAGATTGCTTAATTTTGTGTGCGAAGTGCCGACCCCCGGGCTCTTGTATTTTATATTGATTATGTAAAGCTGCACGCCAAGTTGGTTTGTTCTTCAGTCTAGTTTACTTAATGATCGAGTAGGAAGTGTTTTTACCTATGGTCTCGATCTAGTTGATGAAAACCTTAATCGAGGTGCATTGTAGTTGTGTACTATAACACTTACCAAGCATAAAAAAATTTGAAACCTCGAAGTCCAATTTCAAACACAAATTGGAGGAAATGATCTGGCTACCCGAATGAGGAGGTAGATGCGCAGGATCGGAGTAGCTGGACGACCTCTACAAAGTACGAGGTTAAGCAATGCCATTGATGCAAAATAAGATTAAACTGATGACCCAAAACTACGCAGCTGGAACAATTAACGCAATAAAAATTGCCCAGGTTGAGTACCTACATTTTTGTTGTCGTGTACACAGCCTTACCTACGTGACAAGTTAATCTAAACGGTTTGAAAACGAAAAATTTTTAAGATTTAATACAATCTTTGCATTCATTAGCGGCAACGTTTTCCGAAAATCTCGGCGAGGGCGACTCGTCATATAGGGTTTTAGGGTTAGGGTTGGTTTAGAGCTTGGGTAAAGCCCACAAACAGGAGTTAGTGTTCGAATCAAGGTTAGGTCGGTCGCGCTCTTAACATTTTGCATGAAAAACATCAGGAAGACTTATAACATGTCGACACATAGCTTTTTCTCGCACAAAACGCCGAATGTGTTGATAGAAATAAAGAGAACAAAGCATTTCTTAATACATTAGAAGACGCGGCATAATCGATACGATGAAAATTTACATTAAACAAAGCTTATCTACTTAATTATTAGAAACTGTCGCTTTGTTTACTTTACGTCGCCCTTTAAACGTCTGATGTCTTGTTTAATCAACTGATTGGTGTAGTGGCTAAAAAGACATCGGTATCGGTGCAGGAAATCTGGAGTTCGATTCCCGAGCCGGTCAAATCGAACACAGTGTCGCCAACGCTGCAACGTTTCTTTAAAGCTGTGTTACCCAAGCGCTAAACCGAAGAAACGGCTCCGTCATTCGATACACGCTTCGGCGTAATATCGCGAGTATAATGAAGATTTGATTTTGTACCTCTTGTTTACTAATTTTTCTTTGTTTTTTCGTTGTTGGTTATACAAATCGCGATTAACGATTGAGTATTAACATTTAAAAGCTTGCAGATTCTAAACTAACTATTCGAGGCAAATTAAAAAGTTTTACCGTTTTTGGTGGGAAAATTACATCAATGAAATACTGTGCAATTTAAAAATTTTCTTTTTTTTTAAGTGATTTTAAATCATCGTGATATGCGTGGGCCTTGAATGTCTGCAGAGTTCGTTCATGATTCAATATCGTTTCTGCCAACACATAAAATTAAACAATTAAAAAAATGTTTTAAGCTTTTTGTAGACCCCCTTGAACTTTAGTGGATTTGCGAAGCGATCAGTAGTTCTCTCCCTGATAATTGAGGGAAAAATCAATTTTTTCCCGACTAAACATGGTACGTGCAACATGCACAAATCATTTTCCAGACAATTGAAAACGATTGTTTTTTTTCAAATCAAACCAAATCTTCATTATACTCGCAGCATTACGCCGAAGCGCGCAACGAATGGCGGGCTCATCTCTGCGGCTTAGCGCCTGGGCAACACAGCTCCAAAAAAACGTCGCAACGGAGACGAGGCCCTATTTAACCAGCCAGGGAATCGAACCCAAGGCCTTGTGCGCCGATAGCGGTGTCTTTAGCCGCTACAATACACGATAACCGGCCGGATTACTTCGAATTCACTCGTTACAAAATAAAACTTAATGTGCGCATTAATTGAAACCTGAACGTTAATAGCGTTTGTGTGAAAGCAATTCCAAGATTTTTTATTATTATATGCATTAAAATCTGCACTTTGAACATTCTTACTACAAAAGAACTGATTGATAAACCGAAAACACAATTAATAAAGCTTAAAATATTAAAACGTGAAATACATGCAAACTCGTCATTAGCCTGCCAGTATCATTGAAAACGAAGCGGTAATCGATTCAAGTCAAAAACTGAAACCATTTACAAAGCAATAACGAACGACACACACAAAACACCGCATTCTCTGTAAAAAGCAAGACAAAGCATGAATCACAATGCAAGAATAAGATTGCCATGCAGATTTTAGATAAATCGATAAAACTAATGACATACGGGTATTGTTTTGCGACATAGACAAATTGCACAACAATTCAAAGTAACCATAGATTACTAGACACGAAAAATTTGAGGTAGAATATGGTTTCGGTACACAGCGTCAAAAAAATTCAAATATTCTCGCGGTATCACATCGAAGCGCGAAGCAAGTGGAGGGACCCATGTCCACGATTTAGCGCCTGGACACCACAGCTCCGAAAAAGCATCGAAGCGGTGGCGAGCCGCTGGAGACTGTGTGTTATTTGGCTGGCCCGCGAATCGAATCCTAAACCTTCCGCACTGACAGCATTGACCACTATGCTAACCTACGGCCAGTTAGCGTCAAAACTGTCTGCGTCAAATGTTTCGCGTCTGATTATTAGTTTTCTACGAAGCCATGCAATACATCACAGTGTGTGAGACCTAACCTGCACATCTGTGCAGTTGTTGGCACTGGCCCGACGGAGTTGGCCGGAGTACTGATTTCTGTTTACGGATAAAAACGAAGTATCCGTGGAATATCCAAGAGTTGTTGCTGATCCTCTTCTCGGAGCAGGGGGAGGAGATAATTCCCATTTATTTTGGGTAATTAATCTGATGTTTGGGGAATTAGGGGCACTAAGATGGGTCTCGTCATCGTCGTCCTAACAAATAACCCAGAACCGAAAAAAGTTAAAAAGCGCAAAACCAAATCAAAAACGTTAATTCAGGCGCTCAACAAAACTTAGTAGCATACATGCAGCAAAAATCAAGAAAGGTTATTAGTATCATCAGATTTATTGGCATATTGACTACAAGGCTTCGAGACCTCCTTACCTCGCATACGCTGACCGAACTGTCCCGGCGACTGCCATACATATATTGGTAGGAATTGGAAGTTCGACAGAGGAGATCGTATGTTACAATGCTACTGATCGAATCACTGATTATAGAAACCTAAAATGAAAAAATCAAACCTTTATTATACTCGTGGTATTACGCCAAAGAATATAACGAGTGGCGGGGCCAATCTCCGCCGCTTGGCGCCTGTGCAGCACAGAAACGTCACAGCGGTAGCGAGTCGACGGCAACAGTGTCCGAAATCGAACCCAAGACCTTCCGTGTCGACAGCGATGTTTTTAATCACTTTGCCAAGCAGCAGGTCGCCAAACTGAGAAAATAACTGAGTTATTTGAAATAGCATCAAAGAAAAACTCAACAGCACTTGGAGAGACTGCGAAGTGAGCTTGCGCTCTTCGAGTGAGCAACCATGGGATTATTTTATGCAAAATCCAATTGGCTCCAGCCATGAATCGAACCCGCCACGTAGGATCTGTGACCAGCGGGCGGTATAACTGAGCAACGTTGCCGACAAATAGCTATACTAAAAACAGTCTTAAAAACAGTTTAAATCACTGCGAGGATCGATAATGGCTGGCATCCCTTTTCAAATTCTTTTACCATGAGTCTAAAATCATAATATAAGGTTCCAACAGTTTCCAAAACAGCACTTCTAGAATTTTAAGTTAACAATCAAGGAAAGTTTCACGGTATATTACGCTTGAAACAATAGATTCAAGCATTAAATTTTAGCCGATGTTGTGAAATCAAAATGTACGGAGCTGTTATAAACTGATCGATCGAGACTAGCAGTTAATGTTAAATGCAAATACATTACGCAATAAACATCTTCACTTCGATGCTATATAAAATTGAACATCAAAATAGGATATTCATATGAATTATCAAGATATTTATCAACAGTAATGCATTGCCACCTGTCCGTCAAAGCCTTTTCCCTCTGGAGAATCGAGGAAATTATTAAAGACGAGATTGCAATTTGTGGCTAGACTGGATATAGCATCTTGATAGACAGTGGACATTGAAGCAAACATAGCAAGCAATGAACTGGGAATGGTAAATTCACGAACATCTGAATCCAAATAACCGGAAGGATTTAAACTAAAAAGCAAAAAAAATCAAATCTTCACTCTACACGCGGTATTACGCCCAAGTGTGTAACGGGTGGCGGGGCTCATCTCCGAGGCTTAGCGCCTGACAAGAAAAAGGTTGATTGGGTAAAAAAAAACTGAGCTCAAAATCGCCACAAAACGAAAACAAAATTACTCATATACAAAAGAACAACACAACAGCATTTATACATCCTAGCCCACAACTCTCCCTGACCTTCTTCAGGCAAAAACATCAGTAAAATAGACGAATCAATGCACTCGCCACTAATGACATATAAAAAGACACACAGTGACCTTTCAATTACCACAGTCGTTCAACTGCGCAAACTTGGGTAAAAAATACTAAGGTGCAACGTTATAAAACTTTGCAAGACAAAAGTGACAACGCCTTTTACAAAAAAAAAAAAAAAAAACAGCACGAATTTAACAAATTGCTACGTATTGTAACAAAGTGGCGAAAAGCCAATAGCCTTCTTTAAAAAATTGTAGCCTGAGCATATAGTGAATTCAAGAAATTACTCAAGTATCATCGCAAACGAAACATACTTTTGCTTCAAAAGTTTCTTTGTATTCAGTAGCATATTTTTTATCCTCCTACCATGAGAAAGCGATCAAAGCTCTATAATGAGCAATCTTCGGAGTTACCGGCCACCTGTTTACCACGCCAAGATGGGGGAATCTCGCTAAGTGCCTTTCCCAACGGCACAACAAGTAAACTTGTCGGCTTGTTCTCCAAACTCTCTAGTAACGCTGAGGGTTAAGCAGGGAAGCTGTGAATTTAACAGTCATTGGTTTGACGCGAATCGCAATCAAATCTGAATCTACAGCTTCAGAGGCGGACGCTCTATCCTCCCGGCAATCTGAGCAGCAAATGAAATAAATGAGTAACTTACTCTTGTAATAGTTGAAAAGCATCTTTGCAAATGGATGAGCATGGGACTAGTCTGAATGCCACCCTTCCCAGTGCAGGTTTGTAATGGGTTTTCACGACAGTATCAAAAGTGCTTTTCAAGGTTTGTAAGTCGCTCTAAAAAATGTTCAGTGAATACGAAACCGAGGGTATTAAATGCTTCAGCATAGTCACCTGTTTACTGTTTGTTAATCCATTGTTTTGCCGCTCCAACGCGTTTCCACCATGTAAAACCAAAAATAAAAATGTCACTTTGCTCAAAGGATCGTTCTAAACAAAAATAAATAACTAATAGTATTATCTACATCGCATGCGTAGAATAACCGTTTTGGGAATCAACAATGGTTGAAAAATTCCATATGCAGTATACAGAAACTAGGTTAAAAATACACTGAAGCATTGCTGCCAAAAAGTATAAGTATTTTCAGCTAGCAAGAAACCTACAATATGCGCACAAAACGGTAAAACAATGAACTAGAAAGAAAAAAGACGAATTTTCCTGATTTTAACGTGACGTACTATCTCGCAAGCAACTGCTAGACTGAAGCAAAATGAAGCTCTATATGCCCCTACCTAAATAGAAATAAACATCTTCCGTAAGCTAAAATCATTGGAAATTTCATGTCCCGGATCGGTTAAATCGAACACAGTGTCGCCAACGGCTCGCCACCGCTGCGATGTTTCTTCGGAGCTGTGTTGCTCAGGCGCTAAGCCGCGTAGATGGACCCCGCCATTCGTGACACGCTTCGGCGTAACGCCGCGAGTATAATAAAAATTTGATTTTTTTTATTTATGAACTATGTACATTTCCAATCAAACCTACAAAATCCAAAACTAAGCAGTTTCTTTTTAATACATACATCAGGCGATAATACAGAGTTAACTCGGAATATTCAAATTGCAGTATAATTCTTAATACAATTGGGAAGAGGTCATAAATTATGATACAAAAAAACAAACGCTAAAGGTGGGTAGCTATTTTTCTCCAGTTCACATCGCATTTAGAACGATGGAAAAAATTGCAGAAATTTTAATCTTCCAAATCACACATTAAACGTGATAATTCCTTCTTTTTTTTCTTTTTTTTTTTTTTTTGCTGCCCAATTGAAGTAATTATCTTTAATATTTGGACTCGACAACCTTCGCATACTGTTTTCAATAAATTACTTCAACCCAGGTAATATGCTCAGCTAGCGGAAGTGCTGAAGAGAAAATTAATTCAAAATGAATGAAGTTAAAGACGAATTAACAGCTACTAAACGCTGACAACAGCACTGCATTGTTATTGGAATATCCGGTACTGGTAAAGGGATTGAAATGCTCGCAGCTAAAGTCAAGCAAGTGCAACCTCGAGCAAACTTAAAACTTCATACCCTAAATGTTTTGGCAATAATAGCAGACCGGCATTATCAGTACGTGCGTAATATCTTTCACAACAGCATCTCAAAATCGCGGCTGTTTTAAATTAAACAGCTTTTTTCCTGATATGACGTAACAACAAGCAAAAACAATGAGTTTATCAAAAAAACTGGACGTTTCGACAACATAGATTCAGCTGTCATCATCAGCACAGCAGTACAAAACATTTTTCAGTTTTGTAGTGCCGCTGATGATGACAGTTGAAATAATGTTGTTGAAACGGCACTTTTACGAATTACTATAGACTTTATTTTTCCTCCTTGAGCTATTTTCGTCCATATTCATTGTATTCCGAAATGCGTTTATTCTTGTAGATGGTGGCATAATGAATGACACCAAGCTGCAAAGAATCTGATTCTAGTTCAGATAGTTGAAAATAGTCACGCTGACAAAATAACAGCCGAGTAATCATAGCTAATGAATTGCACACCTGCTCGTCTAATAATGGAGATTTCATTTCTTGTGATTCATCTGCAAAGCATTAGTAATTGTCAGCTTATGAATACCAACCAAGTAACACGCATGTCATTACGTTGGACAAATTATCCTACAGTATTCGTGTAAACCTTGCTGGGCTAAAGTGCGTTTACCAATACGCGACACGCGACAGGCTACATGCGAATGCGCGAGAAAAATTATATGTAGAAGGTTTTCGCGTGATTGCTAAACAGTAAAATAAAACAAACAAGGCGAGATAAAAATTGTCGCGAGTCGCGTTGCGGTAAACGCACCTTAAGAACGGTTTGTGAACCGGCCGGTTGGCGTAGTAATTAAAGCAATTGCAATGTGCGCAGGAGGTCTGGAGTTTGATTCCCGCACCGGTCAAATTAGACACAGTGTCGCAAACAGTTCGCCACTGTCGCGACGTTTTTCGGAGCAGCTACGCTGCCACGCGCTAAGCTGCGAAGATGGGCCGAGCTACTCGTTCCACGGTTCGACGTAATACGGCGAGTACAATGAAGATTTTGAAGAGTGCTGCCAGTGACTGGGTCATCACTGCATGAGCTTTCTGTGCAACTGGCTTTTCTATTTCAGTGCTAAATCGCAAAGATGCGCACCACCAACTCGTCACATAGATCTACCTACAAAGCGGCTACAGTGATGATTTTATTAGATACAAGAAATAACAAAGCACCGAAGTTAGTATAAACGTACCAACTGATGGTGAAGGTTCGGCTAAATTTTCAATCGATCCCCAGGTATAAGACATGGATTGCGCGGCAAAATCATGACCATCTTCGAAATCGTCTGCACAAACGTAATTTTCACCATCAATGTTTCGTTCTCTACCACTACTAGCGCATAAACAGCAAAATTTCAAGAATTCCTATTTCAACCTCAGTACTTTTACAAAAACTTATCGCTTGTTTTGTTTTCCCGTTACAATTTCTCAATTTCACACACCCCTCTCATCTTTGGGGAATCGCGAAGGCAGCAGTTAAAGTTGTAATTTCCAAGCACCCCGATATTTTGCAACAAGTGTAGAAGCTTTACGAGAATAAACGTTCTTTTAAGCAATACGGGTCGTGGAATCTCATAATTTTGTTTTTCTAGAATTTCTAAGACTACGCTAACAGATTAAGCGTGCGAATAATATTGATGCAAAGATGCACGTTACAAAACTTATCGATATTTTAGGTGCTAAATGGAAAACGTGCGCAATGGTGACAAAACGCCATGGTTACAAATTTGAAAACTGTAAAAATAAAATTTTACTTATTACGTAAAAACTTCACGCCCAAAATACGATTTCAGGTTCGAAAATATGTAAAAATAAACTATCTGCTGCATTTTTCATGCGAGTGAAAACAGCTTTACAGAGCCCACTATTTTTAGCGGTTCGGCTAAAATTAGTTCAACGGTCAACCCAACGTCAGAAAAGAGCGTAAGAAAATGAACTTCAGCATATTTCAACAACCTGTTTCAAACATCCAAACTCAGCAGTAAAAAAGTGTATTTTATAGCTTTCTGAGTGAGCTCAATAGAACAAACTTTGAACTACAAAGCAAAGGACTACCTTTAGTCCTTCAAGTATAAAATTACACACAAGATATCGGAAGTAGTGCAGATAACGACTACGTGCAAGAATAGCAATTCCTCGTCCCAACTAACAGCGCAACTTAAACAAATCGTTAACCTGACGTCATAGGAACATAAACCGCTATAATTTAGAGTAGAAACGCAAACAGCGTAGCAAAACATTATAGCTTTTAAAATATCAAGCTGTACAACAAGCGCAACATAAAGAAGTTGATCTGAAACTGGTGTTTTAGCACGAAATTTTCTACTCAGGTTCGACTCTTAGGCCAGGCAGTACGTCGTAATGTTCTTTGATAAGACTCAAAACGCCTCAAAAATGCCAGAAGACAAGCAAAAAGTAATGACACAAGGACAATCTGTGCTGAGTAGGAGAGCTCTTTGTTGGTGAAAAAAAAAACGAAATAAATCCGGTTGACTTAACAATCTAAATAGCACGCATATTTAATCAAAAGGTTAATTCAGTCGTGAGAACACTTTAACCCCGAAACACCTAATCTAACCCGTGAGCTAAAGGCTGAAACCTCTCACCGTTTATTCTCGCAATAACAAATTCTTAAAAACTGAACTACTGGCGTCATAAGTCAATTCAAAATACGAGATTCCAATAAAATCGTATTTGATCTCAACTCATACGCCACTTATTCAAACTCTAAATTGACATTTACGTAAATAAATAACAACATTTGCTTTAACAAACACATCCAGACGGATCAATTCTAATCCAAAATAAGCACCGATTTTGCTCGAATTGATCAAAAATCCGTAGGAAGTGCAAATCAGCAAGCAACAAAACAAAACAAAACTTTCATATTATCACAAATTTATTTACGACGCATTCTTGTTTTTAAAACATCAAGTTCTTCTTGTCGGTTAGAGTAATGGTTAGAGACATCGCTTCCGGCGAGGGAGGTTTGGGGTTTGATTCCTGGGCCAGTCACATCGGACGTAGTGCCACTAAAGGCTGTCAAAGTTGCAGCGTTTCTTCGGAACTGCATTGCCAGGTGCAAAGTCGCGGAGATGGGCCCCGCTACTCGCTTCAGCGCAATATCGCGAGCATAATGAAGATTTGATTTCGAAAATAAATTACGACGTTAAATAACAACGACAGCTGTTACGTCACGAAGCACAGCGAAGGATAGCTGCTAATGGCGATCAAGATAGATTTAAATTGTCAGAAATAATTTGACAACTGCTGCGTCTCAACTCGTCCATGATTTATTCATAAGCGACCTGGTTCAATTTTTTTCGTCGATGCAAAATGAATTTTTAAAATAGCTAAACTATGAATAGCAATGAACCAAAATCCTCTTAGCTGATACAATTTTAAAAAATAAGCATTGTAAAGCACAGGAAACATTAAAGAATCAATTTTATCATTTAATTCAGAACATCAGATGAAACTAATTGTATAAAAATAAATAATTAATTCGAAATCTGAAGCATTGGCCAGCGTAGGTGAGGCACTGACTGCTTGCAAAAATTGTTCAGCAAACGAAATTTGTGCAGCAAAAGCAGCAGTGTTATTGCCTCCTCGCAAATCTTGTTTGCTTGTTGATGCAGCAAGAGACAAACAGAAGCTATCACCGACACTTTACAAGCTAAAGCTTCCCCAAGGCGCAAAAAGATGAAAATTTCTGTTACATCAATGCTCTAGTCAACTGTTGCAACTACAAGATGTACCGTAATGTCTCAGAGTATAGGCTACATGCCCTACATTCCTATAAAGTGGTGGGATATCATACCGACTTTTTCTCAGGCTATGAAAACCAGGCGTATCATTACAAAATGCGCAACACTGTTGAAAGCCAGAACATTGTCTTTCGAGGTTTGAAATCATCTATTTCACACTGCAATATCACCATTATAATTGACGGTACAGGACTTAAGAATTGCTTTGAAAAAAGTTGTTCCAAGGCTAACGCAAAAACAGCTTTTTTTAAAGCCATTTTTAATATCGCCATTACTACGTTAGATCATCGTAAATGGTACCTATTGGTCACTTCACCAATCAACGCTTGAGAGTGATAAAGCTCGCAAAAAATGTTATGTAGGTTGCAGCCACATATACCAGACTCAGTTAATTATTTATTAATTAGTTTGGTATTTGCCGGTAAGTTGTCGAATTAGTTGTTTAGTACGTAGGCAGATCTCGGATCTACTCCAAATCAAGTATGAATTAGAGCGAAACCTCTGCAAAACCACTTCAATGCTGCTTTGTGCTTGCATAACGTTTGGTAAAGCATTACAACTGGAACACGTAAGAAGTAAAAATAATACAACAGGAAACACACCTCTTGCATCAAAAAATTCATCATCATCTGAGCTGTCATCACTGCTGTATCGACTCAAGCTTTCAATTCCTCCTTCCAAGAGATTAATGCGACTGATATACCCTGCGAAAAAGAATACATGAACACAAAAAATATAGAACATCAAATCTTCATTATATTCGCGATGTTACGTCGAAGCGTGGGACGAGTGGCGACGCCCATGCCCGCGGCTTGACGCCTGCGCAACACAGATCCGAAGAAATGTAGCGAGGCGAGCCATTGGCGACATTGCGTCCGATTTGACTGGTCCGGAAATCGAACCTCAGACTCTCCGCACCGACCACTACGTCAACCATCCCGTCAAAATACTATAATCCAAACAGGCGGATGGAAAAATCGCTATGTCATTTCCGGTTGTCTCATAAAATTTATTGCTAATTCTAATTCGTGCGACTCGCATGCTTTCAAGTCCCTACATGATCTAGATTTGGAAAAAACTTTTGTAAGGATAACCACAACCGGAATGCTATGACATAACCACAATGATTACTTCCACTACACTACTTTTTACACTTGGCATTGTTCACTTTCTACAGACCGTAGAAATTCGGATAGCTTTGTACACTTTGGTAAAGTGGTAGGCACCTTATTTCTAAGAAATTTATCGATGACCTACAACTCACTAAGGTGCAATCACACTAACTGAAACGTTGAGACCTTTAGAACATTGTGTAGGTTTATCTTATTATGAGTCATAATAAGATAAACCTGCACAATATCCCTAAGGTCTCCACGTCTCAGTTAGTGTGATCGCACCTTTAGTGTTTAAATTTGACATCAAATGCATTTAACTACGCTAAAAGCGACTTGAAACTTGACCAGCCGGTGGGCATAGTGGTTAAAGACAACACTATCGGCACGGGAGGTCTGGGGTTCGATTCCCGGGCCGGTCAAATCGGACGCAGTGTTGCCTGCGACTCGCCACCGCGGCGTTGTTCCTTCAAATCTGTGTTGCCCAGGCGCTAAGCCGCGGAGATGTACCCTTCCACTCGTTACACACTTCGGCGTAATACCGCGAGTATAATGAAGATTTGAATTTCACGTTACATACTACAGACATCTTGCAGATTAAGAGTACGAACGTACTTTCAGTGTTGGATAATTTACTTCGACTAGACGTGACTGACGACTTTCGGTGTTCCAAGTAAGATTTCATGCGACCTAAAATAAATAACTGAGGTTATTTTCAAATTTTATTGAACATAAATTTTAACGGAATGAGGGAGACCGCAAAGTGAGCTTGTGCTTTTCGAGTAAGCAGCCACCCGGTCAATATGTCAAATGCGATCGGCTCCAGCCGCGAATCGAACCCATCACGTACTTCTGTAACCTGCGCACGGTACAGCTCGGCCATGCCGCTGACCTAGCTAGGCATGCAACTACTATCAAAGCACTTGATCAAACGGAAAAGTACGTGAAAAAATAACCGTAAGACCATTCTATGCAAACTACACTTTTTATAATGCGTCTTACGTATTTTAAGTTGAACAAGTAGCCTACAAAGTTAATAAAAAGTGCAGCTGCCAATTTCAATGCAAAATCATCGTACTTTGTCGCGGGGATGAAGACGTTGATGTCAATCTGACGCGGTCATCTGAAAGGAAATTGCCGTTTGGAATGTCGTCATCATTTTCCTGCATCCACAAAAAATGATACTAAACGATACAATATTCTGTCTACGTAATTACTACAGTTCTTCCACAAAGGCAACAACACAGTGCAACAGAAAATTGAAAATACTTCGAAAGTATATCGCCTCTTGCGCAATATTGAAAATGAAAAGAAAGCCAGTTTTGCTTAGTATCACATTGCTGAACAGAAGATGAGTATTGCGCTATAACAATGACCGTCACAAGCTAATAACACCAACTATTACGGATATTTCTCCAATTTTGCATAAATGCCAAGTCAGCGAAATGGCTTAGCCGTACCGCGCGCAGGTTACAGATGCTAGTTGATGGGTTCGATTCGCGGTTGGAGTCGATCGAATTGTGCAAATATACCGGCTGGCTGCCGACTCAGTTAAATATCGTGGAACTTTCTGTTCCATAAAATTTGAAAATAACTTAAGTTATTTATCATGTTCTATTTCAGACAAAGTGGTGCAAATCTGTGAGCATTAGATATAGAAATGATGCATTATAAGACTGTGACTCCAGCAGTTGAAAAGTCGCGCCAGTGACGGTCAGCTGGAATCTCTTTCAGAGCATACAAATTGACGCAAAAGTAGCAGCCCTTAAAACCAGAGCTGAAATTTCTTCTTGTACCTTCACCACAGTTTCTGATTCGCTTATTTCATCCATATTGTCTGCATTGCCAAATTTGAGTTGCAGAGCCAACTGAGTTTCTTTTTCTAACCTCCGAATATCGTCCATATTTAACCCATACCATTCGTCCTGCCAACACCAAGCTTGCTTGTGCGCGCGAAGCATCACTTTTCTCAACCCTAAAAAGACCCGCGAGCCATTGCATAGCAGGAGTAGATAGCCTGCTCTCACGAAACGGAAAGCGATCATGCAATCCCAAACGAACTTACAAATAATATTTGCAGTAATTTTCATGACCAGTCGGTAAGCGGCTAAGCGCAGTGGTTAAATGCACTGCCGTCGGCAAGGGAGGCCCGGAGTTTGATTCCCGAGCGGACCATTCGGACATCTTGTCACCAATGGCTCGCAACCGCTGCAGCGTTTTTTCGGAGCAGTTTTGCTCAGGCTCAAAGCCGCGGAGATACGTTGCACCGCGAGCATAATAAAGGTTTGATTTTTCTTGAATATAATTTTTTAACATTTAAGTACTAGTCGCATTTGCTATGTTACCTGGTGCAATTTTTTTGTAATGGTTTAAAACCATAAACCAGTTGCACGGTACTTACCTTTAGGTTTTATCAAGAGTAAACATAATACAGAAACTAAACGCAAAACTAACTGTTATCATCTCAGGAGAGGTTAAATTCAAAAATATTGCAAAAAGGTCTGCAAATAAGGTTCTGTTAAACGAAAGGTGGATTAAAACCCCTCACCTCAAAAGTACTACCATAAATGCGAATACAGCAGTGCAGATGACGGCGCCGGTAAAAGCTTAAGATAGAATTAAATAGAAATTGCATTTGACAGTTTTTAATGACGTTCAAAAACGTTCATCATTTTTTGTGCCTTTCTCATTAAGTGTCTACTGTCTATGAATTTTTGGCCTACTTTGATTAGAACATTGGAGCTATCTTAAAAATACGAAAATGGTTTAAAACCGTGTGAATTGACCTTTACACAGATTGAATTTTAAGTGAATGGCTAAGCAATAAATTCCAAAATAATTAACAAGCGAATGAGTTTGAACATTAAACTTACCAACATCGTGAATGAATTTTTCAATTTTCGACTGCATTCCCCAATACTTGAATTCGACCTGTAATACACAAAACAGAAAACTACCGTACAATAAACGAGGAGACAATGGGATAAGTTTCCATTACTGACAAGATGGACGTACACAATTGACAACAGTAGCAAAAGATGATTAGTATTTTGGGAAAAAACATTACGCGACTATATAATTTTCGGAATTCGGGAACCGCTATTTACATTTTGAAGACTCTGTTCATTCGAACGAAGAGACAATGGGACATGTTTCCATTACTGATAAGATGTACGTGCACAATTGACAGCAGATGTAAAAGCTGATTAGTATTTCGGAAAAAAACATTACGCGATTATGATTTTCGGAATTCGGGAACCGTTATTTACATCTTGAAAACTCTATTAGTTGGATCACAGTGCAACATCGCTTTTCGGTGAAACAAACACTTCCTTTTGCTAACAAAATTTGACAGGTGACAGCGATTTTATCCAGCAGGTGGAAAAATAAATAAAGTTGTAACGTTTTAACGTACATATTAAAAAAAAACAACTAAACTTTTTCTCAAAACACTTTTGAAACACAGACTTTACCTTTAAACAAAAACACTAAGTGTGGAACTGGCACTAATAATATCACTCGTTCACTTTTTATTGAAAATTTTAACGTTTACTTACTTTACATCTCTTGTAAGCACACATAACACTAGGTCGGTTTTGTATGGGGCAGGACTTCATTTTGGACAACCATTCATCATTCAACGGTCCTCTACCTGTTTTGGCAGATTTAAAAACCTTAGGATCTTCTTCCTTTTTATAATCGCTTGATTTTTCTTTAACAATGTCAATTAAATCTGAAATTTAAAGTTGGAAATTAACATACCGAGTGGCTGCTAGCTCAAAGAGCGCATGCTCACTTCGAAAGCACTCTCAATTACTGTTCAATGAAATTTGAAAATAACCTTAGTTAACATACTGCAAGGCATGCAGTACTGTACAACAGCGCAGATATCGCATGTCTTGGCTTTCTCAAAACAATGGCAAATCACATTCCTAACTTCTGCAGCAGGATATTACAAATTTTATCCAGATTGGTGTAAGCAAGTAAGCAGCATGATTAGTGAAACAACACCGAGAAAAATGATTAGTTCTTTTGCAGTAAATTTGCCAAATGCTTTCAACATGCGCTATCTTCACACTGTTACTCCTTCATTAAAACATACAGTGTCCGTGCCACTAAACTGGCCAATGTCATGGTTTTCAACTTTTTTTTATGCAGCCAAAAATTCACTTCATCATTAAACAAAAACGCTTTTTGCAGATCACTTCTCTCGGCGCTAAACCAATGAAACCACTCTGCTTAATTTTTTTCCAAGTTTTTAGGTAAAAATAAATTATCTGAATATACTAATAACAAAAGCACAAAACAATGAAAAATCGATGAAGAAGTAGCTATTTTATATGACATACCTACAACGGTGTTACGTGCTTCAGCTGACGAAATTTTAAACACGTTTTCAGAATCGCCAGGATCATTAAAATACATGGTTTCGATTTCAATGCAAAATTTTTCCACAAACGGGCAGGTATAACGAGTTTTGGTATAAGGATAAGCGTTCCAGGCTTCCTCTTCCACAATCAAGGCATTTTTAGGTAAGAGAGAAACAAGCCAGCCTTGAAAAAATACTCTTAATTATTATTTCATATTTCTGCAAATTTTAAAATACGTTAAAACTATTCTCGCGGTATTACGCCGAAGCATGTAACAAATCAAAGGGCTCATCTCTGCGGCTTAGCGTCTGAGCAACACAGCTCAGAAGAAACGTTGTGCAACAGTGCCTAGCTGTTGACAACACTGCATTCGATTTAATTGGCATGAGAATGGAACCCCACACCTCCCACTCGATAGCGATGTGTCTTATCACTCCGCTAACTACAACGGTGAAAACTAAGCAATTGGATAAAGGATTTTAGAAGAAAGTTCATTCAAAAGAATAGAAAAAATACGAATCAATATTTGAACAATATCTATGTATAATCAAAGATAAAACGTCATAGCTTGGCAAAGCAAACTATCTTTTAATACCAGTTTTATGCAAATATACTATTTAAAAAAAAGCGATACCAGCACAATACGGATAAGCATACCGTGTGGCATCAACAAGCAGTACTGGTGGTTAAATGCATTATGATGCATACTGAACAAGCGATAGAATATTTCACCAGCAAAAAAGACACTTCTACTGCTTAGTTCTGCATTTAGGGGTTCCTGACAACCCTTAAATTGCATTTCAAAAATGACCAACAGAAATAATGACAACTTTAACAACGACCTTGCGTAAATTGCTTAGTAATTAAATCTATCAACTCCAAATAGCGTTCTTCAAATTACAATGTTTTCTACCTGGAATATGTTTGCTGATATGATAGATTTTCAACGTATGTTGTCCATTACCATCAGGACCAGGTCCACCCGTGTAAGGTTTGTTTTCAATAATTTCAACTCCACTTTCAGTGCCCTGGCTCTCTTCACGACTTTTTTTCTGTTGGTAAATCAGCAAAAATTAAATCTTCATCATACTCATGATGCTAAATCGAAGAGTCTAATAAGTGGTGGGACCAATCTCTGTGACTCAGCGCTGGGGCAACAAAGTTCCAAGAAAACATCGCACTAGCAGCAAGCTACAGACAACTGTGTCTGATTTGACTGACCCGGGAATCAAACCAAAGACCTCCAGAACTAATAATGATGCCTTTACCAATTACCTACGCTAACCAGCCCGTTAGCAAATGAGTAACTGAACTTATAATTTTGATAAAATAGTTCTTATCAACCATAACCATTTGTTCATTTAAATGCTTTGTGAGAACTTCCACTAGGATGAAAAAACTTAACAGGTATTAAATAAAAATTAGTTACCTAGTGTGATTAAAAAAATATCAAACTCATAATCAAATCAAGCAAGCTCTCTATGCATCAAACATGAGTAAATTATCAAAAAATCAAAATAAAATTTCCCTAGTTTTCGCAGCAGTATGTACTTGTGCAGGTATGTGAAAAACAAAAAAATTACAATTGCAATTCTACAACCATCATAGATTAAGAGTTTGCAAAATTATTTAAGAACAAAAAAATTACAATTGCAATGCTACAACCATCATAGATTAAGAGTTTGCAAAATTATTTAAGAAGGTGATAATATGGTGAGCCCAATATATGCCATGTTTTAGTTATTAGGGTTATCAGCAACGACTTGATGTAACTGATTCCTTGCAAGCACCTGCATTTCACACTATCATAAAATGTGTATAAGGAGTTAAAACTCTTTACCTGAATCATGTACAGCTGGGCTATTCTGTATTCTTCAACAGTCATAGGCATTGGAATACGATATTCCTTGATCAACATTTTGTTGTGCCGGTATAAATGTTGAACAAAAAACAAATACTTTTAATAAAACCAGTTCAATGTACAGGTTTGCGTCTAGTTTGATATTCAGCAAGCAAGTCAAAGTAGTTGAAGTCATAAAATTGAAGTTAAACATGAAAAACTACCAGTACTTTGAGCATTGCCTGATGTTTGAAGAACTGTTCAAGCTAACATCTTTCTGGCATTAAGTTGACAAGTATTAGGAAATAACATAAGCAGCAACTGATATTTCGTTTTTGCTGAAAAAACAAACACTGATTAACATACATAGAAAGTGACAATCAATAATTAATCAATTACAGCTTATTTTGCATTTTCACATCTAGGCCAGCAAACAGGAAACATCGATAAATAGGCTACCAATATTAACATTCCACTACTTCTGGTAACAAATCTTAAGCACCAGTACAGAAGAAATAAATCTGAACATTAAGGAATAATTAAGCATTTACCAGTATCTGGGTATCGCTTAATTAAACTGTTTTACGCACTTTCTAGAAACATTTGAACAAATTTGATTTACACAGTACCGGTATTTGCTCATTCGTATTTTACTGTTTTAGGTGTCAGTACTGCTTTAATTTTTTTTCTTTTCTGGTATACATATGGTTTGTTATTTGTAGCTTTTTTTCGCCTCTTTTGCTTCACTTGTAAGGGCGTCCCGGTATGAACCTAACATCATAGAAGATAGTGTCGTACGGTATGGTATTTTAAAAATAAATACACAAACTTGTACTTAGCACACTTCACTAATTTTGCAACAACACATTCATATAACAATATTTGTTGTTATTTTGCCTATGCTATTACGCTTGTGTAATGGTAACCAATAACAAATAGTCTAGGCCTATACCAGCTGACCAGTATACTGTATAATATATATCGCTAATTGATGTAAAACTACCGGTACCTGGTAGATAGTACCGGTATAAGGTACAGTACCGGTACTGATCTAGGAGGGTCATAAAATGCAAAAACACATACCGTAGCCAACTGTTACATACAAGCATTGGTGTCAAATACCATAGCCTACATGGGTAACGTCTAGTATCAGCCCCCAGGTTTGGTTAGGAACTTAGGGGTTAGCTGCTAGGGTTGTAGCTGAATCGAAACCTAACTAAATTTAACCCTAACTGAACCTAATCCTAACCAAACCTGAGGGTTGACATCGGTACTAGACATTACCCACCTACACTCAGGGGCATATTTTGTGGAGCCATTGCCTCCCCTTTTGGCTATGTCTTTCAGTGAAAATGAACAAATGTTGCTAGTCTAAGAGACTCAAATATGCCAGAGCCAGGCCCTTCTGACAACTTTCATAGTTCATGCTCCCCCTCCCGCCCCCTGTTCGTAAAAGTTCTTGCTACATCACTGCCCACACTGCAGGTCTGTACAGTACGGCTGGCAGGCCTACAGTACAGAGTAGCAGTGGTGTAAAGTAACCAAGTAGTTTTACTTAAGTAGACTACTTAAGTATTACTGCTTGGTACCGTAACTAGTGCTTACTTGAGTAATTTAAATTTTGACTACTTCTACTTTTACTTACGTAGTTCAATCAGAAAGTAACACTACTTACCGGTAAAGGGCTTTAAAAATTGAAAAATGATAAGTACGGTAGTTAATATGAAGCAATGTATCTCGCAAATGATAAATAATCATGGTTGATAATAAAATTGGCAATAGGCCTATTAGTATCAGGTGTATTGTTTTATTTTATATATTCAAGTTTTACAATTTCGTGATAGTAAGGGGTCTTTTGTTGTTTGTGTTTAGCATCGACAATGACGTTGCATTTTGCAGATTATGACACACTTCACTTTCTTCTTTTCGTCCAATAAATGTGCTAGGCCTCATTATCCTAAATATACTTACGCATCAGCAAAATATATGTCAAGTTTGGAAGTGAGCAAATTATCTTTTGTCAAAGCTCAGCTTTATGGCCTTGTTTTACAAACGCTACTTTTTACGTAAGTACCGATAGCTTCAAATCGCTAGTATTTTTTACGTGACATCTACTTGGTTACTTTTTACATCTCCTACTTTCTACTCTACTTCAAGTGGTTTCTGCCATCAGTAACAATACTTTTACTTCAGTAGATTTGTAGACTACTTTTTACACCACTGCAGAGTAGACTCTGAACTAGGCTAGTAGGCCTACACTGCTACATCAATGCACAGCACCACAGAAACCCACCATTGAATCTGGGAGTGTAAGCTTTAGCCTACAGCAAACTGCTAAGATTACAGATACCACCACACTTTAATCCACAACCAACTCAGAATACCGTGCCTTTTGTGTAGTCGAAAGCCAGGCAAATCCTTTTACATCGTTGCAACTTGCAACTGCAAAGTATGGTGCAACTACAATATTGCAAAAACAGTGCTCCCACCTAAATTTTGGTAAAACCTCAGATCTTCCCTTGAAAAAAACCAGATACGTAACAAAAACCCCAGATACAAAATCATGCGTTTTAACAGCAACAACAAATTCAGGGGCGTGCCCAAAAATTTGAAAAGAGAGGGGGGCGCATTTTAAAGCCAAGCCAGCAGGGCCGGATATAATGATGAACAAAAAACGTTCATCACGCTCGCAGATGTCCAATTTTCCCCCCAAAGACGAGTGAAGAGCAAAAAAAGGTCATCGGGCCCGCAGATCGTCCTTTATACGAAAATCACCTTTATGTAGTCCATTTGATGGCGCACCCAGCGCACCCCTCGTGGCATAGGCGCGGGAAGTGGGGTGCCAGGGGGGGCTCAAGCCCCCCCTGAACTTTTTTTAGCCCCCCCTGAACCATTTGAGCCCCCCCCTGACAATTAAAAAAATTATGCACTGAGTGCGACGTGATTAATGCTCGCAACGTACATACGTAATGAAGCAAATATTTTTTAAAGTGCTTTTAACCAACGAAGAATCACTATTCTTTTAAAAATCAGTCAGTTATTATTCACTTGGTCAACGTAAAATTTGGTAAAATTTTCAATGCTTGAAGTTCATTTTTAACCGTGTTTTATATCAGCGTTTGCAAACCTTTACAGCAGTCATGGACGATGGCCCAGTAAAAGTATAATGGCTATCAATTCTTGTAGCTGCCAAACACTTTACGCCAAACTACTCTGAATGCTCGAATGAAAGTCGCTACTGATCATGGGAATTACGTAAATCGTAAACGAAAATGCGGTGAAGTGCAAAAAAACGGTCCTCAATCCTTCAAATGTTCCGAATTCCACCAAAATTTTTGTGAAAAGCTAAAAAAAAGGTCTTCACGGCCCGGACGCGTTACATGAACTGGAAATGTTGGTGGCCAACCTGATTTGTGTACATGCCAAATTGACTCGCGATCGACAGCCAAGCATCCAAAGATCGACCGGTACATCGCGATCGACTGGTTGGGCACCCCTAATTAAGCTTATATGAGCTGGTGCAAGTTCTCTTCTGGTTGAGTTTTTTAATGGTTTTGAATTTTTTCTACCAACCCAATGAAGCGGCTAAATCACTACTAAACTGGCACCGATGATCAGTAGGCTACTCGATTTGAGGGGGATGCCATCCCCCCTGAAAACAACACCATCCCCCCCATAAAACATTTTAGCGTAAACCATTCCCTTACAACTATAATGACCATCTCTTTTTAGGTCTGCATGAAAAGTTGTAGCCTACCACCCCCCATAAGTGTTTTCACAACTCGAGCACTGCCGATGATTGTTACTAAAATTGAGCTAGTACGCCTACCTAAATACCTATATCTACACATCTCATTATGTTAAAAAATGGTTCAGTGCTTTATTTTGATTGTGTGTTTTTTGTTATTTTTAAACCTCAATGGGGCATTGTTTGTTGCATGTAACTCTGATCAGCAAAGCAAAAGTTAGATCGGGCAAATTTTGTTTGCCTACTTTTTGGTTTTGTGATTGAGGTATTTGCATTTTACAAATACATGAGTAGTAATTCGAGCATGGTTAGAAAAGCCTAATGGTAGTAAGCAATCTTGTTTTCCATGATAAAAGATTATCCTGAAAAAATTCCGGTCACTTGAGCGGCATGCAATTGATGTCTATCAAAATAGGTCTGCTGAGTGTCCTGCTCTTAAAAACGTGCGTTCGAAAAAAGGGGGGTCTGGGGGGCTTCGCCCCCCAGACGTTGACACGATCTTACTATTTTGAGCCCCCCCCGTCTAAAAAACGTTCCCGCGCCACTGCCTCGTGGGTACGCGTCTGGAATTTATGTAGCACTTAAATCAACGTATTGGTTTAATCAGACAAAAAATGATTCAGAAAACGATAAAAATGTGAAAAACGAAGACAATAGAAACCTAGCTAAATTGAGAGAGAAGTTCCGACGTCACTGCAAAAATAAACTTACCGGTAAATAGCTCTAACACCATCTAGATACGCCCCAACCCCAGCGCCCCCCTCCCCCTTCCCCCTGGACAGTGGATACGCCCCTGCATTCACAACTGTCCTTGAGTATATAACGTATAAATTTAATTAAACACAGCTTAGGACTTGTTTGAAAAGTTTAGTCTAAAATCGGTTTAGTTCAGTGAGTTTCGAAACGTTTAACTATTCATCACCACTTCTATTTACTGTCGCTAATCCTCTCAAGCATTTGGCTTTCAAGCCTTACTAGGCGCCTCTTTCTCGCTGTGGACTACCGTCTGCAAACCATTTAGATCAGTTTTTGATTGAAACTTCAACAAAGATGTGAAAAGGAAGCAAAAATTACATGGAGTTGAAAAACCAAACCGAAAATATTACTCATGTTAATTGATTATTATTCTGCATATTGTAGTGATTTCTAACTTATATTTTGAATAAGTGCTACTAGCAGTGTTCTCTGAAAACCCAAGATCTTCAGTGGAAAAACCCAGAACCCCAGAAACGCACTGCAAACCCAAGATCTAGGGTTGAAACCCCAGGCGTGGGAGCCTTGTGCAAAAATGCAAACTGGATGACTTTAAGATTCAGTTTGATGCAAGCCGATGCAAGCAAAAATACGGTTGCGGATCAGAAATTCGCAGCACGTCCGAGCAGCGCTTGAACCAACTTGTGTAGTTGTAATGTAGAAATCAGGGAGTCGAACCAAACCCGAACCGGAGTTTTATAAACCGGTTTTACGCTATTTTTGTCGAACCTTAACGGAACCCGAACCGTATTTTTCAAAATCACATAGAGCGAACCGGAACTGATCCGAATAATGTGAGCACTTGCGAACCGCAACCGAGCCCGAAACGATTGAAAACGCGGCTCGCTCCGTAGTCCGTGAGGTCACTCGCGTCACTTTGAAGCTGGTTCGAATTCAAAATAATAGTCACTTATGAAAGTAATCCATGCATGATTGAGAAGTCTTTTACGTTTGATATACCCGGTCCCGTAGTACACGCGTAACAGACTAAACAAAGCGCTTTAATACTAATTTAACGCTACCCGTGGATTGAATAGGCCGCCGGTGTCAGAGCATAGTAACAATTTAATTATCTTGAAATTGCCTTTACTACAAGTAAGTTATTTTATGCATTATATTGGTCAGTTCAGTGGCGTAGGCAGGAATTTTCAATAAGGGGGAGGGTTGAAACACTTGGCCGGATTTTAACTTCAATGTTGTCACTTATGACGCGGTTGCGCAAGACAATTCATACTTTCGTAAGTGAAAAGCGGAAGCTATATCACATTATCACAATTACAGTATGTCGCCTATGCCACAAAAACTCATCGCTAACTATAGTATACGTGGACTAGCGATTCCGCGTGCAGGTGACAAATCCTTCGTGACGGGTTCGATTCAAGGTGGGAGCCGATCGCATTTGACATATACAGCGGCGCGCCCAGGATTTGGTAAAAGGGGGGAGGCAAAACCGGGGATGTGGGGGCGTAGTCCCCAGCCGCCAACGAATTTTTGCGGCTTTCACATAAAAAGCACTTATTTTACCTCACTTTTTTATCGAAAAAGAGCATGCAGTGAGTGCAGTCACTATAAACAATGCAAAAATATTTTTGCAGCTTATGTCTAAAAGCAGAAGCTTGGCTAAAAGAAGTGAAAGGAGGCTGCAACTATTATTAGTTTGAGAAATTAGGTTTTAGCACCTTATTACAGGGCCAATGGGGGGGGGCATGGCACCGTGCCCACCCCCCTGCGTGCTCCTATGGACATTTATATACCGGGTGGCAGCTGACTCAAAAAGCGCAAGCTCCCTTGTTAGCTTTTCTGTTCACAATAATTTGAAAATAACCTCAGTTATTTATTTATTTTATCTACAACAGTAGCTGTTGTATTCACCTTACCATCCATGAACACCGGCCAAGGGCCAACGCTTTTCGTAACTGCGGTTCTGCAAGAGCGGTAAACAATATTGTGACGCAACAATGACACTTTCTAATTGAGCAACGTTACGACAGTGGGCTTATTCTGTGATGTTACAACAATCGCAAATGAAGCAAGGACCAAAATTATCGTTTTTTACGACAGATCAACGAATATCGGCTATAAAAGCACAAGCGTTGCCAAACCTATGGGAGGGGGGTTGAACCTCCGAAACCTTCCTTCCCCCCCTACCTTGCCTACGCCCTTGGGCCTGTTAATGCGAAGAAGTAGTAGTAGTTTATTTTATTTAACGACCAGAAAAACACCAAACAAAAACAAGGAACAAAAACAATGGCCGAAAAACAGGTTACAGCGACAAAACGATATACGTTGAAACGTGCAGGAGTTAAAAAATATACACGACTTTAAAAAAAATGCACGGTCGCTGCACCTTAGGTTAACTTTTGTTTGCTGTAGGCCTACTCAAAAAAAAAAAACAAGACGCCACGTAAAGAGTAATGACCAAAATAAAAAATAGGTTGCAAAGCAAAATTTACTTAAACGAGAGTTAAGCAGTAAGCCAATCATAATTTAATGTTCAACTACGGTATCGATATAGTGGTTCAAAAAATAATAATTATCAACTTTCATCAGCAAATTCGCTCAAATTGTTCTAGTCAGTTGAATACGCAGCAAAACTGATGCAGATTAAAGAAATGTTTCATACAACGTAGGATTGTAGGGATTGGAAGCTGGAAAACCAAGAAATTTTTTGGAAAGTTAAAATTAAAGAAAACCAAGAAAATTAAAGAAAACCAATTAAAGAAAATCAAAAACAAATTAAAGAAAATTGAAAGAAAACCAAGAAAATTAAAGAAAAGAAAAATTGCTTTGTACGTTTCATTTTTTTAATTGTGTTACTAGAATTAGGCCTATACCAGTTTTTACTGCGAACCTGAACCGGAACTTTATAAACCGGTTTTGAAATATTTTTTACTGGAACGAACCCAAACCGAAGCGTTTTAATTTATCTGAACCTTAACCGGAACTGAACCGAAATTTTAAACCGCTGTTGTTGTAGTAGTAATAGTAGTTTATTTTATTTAACGACCAGAAAAACACCAAACAAAAACAAGGAACAAAAACAATGGCCGAAAAACAGGTTACAGCGACAAAACGATATACGTTGTAACGCGCAGGAGTTAAAAAATATACACGCCTTTAGAAAAAAAATACACGGTAGCTGCACCTTAGGTTAACTTTTGTTTGCTATAGGCATAAACAAAAAAAACAAACAAAACAATACGCCACGTAAAGAGTAATGACTAAAAATAATAAATGAGTAGCAAAGCAAAATTTACTTGCACGAGAGTCTAGCTGTAAGCCAATTATAATTTGACGTTTAAATACGGTACCGATAGTGGTTCAAAAAATAATAATAATCGATTTTCATCAGTAAATTCGCTCAAATTGTTCTAATCAGGTGAATACGCAGCAAAACTGATACAGATTAAAGAAATGTTTCATACAACGTAGGATTGTAGGGATTGGAAGCTGGAAAACCAAGAAATTTGAAATGCTCATCGGTTGGGAGATGGTTGGAGAAACTCAAATCTGTAAAAGAAAAACTAACTGCAGATATCTGTTTTTGCCCTTTAAATCAATTAAATGTTGGTGCATAATGCAGTTACGGTATGAACTTCTATCACGTATCCAATGAATCCACAAGTTAGGTCTACTACAGCAGAGTGGTATGCCAAGTCATGCACGTTTTTTGAATCGCTTTTTTGAAAACCCAAACCGAACCTGAACAGTGGCGATTCTAAGGGGGGGCCAGAGGGAGCCATGCCCCCCCCCCCGATTTTTGTCTGGCCCCCAGGATGCCCCCCCCTCCCTCCCCCAGTTTTAACAAGCTCATGCAGCTTACGGCAGGGTATGAAAATATATTAATCGATTGCCCAACCTTAGTTACAGTAAATAATAGAAAGCCATCGATCTGGCTGAATGATTGGTTGAGTGCTAAAAACTACCGATTCGTAAGTTTCGCATTATTTTTGATCTTCAGTTATTATTCGTGTATTTATCTTTTACTTCTTTAATTTATTTTTTAATTTGTTTTTGTATTATGTTTTTTGATGTGGGGCTGCAGAACCGTATTTAGGGGGGGGGGGGCATTGTGCCATGGCTCCCCCTTTTGACTCTGCCTTTTAGTAAAAAAGAACAAAATCAATGGTGCCAAGTGACTGAAATATTCCAGTCGTGCCAAGTGACTGAAATATGTCGGCAGCGTGGCGCAGTGGTTCGGAGCGTCGTTTTTACGACAACCATGATCGCAAAGTTAATGGCTCAACTCCTAACCTAGTCTCGTTGTTGCGTCCTTGGAAAAGATGCTTCACGATGATTATCTCTGCTTGGTGGAATCTGGCAAGCAGCAAATTAAAGAAGTCAGAAGCAAAATTCAACCGGAATACTCGGAAACAAAGGCAACTCCTAAGCGAGTCTGGATTCGTCCTACGCATAGCGCCTCCGCCGCTTTCCAGTGATAGGAGGATAAAGATGAAAAAATCAAATCATTTGATGATTTCTGTAGCTTACGGCCAGGGGCGTTTCCAGGAGGTTACAATGAGGGGTATGCATCCCCCCACCAGCCATTTTTTAAAATGTTTTTAATGTATACACCTTTTCCATAATTTCAAACCTCTTCGATAGCAATTGCCTCAAGCACGCATAATCGAAAATGTGCGAACAAAATGCATCATATATGGCCAAGCACTAACAATTACGGTCAAATATTTAAACAAAATTTTCCTGAAAATTATTCAAAAAGCACTAAAATAGTCATTACAGCATGTAAGTTTTCAAATTTTTTCTGGGGGAGCATGCTCGCGGACATCCCCAGTGTCTTTTTTGTTTCTCAATCAGCTTCAAATTGGTTCTGCCGAAAAAATACGCTTGAAAAAATGTGGAAATTATGCCCCCCTACCCCTTTTAAAATTTCTTGCTACGGCACTGTGAGGGATATCAATTGGTGTAGTAGATCCATTCTTTTTCTGTTCTACGATTTAGGTTTGAACTACAGATGTTTATTTTTGTCCAAGTCTTGTAGTCATGCGTTTGCTCCCGACGCTCTTTTTCCATGTCTATAGTCAGACTGGGCCACCACGAGAGGTAGAATGTAGGGATTCATTATCTGTTTGCACTAAAAGATGAAAAAATTTCGTTAAGTGCTATTTTTAGGGTGTTATAACCTGGGTTGGGAAAAATCGATTGTAATCGATATTCGATTGCAATATTCTTTACTTTTTATTCATCGAATGCACTGGAGCCCTTACTTTTTTGAATGAGTATCAAATATGCCTTGTCTTACTTTTTTTTTGGCGCAATTCGATATTCCTTGTTCGATTCTTTTTGTCCATGTTACTTTATCTCACTTTAGTAAATTTAAAATACCCGTCGGTATGTCATTACCTTTTTTTGCTGATAATTTTTTTTTTTTTTGGGCCAAAAAAAAAAAATTTATTAGCTAAGTTGCTTCGCATCGATAAACAATAATGTTGCATGCTATGTCCGTCGTTTGTCCGTAAGTTACCGCATGAATGCGAGGACATCACAAAAAACGCTTGAAGTACACCGCTAAATGCTCAGTGAAATATTGAATATCGATTACAACATTCTTTATTCTTTACTTTTTTAAACTACCGGTACCATCGAAATCGATTATTTCTTTACTTTTTGGTGCACTATCGAATATTGATTATTTCTTTACTTTTTTGGGTATCGATTTCCAACTCTAGTTATAACAAGCAAACTTGCCGGCTTGTTATCGATACTATTCCTTTCATGTCGAAGTCGAACGTATAGCAGGAAAACTGTGAATTGCAATTTTTAGGCTAGGCAGTCAGTTTTGACTCGTCTCGGAGTCAGACCTTGAGTCTACCGCTCCAGAAACAGACGGTCTAACCATTTTATCATCTTACTGTATGTTGTAGTAAATGTCAATAATAAATGTATATACCGCAATAAATCATATTGCAATATTCTTACTTCTTAAGTTTAGTGTAGCAAAGTATAGTCATTTCATCTCGAAGTTTTTCATTCTCCCGATGAGTGTCAGACGAAAAGCTTCGAGATGAAATCACTATACTTTGCTATACTAAAATTCTGTACCACAAACCAATTCTTAAGTTTAGTTGCAAATCTCTTTGAACTTACTCTTTTCCTCTCAAACACAGTTTTCACTGGCCCCACCTCAATCTATCTTGGCCTCAAAGTGGCCCCCCCACTTTCTGGGAGCTAGAATTGCCACTGAACCTGAATCGGAAAAATTGAACGATTCGACTTTATGGTAGAAATGCATTTATTTTTAAAACTTTGCCGCAGCACGGCAGATGTTTCAAATTAAATCTTTATGATAGCAAGAGTGCATCAGAAAAATGCGCGTTTCTGATTGGACGAATCACATTTTTATCTAATTAAAGCCTGGCGTAATCAGGATCGGACCGGTAGCGTAGTCAGAAGGGTTGGCGTCAAACACCGATGCGGCTGAAGTAGTAAATGAATTGCAATGTCAAACAGCTTTTGTTATTTCAGTACTATAGCAGCCAATGCCGGCCTTTAACTAATCTTTCGTTCCTAAGAAGTTGAATTACATACATCTTTAAACACTCGTTACATAAATTTAATAGTGCGTGTAACGTAACGTAACAGTTACATAAATTTAATAAAAATATGTGGAACCGATGTACCGGTAAGTATAAGTCGATATATATGAAGAGATTTTAGGCCTACCCTAATGATAGAGAAATCAAGAAGGCCTATTCTAGAATATTGCCGAACAATTTTTCAAATCTGCGACCTTTCTCCTTTTTTCGATGCTGTGTTGCCCGGGCGCTGAGTCGCGAAGATGGGCCCCGCTCAGGGGTGTAGCCAGGAGGGCCGTTACCCCGCCAAAATACTTCAAGCACCAGCGGTAATACTGTAGCCTACAGCAGCGTTTCCCAAACTGTGGGTCGCGACCTACCGATGGGCAAGATCGTATTTAGGGGGGCAAGACCGTATTTAGGGAGGTAATTACTGGAATTGTATTGTCTTAGTTAAAATTTACAAAAATATTTTGGGGGGTTTGATCTCCCCATATATCTCCCTATATACGGCCTTGATTAACCATACGGCGGATGTACCACATGCTACGGCACCCCGCGCCTGGAGCGCTAACCTTTATGATTTATCAAGAAACGCATGCCGCAACGATGACCTGCGGGTCAAAATATTACATCATGCTAATGCGTACGCTATGCTATGTTTTGACGATTGCAGGGCTTGGACTGTCTTAGTTCAAACTTATAAAAATATTTCGGGGGGGATGAACCCCCCTTATCTCCCCCTAAATGCGGCCTTGTCCTCTAACAGCGTTCAATCGATTATGATTGATATTTGTAATGGGCCGCCTATTGAGAATGGCCTACACATTTCACAATAAGTGCTTAGCATCCGCTGTTTCGTACGTTTACCTTTACTCAGCTCAGTGGTTCCCCACCTTCTCTTGTTGCAAACTCTTTTTACAAATTGAAGAAGCTTACGAACCATAAACATTTTCAACACAAGACGTATGTAATATCAGCCAAGAAAAATGAATCAATCCAAATAACAACAAGTTCAAAATAAGATACAAACGAGACAAAAAAGCTCTATAATTCTGATCACCTGTGCTGCAGACTCGAGTTCGATTCCTGGGTCGGTTAGGTATGACGCAATGCTACCAGCGGTTAACTTACCGCAGGAATAATTTGATGCTGATTGGCAAACATCAAACCCGTGACACGCAGCAGCAAAATACAAAAAAATTTACAAGCTATTCTATTTTTTGTTCGGTTTTAGTTTTGATGAAGTTTCAACAATAATAATAAAGCAACCAACAAAATGGGGTTACACGGTATGTACAATATAATGAGCAACTTTTTTTGATTTTAGGAGAGCCTTGAAACATATTAAATTTTACTTTATTTTTTCAATCAAACTCAGTAACTCCGAAATTTGCAAATCGCGAAACTGAACAAAGATTAATTTTTTCTCTCACCAATTTAATCCCAAATAAGTTTAAGAACATTAATGAAAAATTGTTCAGTTGATTTCTAACATTCTTTAAGACAACACACATTTTTTTTGATTTCTTGTCTTCTTCGTAGTTCTTTCTGTCAACAGAGAATTGCTTTCACTAATTGCATAGATTCACGTTGCAGCAGAACAAGCATCGAATACTCTGCAACACAAACAGATTAAGTTCGAATAATTATGAAGAGTTTTGTTTAGTAAACACATTTGATTACATAATGCTGACGTAATTCATGGAACTGTATTAACAACATCTTGAAGTGAACATAAACTGAAGATCAGTTATTTCACAGGAAACATTTCATAATAAAAAATTATAACCATTTGAGACAGAGTGATGCGGCATCGAACCAACAACCTTATCTATTTATTTATGATCCACATAATGATCATAGACAATTGTTAAAACGCTCAAAGCAAGGTTGTCGATGGTAACGCAACTTACGTTATATAGAGATATAGATTTTTTGAGACATTTCATAAAAATATCTGATTATAAATTTTTGACCAGACTTTTGGAATTTTTTGCTTAAAATTTAGGCTTTGAAGCAGTCACAACTCCCCGAATTTATTCGGCGCAGAGCTTGATAAATAAGCTTACAAACTCACTTGCAATACATGCTTGCAGAGCATAACCTGCTCGAGGTTAGAAATATTACGAGCTAGAAAATAACATCCGTGGTTGCACAGTTACAGCTTAGCACTGCCCACAATTCAGTGAAGTATTACAAGTCTAATTTAAGCTGATTTATTAGCTCGGTTTGGTTTTCTAACAAAAAATCAAGAGCATAAAAACCAAGTTGTCAACAATAATAGAAAATCAGGTAAATCAAGTGAAGAAAATCACGTTCCTTTAATAAACAATCATGTTGTATCGGGCTTTTAACATTTCCTTAATAAGTCAGTGCAAATACAAATTAAAAAATTGTAGATTAGAAACGTAAACGTTTTACATGTACTGCACATTGTACACTGCATGGTTTCTCGGCTGTATGCCCCAACGTTGTGCCTGCCGCGCAGCCCGCTTTTTTACGAAAAAAAAATCTCTCACCGTTCAAATATCCCAGGGTAAAATAATGTCCGTCATATCAACTGCATTGACAAGACCGGAATAGGTCGAAACAGTACTTGCTGCTGGCAGTTATGTAAACATAAAATGTTTCCAAAAATGCCAAATGTTAATTTCTACCGTCTACTTGGCGCATCAGTTAATGTGTCTTCTACGAATCTACGTAATCAGATTAGTATTCAAATCCTGATTGCGCAAAACTTCAGTCACAGCGACTCTGTTTGGTTATTTGAATCAGAAATGCGTAGGTACTGGTGTTGTGTCAATTCGCGTTCAGCAGTTCAATCAAACAGGTTGTCTTGTAAAAAAAATCCAGCTCAGCGATCTCCAACTTTTCCGATGAAAGTTTTCATCAAGCACCATGATTGAGGCAGAATTTTGTGTTAATAAATTTGAAGCAATATCGACCAATTATGATTCTTGCTTTCACACAATTGCACGATGTGAGTCTCATCCTCATACATAACTCGTCCGTGAAACATTGGTCATTGTCTGAACTTTTAAATCAGGATTATTTTGTGATAGCATTTAACAACGCTTGTGAATGCTTTGTGGGAGTTATACGACGTGAACTAACAAGATCTCCAACGCGGAAGATTTAGACGATAAATTTCTAAGCACACTGCTGCAAGCAAACAAAAAATTCTATTTTTATGACTGCCACAATTTCGAGCCGGAACTAGGAGGGGTTCAACCATTGTTTCATGATCGGGAAACTCGTGTTAATTCCCGGTCAGAAAAAGCACGAAAGTTTGAAATAATTATTTGCAGCTGCATCCTACCTGGCGTGCGTAATAATTAAGTAAAATGATAAGTTGTTTGTTTTTGTGGCGCTTTCAACTAAGGTTTTGTAGCACCATAAACATAAAATTCACTTGGTAACATTGGGAGATTGAAGTTAGACAATATGAAGATGTGAGCTGACGAAGTTGGAATATCAGTTTTCCGCTTACGATACGCTTGAATAACACAGTAAAGTCAAATAACGCTAAGATTTACGATAGGAGGAGGATATATCACACCAAGCCATTTGACAGATCCGGGGGAGAATAAGGGGTCTCATCTGATTTCTAATTTCAAAACTCACCTAATTTTTTGTTATGCATACTATTACATTGATACTTTGATGCTTCTAAGACGCACGATACTGCAAAACAATTAATTATTGTTCTATTCTCAACTTCTCCTTTTCGCTTAAAAAACTCTAGTTCCGTCTCTGAACCCAATCATTTTGAGAAGTATCGCCTTGGTTGCTGTAAAGGAGTTATACCGAATGTGATCTTCCCTTTTGTTGCTAATTCAGGTATGTGCTCAAGGTAAACATTTGAAAGATACTGTATAGCAGGATGAATTTATGCTGAACTAGGTGTTGAAGTAATATGAGGTATAGGTTGGTCAGCTATATTGTGATTATTGTTGTTGTGTTGAAAGAAATAACCAAATTACACGAAAAATCACGTAAAAATCATTAAGCGTTAATACCTGGGATTTAGTAGGTTAAATAAACATGACAAAGCTCTCCAGCGAAGGAGATGCGCACTCATCGACTACATGGCGCTGGTGGTTGATAAAAACCCGAGTACTGTGACAACTTAGCACACATTTGTTTAACACATTGTCGCATCTTACGTTATTTGCATCTGCTGCATCATAGCAATCGTTACGACTATCCAACGACGTGTGAGCATTATTTTCCTCGCAGAATGACAGAGTAGAGCAAGTATAAACCTCCCTCCACCTTCCATCCTCAACAATATATTCACGTTGACAAGCTCCCTGAAAAAATTCGAGATTACTGTTTCAATAAATTATTAGTGTGTAGAGCACATGTATTAAATGTGCAGAGCACATTCACACAACTAGCGCAGATAATAGTTCGGCAATTCCAATGTTTCTTTTAACTGAAGGAAATTACTAAATACAATGAAAAGATATGAATGAAATAGATTGCAATGAACCATGCGATCTCAATTGACGCATCAAACTGGTAGATTTCACAGGACTGGAACATCCAAGTGTTGTTCCAGTGCAATCACGCGATCATAGGAACACGCTGAACATGGTTTCAAGTTATGTCTTTCATATTCCCGATTCCGATTTCAGCCATCCTCACAAGTAGGCCTATCATTTAGGAGTCATCATTCACGTTATTAACTTTGGTTTTGCCCGACATATAACTTAGCTGTCAAAATATCGAATCAGTGGCGCACCCAGAGGGGGGGTTCGGGGGTCGAAACCCCCCCTTTTGAACCGAACCCTTGCTTTTAAAGTGAAGTGTCCAAACCATGCAAGTGCAGTACGCGCTGTTATTTCAAAACAGTTGAGACAGAATTTGCCTCACATCATGTTAAAGCCAAACCGGCCGGTTGGAGTAGCGGTAAGAGACATTGTTAATAGTACGGGCAGGGGCGGACCCAGGGGGGGGGAGTGTAGGGGATGCATTTTCCCACCAGCCATTTTGAAACTTGTTTTTGATGAATACATTAATTTCTCCATAATTTCGAACCTATTCATCAACATTAAGCCTCACGCCTAAAGCACGCATAATTGAAAATGTACGAGCAAAATGCATTATACTTGGTGAAACACTCAGATTTAGGGGCAAAAAATTCAGACAAAATTTGCGTAAAAATTGTTCAAAAAGTACGAAAATGGCCACTACAGTATATGAATTTTTAAATATTTTCCGGGGGAGCACGCCCCTGGACCCCCCACAGTCTTTTTTATTCTCAATATGCTTCAAAATAATTCTTCCGGAAAAAATACGCTTGAAAATATGTGAAAATTTGGTGCCCCTTCACTGAAAAAAATTCTGAATATTCCGCAGACGTGAAAACATTTTTTAAAGGGTCTTTTACGTCTTTTGTGGGTCTAACGTGTTTGCATTTAGTTAACATTCAACCTAATTCAAAATTTCATCCCCCCAATCAAAATTATCTGGATCCGCTCCTGAGTGCGGGATCGAGGTTTTTTTAACACCCCCCTCCCCTTTGCAATTTGCTGGGTGCGCCCGTGATCTGAATCAACAGTTACAATCCCAGATAAATAACGTAAGCACACACTGAGCTACCGCGCACTACTGGTGATTGTTTCTTGTACTCCGCAATTCGCTGCAGATTAAGCGGCAGCACTGTAACTTAAGTGTTTTTCAACCACTGTGCCGCGGCACACTAGTGAGCCATAAGGTAATGTCTGGTGTGCTTTGGGAAATTATCCAATTCCACCTAATTGGTCTAAAAAATATTTTTCGAAAACAAAGTAATTATTATCCGCAAATAAAATGCCATTGTCGAGCGAATGTACTGCCTGGTGATCGGCAGAGTAACCGTGTAGCCTAATACTTTTCTGTATCAGTAGGCAGGTACCGGTGGCTAATCGCTTTGTAATTCGAGACAAGAGAATTAGTAATGCATGGGTGCGTCAGGTGGACAGTTTTTGGTTGACTACTGCCAAGGAGTTCCCCATCCTGGCGAACAAAGCTGTTTTGACATTGCTCTCGTTTTCCACGACATATTTGTGTGAGGTGAGCTTCAACTTCAACTTTATTTTTTGTCGCAAAAATGAAAAAAACAACAGAATAATAAAAAGACAAACATCACAGTAGGTACACTCGCGACGGGGAGGCTGCGAAAAGACCTTTCGGTCATCGAGTCATACATCCCCCCTAAAAGATCATAAGTCACATTAAAATAATACAGTATTAAAAAAAAGGATTGCTTGCCGAGTTCTGTGAGGACGTGTGCGATCAAGAATTTAATATTGGTGTAAGAAAGTCGTTTTTAGTTTTCTTTTGAACGAAACCGGTGACATCATTCTGATTTCAGCGGGAATGGAATTCCAAATCTTTGCGCCCTGATACTTGAAACTTCTTTGCGTTTTGTTTGAACGAAAAAGAGGAATATAAAGTAAGTCTCTTTGGATTGTGGAGGTTCTGGTGGAGCGCTGGGAAATTTTATGAGCTTCAACAAAATAATTAAAAAAGTGGGAAGTATGTATGGTCTGTGTATATAATTACAAACGATTTTGGCAGTTTCCACGTAGTACAGGTCTTGAAGTTTCCAAATATCAAGCTTAATATAATATGCATTTGGATTTTCATACGTTGTGCCGCCTACAATGTTTCTCATTACTCTATTTTGAAGGATTTTTAGTGGTTTTAAGTAAGTGGGGTAGGTGGTTCCCCAAACTGTCAAACCATATAATAAATGAGGCTGAAAGAGGGCCTAGTAGAGTTTTAATAATGCGTCTTTTGGAATGGTATATTTTAACCTACTGATTATGTCATTAGCTCTAGTCAATTTGGATTCAATGTATTTAATATGAGGAGCAAAGGACAGTTTGGAGTCGATTATTACTCCCAAATACTTAACAGTTTCATTACAATGGAAAATTGAATTATTAATTTTTAAAGTAAGGTTTGATGTCGTATCCTTCGAGTTTGAGGGTATCACCATACAATGACATATGTTGGGATTAATTGTGAGCTTATTAGCGTTACACCACTTGACAACTTCAGCTAGGTCAACGTTTAGTTCATTGTTGAGAGACACTAGGTTTGAATGATTCCGTATAAAGCATGCATCATCTGCAAATAGCCTCGGGAGGGATTAGGTTGCGTTGCATATATCATTAAAATAAATTAAAAACAGTAACGGACCCAGAGTAGATCCTTGTGGAACACCATAGGTGTTGCATTGCATTTTAGACTCTACGCCATTTAGCAAAACATATTGCTTGCGTTGAAGATGAGAGTTTATTAACTTGAGTGCCATGCCCCTAATTCCGTAGTGGTCAAGTTTAGATAGCAGAATGTCGTGGCAGACAGTGTCGAAGGCCTTTTTTAGGTCAAGAAAAAACAAACCGGTGTAGAGCTTTTCACAAATGTTATCGTATCATGTTGTAAGGATATCATGAATGGCGTGGGTGGTAGAGATGTTTTCTTGAAAACCATACTGCGTTGGTGATATCACGTTATGTTTGGTAAAAAATTTAATCAGTCTTTTATGAAGTAATTTTTCAAATATTTTTGCGAAACAGGGTAAGATTGAAATAGGTCTATAGTTATTTGGATCATCTGTATTACCTTGCTTAAGAAAAGAGGAATAGCTTTAGCTAGTTTACAGTGATCCGGAAAGATACCGCTGGCAAAGGCAAAAGGAATAAGAGGTTGGAGATAAGGAGCTATAACATTGTAGGCGATTTTTAAGTAATAGGCCGGAAGGTGGCCATGGCCTACAGCTTTGTTCACTTTAAGGGCGTGTAACATGTCAATAATTTCATAAAGATTTGGAGGTTCAAGGAAAAGAGAGGAAGAAATTCGATGTTTCAGAAAAGTTTTAAAATTCAGTAAGTTTTGAGTGGGTATTATGTTTGCTAGTTTTTCTCCTATGGTGCAGAAGAAATCATTAAATTTTTCAGTTAGGTTAGGGTTGAGATTGACCTCTTGGTTAGTATATCAGACGATTTTTTATTTGGGGGAATTAAAGAACGAATTAAGTTCCAGGGGCTCACTCAGGGCTGCCGAAACGTCGTAAAGGCAAAAGGGGGCAGCTTTTTTAAAGAGCACTTTTAATACCTACGTACAGTCAATTATTATCATCAACATTGTTTTTTAACACTGCCAAACAAAAACTAATTTTCAACAGAGCCAGAGCCCAGAGTAATACGTATATTGCATAAATAGCCTACTCAAAACCAACCACTAAAAAATTATGCGTAAGACCAGTTCAAGAATGTAACGCCCAAACTTAAAACTAAGTAAAAATAGTGAAAAAAATATGAGCAATATTGTATAAAAAGCCACGTACGAATGATACGACGTTGCAGCACTAAAAAAGGAAATTTTCAGTTTTTTTTTTAATAGGCTAAGACCGAAATAGCTTTACTTTTCAACATTTTTACAACAAAAAATGTTTTTTCACAGGATACGGTATTGCGATCATCGATGAACAAAACTTTCTTCATAGTTAAAACAACAAGGTTAATGGCTGGTTCTGCCTAATTATGAAAATACTAATATTTTTACCAATTAAAAAAACCAGAAGTAATTCATTCAGAAAAAACAAAATAGAAAAGTTACAAGGAAAAACTTCTTTGGTCCCACGTTTTCTGCAAGGCATTTGAAACGTCAGCAGTTAAACATTTTCGCGCAGTTAAAAGGCCTATAGTTAAATTACTAACCAAATATATATCTTGAAAATAATTTATTAGCGTTTTACGTATAACCATAGGCAAACTGATCGAATATTTTGATTTAGTTTAGCATGCTTTTGTTTAGTACTCAGTTTCTTTCAAGAGCAGTGCTTCCTTGCTGACTTTTTTGCAATTGCAATGTTAAGGTTTGTTCTGATATAGGTCTAAGTAATTTTTACTGTTCCGTTTACGAATATATCCGTATATTTAGATTTTGGCCAACTGGTTAACCTCATAATCTGTAACTGTTGAAGATCTCTAACTGCTGAAGCAGTGTTGGCTAAATGTAGCGAACTTTATGGGCTTGCTTGGGGCGCTCGACACTGCTGGACTCGGTTTTTAGTTTTTTAGACTCGGTTTTTGTCGAGCACGAGTCCAAGTCCAAGCTCGCGGTATAAACAAATTCAAGACTGCAACTTTGTGTTAAAAACGAGACCAGAATATGCGCTCTTAAATTTCTTCGTCAGTACTTAAAGCTACCTGCTGGGATTGACAACCAAATTGTTGAAAATGACGTAATAAAAACGCAAATTGTAGAAGTTGTAGAAATGCTAAATGTTACGCAGGAGTTTTTACCCGCATGCTTACACAGAGTAACTAAAACCTTAAGACTATGCAGTAACCCTGGCTCAGTGGCGTATCCAGAATTTGGCAAAAGGGGGGGGGGGGCACAACGGAGAGTTTGGAGGTAAAATCCCCAGCACCCAACAAATTTTTACGGTTTTCACATAAAAAACTGATTTTAGCACATTTTTTGATCGAAAAATGGCATGCAGTGAGTGCAGTCACTATGGACAATGCCAGGAGCGTATTTAAGGGGGGGGGGGGGGGCATTGGACCATGCCCCCCCTTTTGACCCTGCATTTTAGTAAAAAAGAACAAATTTAATGGTGCCAAGTGACTAAAATATGCCAGACTCTTTTGATGGTTTCTGTAGCTTATGACAGGGGGGTAGGATGATGGGTATGCATCCCAGCTCCCACCAGCCATTTTCAAAAATGTTTTTGATGCATACAAGTTTTCCATAATTTCGAACCTTTTTGGTGGCAATAGAGTAAGCCTCACGTCTTAAGCACGCATAATCGAAAATGTGCGAACATTCAGAATTAGCGAAAAGTGCGAACATATTCGGCGAAGCACTCAGAATTAGGGTTAAAAAATTTAAGCAAAATTTGACTGAAAATTATTCAAAAAGCACTAAAATAGCTATTACATCGTGTAAATTTTCAAAAATTTTTAGGGGGAGCATGCCCCCGGACCCCTCTAGAGCTTTTCTTGTTTCTCAATCAGCTTCAAATTTGTTCTGCAGAAAAAAGATACGCTTAAAAAAATGTGGAAGTTATGGCCCCTCCCTTTTAAAATTTCTCGCTACGCCAGTGGACAATGCAAAAATATTTCCGCAGCTTATGTCTAAAAACAGAGGCACAGAGGCTTGGCTAAAATAAGTGAAAGGAGGCTGCAACTATTATTAGTTTGAGAAATTATAGACTGAAAGTTAGGTTTTAGCACCTTATCACAAGGCCAAAGGAGGGGGGCATGGCACCGTGCCCCCCTGCGAGCGCCTATGCCCCGGCTATAGAAATTTGATATTGCTACCTCAATGCCTCTGTGACCTCATTGAAGGCTCAAACATTTTCTCCACAATGAAATCATACCGATTAAGATGTCCATTGTGTCGTCTTTTTTTCTGATGTACGATTAACGGACGAATTATATCAGACGAGAATGTGGATTCTTTGATTTCGCCGTGCTTTACCTTTACGCTTGCAGTTACACCAAGGTAACACCTTTACAGTGAGTCCTCAAAACCTGGAATCGAGTCCTACTAAAACTGGAATAACCGCAGACAATGGAAGCGAAACTGAAACTACTGATACCCTCGCTATACTACAGAGCAGACGTTTTTTTTTCGTTACTATCCCAATGGAATGCCAAGGGCAGAACTGCCCCCCTCCCCGTTCCGGCACCCCTGGGTGAGCTTTTCAAGTCTGACTGCTATAAAAACTGAAAATAGAGGGAGACTGTGAGCTGTTAAGGAAGAGCTTCCAGTGTGTCTTTTGTCGATTCCTGCTAGGATATCAGCTCTGTTTATCCAAACAGACCCAGGTTTCACACTGAGTGGAAATTTGAACGATTACACACTTTTTCTTTGTGTTTATTTGATTCCTGTTCAAGACACTTTAACGAGAATTACTTTATATTGTCAATATAAGCTAATTAGGCCACAGAGTTTCATTTTTTAACATTTTCTGGTGGTGGTGTGCCTCGTGATTTTTTCAATGAAAAAAATGTGCCTTGGCTCAAAAAAGCTTGAAAAACACTGAACTAGAAGACATGTAATTGGCATATAGTTTAATATAGTTTAATCTATAGTTTAATTATTAAACTATAGAGCACGAGTGAAAGCGCGCTGACTAAAAGAAGCAAAATAAAAATAAACAGTGGTAGGCTACATTTTCACCAGCCGCGTGCAATGTGGTTTGCTGATTGTTTTGCAATAATCCAAACAAAATTAACTATTACAAACTTACACCGTTCGCTAAGTCACAATCCACCAAAGATGTATCAATGAAACTAGATACACCATGCCAGCATCTTGTGCGATCTGTAAAGCATTAAAACAAAAATTAATCGAACATCATTCACAGCGAAAATTTATAACACTACAAATCTAAGTAATAATAATAAAATTATACGAATGGTTGATATACGCAGCCTATGACCAGTAACTTCATACTATGCAGGTTAGCAGGCAAGGTTATTTATGAAACTAACAAGCTTAAACTTTAGATAGACGAAACACGCAAAATAAGAAAACTTTTGGTGGAAAAAAACTAAGCAGCTTAAAACTTTCCTACACATTACCGAATTTCACACAACAAATTTCCTGCAAGCTATTTTTTATTGTTTGTTGAAATTTTCCTCCACATTTGGACGATTGTATGTCTGGAATTTTTCCTTTTGGCAAAAAAAATTGAACAACGAAAAAATTAACTCACTGTGTTTCCATAGAACAATTGCATTTACATTAGAAGTGAGTTTAACCTAGCTTTAAGTGAGATATACATTGCAAAAACTTCGGCAAGTGTTTTTTTTTCCAAACCCCGCTGCATGCGGTGCTCTCAGTGCTTCTACTTGGTCCTGACCCAATTTTCTTTTCCACGGTGAAACGAACTAAGTGCGAGTCAAGTGCGGGTTACCAAAAACAACCGCGAAGAGAAACGTGGATATCACCAATATAACAAGGAGCAGCAAGGTAAAGAAAGAAAGTCTGCGAATGCAATTATCCCCCGAGTAGACCGGCCGTGGCAAATTTTTCCTTTCTTTAATATTTGCATGCTCGAGTCGCCATCGATCCCAACAGTAAGTATAGTTCATCAAAGCTTTCTATAACTTTTCATAACCCACCAAGTTGCGACCCACCTCTAGGTCGCAACCCATAGTTTGGGAAACGCTCAGCAACATTTTAGTGTTTGAGGTTGATGCCTACAAATTCCTTCAATAGAAAAAATGTTGTAAACTTTTATGAATATCATTGAATTAACGCTTGAATTTAACTCACAAGATTTGGGACAAGGACGCAATCCACACAATCTCAAGTCCGGCAGTTAACACAAACTCCACCTCGAAAATTTCGTTAGAACTTGTGAGTCATTATTGAAATCGATATTTTCGAAATTCGATTGATTTTGGACAATACAGTAAAACTTTGATTTGAAGTTTTTAAAAAAATTAATGAAAAATAAATTTATGCAAACTGCACTGAACTTTTCGCACTACCGGCCGTTAGCTCAGTTGCTAATACGCTTCGGCGTATTAACGCGAGTATAATAAAGATTTGATTGTCTTTTGCAATGACTTTGAAGAGATATTTCATTCATATTCTTGCATTAAACTTTTCATTTATTTTTTGCTGCTGAGGAGATATAAATGAGCCAGAAACCAGCTGATGCATTGACATAATTGTTAATCTTTTTTCGAGCAATATTATGCTCATAATGTAGAACTCAACAAAACACCTACCGATACTGTAGCCAATTCCACAAGTTTTCGGGCAATAAAACGAATCATATGAGGTCAAACATACAGACGAATTAATACACCTTGACGGATATTGATCGAAACTACCTGTGAAAATAACACTGAAGGTTGATATTTGATTTGTGGTAAATGTAATATAAATGTAATCTAACAGCAATTAATCTAAAAGTTTACAGGAACAAGATTTTGCAGTTTGTGAATTAGTCGATTTATGCCTCCTTAACGCAGAAACTTGTGAATTAGTCGGCTTGCACCTCCTTAGTGCCATCACGCCACTAATTAATATCAACGACGTGGGATTCCATCGGGATGATGGCCTCACAGATCTCCGGCCCTAAAACTGAACAACTAAAGAAAAAACTCATAAAGCTATTACAAAAAAAACGCGCTTAGTATCACTACCGAAACCTAATTAATCCAAACCGTTTTCCTCGACGTATTCAGCCTACAATCTGAAACCACCGACCATTCCTGTAAGCAAATGCGGTATTCGTTGTCACTTTCATCTCGGGTTTCAAACCCTCACTTAAAAATTATTCTAATCGATCGAGCACGCAATCTCACAATGGAAAACGTAGTTGGCCAAATGGATTACGCAACGGACACTTGGTTCTTTCTTTATTTAGCGCTACACCTTAGAACTGCATTTTTTGTGAAATGGACTTAATTACGCACACTTCCAGTTTGGCGCATTGCTGTTTTGAAAAGCTATTCTTTCCGATTTGGATGTCGCTCAGTGAAGACGTGTTTCATTTTTCAAAGATATTGCCACCCCTGATAAATTTTAGTTAATTTTTGCTGCTCTATCAAGTTTTATCCTTTTAGTTTTGGCACAGAGAATGCAACAAGATTTATTAACAGTTATGCTGAAGAAAGAATTGGAAAGCAGTGAAGGCCTGTGAGTTCCTCACGGGCAACCCATACGTACTCGCCGTCACGGCGACGGTGAAATCGTAACAATGCCGAAAACCAAACGACAACCCACCATACAGCCATTCCAGTTCCAATCACCCGTCAAACATTAAAAAAACAGTTACCCGGCATGATATCAAAAAGACTGTAGCAAAATTCCTGTAACAAAGAAGAATTCGACAAAGCCATACTAGACTATGAAGAAGCCCTTCGAAAAAGCGGCTACAACGCAAAATTAGAATATAAGAAACCAACAAAGCGGAAGGAAAAGAACAGAAAAAAAAAAAATTATTTGGTTGAACCCCCCCCCATTTAACGCAAAAGTTAAAACAAACGTTGGAAGAGAATTTTTCAAACTCATGAATACTCACTTCCCCTGAAACCACCCGCTCCACAAAATTTGCTACCGAGACAACGTCAAATTGAGCTACAGCTGCACATTAAATATGGCCTCAATACAGTAATAACTATAATATCGGGACACAACAAAAACCTCTTACAAAATAATTCAGCAAATCAGGCAACAGGAGGCAAAACACCATTTGTTCGTCCAACGGCCAATGCTTTTAGCAACTTACACTCTCGGGTGGCTGCTCGACTGGAAGACCTTAAGCGGTTACTTCGCGGTCGCCTTTCCTCTATTTTCTCTTGGTTTTTCCTTGTTGTTATGTGTTTTGATCAAAGGTGACCAACTGACCACGTTACATTCTAAAAGTACCGCGGTACCGGTACTCGTTACTGAGCCTAAACAGTACCGCGGTACCGGTACTGATTTCAAAAAGTACCGAGTCGGTACTCGCTACTCGGTACTTTTGTGATGTTTGTTTTACATATCTGTGTGACGAAAATTAGGAAAGCCATGGTCATTTACTGGTTTCAAAATTGCTCTACTTTCGAATTTTAAAGCGCGTACCAACGTTTGTGATGGAGTTTTTGACACGCTGATTACAAGTCTCGCGTTATTTTTTGATTAGCCAGCCAATAACGTCATCTTGAGGGGCAACAGCGACATTCGCGTTTTTGCGCTGCTTTGTTATGTATGTCGTATTTACGTACGCTAGAAACTTGCAACTATCCGTCAAACGACGCAGAATATACGATTTTTATGAACATTCTTTATATTTGAAAGTCATATTGGCTTCAGAAAAAACGAAGGGCGAGAAACACAATAAGCGCAATTTCACTCGATGTCAAATATTTGATTAAAAAAGGATTCATAGAAAAGCAGCAACATTGAAACTCATTTTGAAACAGCTGCTGTTTTGGAAAACAAAAACTTGGTTGAAAGCAAAAAGTTTGTAAAAACTGTTTTGAAAGAAAAACTTGGTTGTTTGCTTTCAGAAACAGCTACATTTCAAAATGGGCATCACTTAACCCTGCTGGCTTGGGTTTAAGTATGTCTTTTCCGATAGAAAAGACTCTTTCCGCCGTTGCGCTGGAAGGGAGAGCTCTATTGGTTTATATAAAAAGCTTTTTCAAGATTTTGTGTAGGAAGAACAGTTGGCGTGCCTCTGCGGAACGAGGTCCATAAAGTGTTCAACAATTTTTGCTGCGTTCTTTCTGCTTTTGCTCTTTTGGTCGTTAAAAAACAGTGCCTTCTGTTGCGTGCATGTAGGGATTTGCATAACAATATGTTATGCGTGGCCGGCAGACGGCAGCTTTTTCTGCAGTCTCTTCCGTATGATGGAGTAAAAGGCTTTGGTGTTACGGAGTAAAAAGCTTCGAAAATACGAAGTACCTTCGAAAGAAAGTACCGCGTTACCGGTGCAACGGCACAAATATTAAAAAGTATCGACGGTATCGGTACAAAAAAGTACCGCGGTACTATTGCACTCGGTACTGTGCACCTCTAATTTTAATCGTCTTACACTCGAAAAATAAAATATAGCTACTACTACTTACTGGGTACTGGAATCTAACATCTGCGGTAAGAAACCAAAATCAGTTTGTTGGACTACCGAAAAACATGCAGGTGCCCACCAAAGCGGAACAAGCAAGTGTCAAGTATGCCTGGCCGAGAAAGTTTCGATTTTTGCAAACCAACTCAAACGCAACAATAAACCGAAGATCGGAATTAGTATCGATGTGTCGCCATAAAATCAAATTCAAACTTTAAAACTTCAAATCAGACTGATACGTTTTATCTTGATCCGTCATTTCATCCGTTATTTACTCCATTCGCAATTTGTATGAATCTGGAAACATTGACTTTGCGAAAACATTTCCTGTCTGGCTTCAAGACAACACATCGAGTTAAGTTCGAACAGCGAGACGATGATTTTTTACGAGGAGTCAGTGCGAGGAAACTTTTTACTTCTTCTTTCAATTAATCTTTAGAACCTCACCTAGCTGATGAACCCATTAGGGGCAACCAGTCTGTAGTGAGTTTTCATAATTTTACGCAATTTTAATCTGTTATTAAATCATATGCTCCGCTCTGACTACGTCATAAAGCACTTTCTTCAACTGAGGACCCTCAAGCCTTGACAGAACAAGATCTTGCATTTTTATCACATTGCAAGGCAAGCAGTGACCACTGACCAGTCGCATTCCTGCTGAGTCAATCCACAAAAAAAAAATATAAATTAGCAGTTATTTTATCCGTATTTACTCCACCTCTGCTTCCATTCCACCTTAAAGTGACCTTGAGGGAAAAATTTGTATTTTTTGTATTTAGTTGCATAGTATTTATTCTCCTGCCACGAGAAAGCGATCAATGTGCTATACGAGCTCGCTTAGGAGTTGCCAGCCATCTCTCTACCACACCAAGATGGGGGAATTCGGTCAAGTGCCTTTCCCAACGGGTCAACAAGTAAACTTGCCGGCTTGTTCTCCATACTGTCCCCTCAATGCTCAGCGTCAAGCAGAGAAGCTCTAAATACCAATTTTAAAGTCATTGGTTTGACCCGACTTGGAATCAAACCCAAGTCTACAGCTCCCGAGGCGGACGCTCTGACCACTCGACCATCTGAGCATCTGAGCTGTTAAAACTTATGACTTTTCTATCTTTTGGTTGAAGCAGACCACAACGACGGGCGGACAGCTCGACCCATGAAAGAAACAAGCGTTTTATCAGAGACACAACGCATTGCAAACGATCAATAAAATTTTCAAAAACTTAGTAGCGTCGTTTATATCCAAATCGTCAACACAATAGTGAATACGATAAGGTTAAAAACATATTAACTCTGAAATGTTGAAATGTTGTGTGGTTTTATGGCGCTTTATAACTACTGAGGTCCTTTAGCGCCAGGACTAAGTTTTGTCAAGAATTCACTGACGTATTTTATTCTGTGTTCATTTCATCCTCCGCGCTACACTTAATTGCTGAGCGTTTAGCAAGTGTAACAGCAGATACCATTTTTAAAGTCTTTGGTTTGACCCGACTGAGAATAGAACCCAGTCTACCAGCTTCAAAGGCGAACGCTCTAACCACTAGGCCATCTAAGGTGAACAGTTTATCCATGAACGCGTACTGGGAAAAATCAGTACAAATGCACAACACACAACATCAGCCGGCAGCGTGGCCGAGTTGTTTGTAGCGTCCTTTTTGCGACGCCCATGATCGCAAGGTTGATTGTTGAACTCCTACCCTAGCCTCGTTGTTGCGTTCTTGGATAAAATGCTTCGCGATAATTATCTCGGCTTGGTGGAAACTAGCAGCAAATTATAGAAGTCAAAAGCAAAACTTAACCGGAAAACTCGTAAACAAGGGCAACTCCTATGCGAGTCTGAATTTGTCCAATACACAGCGCTTCCATCGCTTTCTCGTGACAGGAGGATAAAAATGAGGAAAGCAATCAAATGAGGAAATCAAAACACTATACATGCAAAGCACAGATCCCGATGAGAACCAGAACGTTGGAAACGGCGTAACAAATTTACGCTACGAAGCATCTCGATTTGTCGTTCCTGTTTCCATTTATTGCTAGTAAAATGTGATTCATAAAAAAATCAATGCTTGTCGCTTTGAAGAGAATATTGTCCCCCAATTTGAAATTTGTTGGAATAGCCCCCATTAAGGACAAAATCGCCCCCTGAAAGCTGATATCGCCCCCATTGAAAAACCAAGGTCTGCACTGCCGTTCTGTTTATTCAATTGCTTTATCTACATCCACCTTAAGTTTAATTGCGCACAATTACGGCATGAGATTAATCGGTTTTAAAAGTTCATTGGTGGGTTTGCTATGAGCGCCCAAGTTTGTTAAGCTAAGCTGGCGCTAAATTTAATTTGATGCAAAATAATGAAAAATTGAATCCGTTTGAGCGAATAAAATAAGCAGAGCATATAGACCAGGTCTATTCAATTATGCTGCGTCAAGGCGCGTTTACACCGATTTTTTCCAACGCAGTTGAGCTCGTTCTTTATTTGTTTTATTATATCGAACTTGAGCCAGTTCGAGCTGGCTCGCGGTCAGCTTAACTCGACCGCGCTGAGCTACACGATTATCACTCGTAAGCGATATTAATTTTAACAAACGACAACATGAAGCACTTAATTTCAAGACGGCACTGAAAGTTCTCTGCCACAAAACGAACAGAATGAGTATACCGTTATCAGATTAAAAATCAAAATAGCAATTCAATATAGCAGGGCTACTCAACTATAATCAGGATCGGTCCAGTAAGACAACTTCATTATTTGCAAAGGTCCAGAAAAAAATTCATGCCTGATTTGATTACGGCTAAAAAAACGATAGGCCTATACTAGTCGGTTGACTAAATGACTAAAGACTTGCTATCGGCGCGGGAGGTCTATGGTTCAATTTCTGGGCTACCAAATCGGACATAGTCACCCTGTCCACATGTCCAGTTTGAATGGTTCCAATGACCGTCAGGCTTGCGGCATCATAACCATTTTTTGATTCTTAGTCAATTTGTTGAAGTAAATGATTATGACACGAAAAATTCAATTGTGACGCAGAAAGTCCATGGGCTTTCGGGGCCACTTGGACTGGGAAAAAGTCTGGACAAGTGGACAGGGTAAGAGTCGCCAACGGCTAGCCACCGCTACGATGTTTCTTTGGAATTCAAAGGTATGTTGCTTAGGCGCTACTTTGCAGAAATAGGCCCCGCCACGTGCGCTGGTTATCGCTTCGGCGTAATACCACCGGCGCTCTCCATCGTTATCTTTTTACATGCTATACCTTCCACTGCGATAATTATTTTTTTTTAAATACCAAATGAAAAGTGCCTGCAGACGCTATTTTTGACGCGCTGTAAAATAAGATTTTGATTAAAATCAAATCTTCGGTATACTCAGGATATTACGCCGAAGCGTGTAACGAGTAGTGGGGCCAATTTCCGCGGCTTAGCGCCTGGGCAGTACAGCTCCATAGAAACATCGCAGCAATTATAGTGAGCTAATGGCGACACTGTGTCCAATGTAAATAGCCCGGTAATCTAACCCAAGACCTGCCACAAAGACAACGTTATCCTTGATCAATACGCTAACCGGCAGATTTTACTTAAAGTTATATCTTAATCTACGTATGAGGTGCCGTTTGTAAAATAAGTTTTGCATGCACTTTACGGACAATTTTACGCTTTTCCCATTCTAAGCCAAAATGGTAACGAAAAAAGTTGTGCTGTATTCTGCAGACAATGAAGAAACATTGCAACAAGAAAGGATTTACTTGAACGCTTTTCAATGCAGTGCCATTTGTAAAATTAACATTACATACAGACTAAAGACAAATCAACACTTTTCTCTGTTTCAAGACAAAATTGCTACGTAAAAAGTGGCAGATTTTGCGGACTGTAAACTAAATACGCTTTCATCCAGTCTAAGACAAAACCCGTAACGAGTAACAATGCGACAAGAAAGGATTTCGTTTCTAATCCTTTGGTGAAGAGAAAATGAAGTGATATATCTACGCGACGAGTAAGGCCTAGACTCAAGACCAGTTTCGGCGGCCCGTAAAATTGTGCCGTCTGTAAAATAGTACAGATCGTAAAATCCATTCGCAAGCGATCGGAAAACTTACGTCGTTCAATGGCGCGAGCGTTATTGGCGGCCACTGAATGACGTAAGTTTTCCGAGCGCTTGCGAATGGATTTTACGATCTGCACTACGCTACAGACGGCACAATTTTACGGGCCGCCGAAACTGGTCTTGAGTCTAGGCCTTACTCGTCGCGTAGATAAATCACTTCATTTTCTCTTCGCCAAAGGATTAGAAACGAAATCCTTTCTTGTCGCATTGTTACTCGTTACGGGTTTTGTCTTAGACTGGATCAAAGCGTATTTAGTTTACAGTCCGCAAAATGTGCGACTTTTTACGTTGCAATTTTGTCTTGAAACAGAGGAAAGTGTTGATTTGTCTTTAGTCTGTATGTAATGTTAATTTTACAAATGGCACTGCATTGAAAAGCGTTCAAGTAAATCCTTTCTTGTTACAATGTTTCTTCACACTCCGCAGAATACAGCCCAACTTTTTTCGTTACCATTTTGGCTTAGCACGGGAAAAGCGTAAAATTGTCCGTTAAGTGCATGCAAAACGTATTTTACAAACGGCACCTCATATCAACGCATCAACCTTCGATCGCACCCACGAGAAGGTTACAAAAGGACAAACAAAAGCCTCGCGCATTTTTACGGTTTATTCTGTTGTATTTATGATAAAGTTTTACGTTATTACTTGGAAAATATTTGATACGCTAAAACTTTATTGGGGTCCAGCTTCAGCATTCGGATGGTCCAGATTTGGACCGCGGGCCGCCAGTTAAGTAGCCATGCAATATAATATTTTTTATGCGATACAAAGCAGTGATCGTTATGACAACAGTATTTTTCAAGTCAAGCATTTTTTTAAGGGGAGCCTTGTGCGTTTTTACATTGAATATGCCTGGTTAGTGGTTACTACCAACAACAAACATTGTCGTTTCAGGTATAACTAATTTTAGTTATTAAAAATTGTGAACATTCACATACTTTCCGGCTTCAAACATCTTCGTGTCTCGTTACCATCAGGGTGTAATTGAGTCGGATCATCAGCCCAGGTCTTGTTGTCTAGACAGCGTTTTCCTTTAAGATCAAGAGGATACAAAGCAAGACCTTGATCACAAACGTATTTGCACACAGACCTTAGACGAAAGTGGTTTGTGCAATTCAACGTCGCATTAGCAATTTCCGGAAGGTCAGGGCACACTGAATCTGAAAATAAGCTTGTGTGCTTATTCTGAAGTAAATGAAACGCTGCGAGTTGAAAGCGATTGAAATATTTTGTCATAAAATTACAATTTGTACAAAGAAATACAGTAAAATTCACAGTGAAATTAAACAAGAAAGAACAAATTGATTGCCTGTATAAGTTCGATTATGATATTGCAAAAGAAAAAAAAAATATATGTATTGCAAGCAGACCTACTGCTGATTAACAGTAGCTTACTCATAGGCCTATTTCGCGCAGTATGTTTGACTTTCCGTAGAGCGAGACAGCAATTCAACGTCGCATTAGCAATTTGTCCCGTCCGGTAGGCCAGGAAGGACAATGCTTTTTAGATGTTTGACTTTGTCACTAATTTTTTGATTTGCAGCTTTAAACATTTATTTTGTACTAACTGTTAAGTTGCTTTTTGTTTATTTACTCACGATCAAAGCGCTATAACGAGCTCGCTTAGGAGTTTCCGGCCATACGTCTACCACTCTAAGGTGGAGGAATCCCGTTAAGTGCCTTTCCCAACGACACAACAAGTAAACTCGCCGGCTTGTTCTCCACACTATCCCTTTAATGATGAGCGTCAAGTAGGAAGCTGTACATACCAATTTTTAAATGATTGACCCGACTCGGAATCAGACCCGAGACTACAGCTCCAGAGGCCTACGTTTTTACCACCCGGCCATCTGAGCTGTTCATTTCTATCCCGATTTTTCATGTTACTTGTGTGAATTCCCGATTGCCTTATTGTGTATTTGTATGAATTCCAGATTGCCTTAATGTCTATTTGCTGTCCCTTACATTTGTATAACGATTTTTATTGCAAATACGGATCGCACCATTTTTATGTGGGCAATAGTTTCGTTTCGCAGATACCGTAATTTAACTTACCAGCATTTTGAAAAAAAACAAGCTTACTGTAGGACTTAATTAAAGATTGTGTAAAAAGCGATAGCTCTACGATTCAATAGATTTAATAAACGCATAGACGTAGCAGCGCATACTGGGCGAAGACGTTTGTGTTTTCGCAATAGGTTTATACTTTGTAAAACTTGCAGACAAAGTTTGGTGAGACAAAAAACAAATCGAAAAAGAAAAGTGAGAAACAACGTAGGATAATATTCTCCTTTTTGTTTCACAAGCCGCCATAGATTTGCTTGGTAAAAATTTAATGACCAAACTAAACATTTTAGTTACATTTAAACAAAATAACTAATAAAAATGTTCCCATAATTAATTAGTTTCTTTATGAAGTCTATGAAATGTAAGAGAACAGATAAACCCCATTGCAAAAAAATTTCAAAAACAAAGTGAAACATCTTACAAATGCATTTAGGCGGATTTTTTTTTCCAACCCAGGTTCCATTTTTGTGGCAAAACTTTCCCTCGTGTCCAGGAGGATCAAGTTCAAAACCCCAGGGACAGGAGTAGCGACAGATTGATCCTCTTTTGAAGTGACGATCACATTCGACTTTTCCGTTAGCGATTGTGTTCAAATCGGGACAAATTAAAGCTGAAAAATAATTCACTGTAAATACTGCCAAGAGTATTACAAATACCAACATTTAGAGAGCAAAGTCTCCAAAAGCGTCACAGAATCGGTTGTCGAGATCATGTAAAATACTTAGATGGTTGTTTGATTTTGTCTAGGACGGAGTAATCCGAGAACAAGGTGACCATATTATGGTGCTCGTGAACCTTCCTTTCAATTGCATGATCAAAATCATAAATGTACTTAGTTTAGCGTATTCCCCTGCTCAGTTAATGTGCTGTGGTGATCAAATTTATTGGTGCTCCTGGTTCCGTAATCGTCCCGCATTAAAGCATGCGTAAGTCAACAGCAGCAGTCATGTCATTTTAAAATCTATGATTTTATTTAAATATGATTTTTCTCATAGTTCGCTCCCCTGAAAATAGCCTTGCGGCCAAACAAAATGGTGAGCTTTTCATTTTTAAATGTCAAATTACCCGGTGATTGTTTTGTTTTTATGTAAATATTTGGAGATATCTCGTTAAGTGTCTTTCTCAACAGCACAGCATTAGTGAACGCGCGACTTGTCCTTCACACCGTCTTTTTGTTGTTAAACATCAAGCAGGGAAGCTGTGATTACCAACTTCGGATCATTAATTGGCCGTACCCGAAATCCAACTCAGAAACTATACCGCCCCAAAGTGTAAGTCAGTATCCATCTGTACGGATTTGACTCCTATTTTTAGGACACAGTAATGTTTTTACACGATACAGTGTTATACTGTACAACAGTTTCAACATAAACATTTAACGCTTTTTGTCAAAGAACTTACGGCTGCAATACATTTCTCGTTTTTCGGTCCAGGATGCAGATGGGCAGTTCCCGTCCACTTGATCATCTTCCTTGCATGTAAACCTGTTCGATCCTTTCACTCCTGAGTATATATAGTGTGGATTGCAGGTGACTCTGAAAAATTGTCGACGAGATGGATAAAAGATCATGGAGTTTCGAACAATATTGTTTTTGTTTTCAGCTAAAATTATTTCCGATTAACTCCAATACTCCATTTTGTTTTGTTATCAAAGATTAAAAATCTTGTAAAGATTAAAACCCACTTAGTTGATCTTATTCGGCTAATTTAAACGTGCAATCAATCCTCGATTTAACGGATTTCGGTTTTACCGGACATTGATTTGAACTATAAAAATTTTTGAATTTTGTATTATTTGAAATAACTAGCAAAAGATTTGGTTTTAAGCATAAGGCGCCGTTTGGAAAATAATAATTTAGGTTTTTCCACATGTTTTTTGGCCAATTTAAGCTACATTTTGTCCAATATATTGCATACGATATTTCCTATTTATATATAAGACAAATACGTGGCTTAAAAAAGCCGAAAAAACTCACACAAAATATATAAGAAATTTTCTATATAATACATAAGACAAATCATTGCATAAATTTGTCAAAGCAGCGCAAAGCATCCTATACGTTTTGCGCTGCTTTTTTTGGCAAATTTATGCAATGATTTGTTTTATATATTATATAGGAAATTTCCTAATGTTTTGCGCTGCGTTTTTTGGCTAATTTGAGCAATGATTTGTTTTATATATTATATAGGAAATTTCCTATGTGTTTTGCGCTGCATTTTTTGACTAATTTGAGCAATAATTTGTCTTATATAATATGTAAGAAATTTCCTATATATTTTACGTCAGTGTTTTCGGCCGTTTTAAACCACTTATTTATCCTATATACATATAGGAAATTTCCTATATTGTATATTGGACAAAATGTAGCTTAAATTAGCTGAAAAAACATGTGAAACCTAAATAATTTTTTTCCAAACGGCGCTTCATATTTCAGGTACGGTACTTTTTACGTGCAAGCATACTCCGTGATGCAAGCAAGCATGCAACGCATGTCATCTTTCAATAATGCGCTATTATGTCATAATTGCAATCAATGAGGAGCATTTTCAAATTTTCGATGTATTGTTTGATAATTGGGCTTTGTTTCAATAATAGTTGGGCTACGTTAAGTGTAAGTTTGTGGTTTGACTTTCTTTTATAGTTAAAACTCTGGTTTAACAAATAACAATAGCCTTCATTCGATTTAGACCAGAAATTTTGAGTTTTGTCCAAGATGAGCAGCGATACTCTATTTTATACCGCATTAGTACATAGGCTTCATGTAACTTTGTAACAAACTGATTTTGCAAAGATCTTACTGCCAAGTTATTCGACTTTTTAGGCGCAGTATGTTTGTGCTTCATAACAATAATAATATGATTTTAACTTAAACGTGCATTGTGCATCTACACTAAAGACAAAGTCCCCGTCTTTTTGAATAAAGGACATTTTTCAATAGCGGACGATTGCATTTCTTCATTAATCCGTTCAACCGACGTTTGACTGTAATCAAAAAATACTAGAATGATTAGATTTCAATGATTACGTTTCAATTAGTCTGGATCTGGGGCGGTATACTGCTAAACTTTTGTCGCACTTAACGCAATGCGTTAACTTTGCAATGCGTTAACTTTGTTTGTTCACTAAGTTAACGCATTGCGTTATGTGCACAAAAGTTTAGCAGTATACTGCCCTTGGTGGGTTAGATTCAAACATTGACTGAAATTCTTGATTTATTAACTTGAATCACTCTCCAAGCTGCTTGGCTGGACTGGACAGACTTCGGTCATGGATGACCAGATTTTTCTTATACTGTAGTTTAGAATTGTTATTCCACTTTCAACAGACTTTTTGCTCGTCGAAAATGAACTTACATTTCTTTAAAAAGGCCTAATATTTCGTTTGAGATATCATGCCGCTGCTGTCAGGATTATAAACAGCTGCAGGTTTGAAAACCTGAAACACAATTGAAAAAAAAAGTACAGTAATACTATCTTCGGAAAATTGTTTATTGGCGCTTGCGTACAAAACGTTTGATATTTTTGTATATTTGACAAGAAACATTTTTATACTTATTATTATACATAACCATGCAATTGATATTTACACGCAAATGCTTCCAACTTGCTCTCCGTTAGAACATTCTGCCGACCCGGCTTTTTGTGGAATATTGAGTGGAAGACACTCAACCTTCTCGCAGGTTTTACTGGACGTTGTAGGGAATATGCTCACGTGATTTCCTTGTTCGGTTGGTGGATCTTTTGTCGCTGAAGAAATATCAAATAAATAAACCGATTACGCGGCCGAGTAGATAGAGCGTCCGTCAGTGGAGCATTTGACTGTGAGTTCGACTCCCAGGCAAGTCCACCAAATGACTTAAAAATAGGTATCAGAGCTTCCCTGCTTGACGCTCAGCATTGAAGGGACAGTGTAAAGAACAAGCCGGCAAGTTTACTTGTTTAGCCGTAGGGAAAGGCACTTAGCGGGACTTCCCATTAAGAGTAGTTAGTTAATTAAACGAAAATGCAAAAGCGAGGTGTGTTATATTCTGCTAAGCGCAAGCTAATGTCTACGCCACACAAATGATTACTAAAATCACAACGTTAAAAAACTCCTACACAAAGCAAAACGAAATGCATAACTTTAAATCACTTAAGTGCTGGTTAGTAGTGCTACTTTAAAGTAGTCTACTTATATCAAACTACTTCGCAACGGCAAAGTTGAAGCGATAATAAACCGTGCAGCAAGCGACTCGTGCCACTAAATCTATTGCTACATAATATCACGACAAAATTACCTTGAGCAGTTAAAGCAAAAACCACAAACAAAACCACGATTTGTTGGAATCTTGTCATTTCGGTATCATTAAAAGGTGACAATTATATCAATGTTTAGAATCTGCAAAAACACATTCCGCATATTACACAGTACTTGTACATACAGCAGTTCCAGCTTATTCATTGCTTTGCGTTGTGCCAGCTGTTTGACCTCTGCAGCCCAAACATAGTTTTCAACTCAAATTCCTATTTTTTTTTCATCAAAGCAAACCAATCTCGTCTTTTTATATAACTTTGCTACAACTTTTTTTACACTTTCAAGTTAATTAAAAATTATCGTGTTCACGAAATTTTTTTCTCAGCCAAAATTCCCTGGATATGATCCTAGATAAAAACGTGTGCTTATGTAAGTTTCGATGCAACATTGCTTTTATTCTTACTTCGAAAACAACCTCCAAAAATAAAAACTTTCCGAGCAGGCTCCACAAGTTTTTATAGTTTCCAACTTGATTCGATCGAGTAGCGAACCCCGGTCAGTTATTTTCACCCGCTTTCGAGTTTGACAAAATGCAATTTCACCTCTCATATTGCTTTGGATCACTGCATTGGCAACATCCACTAAATCACGCTCGTAATGGTTTGGATCAGATGTGATTTCATGTTAGAAAACTGATTAAGATTGAGATTTCACCGCAAATCTTCTCACGCGACATGTAACAATGAAGTTATGTCTGAGTCTATGCCCCAAATGCAATATCAGTTCCAAAATTTACGAAATACGTAACAAGCTTCATGACGTACTACTTTGTCATTTCTATTTCACTTTTTTGAACAAAACATTCTTTGATATTTTCTTGCCTACGGAACTTGTCGAGTCAAGCGATCGCCCAACCTACGCACAGTAGTTGTGATTCCATAACAATCAAGAACAGAACGTGCAGAGATGGAATGAAACGCAAACTGGCTACTGTATATAGCCTATGTTGCGGGAAAGCTTGAGTTTATCTGGAAGTCTTCAAGCCAGTGGCGTATCCGGAGGAGGGCGCTGGGGTCAGCGCCCTCTGACCACGGCGTAAACTTTAATTCTTGCAGGAAAATACTTTTTACAAAAATACCCGGCCCCTTAAATACCAACGCCCAAGGAAGGCAAAGCAAAAAGCAGTTGCTCAAGTTTCTTGTTGATCTAAGTCAGGGGCGTCCAACTTTTTTGAGCAACGGACCGCATTTGCTTTTCAAAATAATTCGCAAGCCGAAATTTAGTGGGCTACCATGGCCACATTAAGTGATTATAAACACAATTTGAAAAATCATGGTTATTTTTTGTTATTTGTCGTTTCTTGCTTGCCATAGACCTATATCTTGCAGCAACTTTGAGTCCAAACTCCTCGCTACCCTAAGACCCAGGTTCGCTACTGGATTCCACTCGAATAAGTTAGATAAGAACCGAAAACTTCATTCACAGTATTTCAATGCCTGCCTCCACCAACGCTTCTACACCACAGGCAGCAAGTTGAAATAAAAATACAATACATTGTCCGACACGTTGCAAAGAGGAGTCAGCTTACCGTATACAGGCTAGACCAATTTACACAGTGAACACACATTCCCGGCCAACTGACTACGGAAAGATCTGTCCAGCTGACAAGGCCTGCACACAAAACATTAAATACAACTTACGAATCACTGAACAAGAAACATGAATTAACAAATCGCACTCACTACGATTACCTATTACTTTCTTAACTCTCCAACTTTCCAAGCACGTGGTAAATTGTCATCGTTAATGTTACTCTGTCAATCACGAATTCTACGCATGCGGTAAATGAAGAACAGAAAGAAGGAAATAATGAATAGTCTAGAAGCAGTCCGTCGCACTTAGTTGGTAAGTTATTTTAAGGAAAAAAAAGAGGCAAACAATCGACCTCACCTCTCACGTTAACACCATAGTCAATGCTAAATTTAAAATGAAAGGAGGGTATTAAAGCACGTGCAAAGCGCGCAGAAATGCAACGGCGTAATCACTTACGCGTGACAGCATGTGTGATTATGACGACACAATAAGTACAAGTTTAATGAACCGCAACGTTCAGTTCAGCCTTGCATCTCTTCTGTAAAGTCAGACATGGGCAAACTACGGCCCGCAGGCCAAGTCCGGCCCGCCGGTCCTTTTATTCTGCCCGCCGGCACTTACACAAACCTAAATCCTCACCGTGAATTTAGCATAAGACCTTTTTTTTTCTGTAGAGATCATAGATGGCAGTGATTTTCAAAAAATAAGCCTCAACGGTGCGAAATTGTAATAATAAACGAGGTGAAAACCTCTTATTTTGGAGATCACATTCATACAAGGACCGTGATCTCTAAAAGAAAAGGTCTTCATCTCGTTTTCCAATCAGCGTGCGGCCCGCGGTGTTACCTTTCTTGTCGATTTTGTTAGATCCCAATTACTTTCCCTAATATGATTACCCTCTTCAATCTATTACGAGACAAACGCCACTTCACTTCTAAATCCCATACAATTTCTTGATAAGTTCGTGTATTTGTGAATTACGTTTTATTTTTGGCAACACATATTTGTCTCGTGAAATTACGGCAAATGCACGTGGTTCGATCATTGCGTAATCGATGGAACTTAATGAACGACCGAGCTTCTAGCTTTAAATTTGAGAATTTTATTGCAAATACTGGCGATTATAAGACAGTCCTTGGTTTGAACGAAACAACTCTTGGTTTGAATACAATTGGTGAGTTAAAGATTGTTTTATCTTAAACTAAACTCTTATCTTACTGAGTGAATTTAAATATAGTTTGAGTTAATTCACCGACATACGTTTTCTTTCTCTTAACCATTGATTTGTGATTAATTTTGCACTCTACGTGAAATGAAAGGTTAATCCAATATCGTAATATTCTTCTATAAGTTTGTGACTATAAATCCCTGTTATGCAGTCGAATTAATGTGTACATACTGAATAGCTCGTTGTTCAATAAGCAATCTATTATTTACCTTCTTAGCCAACTTCAGTGTCAACCGACAATACACACGGTTTGTACATTAATATGTGGTATATATAAGTAATCAACCGATAATTAATCATAACCTATAGCGATTATTTTGATGAATTCTATTCCAAGATGGCTAAAGTTATTGCGTGTTTGTTTATTTGTTTATATGTTTATTAATTTTGTGTTTACAACTTTAATAGAAAACGGTGTGTGTACCTACTCTATGGTCATTCAATTTGGTTGAGGTCACGCACACCAGTGAACAAGCAAAATCAAGAAGTTCCTTCCAACATTAAGTTTAATCAACACGCGGCTTTACAGTTTTTTCAAATCTGGCCTTCGTGTGAAATAATCGCCCACCCCTGTGTAAAGTAGTTTCTAAATTTTATTAAAGCCAGTGACGCAGTTTACCTCACAGCCAATCAGCTTGCGTCACGTGTTTCTGCGCCTACATCAAACTTGCTTGCCAACCAAAGGTTTGATAAAAAACCTCAGCTTTTCCTATCACTCTACAAAAATGTAAAAAACGAATTTTCACTGCAAAATGTTTTAAAAATTTCTGATACCATAGATTTTTGTGCAAAAATGAAGGCAACAGTGTCATTTTGCACAATGCACAAACTGTGGTCTTGTACAACAAGGCGTATTATTATGATTTGAAGGCTAGACGCTCGCTTGTCTTCTACCGTCTTTATAGATATTAAGCGTCGAAGACTCGCAGTTAGGTTTCGATGTTTCGTAACTATATTCATCAACAGATGCTAAAAAATTACACCAACAAGATGCTGACATAATGCCTCTGATTTTAAAACGCGTCTGTTTGCTGACGATGAGGAATTAATTATGATCGATGTGTACTTGCTAGCATTGAAGGAAAAGTAAACAGTGAAATTAAAAAAGCGGAGAAGTGGCTTTGGAACAATAAGTTGGCTTTAAATCAGTGGTCGGCAACCTTTTTTAAACGCGGCCCAGATCACCCTTTCAATAGCTACTGAAGGCGCACTACATTTAAAACCACGACCACAAAACGAATATATGGTACGACCAGAGATGGGCATTTATCAAGATCAATTATCGGCGATAATTTATTACCGAATATCGTTATCGCTCAAAATAGTTTTGATTTACCGATTACCGGTATCACTTACGTAACATATTTTGTTATCGCCGATAAATTATCGTGATAAACGATTCTTTATGCATATAGCGTTCAAAACTTCTAGGTTAGAGAGTTGGCGCTACGGAATGAATAGCCTACACAGTGTCCATTAAGTCTTGTTCCAATCAAAACAAATTTCTCTTTTTTTTGTTTAATGCAGCGGCAGAGTCCGTAAACTGCTCTCTTTTTGTGAAAAATCTACGAAAACATTTTTGCAATAAATTTGACTTACAAAAAAAAACTTGATCAAACACATTGAAACTTTACCGCAACATTTATCGGAAAAATTTATCGGCGATAATTTATTGATTACCCATATCGCTTTAAAAAGTTGAAATTCATCGATTATCGGTGTCGCCCAGGGCTTTTTTCAAGTTACCGATTATCGTTATGGCTTTAGTATAGAAAGGTTTATCGTGCCCATCATTGTATACAACACAACTACAAACTACAAAATGAAAAAACGGGACGTTGTTTTAAAAGCAGAGAAAATACAAAGCGCGTGCTTTTTTTTCTACTCACGCGCTCGCATCGACAGAACAGATGAAACAAAGCGAGCATTGCATGAAAGGGATACAGACACACGGCACCCGTTTTAGTGCATGGTGCTACAGGTTTTGCTTTTGTAGCCATGTAACTGCCGGGAGAAAAAGAATTGGACTGTTTTACGCGCAATGCATCAAAGGGAATGTTTTTATTATAATTTGTATGGGCTTACATTTTATTTGCTGTTTGCATGCGGCCCACAAAGACTTTGTAAAACCGAATAGCCCGCTGCCCATAAAAAATTGCTAAAAGGCCCACAAATTGCCGACCACTGCTTTAAATCAATCTGAGACAACTTTTATGATTGTATTGCCCAAAAACAAGAAAGTGGGTAGGCCTACTAACGTTGAAGTGAACCTCTCTGGTTGTTCTTTAACCATGAGCGAGCAAAGAGTTTTTGTGGATGAAAAGTTAAAATGGGCTATCCACATCAAACACATCTGCTGTGGCGTTGGAAGTTCTTTTAAGCAGGAGGGGGGGGTTGAAATTTGTGTTTGCTATCGCAATATACGTCGTGCGTACCATGCACTTTACTTAAGTAAAAAGGACTTGAACACAGTTCGACGAACTCAAGCTTTCCTTTAGCTAGCATAACACACAGTAGCCAGATCGACGTTTGCAAACGTGTTAACCTCCTTTAAATATACTTATTATCCATTCACAAGCTCCTAGTCTCAGGCTCCTAGACAGGAGCGTATTTAGGGAGGGGACATTGTGCCATGGACCCCCTTTTGACTCTGCCTTTTAGTAAAAAAGAACAAAACTAATGGTGCCAAGTGACCGAAATATGCCAGACTTTGTTGATGGTTTCTGTAGCTTATGGCCTTGGGCGGATCCAGGGGGATAGCATAAGGGGTATGCAATATGCATCCTCTCATCAGCCATTTTCAAAAATATTTTTAATGTATACAATTTTTCTGTAGTTTCGAACCTCTTTGATAGCGATATGCCGTACGCACGCATAATCAAAAATCTGCGAACAAAATGCGTAACATATTTTTTTGCACTTCGTTGCATATTTATCGTCCTATCACGAAAAAGCGATCAATTTGCTGTACGAGCTCGCTTAGGATAAAAATTTGGCGAAGCACTCAGAATTAGGGTTAAAAATTTAAATAAAATTTGCCTAAAAATTATTCAAGAAGCACTAAAATAGCCATTCGCAGCATGTAAATTTTCAAATTTTTTCCGGGGGAGCATGCCCCCGGACCCCCTAGAGCTATTCTTGTTTTTTAATCTGCTTCAAATTTGTTTTTTCGAAAAAAAAAAAAAAACGCTTGAAAACACATGTGGAAATTATGGTCTCCCCCCCCCCCCCCCCTTTTAAAACTTTTCGATACGCCACTGCTCCTAGGATAAGCTTGCTAGTAGCTACTGCAATTCTCATTTAATATTTTGTTGTTTCGCTGTTATTGGCCCAGAAGTTTCTATTAAAATTTAAGAAAATTTAACTGTGACATCATAATAAGGCTCTAAACGTTTCGTTCACAAAGGTACCAGGAAATCCAACAGTTTTTGCGATTTTGTTTACTTTTATCACAAAGTTGCAAAAGTTGGTACCGGTCGTTGGTTTGATGGTAACAATTAAAAGAAACGAATAACAAGTGACGCCATAAGCTAGTGTTTCTTAACCGGGGTTCGCTGGCCACACCTAATTTTGGGAGGAAAATTGGACGTCGGAAGACGTGACGACCTTTTTTTTTCTTTTTTTGGTCTTCACCTGATTTTGGTAGGAAAATAGGAAATTGCACGTCAGGCTATTCGTTTCTAGGGTTCGGCCGAGACCGCCACGAAGTTGCTAGAGTTTGTCCACTTGGCACGGGTTAAGAAACACAGCCATAAGCTATCGTTGAAGTGCAAATAGGGTGTACCGTAGTTATAACTTTTCGAAAGGGAGGCTCAAAATTTCTATGGGGGGGCTGAAAAAATATAGGGGGGCTTCAGCTCTTCTCATCTCAGCCCCCACCTTCCAAAGCCCTTGCACATCTGCAATAAACTATCTCATATTAGTGGAATTTTTGGCAAAACTCGGCAACTCATTAGCCAAGATGCTCTTACAGTTTTTTATTAAGGTCTGGTATAAAGTCATTTTACATACGGACCTTTGAGCGATTATAATAACGATTTAAAAATATGCTTATTTTTTTGTTATTTTTGTTTCTTGCTTGTCATACTCAATGCTAGACTTAAAATTAAAGTAGAATATTCTAGCGCGTACAAAGAGCGCAGAAACACGAACGCGCAATCACTTACCTGTGACAGCATGTTTCATTATGATGACATAATAACAGGAATAATAAGTCAAAGTTCAGTTAAACTGCACAATCGAAACAATCCAGTGTGCATGTGCGTGCCACACGTGAGTGCATGCATGCGCTGTATTTTCTATAACAGGGGTTCTCAAACTATTTGAGGTGCGGAGCCTTTCGCCAAATTTGAGATTTTGCGCGGGGCCCCAGCAACGCACTTTGTTGGGACGATATCTTTACAGCTGGCGCAAAATGACTTGAGACCTATGGCAAATTTTGCATTCTTAGGCATGCTATAAAGCCTAAGCGTATGACTTTTTTTCATACAATTGTAACCCATTAATAACAATAGGTCAGTGTGGAAATGGTAGAACAAGTATAATATTGTACCATAGTGCGGGACAGTGCTGTTTCGGGCTATCACCCCTCATCAGCCGCACTCAGGCAAAAGATACACTCATCCTTCAAAATGCTTGACCTTGCCAAAACACTCTTCCAGATATATGGAAGCTGTTGTGACTTCCCATTCAATAAAACGACGTCGTCCTTCCTGGCCTGCTGAATGAAAAGTAAACACTGGCTGAAGACCGCCTGTTGCTACAATACTAAACTTTTCTTCAAAAGGTGAATACAGACCAGACATATTTGGAAATTTAATAAGTTTAAAAATTAAAAGTTTCAAATGCGTCAGGCCTTTTTGGCGTACCCTATAAGCCTACAAGCTAGAAAAAAATGTACATTTCGCAGGTAAATCATATTAAGGCAGTGAATTTGACACTTGACAAACATACTAATAAGGTAGAGTCAAGTATTTTATATGTAGGCTAAACGAATAGCTCGCGGAGCTCTGGGGTTCCGTACGGAACACTTTGAGAACCTATATTTTATAACAATGGTGGGTCACTTACCTCATGCTATTAAGGACTCGTACCTGTAACTCATAATATCGTGTCAGTGCGTAAGGGCGAATTAACTAACCAATGTAAAGGTTTAACGGGCCGCTTTGAAAGCTTTGGCGGGCCGCAGATTGGACGTTCCTGCTTTGCACAAACCTAAAAACTCTTCAAATTGAAGAATTTCCTTTTTTTAAGATATTGAGTTCATACATTTATATTATCCTGGCAAACTACCAGAATTATTCTCTCCCTATTTTAATAATATCCAAAAACATACATTCATCAGCAACCAGAAGCACGACTCGAAACAATTATTTCGTGCAAACTCTGACAGAGCAAAGAAATTTTTACTTTCTGTTGGAACTAAATTTTGGAACGTCGAAACAATTATTTCGTGCAAACTCTGACAGAGCAAAGAAATTTTTGCTTTTCATTGGAACTAAAATCTGGAACGTCTTGAGATTGGAAAAGAAGGACTATTCTTATAACAAATTTACAAAAGCTGTGAAAAGTGCTTTGCAAACTAAGTAATTATAATGGTTGGTGATTTGGTTACATGTTCAAAGCAATTGTTCTACGTAATGCATGTGCTACAGATACTGCACATTTAGTGCGAAAGTTACAGCTGTAATTTATTTTATTTTTTTGAAAACACTTTGCTAGCGAGCTACGTGCTACAATGACTAAGACTTCATTTTTTTTTTTGTGTGTGTTTTTGTTTACTAGTTAATTTTTGCGTGCAACGGAATGTTATTGCGTGGGTGTAAGGGGCTTGACGAACACACGCTCTTTCACTGTCTTCTCCGCAAGTGCTGCGCATGTAGTATGAGAATAAATGTTGAAGTTGACAATGCAGTAAAGTATTTAGTGATTCAGTTTAAAACCTGAAAAGTGAGCGCAATTAATCGCGTTTAAAAGTATTTTTAGCACAAATTTTAAGCTGGTGGTGTCCGTCTGGGTATGCGTGCGTCATGATAAAATGGTGACACCGGGGGCTACCCCTTATGTGACATCACTGGCAGCTGTGAGCAAGTCGTAGTGAAATAATGCAAAATAGGCGAAAATCCAGCACCAGTATACATACTCAATGTAAATCAACAACACAATTTAACAAAGCAAAAACATCACTTCGCGACGCGTTTTGTTTTTATAGGATTCATCAGGCAAATGCGGAGGAATTTAATACATTTTTTGTTAATTGCGCTACGCAGCAGGTAACAGGTCAAAATAAGTAGTTAACGTCATCACCTAAAAGCTAATAAAAGACTAACGGAGTTACCGGTATACGATAAATTAACAATTAAATAAATAATGGGGAGCGGATTTGGAGTCAACGTTAAGCAATACCTCATATTTTAGAATAAAAAGTGATTCAAGAATCAATCAGTGTGCAGAATCACCAGCGCCGCTAAAAAAATGTCCGGTTTTCCACTTTATGGTCAGGATCGTCCGTTAAGTGTCGGCACGCAGAAGGACAACATTACGACACCAACGAATGACGCAATAGGTTGGGACTTATACGTAAACCGTTCTACCGACTCGTCGCGAAACTCCTATTTGAGATGGACGCTGCTATGGCTTTTGATCTAAGATATTGTTGAATAAATCAATCACGTTTATTCATGTCCATCTACAACGGCACGAAGTAAAATCTGACGCACATTGAAATATGGTACATGGAGTTATCGCATAACAGAGCCAAATTGCTCGTCTAGTCGCGGACACCCTTCCTTGCTAAGCGCACGCTTTCGGTGCGGGAGGTCTGTGGTTCGATTCCCGGACAGGTCAAATCGGCGCAGTGTCGATAACGGCTCGCCACCGCTGCGATGTTTCTTCGGAGCTGTATAGCCCAGGCGCTAAGCCGCGGAGATGGGCCCCGCCACTCGTTACACTCTTCGGCGTAATACAGCGAGTATAATGAAGATTTGATTTTGATTTTTTAACATCTCCGATGAATTAGCGATCAATTATTGATGGAAAAAAAATTTTTTTCCTAAGTATCCAGACTTATCAGATTAGATGTAGCAGATTGGTAAAAGGGTTTAGCTATAATTCGCAACAAGGTAGCATTTGTTAGTTTTACAAAATCTGTAGAAAGAAAAATCCTTCCATTCTGGGTGTAAATTGTTCCAAATTTGTGCACCACTGAATGGCAGTGCTTTTTTAGCGGTGTCAGAATGAATTAAACATAACTGGGATTTTTTTTGACTAGTATTTCTAGTGTCGTAATTACGCACAGGGTTTACGGATTTAAAATTATTGTTAAACGGTTTTGGGAGCTTGTTGTTGTGATATAAATACATACTTGATTTGGACATCTTTAATTATTATTTTTTCTATTTAGTTGCATATTTATCCTCCTATCACGAGAAAGCGATCAATGCGCTATACGAGCTCGCTTAGAAGTTGCCGGCCATCTGTCTACCACACCAAGATGGGGGAATCCCGCTAAGTGCCTTTCCCAACGGCACAACAAGTAAACTTGCCGGCTTGTTCTCCACACTGTCCCTTTAATGCTGAGCGTCAAGCAGGGAAGCTGTGAATACCAATTTTAAAGTTATTGGTTTGACCCGACTCGGAATCGAACCCTGAGTCTACAGCTCAAGAGACAGACGCTCCATACCACTCGGCCATCTGAGCTGTTAATAAGTGATATATATCTTTAATTTTTAGTATGCTCAGTTTACGATATAAGAAATTGTTTATGACATCATCAAGTTTTTTTACAAGGCAAATAATTCTTATGAGTCTATTTTGCAAGACTTGTAGGGAATGTAGCACTGAAATATTTGCAGACTCCCATGTTAAAATTCCATATAGTAAGTGAGGGTACACTAAGCCAGGGGTCCGCAATACTTTTTGGGGCGACCAAAAAAAAATTTTCGTAAATCCAGATCAGATTCAGTTTATTTATCGAGCGTAGAAATATACGATTACAAATTCAATTGCATTCAAAACAAAAAATAAGAAAACAAAGTACTTGAAGGGAGACTGCGAAGTGACCGATTAAGGTCTTCAAGTCAAGCAGCCACCCAGAGGAATCGCTTAAAAGCGGCATCGAACTTGATTGCAATGCAAATGTTATAAGGTTAATTAAAATGTTATCGATATTTAGTAAGAAGAATTTGTTTATAGTTTCGTTTAAATTTAGAGAAAGACTGGTTTCATAATTCAACGGACAGAGAATTCCAAAGTTTAGCTCCTTGGTATTTTAAACGCTATTGATTTTAGGGGTCTGTTGGTTGAATATCTGGGAATATAGATTATGATCGGTTATGGCTCTAGTTTGCCGGGTGTGTTTATTGGAAAGTTTTTGAAAAAGAGAATAGAAAATAGATGGCAACATACCCCTGGAGTGCTGGTGCATTAATTTTGCTATTTCAAATTCGTACAATTCATGAATTTTGAGGACACTCAGTTTATAAAATTGTAGCGTGATAGGAGTTTTAGTAGAACAGTTACTAATTATTCGAATAACCTTATTTTGTAGTTGTTGTAATTTAGTTTAAGTAAGTTGGATAGGTGCTTCCCCATATAGGAAGTCCAAATAGAAGATGTGGGTGTATGAGAGAATAGTAGAGAAGAAGCAAAGTAGAAGGAGGGAGAATGAATCGAAGTTTATCTTAATATTCCTACAGACCTTGCGAGTTTTGAAACGGTTGTATGGATGTGAGACTTAAAGTTGAGATTGTGATCTACCTCAATACCCAAGTATTTTGAGACTTCTTTACATGGTATTAATTTGTTGTCATGGAACAAATTAAAGAAGGGCATGAGGTTATTTAGCTTAGGAGGAATGATTATTGAAGCAGATTTGTCTGGATTAATTAGTAATCTATTGGCATCGCACCAGATAATTAGTAATCTATTGCTGTCAGTACGCTCTAAATACGAAACAGAGAAAGTTAATTGCTACCTCATCGTTAATGATTCTTCTCAAAGAACTTATACTATTTTCAGCTTCTTTTTTACCACCGAATTTGCGAAATTGAACTGCGTAACAGCCTAGCTCAGGGCTCGACAAACTACGGCCCGGGGAGATCATTTTATGCGGCCCGCGGGCACTTACAGAAATATAAACTCCTACCGTGAATCAAGACCTTTTTTGCTCTTCATCGATTTTCAGTAGAAAACAGGACATCTGAGGGCGTGTACACCTTTTTTTGCTCTTCCAATCAGTGCGGCCCTTGGCTTCAAATTTTTTTCAAATGTGGCCCTTCGTGTGAAAAGTTTGCCTACCCCTAGTTTAAACTGACAAGTGGTGGCTTGACCAGAAATCCTAACTTGTCTCTTCGCGGCTTTCCTTGGCTCATTTACCGATACTTACCAACAATAATGTATGCATGCTTCCAAAGTAATTAAATTAAATTTCCCGAATAATTTTTTTTTTATAATGTAGCATTTATATAGCTAAAACTGTGTTTTTGTGAGAAATTTGCAAGGGACAAATTAATGTTTCGACTATAACAAAAGTCTCGTCAGCCTTGCTACGCACAGCCAATCCAGGCTAAACTTATTCCAGACTGCAAAAACTCCTTTTTTGGCATTGCTTTACCTGGACACAACCTAGAAAAGAGATGAAGTCGAGATGTCCAGGTAAAGCAATGCAAAAAAAAGAGTCTTTACAGTCTGGAATGAGTTTAGCCTGGATTGGCTGTGCGTAGCAAGGCTGACGAGACTTGTGTTTTTGTGGTTGTTCTCTTTTTAATTATTTTTTATTTTTGTTGGTAAAAAATGCTTTTTTGGGCGTTTTCAATTGATTGATTGTGTGCAATGGCTAAAAACTGTGCAAGTGAATATATAATCCCTTATACAGAGTTGCAAAATTCTGTGAAAATTGCCGAAAGTTAATTGCTAATGCATTTGCAGTTAAGTGAAGTGGACTTGCTTTTGACAATGATGTACCAACTTGAGTTACCAGATTTACAACAAAATTAAGGCTGCGAAACCAATGAAACAAAGCCAAATTGTTAGCGTTTACAATATACGAATTAAACTTGGCCTACATAATTTTAGATAAGCCCAATAAATTTTACAAATGAGTGATGTGCGTTCAAGATGATGCGAAGGGTGCGAGAAGCAGAACGCAATACGTTGGACGCACGCACAAAATGGCTACACAAGAATCATCTTATTCACCCAACCCCCTGAAAAATATCTCGGATCCGCGATAAAAATAAAGTTTTCCCACCGCACCCAGGAGGTAACTTTTCGCGGTCGTTAGGTTTTTTGTTTAAGCAGGACCTATCGCCAGTAGCCATATCATACCTGCTTCTTCACGTCAACATTTTAACTCTTAATTGACCAGGAACATTTATTGGAATACACCAGCAAGGTATCATACCAAGGTATCATCAATCACCACAAGCTGAAATAACTAAGTGCATCCAAAGACCTAAATATTCCTGGCCTCTAACGAAACGTGGGTACCGTAAGTTGAAGATTTCAGCATCAACAACATTGGTGCAATGAGTTTTGAGGATTATTTTCATATCAAACTCTTGTATCCAATTTTATCAGAACTTTTCTCAATCCATGTTTTGTATTCCATTTCCATAATTTCATACAATTTTTTGCATCCAATTTTTGTTGTTTAAAGTCTAATTTGATCTAAACATATGCTTTGCAGCTGGACTGTAGTTTGAGACTCAAGCCATCCGTTGTTTATGCTGAGATATTTGACTCGGTCCCTCCATCATCAATGACACGGCAGGGTTGCCGATGCCGGGGTGTTTGCTGATGAAAAGTGGGTACCTTACTGCAAGTTGAAGATTTCGTTCGGAACTACTTTGGTGCAATGAGTTTTATGCAACTTTTTCCAATGCAATTTTCACATGTTGTCACAACTTGACAACATAGGTGCAATGAGTTTTAACAAAACTTTCCAAATCCAAATTTTCTATCCAAGTTCAACCATCTTCGCTGACTCAAGCCACCTGTTGTTCATACTGAAATTTTCGACTTGGCCACTGGATCATCAGAACAGAGCAGAGCTTTTTGGTTCGTTGCCATGCATACACAATCTCAACATGAAACAGAAAACTCGTACTTACTTGCAGCAACAGGCTGTCACAAAGAGAATACTGACCTTCCGCAGTCAAGCCTGCGGATAGCGACAAAATAATCATGGAAGCAGTCACGAAGAGACCAGTGGTCTTCTACTCAAGTGACAATCTGCAAATAGTGATAAAATAGTCATGGAGGCAGTCTCGATGAGACCGGAGTCTTCTAGTCAGGTGGCAGCCAGCGGATAACGACAACGTCATGAAAAGCAAGAGAAAACAACAATTTCAATTAAACGGAAAATCAGCAGAAAACTCTTACTTATTTGCACCAACAGGAAGTCACGATGAGACGAGGATCTTCCAATCAATTGACAGTCCGCGGATAACGACAATGTCATGAAAAGCAAGAGAAAACAACAATATTAATTAAACACAAAACAGGTACTTACTTGCGGCAACAGGCAGTCACGAAGGAGACCAGTGGCAGTGGTTTTCCAGTCAAGTGGCAACCCGCGGTTATCGGCACTGTCATGGAAAGAAAGAAAAAACAAAAATCATTACGAAAGACTAAAACAATATTTCAAACACTGAATTGTTGTCATGGGTGAAGTGCTAGAGGGAATAGGTAAGGGAAAGTTTTGAGTTGACGAGTGTCGAGTAGAATGAGTGACATAGGCTGAAAAAGAATGCCACTTCGGGGTGTTCGCTGATAAAACCGGTGTTCCGCTAGTTGAAAACTTCAGTATGAACAACGTTGCTGCTATAAGTTTAAGCTATTTTTTAAATCCAATGTTTCTGTTCAAATTCAATAGGTTACATTTCAAAACAGTTTTTCTTCATCCAATTTTCGTAGCCTAAAATCCAGTTCAGTTTTTAATACAACTTTTTCCAATCCATATTTTGTATTCAATTTCCATAAATCCATTCAATTTTTTTTCACATCCAATTTTTGTAGTTCAAAACCCAGTGTGTATAATCCATTCCATTTCTTTCTTGACTGTGGTTTGAGATTCAAGCCATCTGTTGTTTATACTGAAATATTCAACTTGGCCACTCTGTCTTCAAGGGCACGGCCGGGATCGCCGATGCCGAACTGGCCTCTTATGCGAAGTAGATACTCTAAGTTGAAGATTTCAGTATATCAACAACATTGGTGCAATGAGCTTTGGACAATTTCTCCAAGTCCAACATTTGTAGCCTATTCAATTTCGATGCAATGTTTCCCACTACGTATTTTGTATTTTCAATATCCATAATTTCATATAATGTTATTTTTGCATCCATTTTTCGTAGTTTGAAAATCAATTTATTTTTGTATCTTTTTCATTTGTTCCTTAACTGTAGTTTTCCACTGAAGCCACCTGTAGTTTATACTGAAATACTCTTATTCGTATAGACTAGTATCTAATTATATTTAGATTACATGCATTTATATTTTGTTTATTTATGCATTACATATTCGTATTTAAAATATTCGTATATACTGAAATATTCGTATAGTCCAACATTTGTATTCAATTTTAATACAGCTTTGCCCGATCCATGTTTTGTATTCGATTTCCACAATTCCGTTCAATCTTTTTTTAATCCAATTTTGTAGTTTAAAATCCAATTTATTTCCGTTCAAATTTTGACTGTAGTTTGCGATTCAAGCCACCGGCTGTTTATACTGAAATTTTCCCCATTTACTTTGTCATGAATGACACGGCCGGGATCGCCAATGCTGAGGTGAGACCTGGTGTCTGCTGAGGCAAAATGGGTACCGTAAGTTCAAAATTTCAGTTACCCTGTCTACACGTCCAATTCAGGTGGGCTTGTTCCTGTGGGCTTGATGTCATAATCACTTTTTTAAATTATGACATCAAAAATTTAATTGCGATGCAGAAAGCCCACAGCAACAATTAAAGCCCACGCAACAAGCCCACATAAATTGGACATGTGGACAGGGTAAGCGTAAAGAACATTGACTCAATGAGTTTTGATCATCAATTTTTCCAAATCCAATTTTTGTGTTTACTTTCAAGCAGTTTTCTCATTATCATTACCGCTTTTTACATTCCAGTTTGCCGCTTAATTTCCAGTTTGCTTAATCCATTTCATTCGTTGCTGCTGGACTGTAGAGGTGATTCAAGCCACCTGTTGTTTGTACTGAAATTTTCGACTTGGCCACTGGGTCATCAGAACGGGTAGTGCACACAATCTCAACATTAAACCATATGATTAAACAGAAAACTCGTACTTACTTGCAGCAACAGGCTGTCACAAAGAGAATACTGACCTTCCGCAGTCAAGCCTGCGCATAGCGACAAAATAATCATGGAAGCAGTCGCGACGAGACCAGTGGTCTTCCACTCAAGTGACAATCTGCAAATAGTGATAAAATAGTCATTGAGGCAGTCTCGATGAGACCGGAGTCTTCTAGTCAGGTGGCAGCCAGCGGATAACGACAACGTCATGAAAAGCAAGAGAAAACAACAATTTCAATTAAACGGAAAATCAGCAGAAAACTCTTACTTATTTGCACCAACAGGAAGTCACGATGAGACGAGGATCTTCCAATCAATTGACAGTCCGCGGATAACGACAATGTCATGAAAAGCAAGAGAAAACAACAATATCAATTAAACACAAAACAGGTACTTACTTGCGGCAACAGGCAGTCACGAAGAAGACCAGTGGCAGTGGTTTTCCAGTCAAGTGGCAACCCGCGGATATCGGCACTGTCATGGAAAGAAAGAAAAAACAAAAATCATTACGAAAGACTTAAACAATATTTCAAACACTGAATTGTTGTCATGGGTGAAGTGATAGAGGGAATAGGTAAGGGAAAGTTTTGAGTTGACGAGTGTCGAGTAGAATGAGTGACATAGGCTGAAAAAGAATGCCACTTCGGGGTGTTCGCTGATAAAACCGGTGTTCCGCTAGTTGAAAACTTCAGTATGAACAACGTAGCTGCTATAAGTTTAAGCTATTTTTTAAATCCAATGTTTCTGTTCAAATTCAATAGGTTACATTTCAATGCAGTTTTTCTTCATCCAATTTTCGTAGCCTAAAATCCAGTTCAGTTTTTAATACAACTTTTTCCAATCCATATTTTGCATTCAATTTCCATAAATCCATTCAATTTTTTTTCACATCCAATTTTTGTAGTTCAAAACCCAGTGTGTATAATCCATTCCATTTCTTTCTTGACTGTGGTTTGAGATTCAAGCCATCTGTTGTTTATACTGAAATATTCAACTTGGCCACTCTGTCTTCAAGGGCACGGCCGGGATCGCCGATGCCGAACTGGCCTCTTATGCGAAGTAGATGCTCTAAGTTGAAGATTTCAGGATATCAACAACATTGGTGCAATGAGCTTTGGACAATTTCTCCAAGTCCAACATTTGTAGCCTATTCAATTTCGATGCAATGTTTCCCACTACGTATTTTGTATTTTCAATACCATAATTTCATATAATGTTATTTTTGCATCCATTTTTCGTAGTTTGAAAATCAATTTATTTTTGTATCTTTTTCATTTGTTCCTTAACTGTAGTTTTCCATTGAAGCCACCTGTAGTTTATACTGAAATACTCTTATTCGTATAGACTAGTATCTAATTATATTTAGATTACATGCATTTATATTTTGTTTATTTATGCATTACATATTCGTATTTAAAATATTCGTATATACTGAAATATTCGTATAGTCTAACATTTGTATTCAATTTTAATACAGCTTTTCCCTAAATTAGTTTTGTATTCGATTTCCACAATTCCGTTCAATCTTTTTTTAATCCAATTTTGTAGTTTAAAATCCAATTTATTTCCGTTCAAATTTTGACTGTAGTTTGCGATTCAAGCCACCGGCTGTTTATACTGAAATTTTCTACCATTTACTTTATCATGAATGACACGGCCGGGATCGCCAATGCTGAGGTGAGACCTGGTGTCTGCTGAGGCAAAATGGGTACCGTAAGTTCAAAATTTCAGTTACCCTGTCTACACGTCCAATTCAGGTGGGCTTGTTCCTGTGGGCTTGATGTCATAATCACTTTTTTAAATTATGACATCAAAAATTTAATTGCGATGCAGAAAGCCCACAGCAACAATTAAAGCCCACGCAACAAGCCCACATAAATTGGACATGTGGACAGGGTAAGCGTAAAGAACATTGACTCAATGAGTTTTGATCATCAATTTTTCCAAATCCAATTTTTGTGTTTACTTTCAAGCAGTTTTCTCATTATCATTACCGCTTTTTACATTCCAGTTTGCCGCTTAATTTCCAGTTTGCTTAATCCATTTCATTCGTTGCTGCTGGACTGTAGAGGTGATTCAAGCCACCTGTTGTTTATACTGAAATTTTCGACTTGGCCACTGTGTCATCAGAACGGGTAGTGCACACAATCTCAACATTAAACCATATGATCAAACAGAAAACTCGTACTTACATGCAGCAACAGACTGTCACAAAGAGAATGGTGATCTTTCAGTCAAGAGCGAGGATAGCGACAAAATAATCATGGAAGCAATCACGATGAGACCAGTGGTCGTCTACTCAGGTGACAACGTGCAAATAGTGACAACATAATCTTGGAGGCAGTCACGACGAGACCAGCAGTTTTTTAGCCAAGTGACAACCTGCAAATAGTAATAAAATAATCATTGAGGCGGTCACGATGAGACCGAGATCTTCTGGTCGTGTGACAGCTCGCAGATAACGACAATCTCATGAGAAGCAAACGAAAATAACAATTTCAACTAAACTACAAATCAACTGAAAACTTTTACCTACTTGCACCAACAGGCAGAAGCGAAGAAGACCAGTCGTTTTCCAGTGGAAGCCAGCGGATAACGGCAATATCGTGAAAAGCAAGAGAAAACAACAATCACATTTTGTACAAAAAACTCGTACCTACTTGCAGCAAGCCACCAACAGGCAGTCACGGAGAACACCCGTTATCTTCCAGTCAAGTGACCGCCAGCGGATAACGACAATGTGATCATGAAAAACAAAACTGATTACAGAAGACACTAAGTTCTTCTGATGAGTAAAATGGTATAGAAAATAGGTAAGAAAAGGTTTTTAGTTGACGAGTGTTGAGTAGAATGAGTGACATTGACTACAAAAGATTGCCAATCCGGGGTGTTTGCTGATGAAAAATGTGTACCGCTCGTTGAAAACTTCAGTATGAACAGCATTAGTGCATCAAGTTTTAATCCATTTTTTTTTAAATCCAATTTTCTATTCTAAGTCAATATAATTTCCATATTTCAACATAGCTTCTTTACATCCAACTCTCGTTGTTTAAAATCCGGTTTATTCAATGACTTTTATTCGTTCCTTGACTGCAGTTTGAGACTCAAGCCACCCGTTGTTTATACTGAAATTTTCGACTTGGCTGCTCTGTTATCAATTAATTAATTATCAAAGACACAGCCGGGATCGTCGACTCCGAGCTGACCTCTTATGCAAAGTGAGTACCGTAAGTTGAAGATTTCAGCATGAACAACGTTGGTGCAATGAGCTTTGGGCAATTTTTCCATATCCAACTTTTGTATTCAATTTCAATGCAGTTTATCATATTATTACAGTTTTTTCACTTCCAATTTTCGTCCTTTTAAACCCAATTTATTTTAATCCGTATAACTCGCTCCTTTATTTTAATCCGTATAACTCGCTCCTTGACTGTACTTTGAGACTCAAAAAGCCACCAATTGTTTATACCACAATATTCGACTTGGTCACTCAGTCTGCAATGACACAACCTGGCTCGCTGATGCCCGAGTGTCTGCTGATGCAAAGTAGGTACCGTTAGTTGAAGATTTCAGTATGAACAACAATGATGCAATGAGTACTAATTCATCTTTCAATTCCAATTTTTGCATTCAATTTTTACAATTAAAACAGCTGTTTTTCATCGAATTTTCGTCGTTTAAAATCAATTTTTTTATCCAATCAGTCATTCCTTCACTGTAGTGTGAGACTCAAGCCATTTGTTGTTCATACTGAAATTTTCGACTTGGCTACTCTACCACCAATGACATAAACAGGATCGTCGATGCCGAGCAGCCCTCTCACAATGAGTACCGTCAGTTGAAAACTCAGTATGAACAACATTGGTGCAATGAGTTTTAATCCATTTTTCCATTGCCAAGTTTGTATTCAACTTCAATGCAGGTTTCTCAATATCGTTATATCTTTTTACATTCAATTTTCGTCGTTTGAAATCCAATTTATATAATCCATTTCATTCGCTTCTTGACTGTAGGTTGAGACTCAAGCCACTTGTTGTTTGTACTGAAAATTTTCACTCATCAATAATACGACCAGGATCGCCGATGCCGTAGTGTCTGCTGATAGAATTTGGTATCGTAAGTTGAAGATTTCAGTATGAACAACATTGGTGCAACGAGTATTCACGCATTTTGCAATTCCACTTTTTGCATTCAATTTCCACAATTAAATATAGTTTTTTTTCAATCAATTTTTGTCGTTTAAAATCTTTTTTTTTTCATCCATTTCATTTCCATCTTGACTGTAGTTTGAGACTCAAGCCACGTGTTGTTCATACTGAAATCTTCGATTTGGCCACTTTGTCATCAACGGCACAACCTTGATTGCTGATGCCGGAGTGTCTGCAGATGCAAAGTGGGGATCTTAGGTTGAAGATTTCATTATGAACAACATTGGTGCAATGAGTGTTAATCCATTTTTCAATTCCAATTTTTGTATTTACTTTTTCCATAATTAAATAAAGTTTTTCTTCGAGTTTCGTCGTTTAAAATCAGTTTTTTTTTAGCCACAAGCCACCTGTTGTTGATACTGAATTTTTCGACTTGCCAACTTTGTCATCAGAACATTCGTCGCCACGCAGTGCACACAGGCACAGCACTGAAACGAAAACACATTGCTTGAAGCAACAGGCAGTCTTAGGAAGACCAATGGTCTTCCAGGGAAGATACAGCTCGGGTATAGCGAAAACATGGTGAAAAGAAGAAAAGAAAAATCATTATGAAAGGTTTAAAGTTATATCACTGACACTGAATTCTTGTCATATCTGAAAAAATAACGGCAAGGGGTCATAATTGTTTTGAATTACGACAACGAAAGTTGTTACGTAGTTGAGGCAAAAGCTTTCCGTGTCTTTGCTTGTGCATTTGCTTTATTATACCAGTAAGTTGCGTGGTAAATGACAAATGAATAAACTTGTAGTTGCTCCTTACTGATTTTATGGACTGTTGGGCCTTAGCACAGAAGAAAAGCGGTAAGTTCAAAAGTGTCGAGTAGAATCCGTGACTGAAGCAAGATAGACATTGCGGATATCTCCTGATGCAAGTTGGGTACCGTGTATTGAAAACTTAAGTTTAAGCCACAATGGTGCGACAAATCTTTAACCAAATTTCTGCGACCAATTGCTGTATTCAAAGTCAACACAACGCGAAATTGGCAACAGCTGATGTGGACTGCGGGAAGAGTCGAACGGGCAATTGTGAGCGCAAAGTCGGCGATGGTTTGCGTGTACTTGTATACAAAAGTCGAATAGGCGTCCATGTAGGCAAAGCTGGCTACAACCAATTTCAACTCTTATGTAAAACTCGAATGGGCGTCAGTGTGCACAAGGTTGGCAACAACCAATGTAGATTTTCACGTAATAGACGTATGGGCGTCCATGTACGCAAAGTTGGTTACAACCAACTTGACTCTTATATAAAAGTCAAATTGGCGTGTGTTAACGCAAAATAGGCGCCAGACAGAGTTAGCTTTTATGTAATCATCAAATGTGCGTCCGTGTGCGCAGAATTAGAAAAAAATCAACCCGGACTTTTATATGATAAATCAATCGTCGATCGTGTACGCGAAGTTGGCGATAGGTAGCATGGACTTTTCTAGAATAGTCGATTGTGCGTCCGTGTACGCAAAGTCGGCCACAACCAACGAGGGATTTTATATCATTTAATCAAGTGGATGTCTGTGTGCGCAGAGTTAGCGATAACCTACGTAAAACATCGAAATGTTGTCAGCTGCAAAATGATGATGACAAATGATCACGGATTGTGTACTGCATAGTGCATACCTTACTTTAAAGTAACATTGTTTAAAAGTAATTTTGAATCATTGTAACATGTGAAGCAAAAAAGGCAATGGGTTACCAACCATTCACATTAACCGAAAAGAAATTGTTTCATATAAATTCTGAATTTCTTGATCGGAAATTGTGTTTAGTCAAAATCCTCCACGTCGTTTCATTTGTGTTTGCAATATTATATCAGCTGTGGTAAGTGATTAATGAATGGGCGTACTTGTATGCAAAGTCGGCCACGACGCAAGTGGATCATTAATAGTCTGATGTTTGTCCGTTTACGCAAAGTTGGCGATAATGAGCGTGGACTTTTATATAAAAGTCAAAAAGACGTCCATGCACGTAAAGTTGGTCACTACAAAAGTGGACTTTTACATAACGGTGCGATGGGCGTCCGTTTACCATAAACTGGTGATGGTTAAGGTGTACTTTTCTACCAAAATGAAATGGACGTCCGTGTCCGCAAAGTTGGTGATAACCAACATGGACTTTTATATACTTGTCGAATGGGCATATATTCTGCACGAATGGGCATATTTCTGCACTGGGCCTGTACCCAAAGTTGGCGATAGTTAACGTGTACTCTTATATGAAAAGTTGCATGGGCATTGGTGGACGCGACGTTGCGAATTGCCAGCATGGACTTTCATCGGAAAAGTCGCATGGGCATTGATGGACGCGAAGTTGCGAATTGCCAGCATGGACTTTCATCGGAAAAGTCGCATGGGCGTTGATGGATGCGAAGTTGCGAATTGCCAGCATGGACTTTTATCGGAAAAATCGCATGGGCGTTGATGGACGCGAAGTTGCGAATTGCCAGCATGGACTTTCATCGAAAAATCGCATGGGCATTGATGGACGCGAAGTTGCGAATTGTCAGCATGGACTTTTATTGGAAAAGTCGCATGGGCATTGATGGACGCGAAGTTGCGAATTGCCAGCATGGGCTTTTATTGAAAAATCGCATGGGCATTGATGGACGCGAAGTTGCGAATTGCCAGCATGGACTTTCATCGGAAAAGTCGCATGGGCGTTGATGGACGCGAAGTTGCGAATTGCCAGCATGGACTTTCATCGGAAAAGTCGCATGGGCGTTGATGGACGCGAAGTTGCGAATTGCCAGCATGGACTTTTATCGGAAAAGTCGCATGGGCATTGATGGACGCGAAGTTGCGAATTGCCAGCATGGACTTTCATCGAAAAATCGCATGGGCGTTGATGGACGCGAAGTTACAAATTGTCAGCATGGACTTTTATCGGAAAAGTCGCATGGGCGGTGGTGGACGCGAAGTTGCGAATTGCCAGCATGGGCTTTTATTGAAAAATCGCATGGGCAGTGATGGACGCGAAGTTGCGAATTGCCAGCATGGACTTTCATCGGAAAAGTCGCATGGGCGTTGATGGACGCGAAGTTGCGAATTGCCAGCATGGACTTTCATCGGAAAAGTCGCATGGGCGTTGATGGACGCGAAGTTGCGAATTGCCAGCATGGACTTTCATCGGAAAAGTCGCATGGGCGTTGATGGACGCGAAGTTGCGAATTGCCAGCATGGACTTTCATCGAAAAATCGCATGGGCATTGATGGACGCGAAGTTGCGAATTGTCAGCATGGACTTTTATCGGAAAAGTCGCATGGGCATTGATGGACGCGAAGTTGCGAATTGCCAGCATGGGCTTTTATTGGAAAAGTCGCATGGGCGTTGATGGACGCGAAGTTGCGAATTGCCAGCATAGACTTTTATTGGAAAAGTCGCATGGGCGTTGGTGGAAGTGAAGTCTTATATATAAAAGTCGGATGTGCATCACTGTACGCAAAGTTATTCACAACCGACGTGAAGTTTTGTATAAAAGTCAGATGGGCGTCAGTGCACACAAAATTAGCCGCAACCAACGTGGACTATGATACGAACGTCGAATGGGCGATTTAGGTGTCCGTGTACACAAAGTTGGCGATATTCAGCGCGAACTCTTGCACGAAATTCGAGTGTCGTCTCTGTTCGCAAAGTTATGTTTGTTAGCGCACATTCTCATGTAATAGTCGGATGGACGTCCGTGTACGCAAAGTTGGTCATAACCCACCTGCACTTCACATAATAGTCGAATGGGCGTCCGTGTACGCAAAGTTAGCACAAACAATGTTGACTTTTATAGAAAAGTCGGATGTGCGTCCGTGTACGCAAAGTTGGCCACAACCAAAGTGAACTTTTTATACAAAAATCGGGTGGATGTCCGTAGACGCAAAACTGTGCAGCATTTAGCGCAAACTCTGGCAAAAAAAGTCGAATGTACTTTCGTGTTAAAGTTGGCAAGTTGGCGATATTTAGTGCGTACTTTTATGCAAAAGTCAAACGGGCGGCTATGTAGGCCTACGCAAAGTTGGCCACATCTAACGTGGACTTATACAAAATAATTTGATTCCATGGGCGTCTGTGTGCGCAAAGTTGGAAACAACCAACGTAACATGATGTTTTAGACATTGAAATGTTGTCAGGTGCAAAATGATGATGACAATTTGAATGAATTGATCATGGATTGTGTAATGCGTATCTTGATTCAAAGTAACATTGTTTGAAAGTAATATTGAAATCACTATGTTGAAAATGTTTCAGATAGAAGGGATTGTTCTTTACCATCTCTGCATCGATGTTTTGTACAGAACGTTTGGTTTTATAGCAGAAAAGAAAACGAAATACAGAAATGTTTTTAGTTGACGAGTGTCAAGGAGAATGAGTGAGATAGACAGGATCGCAATGCCGAGGTGTCTTCTGATAAAAAAATGGATTCCGTAAGTCGAAGATTTCAGTATGAACAACGTTTGGTACAATGAGCGTTAATCCATTTTTCAATTTCCAATTTCAATTTCTAATTGAATGTAGTTTTACTTTTTCATCCAATTTCGTCGTTTAAAACCCAATTGATTTAATCCATTTCATTTCCAGGTTGACTGTAGTTTGAGACTCAAGCCACCAGTTGTTTATACTAAAATATTCGGCATGGCCACTCATCATCAATGACACAACCTGGCTCGCTGATGCCGGAGTGTCTGCTGATGCAAAGTGGGCACCGCTAGTTGAAAACTTCAGTATGAACAACATTGGTGCAATGAGTATTAATTCATTTTTCAATTCCAATTTTTGTATTCAATTTCCAAAATTACATACAGCTGTTTTTCATCCAGTTTTAGTCTTTTGAAATCAATTTTTTTAATCGATTGCTATCATTCCTTCACTGTAGTTTGAGACTCAAGCCACCAGTTGTTCATACTGAAATTTTCGGCTTGGCCACTCAATTTTCAGTGGTGAGATCGAGGGGATCGCCGATGCCGAGCTGTCCTATCAGAGAGAGTACCGTACGTTGAAAACTTCAGTATGAACAACATTGGTGCAATGAGTATTAATCCATTTTTCCACATCCAAGTTTGTATTCAATTTCAATGCAGGTTTCTCATGTCATTACAGCTTTTTACATCCAATTTTCGTCGCTTATAATCCTGTTAATATAATCCATTTTGTTTGCTCCTTGACTGTAGTTTGAGACTCAAGCCACCAGTTATTCAAACTGAAATATTTGACCTGACTATTTTATTATCAATGACACGGCCATGATCACCGATGCCACGATGATTTCTGATGCAAAGTAGATGCCATAATTTGAATATTTCAGAATGTACAACATTGGTGCAATGAGTGTTGTGCAACTTTTTCCAATAGAATATTTACCTGTCGTTGTAACTTGTCCACATCCAATTTCTTCATTCAACATCATACAACTATTGCAAATTCGTTTTTTCATTTTCTGTATCCAGCTTTTTTACATCCAATTTTTGTAGTTTAACTGCAAGTATATTTTAATCCATTTCCTTCGCATCCTGACTGTAGTTTCACACTCAAGCCACCTGTTGTTCATACTGACAATTTCAACTTGGACACTCCATTTTCAGTAAGATCAACGAGATCGCTGATGCCGCGATGTCTGCTGATGCGAAACGGGTACCATAAGTTGGAAACTCCAATATGAGCAACATTGGTGCAATGAATAGTAATCCATTTTTTAATTCCAATTTTCGTATTCAATTTCTACATTTGAATATAGTTTTACTTTTTCATCTACATTTCGTCGTTTAAAATCTAATTGATTTAATCCATTTCATTTCCATCTTGACTGTAGTTTGAGACTCAAGCCACCAGTTGTTTATACTGAAATATTCGACTTGGCCACTCCATCATTAATGACACAACCTGGGTCGCTAATGCCGGAGTGTCTGCTGATGCAAAGTGGTACCGTTAGTTGAAAAATTCGCGATGAGTATTAATCCGTCTTTCAATTCCAAATTTTGTATTCAATTTCTGCAATCAAATACTGCTGTTTTTCATCCACTTTTAGTCGTTTAAAATCAGTTTTTTTAAATCGATTTCAATCATTTCTTTACCGTAGTTTAGATTCAAGCCACCATTGTTCACACTGAAATTTTCGACTTGGCCGCTCCATATTCAGTGAGATCGACGGTATCACCGATGCCGAGCTGCCCTTTTACAGTGAGTATCGTTCGTTGAAAACCTCAGTATGAACAACATTGGTGCAACGAGTATTAATCCATTTTTCCATATTTAAGTTTGTATTCAATTTCAATGCAGGTTTCTCATATCATTACAGCTTTTTACATTCAATTTTCATCGTTTAAAATCCAGTTATTATATTCCATTTTGTTTGCTCCTTGACTGTAGTTTCACACTGAAACCACCTCTTGTTTGTACTGAAATTTTCGACTTGGCCACTTTGTCATCAGAGCAGACCAAAGCAGAGTTCATTTCGCTGCCAAGGAGTGCACACAACCTCAGTGTTGAACCGAAAACACGTATATTACTTGTAGCAACAGGCAGTCACGAAGAAGACCAGTGGTCTTCCAGTCAAATGACAGCCCGCAGGTAGCGAAACCATCACAAAAAAAGATAAACAAAAATCGCTATGAAAGTTTGAAGTGAAACATTAGACACTGAATTGTTGTGATATGTCAAGTAATAAAGGTCACCACCCATTTACATTGACTGAAAAGATATTGTTTGATAGAAATTCTGAATTTATAAAACGGAAATTGCGTTAAGTCAAACGGAAAGTTCTTCCATGTTTTTGCATGTGTATTAATATAAGCTGTGGTAAGTGACAAGCGGATGGGCGACCATGCACGCAAAGTTGACCACAATTAAGGTGGACTTTTATATAAAAGTCGAATGAGCGTCTGTGTATGCAAAGTTGGCGATACTTAGCGCGAACTTTTGCACAAAAGTCGAATGTCCGTGTCGCAAAGTTGGCGATGTTTAGCGCGAACTCTTGCATAAACGTCGAATGCACGAGTCAGTCCATGTTCGCAAAGTTGACGATAGTTGGCGGATACTCTTAAACAATATTCCAGGGGTTCCCAAACTGGGATGCATGTACCCCCGGGCATACATTTCGACATTTCATGGGGTATATTAGGTTATATTTTTTATTATCTGATGTTAATGATTAGGGCCAAGATAAGGGCCGCACCGATGGGAAGAGCAACAACAAAAAAAGTCAACACGTCTTCAGATGTCTTGTATACCCGGGGTTACCATTTCGTCCTTGTTTGTGAACTTGTAGCGGAAAAAACAGGACTCTTTGGACGTGAAGACCTTTTTTTGGTTTTAACCGATTTTGGGGGTACACGAGCGAATCCATATATTGTCCAAGGGTACCGATGAACAGAAAGTTTGGAAAACCCTGCAATTGTCGAATGCGGGCCCGTCTACGCAAAGTTGGGGATGGTCAACTTGTGCTTTTGCATAAAAGTCTGATTGGCGTCCGTGTACGCTAAGTCAGCCAAAACCAACATGACCTTCACATATTAATCGAATGGGGGTCCGTGTTCGCAAAATTGGCGATAGTTAGCGCATAATCTTTCACAATACCAATAATTGAATGAGTATTCGTGTTCGCAAAGTTGGCGATGGACTTTTATGTAATAATCGAATGGACGTCCGTTTACGAAAACTTTGCCACAACCAAACGTGAACTATCATATAATTTAATCAAATGGGCGTGTGTGCGCGCAAAGTCGGCGACAACCAACTTAAAATGATGTTTTAGACACTGAAGTGCTGTCAGGAGTGAAACTACGACGGCAATTGATCATCGATTGTGTAATGCATATCTTGATTTAAAGTAACATTGTTGGAAAGTATTTTTGAATTCATTATACTGAAAATGTTTAAAATAAAGGGGCATGTGTTTCCCATCTTCGAATCGATGTTTGTACGGAACGTTTGGTTTTATAACAGAAAAGAAAACGAGGTACAGAAATGTTTCTGGTTGACGAGTGTCGAGTAGAATGAGTGAGATTACCAATAATCATGATTGCAATGCCGAGGTGTCTTCTGATAAAAAACGAGTTCCGCAAGTTGGAGATTTCAGTACAAACAACATTGGCACAATGAGTGTTAGCTTAATCCATTTTTTAATTCCAATTGTTGTGTTCAGTTTCCAAAACTAAATACAACTTTTCTTCATCCAGTTTTTGTCCTTTAAAATCAATCTTTTTTTAATCCATTTCAATCATTCCTTTACCGTAGTTTGAGACTCAAGCCACCTGTTGCTCATATTGAAATTTTCGACTTGGCCACCGCATCTTCAGTGAGATCGACGGGAACGCTGATGCCGTGATGTCTGCTGATGCAAAATGGGTACCGCAAGTTAAAAACTTCAGCATGAACAACATTGGTGCAACGAGTACTACTCCATATTTCAATTCCAATTTTCGTATTCAATTTCTACAATTGAATATATATAGCCCTACAGTATTTTTTTTCTTTTTTCATCCATTTTTTATCGTTTAACATCCAATTGATTAAATCGATTTCATTTCCATCTTGACTGCAGTTTGAGACTCAAGCCACCAGTTGTTTATACTAAAATATTCGACTTGGCCACTCCATCATCAATGACACAACCTGGCTCGCTGATGCCGGAGTGTCTGCTGATGCAAAGTAGGTACCGTTAGTAGAAGATTTCAGTATGAACAACAATGATGCAATGAGTATTAATCCATCCTTAATTTCAATTTTTGTGTTCAGTTTCCACAATTAAATACAGCTGTTTTTCATCCTATTTTCGGCGTTTAAAGTCAATTTTTTTTAAATCGATTTCAATCATTCCTTTACTGTAGTTTTAGACTCAAGCCACCTGTTGTTCAATGTTCATACTAAAATTTTCGGCTTGGCCACTCGATATTCAGTGACATCGACGGAATCGCCAATGCCGAGCTGTATTCTCACTGTGAGTACCGTCAGTTGAAAACCTCAGTATGAACAACATTGATGCAATGAGTTTTAGTCCATTCTTCCATATTCAAGTTTGTATTCAATTTCAATGCAAGTTGCTCATATTACAGTATTACAGCTTTTTACATCCAATCTCCTTGCTCAAAATTCAATCTATTTAATCCATTTCATTTCCATCTTGGCTGTTGTTGCTGACTTAAGCCACCTCTTGCTTATGCCGAAATTTTTGAGTTGACCACTTTACCATCAATGATTCGGCCGGCATCACCCATGCCGAGATGACTTTTGATACAAAGTGGGTACTATAATTTGAATATTTCAGAATCAGCAACGTTGGTGCAAAGTGTCTCATGCAACTTTTTCCAATAGAATGTTCACCTGTCATTGTAACTTGTCCACGTCCAATTTTTGTAATCAAATTCATACAACTATTTTAAATTCATTTTTCCATTTTCCATATCCAGCTTTTTTGTAGTTTAAATTCAGTAAATTTTAATCCATTTCCTTCACATCCTGACAGTAGTTTCACACTCAAGCCACCTCTTGTTTGTATTGAAATTTTCGACTTGGCCACTTTGTCATCAGAGCAGACCAAAGCAGAGTTCATTTCGCTGCCAAGGAGTGCACACAACCTCAGTGTTGAACCGAAAACACGTATATTACTTGTAGCAACAGGCAGTCACGAAGAAGACCAGTGGTCTTCCAGTCAAATGACAGCCCGCAGGTAGCGAAACCATCACAAAAAAAAGATAAACAAAAATCGCTATGAAAGTTTGAAGTGAAACATTAGACACTGAATTGTTGTCATATGTGAAGTAATAAAGGTCACCACCCATTTACATTGACTGAAAAGAAATTGTTTGATAGAAATTCTGAATTTATAAAACGGAAATTGCGTTAAGTCAAACGGAAAGTTCTTCCATGTTTTTGCATGTGTATTAATATAAGCTGTGGTAAGTGACAAGCGGATGGGCGACCATGCACGCAAAGTTGACCACAATTAAGGTGGACTTTTATATAAAAGTCGAATGAGCGTCTGTGTATGCAAAGTTGGCGATACTTAGCGCGAACTTTTGCACAAAAGTCGAATGTCCGTGTCGCAAAGTTGGCGATGTTTAGCGCGAACTCTTGCATAAACGTCGAATGCACGAGTCAGTCCATGTTCGCAAAGTTGACGATAGTTGGCGGATACTCTTAAACAATATTCCAGGGGTTCCCAAACTGGGATGCATGTACCCCCGGGCATACATTTCGACATTTCATGGGGTATATTAGGTTATATTTTTTATTATCTGATGTTAATGATTAGGGCCAAGATAAGGGCCGCACCGATGGGAAGAGCAACAACAAAAAAAGTCAACACGTCTTCAGATGTCTTGTATACCCGGGGTTACCATTTCGTCCTTGTTTGTGAACTTGTAGCGGAAAAAACAGGACTCTTTGGACGTGAAGACCTTTTTTTGGTTTTAACCGATTTTGGGGGTACACGAGCGAATCCATATATTGTCCAAGGGTACCGATGAACAGAAAGTTTGGAAAACCCTGCAATTGTCGAATGCGGGCCCGTCTACGCAAAGTTGGGGATGGTCAACTTGTGCTTTTGCATAAAAGTCTGATTGGCGTCCGTGTACGCTAAGTCAGCCAAAACCAACATGACCTTCACATATTAATCGAATGGGGGTCCGTGTTCGCAAAATTGGCGATAGTTAGCACATAATCTTTCACAATACCAATAATTGAATGAGTATTCGTGTTCGCAAAGTTGGCGATGGACTTTTATGTAATAATCGGATGGACGTCCGTTTACGAAAACTTTGCCACAACCAAACGTGGACTATCATATAATTTAATCAAATGGGCGTATGTGCGCGCAAAGTCGGCGACAACCAACTTAAAATGATGTTTTAGACACTGAATTGTTGTCAGGAGTGAAACTACGACGGCAATTGATCATCGATTGTGTAATGCATATCTTGATTTAAAGTAACATTGTTGGAAAGTATTTTTGAATTCATTATACTGAAAATGTTTAAAATGAAGGGGAATGTGTTTCCCATCTTCGAATCGATGTTTGTACGGAACGTTTGGTTTTATAACAGAAAAGAAAACGAGGTACAGAAATGTTTCTAGTTGACGAGTGTCGAGTAGAATGAGTGAGATTACCAATAATCATGATTGCAATGCCGAGGTGTCTTCTGATAAAAAACGAGTTCCGCAAGTTGGAGATTTCAGTACAAACAACATTGGCACAATGAGTGTTAGCTTAATCCATTTTTTAATTCCAATTGTTGTGTTCAGTTTCCAAAACTAAATACAACTTTTCTTCATCCAGTTTTTGTCCTTTAAAATCAATCTTTTTTTAATCCATTTCAATCATTCCTTTATCGTAGTTTGAGACTCAAGCCACCTATTGCCCATACTGAAATTTTCGACTTGGCCACCGCATCTTCAGTGAGATCGACGGGAACGCTGATGCCGTGATGTCTGCTGATGCAAAATGGGTACCGCAAGTTAAAAACTTCAGCATGAACAACATTAGTGCAACGAGTACTACTCCATATTTCAATTCCAATTTTCGTATTCAATTTCTACAATTGAATATACACAGTTATATAGCCCCACAGCATTTTCTTTTTTCATCCATTTTTTATCGTTTAACATCCAATTGATTTAATCGATTTCATTTCCATCTTGACTGCAGTTTGAGACTCAAGCCACCAGTTGTTTATACTAAAATATTCAACTTGGCCACTCCATCATCAATGACACAACCTGGCTCGCTGATGCCGGAGTGTCTGCTGATGCAAAGTAGGTACCGTTAGTAGAAGATTTCAGTATGAACAACAATGATGCAATGAGTATTAATCCATCCTTAATTTCAATTTTTGTGTTCAGTTTCCACAATTAAATACAGCTGTTTTTCATTCTATTTTCGGCGTTTAAAGTCAATTTTTTTTAAATCGATTTCAATCATTCCTTTACTGTAGTTTTAGACTCAAGCCACCTGTTGTTCAATGTTCATACTAAAATTTTCGGCTTGGCCACTCGATATTCAGTGACATCGACGGTATCGCCGATGCCGAGCTGTATTCTCACTGTGAGTACCGTCAGTTGAAAACCTCAGTATGAACAACATTGATGCAATGAGTTTTAATCCATTCTTCCATATTCAAGTTTGTATTCAATTTCAATGCAAGTTGCTCATATTATTACAGCTTTTTACATCCAATCTCCTTGCTCAAAATTCAATCTATTTAATCCATTTCATTTCCATCTTGGCTGTTGTTGCTGACTTAAGCCACCTCTTGCTTATGCCGAAATTTTTGAGTTGACCACTTTACCATCAATGATTCGGCCGGCATCACCCATGCCGAGATGACTTTTGATACAAAGTGGGTACTATAATTTGAATATTTCAGAATCAGCAACGTTGGTGCAAAGTGTCTCATGCAACTTTTTCCAATAGAATGTTCACCTGTCATTGTAACTTGTCCACGTCCAATTTTTGTAATCAAATTCATACAACTATTTTAAATTCATTTTTCCATTTTCCATATCCAGCTTTTTTGTAGTTTAAATTCAGTAAATTTTAATCCATTTCCTTCACATCCTGACAGTAGTTTCACACTCAAGCCACCTCTTGTTTGTACTGAAATATTCGACTTGGCCACTTTGTCATCAGAGCAGACCAAAGCAGAGTTCATTTCGCTGCCAAGGAGTGCACACAATCTCAGTGTTGAACCGAAAACACGTATATTACTTGTAGCAACAGGCAGTCACGAAGAAGACCAGTGGTCTTCCAGTCAAATGACAGCCCGCAGGTAGCGAAACCATCACGAGAAAAGATAAACAAAAATCGCTATGAAAGTTTGAAGTGAAATATTAGACACTGAATTGTTGTGACATCTGAAGTAATAAAGGTCACCACCCATTTACATTGACTGAAAAGATATTGTTTGATAGAAATTCTGAATTTTTAAACGGAAATTGCGTTAAGTCAAACGGAAAGTTCTTGCGTGTTTTTGCATATGCATGTATATTAATATAAGCTGTGGTAAGTGACAAGCGGATGGGCGACCATGCACGCAAAGTTGACCACAATTAAGGTGGACTTTTATATAAAAGTCGAATGAGCGTCTGTGTATGCAAAGTTGGCGATACTTAGCGCGAACTTTTGCACAAAAGTCGAATGTCCGTGTCGCAAAGTTGGCGATGTTTAGCGCGAACTCTTGCATAAACGTCGAATGCACGAGTACGTCCGCAAAGTTGGCGATAGTTGGCGGATACTCTTAAACAATATTTCAGGGGTTCCCAAACTGGGATGCATGTACCCCCGGGCATACATTTCGACATTTCATGGGGTACATTAGGTTATATTTTTTATTATCTGATGTTAATGATTAGGGCCAAGATAAGGGCCGCACCGATGGGAAGAGCAACAACAAAAAAAGTCAACACGTCTTCAGATGTCTTGTATACCCGGGGTTACCATTTCGTCCTTGTTTGTGAACTTGTAGCGGAAAAAACAGGACTCTTTGGACGTGAAGACCTTTTTTTGGTTTTAACCGATTTTGGGGGTACACGAGCGAATCCATATATTGTCCAAGGGTACCGATGAACAGAAAGTTTGGAAAACCCTGCAATTGTCGAATGCGGGCCCGTCTACGCAAAGTTGGGGATGGTCAACTTGTGCTTTTGCATAAAAGTCTGATTGGCGTCCGTGTACGCTAAGTCAGCCAAAACCAACATGACCTTCACATATTAATCGAATGGGGGTCCGTGTTCGCAAAATTGGCGATAGTTAGCACATAATCTTTCACAATACCAATAATTGAATGAGTATTCGTGTTCGCAAAGTTGGCGATGGACTTTTATGTAATAATCGGATGGACGTCCGTTTACGAAAACTTTGCCACAACCAAACGTGAACTATCATATAATTTAATTAAATGGGCGTATGTGTGCGCAAAGTCGGCGACAACCAACTTAAAATGATGTTTTAGACACTGAATTGTTGTCAGGAGTGAAACTACGACGGCAATTGATCATCGATTGTGTAATGCATATCTTGATTTAAAGTAACATCGTTGGAAAGTATTTTTGAATTCATTATACTGAAAATGTTTAAAATGAAGGGGAATGTGTTTCCCATCTTCGAATCGATGTTTGTACGGAACGTTTGGTTTTACAACAGAAAAGAAAACGAGGTACAGAAATGTTTCTGGTTGACGAGTGTCGAGTAGAATGAGTGAGATTACCAATAATCATGATTGCAATGCCGAGGTGTCTTCTGATAAAAAACAAGTTCCGCAAGTTGGAGATTTCAGTACAAACAACATTGGCACAATGAGTGTTAGCTTAATCCATTTTTTAATTCCAATTGTTGTGTTCAGTTTCCAAAACTAAATACAACTTTTCTTCATCCAGTTTTTGTCCTTTAAAATCAATCTTTTTTTAATCCATTTCAATCATTCCTTTACCGTAGTTTGAGACTCAAGCCACCTGTTGCTCATACTGAAATTTTCGACTTGGCCACCGCATCTTCAGTGAGATCGACGGGAACGCTGATGCCGTGATGTCTGCTGATGCAAAATGGGTACCGCAAGTTAAAAACTTCAGCATGAACAACATTGGTGCAACGAGTACTACTCCATATTTCAATTCCAATTTTCGTATTCAATTTCTACAATTGAATATACACAGTTATATAGCCCCACAGCATTTTCTTTTTTCATCCATTTTTTATCGTTTAACATCCAATTGATTTAATCGATTTCATTTCCATCTTGACTGCAGTTTGAGACTCAAGCCACCAGTTGTTTATACTAAAATATTCGACTTGGCCACTCCATCATCAATGACAAAACCTGGCTCGCTGATGCCGGAGTGTCTGCTGATGCAAAGTAGGAAGATTTCAGTATGAACAACAATGATACAATGAGTATTAATCCATCCTTAATTTCAATTTTTGTGTTCAGTTTCCACAATTAAATACAGCTGTTTTTCATCCTATTTTCGGCGTTTAAAGTCAATTTTTTTTAAATCGATTTCAATCATTCCTTTACTGTAGTTTTAGACTCAAGCCACCTGTTGTTCAATGTTCATACTAAAATTTTCGGCTTGGCCACTCGATATTCAGTGACATCGACGGTATCGCCGATGCCGAGCTGTATTCTCACTGTGAGTACCGTCAGTTGAAAACCTCAGTATGAACAACATTGATGCAATGAGTTTTAATCTATTCTTCCATATTCAAGTTTGTATTCAATTTCAATGCAAGTTGCTCATATTACAGTATTACAGCTTTTTACATCCAATCTCCTTGCTCAAAATTCAATCTATTTAATCCATTTCATTTCCATCTTGGCTGTTGTTGCTGACTTAAGCCACCTCTTGCTTATGCCGAAATTTTTGAGTTGACCACTTTACCATCAATGATTCGGCCGGCATCACCCATGCCGAGATGACTTTTGATACAAAGTGGGTACTATAATTTGAATATTTCAGAATCAGCAACGTTGGTGCAAAGTGTCTCATGCAACTTTTTCCAATAGAATGTTCACCTGTCATTGTAACTTGTCCACGTCCAATTTTTGTAATCAAATTCATACAACTATTTTAAATTCATTTTTCCATTTTCCATATCCAGCTTTTTTGTAGTTTAAATTCAGTAAATTTTAATCCATTTCCTTCACATCCTGACAGTAGTTTCACACTCAAGCCACCTCTTGTTTGTACTAAAATATTCGACTTGGCCACTTTGTCATCAGAGCAGATCAAAGCAGAGTTCATTTCGCTGCCAAGGAGTGCACACAACCTCAGTGTTGAACCGAAAGCACGTATATTACTTGTAGCAACAGGCAGTCACGAAGAAGACCGATGGTCTTCCAGTCAAATGACAGCCCGCAGGTAGCGAAACCATCACGAGAAAAGATAAACAAAAATCGCTATGAAAGTTTGAAGTGAAACATTAGACACTGAATTGTTGTCATATGTGAAGTAATAAAGGTCACCACCCATTTACATTGACTGAAAAGATATTGTTTGATAGAAATTCTGAATTTTTAAACGGAAATTGCGTTAAGTCAAACGGAAAGTTCTTGCGTGTTTTTGCATATGCATGTATATTAATATAAGCTGTGGTAAGTGACAAGCGGATGGGCGACCATGCACGCAAAGTTGACCACAATTAAGGTGGACTTTTATATAAAAGTCGAATGAGCGTCTGGGTATGCAAAGTTGGCGATACTTAGCGCGAACTTTTGCACAAAAGTCGAATGTCCGTGTCGCAAAGTTGGCGATGTTTAGCGCGAACTCTTGCATAAACGTCGAATGCACGAGTACGTCCGCAAAGTTGGCGATAGTTGGCGGATACTCTTAAACAATATTTCAGGGGTTCCCAAACTGGGATGCATGTACCCCCGGGCATACATTTCGACATTTCATGGGGTACATTAGGTTATATTTTTTATTATCTGATGTTAATGATTAGGGCCAAGATAAGGGCCGCACCGATGGGAAGAGCAACAACAAAAAAAGTCAACACGTCTTCAGATGTCTTGTATACCCGGGGTTACCATTTCGTCCTTGTTTGTGAACTTGTAGCGGAAAAAACAGGACTCTTTGGACGTGAAGACCTTTTTTGGTTTTAACCGATTTTGGGGGTACACGAGCGAATCCATATATTGTCCAAGGGTACCGATGAACAGAAAGTTTGGAAAACCCTGCAATTGTCGAATGCGGGCCCGTCTACGCAAAGTTGGGGATGGTCAACTTGTGCTTTTGCATAAAAGTCTGATTGGCGTTCGTGTACGCTAAGTCAGCCAAAACCAACATGACCTTCTCATATTAATCGAATGGGGGTCCGTGTTCGCAAAATTGGCGATAGTTAGCGCATAATCTTTATAATACCAATAATTGAATGAGTATTCGTGTTCGCAAAGTTGGCGATGGACTTTTATGTAATAATCGGATGGACGTCCGTTTACGAAAACTTTGCCACAACCAAACGTGAACTATCATATAATTTAATCAAATGGGCGTATGTGCGCAAAGTCGGCGACAACCAACTTAAAATGATGTTTTAGACACTGAATTGTTGTCAGGAGTGAAACTACGACGGCAATTGATCATCGATTGTGTAATGCATATCTTGATTTAAAGTAACATTGTTGGAAAGTATTTTTGAATTCATTATACTGAAAATGTTTAAAATGAAGGGGAATGTGTTTCCCATCTTCGAATCGATGTTTGTACGGAACGTTTGGTTTTATAACAGAAAAGAAAACGAGGTACAGAAATGTTTCTAGTTGACGAGTGTCGAGTAGAATGAGTGAGATAACCAATAACCATGATTCTGATAAAAAAACGAGTTCCACAAGTTGGAGATTTCAGTACAAACAACATTGGCACAATGAGTGTTAGCTTAATCCATTTTTTAATTCCAATTGTTGTGTTCAGTTTCCAAAACTAAATACAACTTTTCTTCATCCAGTTTTTGTCCTTTAAAATCAATCTTTTTTTAATCCATTTCAATCATTCCTTTACCGTAGTTTGAGACTCAAGCCACGTAGTTTGAGACTCAAGTTGCTCATACTGAAATTTTCGACTTGGCCACCGCATCTTCAGTGAGATCGACGGGAACGCTGATGCCGCGATGTCTGCTGATGCAAAATGGGTACCGCAAGTTAAAAACTTCAGCATGAACAACATTAGTGCAACGAGTACTACTCCATATTTCAATTCCAATTTTCGTATTCAATTTCTACAATTGAATATACACAGTTATATAGCCCCACAGCATTTTCTTTTTTCATCCATTTTTTATCGTTTAACATCCAATTGATTTAATCGATTTCATTTCCATCTTGACTGCAGTTTGAGACTCAAGCCACCAGTTGTTTATACTAAAATATTCAACTTGGCCACTCCATCATCAATGACACAACCTGGCTCGCTGATGCCGGAGTGTCCGCTGATGCAAAGTAGGTACCGTTAGTAGAAGATTTCAGTATGAACAACAATGACGCAATGAGTATTAATCCATCCTTAATTTCAATTTTTGTGTTCAGTTTCCACAATTAAATACAGCTGTTTTTCATCCTATTTTCGGCGTTTAAAGTCAATTTTTTTTAAATCGATTTCAATCATTCCTTTACTGTAGTTTTAGACTCAAGCCACCTGTTGTTCAATGTTCATACTAAAATTTTCGGCTTGGCCACTCGATATTCAGTGACATCGACGGTATCGCCGATGCCGAGCTGTATTCTCACTGTGAGTACCGTCAGTTGAAAACCTCAGTATGAACAACATTGATGCAATGAGTTTTAATCCATTCTTCCATATTCAAGTTTGTATTCAATTTCAATGCAAGTTGCTCATATTACAGTATTACAGCTTTTTACATCCAATCTCCTTGCTCAAAATTCAATCTATTTAATCCATTTCATTTCCATCTTGGCTGTTGTTGCTGACTTAAGCCACCTCTTGTTTATGCCGAAATTTTTGAGTTGACCACTTTACCATCAATGATTCGGCCGGCATCACCCATGCCGAGATGACTTTTGATACAAAGTGGGTACTATAATTTGAATATTTCAGAATCAGCAACGTTGGTGCAAAGTGTCTCATGCAACTTTTTCCAATAGAATGTTCACCTGTCATTGTAACTTGTCCACGTCCAATTTTTGTAATCAAATTCATACAACTATTTTAAATTCATTTTTCCATTTTCCATATCCAGCTTTTTTGTAGTTTAAATTCAGTAAATTTTAATCCATTTCCTTCACATCCTGACAGTAGTTTCACACTCAAGCCACCTCTTGTTTGTATTGAAATATTCGACTTGGCCACTTTGTCATCAGAACAGACCAAAACAGGGTTTACTTCCTTGCCAAGGAGTGCACACAACCTCAGTGTTGAACCGAAAACACGTATATTACTTGCAGCAACAGGCAGTCACGAAGAAGACCAGTGGTCTTCCAGTCAAATGACAGCCCGCGGATAGCAAAACAATCATAAAAAGAAAGAGAAACAAAAATCGCTATGAAAATTAAAAGTGCTATATTAGACACTGAATTGTTGTCATATGTGAAGTAATAAAGGTCACCACCCATTTACATTGACTGAAAAGAAATTGTTTGATAGAAATTCCGAATTTTTAAAACGGAAGTTGTGTTTATAGTCGAAATGAAAGTACCTCTATGTCTTTTCATTTGTGTTTTTATTACTGTAAACTGTGGTAAGTGATAAGTGGATGGGCGTTTGTGCACGCAAAGTCGGCCACAATCAAAGTGAACCTTTATATAATAGTCTGATGTGCGTCCGTTCACGCAAAGTTGACGATAGTGAGCGTGGACTTTTATGTAAGGTACCTGGCACCTAATAAGGCCTCGTTTCCTAATAAGGTCCACCGCTTGGATCTTCTTTACGAGAGCAAATAAAAATTTCGTTTTGTCTCTTACCAAAAGCTCACATAAATTCACTGTGCTTTACCACATTTCAACTTTTTCTGTCAAACCAATATTTCCGTAGAGCTAAAAAAAATTTTTGAGAAATACGGTTAGCGTTGAAAGTAATATTTGTAAAAGTTCAAATTTTAATTCTTAGCAGTTGGAAGCGAGTTTTTTCGATTTGATAGTTTTGCGTAAAAATATACTTATTAGTGAATAAAAAATGCGGTTTATTGCAAAAAAAATTTTAGACGTAATGAAAATCAAAGCATTTTCGTAGGGAAGGTAGATGTTCCTAATAAGGCCCATGTGCTTGACTAGTCTTGCTAGAGCAGGGATGGGGAACCTTCAAGGCATAGCGGGCCACATTGCAAGCATGATATTTTCAGCGGGCCGCAATTACGTTTCATGTGTAAATAGCAAAAAAAAGTTCCGAAAAATTAGTGGAGAGCAAAAAAGGTCATCACGTCCGCAGAAGCTCAATTTTTCGCCCAAAATCAAATGAAGAGCAAAAAAGGTCGTCACGTAAGCAGGTCGTAGCTTGAGCTGCGTAACTGCGTTTTGACATGTTTTCACGGTTCAATATGCCGAAATGTTAAAAAAGGAGGACATAAGGTAAGCCGAGCATTACATGAGCCGTATGTACACGCGGGCCACATTTAAAACTTAAGCTGGCCGCAGGTTCCCCACCCCTGTGCTAGAGTATCAACGGTGCGGTTGTAGTCAGGTTACTGCAGCAATTCAGCTAAATAAACAACTAAAAAGCAATGTCCTTCCTGGCCTACCGGACGGGAAGTCATGACGAGTTGACGACTTCCTCTTGTTGGGTCAGAGGCTATAGCAGCACTCCATCACCAACAGTGCAAAGCACTCCAGTAAATCGTACCATAGAGCGAGACAGCGCTGTTTCTGGCTATTAGCCTTCATCAGCCGCCCTCAGGTAAGAAACATTCATCTTCCAGGACGAATGATCTTGCCAGGATCACTCATCCCTTCGGATAAATATTTCCTAAAGAATTTAACTTTTGTGGTACGCATATCCACTCGTGTGGCTACGTCACCATTCCAGTCAAACTCCTTACGTGGCCAGGGTGAAGAGCAAACAACTAAAAAGCAATGTCCTTCCTGGCCTACCGGACGGGAAGTCATGACGACTTCCTCTGAATGTTTCTTAAGATGAATGTTTCTTACCTGAGGGCGGCTGATGAAGGCTAATAGCCAGAAACAGCGCTGTCTCGCTCTACGGTACAATTCAGCTAAATGTTGTCAAGACTTGTTATTATGTATTAGTGTTGGATTTACAGCTGATTTGTGACGGGCTAAACCTGGAAGAGCAACGAGTTGGTTCGACCCGCAACGAGATTAAAAACCGGAGCCTCTGGTTTAATATTTTCAGTATATAGCTGCTTGCTTTTTTGATTTCTTGAGGCTTTATGAGCGTACCTTGGTAATTACTGCTTAATTGCAGTGTTTTAATGGTGAAATTTAACTAAAAACACGGTGGGCCTTGTTCGGAACACGTGTTCCGAATAAGGTCCACTTTTGTAAGTTTTTGTTTTGCTTATAAAAATCAAGTGAATAATCACTTCGTCATATGCTTTCATTGTGAGATGACCATGAGCCCCTACTAATATAATACCTACTGTCAAGCAAACATTTCAAGCAGTGGTTGAGTTACAGCAAAAATTGTATTAGCGGGCCTTATTAGGTACATGTACCTTAATAGTCGAATATACGCCCGTGTTCGCAAAGTTTGCGACAACCAATATGGACCTTTGTACGATAGTCTGATGGGCGGTCGTCAACAAGTTACCGCATGAATGATCACAAAAAATCATAAATACATTGCTAAATGCTCAGTGTAATATCGAATATCGATTACAATATTCTTTATTCTTTACTTTTTTAAACTACCATCGAAATCGATTATTTATTTACTTTTTGGTGAACTATAAAATATCGATTATTTCTTCACTATTTTGGTTATGGATTCCCAACCCTGGCCATAGACTACCGGTAGCGATCCTTGATCAGTCCTTCACAGTTCACAAGTGTGATGAAAATTTTTAAGCAATGCAGAATCAAAAAGTCAAGACAAGACCTTATTGGTAAGATGATTAAGATTGTACTGGTATCGTGGTATCGTATTTAATAAAAGTCACCCTACATGATAGGCACAATGACAGTCGATAGTTCCCATTTATCAGCACAGGGCACAGACTAGAAGATTTCTTAGAAAACGCAGAATGATCGAATTACCCAAAAAATTTGTGGAATAAGAAACAAATTTTGTAGACGTTTCCCGAATTGCGCAGAAAACAATTTTTTCCCTATTTGCGCAGACCCCAACAGTTGCAAATTTCTAGGGTAAAATTCAAAACTGAAGTTTATAAAGTGAAGAACTAATATTCCTTACTATTATAACAAAAAATTAGGTTACAGCATGCAACAAGACATTACACATTCACCTCATTTTCAAATGTACCTCTAATTTTTGGTCATTTTGAAGTCCTAAAACTTTGATATATTTTGTGTTGCAGTTAACCTACCAGCTCCATTGATATATCGTTGTGATCAGCATTTCCCTAAGTTTGCCATCAAGGCAAAGAAAATGTAAAAATATTTTATCTCTAAGTAGCAACAGAGAACTACGCAATTAAAAAATATTTCGAATGAGAATTGTGCAATTCTGGCCAACCGCAAAAAAGCAGAGAAAGTGACAAAGTTATCTACAAATGAAGAATTATCAATTTTAGTGGTCAAAATCAATCGTTAGGATGTAGTTGTCAGCAGGGTTGGTAATGGATACTCAATAAAATAAAGAAATAATCGATTTCGATGATAGTTTAAAAAAGTAAAGAATAATTGTAATCGATATTCGATATTATACTGAGTGATTTTAGCTTTTTTGAAATACTGCAAACCTAGTGCTAACACCAAATGCACTTTTGCAAGCAAAGTTATTGGTCGGCTCATATTTAAGATCTGGTCGGCTCATATTCAAGATCTGTCTTAGCAATTGGCTAAGTGTAGTAATATGCTGTACCATATTCGTGACTTGGTTACTGATACTATACACTAGCAATGCTCTATTACAGTTTTGTATACAGCAGAATAACATATGGGACAACTGCTGGGGGTACAGCTTCTCGAAACTTTCTTCGAGAGGTTGAAGTTAAACAGAACAATATTATTCGTACGATATAAAAAATTTTCTCATGTCAATCACTTATACAAACAATTGGAGATTTTAAAATTAATCGATGTGTACAAATTAGAGCTTGCAAAATTCATGCATAAACTTTTTAACTATAAACTGTGGCCACAAAATTTTACTAAAATTGAACAAATTCACGCCTACGAAACTAGGCGGCCCAACAAATCCAACTATTTTCTCCCTCGTGCTTCCAAAACTGCTGGTCAACATAAATTCGAATATCGAGGAGTTAAATTATGGAACAATATTAGTGAAGAATTAAAGAATAAATCATTAAACTTTTTTAAAAAACATTTCAAATTAAAAATCCTAGGTGAGTATTAGCTCTCAGCGAAGTATTATTTCTTATGTTGTGATGTAGCTCTATCTTTAATCATCTAAGCGTAAACCTGCGTTTTAATTATGTAATCGTGATTTTGCTTTAGGTAAATTGCCTTCCTTTTATTTAATCGTGTGTACTATCTTATATGTTGTAATATTGCTGTACCTTTACCATCTTTGTGTAAATATGCGTTTTAATTATGTAATTGTGATATTGCTTTAAGTAATTGGTCTTTTTATATAATTGTGCTATCTCTTTACCGCTTTCGTTACCATTTTACCTTCGTGCATATTCTCGTTGCATTTATATTTTTCTTTTTGCCTGCCGAATGAGATGACTTAACTATACGCGTGTGTACAAGGAGCGTCTTAACTAGAAAACTCTAGGGTTATTCGGTGCTCCTTGTTTCTCAAATCTTTCGTTATGCTTGTTTTCTTTTCTTGAGTGTCAATAAATTGTAAAAACTGTACTCGCCAGAATCACAAATTTTGTCGGATGCTAGTTTCTCAACTCTCTGGCAACTCTTCCATTTTGGCTTTGCAATTTGCTTTTGTCCATAGTTAAGATTAAAAGAGAAAAGTGATAGTTTTGCTGGTACAGGTTTACGGAATGAATATATTATTGCGAACATTAGCGCCAAATAATTGAAATGACAAAAGCAATGATGCTGATAAAACGTTTTAAGTAAACGAATGGTTAATCATTTAAACCACAGCAGTGACGTTTTGGCCTTTGATCAGAATCGAACATGATGGACCCTGTAGTGTTTTCTTTTAATTTAAATGCAGTTTGGTAGGCTAAGTGATAAAATTTTTTAGGTCTTCGCCCCATGCCCTATGAGTGCATTGCTCTTCTAGGCCATGTTCTTTTTAATCATTGCTTATGGTGCTAGTAGTTTACCGGGCTTGCATGCTGTGTAAAACATGTTTCTGCTATACGAGTAACTTACTTACAATTTGTCAATTTCGCATTAAATGTTGCACTAGTTTGGAACTGGGTTAGCGCTTTGCGCACAGTCTTGATTGTCTTCCACATTTATCAATATCAGCAACTATACGTTCGGGTATCTATCTGCTGATTGATGTGCGTATAAAAATTGACTTGGGAGTTCTAAGGCTATGTGGAGATCGCTAAAATCTCAGAAGGGTAACTAAGCTTGTGTTTATACAAGCCGAAGCCAGGCGAGAAAGAACATTTATTCAAACGAGGAAGGTGCACAGAATATGACGTTATATGCTATTTTACACTTTCATGCTGCTTTATTATTTTTCATTCCAATTTTTGGACTTTGCGGTAAATGAAAAAGTCATGAGCTCTACAGACTGGCTCAGAGCTCGTAGTGATACCATAACCCTTGCACACCGCATACCTGTCCCCAAGGGCTACAAGCCCCAAAAATCCGCAAATTGTTAGACTAACTTGTTTCCATGCATTGAGCACTTAACTGTAGGTGTCTATTGTTAACAGTACACGCCGAGTGTGTCTGACTTCATTTTGTCTTTTAACACCGTTTTAGGAGGACTCCCCTCAACAATTCTTTTGTAGCCCCCCTTTCACATTCCGTACATGCCTGCAAGACCAGCTTCGGCTATTACTTTTTGCTCAACTTCAAGTACTGAGTAGTTATAGAGCGCAGGCCTGCCGAAACAATGACAGATCGAACAAACACTGGAGTTTGTTAAGCAATTTTATTGATAAATTCAATAGTCAAACGGTCTCACGGCTGAGCTTTATGCACTAGTAGCAACTCACATCAATCTTGAGTTTTCGTCTACGTTACTTCTCGCAGAGCCGTAGCAGCCGCCCCCCAAACCCCCCAATTGGGGGGGCCCACACTGCCAAAAGGGGCCCCAAATTGTCTTGAAGGACCCGAAGTTGCATCAATTCAAAAACAAAGTTTTGCTTGGCGAATCGCGTTGAATGGGATTTTTTGCGCTCAGATTCTATATATTTCAGTTTTAAAATTTTTCGCTATCGTTTACTTTCAAATAGCGTCATAAACTGCATAATGATGTCATAAACAATACACTGTGTGTAAGAGTGCGGGTAGGACTTGAAAAAGGAGGCCGGTGCAGAGTTGGATGCAATCATTTTTCAAAGCTTAAATTCAAATTCATTCCTCTTGAAAAAATTAAATTCAAATTCATTAACACCTTGTGAGCAGATTTAAAATTTTATCTATTTATTTTTTATTTATTCGCAATTTTATTCTCCTATCATGAAAAAGCGACGGGGCGCTATACGAGCTCGCTTAGGAGTTGCCGACCATCGGTCTACCGCACCTAGATGGGGTAATCCCGTTTAGTGCCTTTCCCAACAGCACAACAAGCGAACTTGCCGCTTGTTTCGCGCTATCCATTATGCTGAACGTCAACCAATAAAGCTGTGAATACCAATTTTCAAGTCATTGGTTTGACCGGACCCGGAATTGAATCCCGGAGTCCACCAATCTAGAAGCAGATGCTCTATCCACTCGGCCATCCGATCGGTAAATTAAATTCAATCCTACCCTATTTCTGTGTCAGCAACCATAATCTGACATCGAATACAAAAGTCCATTGAAAAAGGATTTGCTAGTTTGAAAACGTGTGCTTTTGAAATAGCGCAGGAATTGGACATTGGTCCGGTCTTCCTCAATCAAAAAGTAAAAAAAAAAGAGAATGAAAATAGAAAAAGAGAATGTTTAGTTACGATGCAAATCTATATCGTTCAGCTTCTGAGGAAGAGATTCAAAGCAAACTTTTTAAAACAACTGGTGGACCAGGCTATTATGTCGATACTAGAAAGTTTTAAGCTGACATGTGATGTCGCTTCTGTCTTTGCAATGCTGTTTACACCCAGCAGCTTCGAGCATGAACAGCCATTGTCAGCAATATGATCTGGCAATACCGCACGCAGGTTCAGATTCTTTGCGATGGGTTCGATTCACGGCTGGAGTCTATTGCATTTGATATTTATATCAGATGGTTGCTGATTAGAACGACACAAGCTCGTTTGGCAGTCTCCCTTCAATACCGTTGAACTTTTAATTCAATAGTAATACCTGTAAGTGCTCGCTTGCCTTGCTTCTCGAGTTTACAAAATGCGTTGTTACTGTTACCAGTGCTGAACAAAGCTTCAGAAAACTGAAATTTATTAAAACGTTTATTACATCTAATATGGCAAACAGCAGACTATCTTTTTTCTTTCCATTTGTTGGCATTTTTATCCACCTATCACAGAAAGCAATGGGGCGCTACACGAGCTCCCTTAGGAGTTGCCGGCCATCTGTTTACCTACCGCACTTAGATGGGGAATCTCGTTAAGTGTTTTTCCCAACGGCACAAGCAAACTTGACGGCTTTCTTAACACTATCCCTTTAATGCTGAATGTCTAGTTGGAAAGCTGTGAATACCAATTTTTAAGTCATTGGTTTGACTTGACTAGTGATCAAACCCTCAGTCTATTCACTCCTTCAGGCTCAGAAGCACACGCTCTATCCACTCGGCCATCCGATTGGTTCTTCGCTGGCCATGTTGTCAATCGAAAGTTAATGCGCCCGATCTCCAGATTATGATGCTGTCAAAAGAACATCTGTGTACGAAAAAGTGCGCTCTAGCTAGACCGGAGGTTTTCAACCTATTGGCCATGGCCCAACAGTGGGCCTCAGAGCTTGACTAGAGAGCGACATCAGCATTCCCTAATCATGCCATCACGTTGACTTTGTACCTTTTAGCAAAAGTTATTGGGCCACCATCATATTTTATCATTTTAGTGGGCCATGAGCAGAAAAAGGTAGAAAAACCGTGAGCTAAACGATTTTAATGGAAAATGAATTGGGTGTAACAAACTTGTCTTAAAATTACACCTTTTATTTTTACACAGTGATAACGCGTTATATGTTTTAATTTTACCACAGTATTCGCATTGTGGTGAGAAACTGAGTTGTTACCCCTGGAAAAACCTAAAACAACTCATATCGAAAGCTAAGTATTGGGGACTTGAAAGGGTTTTTGGGGGGGGCCCAAAGTTGAGCTGCTACGGCACTGACTTCTCGTACCGGTACTGGGTAGGCCTATGATTGTTTTTCAGGAAACCAAATTACAGCAGGCTACCAGCTGATCATTAATTCAGTAGGCCACCAATAAAGCAGGAAAATTACCGGTACCTCTAAACTGTAAAATTACACTGCAGTAAAATTACGCTACCACTAAACTGCTAACTTTGCTTCCATAGCGCATTACAAGGCCTAGCTACCTACAGCCTAACCGATTGAGCATTTAGCCGTATGCGCTAACCCTTTTCTGGAATTTGCTCACGGTCACGCAGTTGCTTAAAGACAAGTACCAGACATTGCACGCGGGTGCGACCATAGATGCGAAACGACTTTGTTCGAGCAACTCTGTTTTATTTTCAGTCGGGGTTATGGCACAAAAAAATTAATTTCAGCAAAAAAAAATGACATACCGACAAGCATTTTAAATTTACTAAAGTAAGATAAAATAATCTCGACGAAAAGAATCGAATGTCGATTTAAGCCGAAAAAAAGTAAAGACAAGGCCATATTCGATACTCATTCAAAAAAGTAAAGGCTCCAATGCATTCGATGAACAAAAAGTAAAGAATATCGATATCGATTGCAATCGATTTTTTCCAACCCTGGTTGTCAGTCCATATTACATTTACATAACAATAAAAACTTGCTTACTGTCTTGAGTAAAGAAAATAAGTTCCATATTATAGAGTAGCAAAGTAGCGTATAGGCCTACACGCTTATGGTTTTGTAGTTTTAGCAGAGATTGTTTTCCACATATATTTGTATCCATCAGACAATTTGACAATCGCAGCAATATTTATTAGTTGTTTCAGAGTTATTTCATACTTTTTGCATTTTATTAGTCTGTTGTTTATAATGTCTTCGGCTAAATGGCGAGAAGAGGATATGGAAAGTAGCCTACCTTATTAGAAGTAGGAATGTGCCTGAAGGAAAATTACTCGGACTCGCCGAGTAACGAGTATTTACGACATTACTCGGCCGAATTCGAGTCTGAGTATCTACGACCTCAAAATATGAACTCAAAATTAGGTGAAGAGCAAAAAAAAAAAGGTTATTACGTCCGTAGAAGTCCTAATTTCGACTCAAATTCGGATACAAAGCATAAAAAAGGTCAAAATGATAATGGTTTAATACTCAGGCCGAGTCCGAGTAATGCCTTATTATTCGGCCGATACTCGGACTCGACTCGGCACCAGGGCTACGAACTCGATCGAATTTTATTCGAGTTCAACCTATTTTAGCAAGTCCGAGTTCAAGTTCGAGTTCTCTAATTTAATTTTTACGAGTTCGAGTTCGACAAAAATAAACTTTTCGAGTTCAGGCGGATGATTATCCAAAATCGCGACGACTTTTTCACCGCCGGTGCTCATGCAATTAAAAAGACAAAATATAGATCGCAATGGCATGAACAAATAAACGACATGCAGCTATTCTTTTGGTAAAATCGTAATTTGAATTTACACGGATTGTGACTACTTGAGCAACAAACAATATTTCGTAGTGATCTTGTATTTCTTTTCAACAATTTAAATATCTTTCTAATGAACTCGAACAGTTTTATGCGAGTTCAAGTTCAAGTTCAGAAAAAATATTTTTTCGAGTTCGGCAAAATGATCGAGTTCAAGTTCGAGTTCGCAGCCCTGCTCTGCACATCCCTAATCAGAAGTGAGAAGTGGCGCCAGGGTCGTCGAGAGAAATTTCGGGCCCGGGGGCAAAAATTTCGTTTGGGCCCTTTGGTAAGTGGTGCCCCAAAATCACGTGATGAGCAAAAAAGGTCATAGCGTCCGAAGATGTTCAAATTTCGACCCAAAATCAAGTGATGAGCAAAAAAAGGCTCATAGCCTCCGCAGATGTTCAAATTTCGGCTCAACATCTAGTGATGAGCAATATAAGATCATATAGCGTCCGCAGATGTTCGAATTTCGGCCCGAAATAAAAAAAAAAACATCATCGCGTCCGCATGCCGTAGTTTGAGCTGATGAATTTTGCATTCTAAACCTGACAATTTGCACAATATTTTTTCGATATCGCACAAATTTCGCAGTCATTGTTGGTGTAGGCCTTTATTTAGTCAGTACAAAGGAAGTCATCCTTAAAAAAAATTAAAATTTACGCTTTTAAACAATTTGCAAAACCAAACCACTAGCAAATAGCAATAGCAATATGGGAGATGATTAAATTTACAGGTTAAGCAAAATAAGCAGTCAGCCTTGTTGCATTCTGTAATCTGTATTTCATAGTTGAATTTTTCTACTACGGTTGCATACTTTTTTGTACGGGCAGTGGCTACTTGTGTGGGCTCGCTGAAATAACCACTTTGCTTTTATTGTGTCATTCCTTCACCCTCTTTCCTGTTGCATGAGAGTGTGACGAAATAATCAAACAAACCAAAGCGGCAAATGTTTTGGGTTATAAAAATTAGCCAGTTTGTTTTAATGTGGATCATAGACTAGCTTCTGCAACATCATTTTAGCACTGAAAGTGTTTTGTGTTAATATCCTGTGTCTTGTAGCCTACAGCCTGGTAGGCTAGTCTAGTCTAGTTGTTTTCTGTTTTTACTGTGGAAAGTAGCATTATAATATTGAGAAAGCGTAGTAGGCCCTAGTAGATACACCTAACAGCATGAGGTTAAAAACAATTAATGGGATTGGCATGCATGGCCTGACAGTAGTGCATAGATGTTCAGTGTACTGTTTTGAAATGGCAAGTTTGATTCTATAATTTAGCAGATTTAGATAGATTACTGGTACCAGAACTGATACCAGTACTCTTTTCTGTTTCTTGAAAGATTGTTGTTGTATTTCAGATTGTGTGACTATTTCTTATGACAGACTTGGCACGGGACAACTAGACTTATTGATCAGGCTAGGCTAAATGTATTTTGTTTTTATTGGTTATGCTGAATGTATTAGTTGGTACAGTATGTGTATTTTGTTTGTTTTTTTATAGAGTATATATGAAAGTAAACTCATGTAATTACAATTTTCAATAGGCCTAAGTATTAAGCTAATGAAAATTAAAAAGCGTCGTCCTCTTCGCGTGCATGGAAGAAGTGACAATCATGCTTTTTTTTCTGAACAAAACTCACCCATCAATCGTCGATATTGCCACTTTAAAAAACGTCAGTTTTTAAATGTTTCTCCATTTTCTCAAAAATCAACTGGCCTGAAGTCGCCATATTTTCAACCAAAAGTGCATCATACCAAAAAAACTGTCTCTTATCAACATTCACAAGAGCATTCAAGCAGTGGCTCAATCAGTTACGATTCTGATAGCGATACACTTTGGAATAAAATTGTCAATAGCAATGTAAAGGACTTATCAACTGGCTCTGTTTCATTAAATGGGAAAGTTAAAACTGCAAGTGGTAGTAGCAACTTTCTAAAAAAAAAATCTAATTGTCAGCTTTCCGTTAAAAAACTTAAAGCTGTTGACTCAAGCAAGAATGTGAATAAAGACAAGAACAACAGTGATGCTATTGGCACTTCAGCTTCAAGTAGTCATATCCCAAAACAAAAAAGCATTTTCAGAACTTTTATTGATCATTTTAGTCCAGCAAAAGTGGTTAAATATAAATCATCAACGAATGATGATGACGTAATTGATTTCAAATCATCATCTGACGATGACGATGATGATATAATTGTGTTACCAGATGATGATAAACAGCAAAAATTTTCTTTTTGGGACATCAAGCGCTGTGTTAGAAGTAGGTCCAATTGTTATGATATATAATTGGTTTAGAACTGTCCATCTGTATAAAAAAAACTTAGAGAGTGCAATGTGTAGTGAGTTTAAAAACTGATTATCGCGCCAATACATGACAACTTTAGTTCAGCATAACTTGTGGTGTATGCCTATTTGTTGGTTGCGAGGTCTTACCACCACTTTGTACTTACCAAGTGTATACCCAGTTGTGTATGGAATACAATAAATATGGAATGAAAATGCTTAGTGCGGGAAAATGAAGTCACAATAATTTGTATAACTGGACGTTTCGTCAACATGTCTAGTTTTAAGAATTACCGTCACTCTATTTTCCCTCTTTAAGCTAGTGTGTGCGTTTTATCGCAACTTGCATGCTTCAACAACTGTTATATCACTACTTAAGTTAAAGGCAATGTCTAACACGTTTTGCTTGTACATAATGTCATAAAAATTTATTTGTCTAAAATCACAAATAAATTTTATGTAGCCTGAACAAATAAATTTTGCTTAACCTGGACATTTAGAGAGGGTGCAGATGAATACCTGCCTTCACTTCACTTCCATTTAAATTTGTCTTAACAATTAAAAACAGTTTATGTATCAAGAAGGCCAAACCTTATCAAAGCTTTATTTGGTTCTGGTTAATGAAGTATTTGCATAGCCTCTAACCATTAATTGTTTTTAGACATTGTCTGCAATGTTATGTTGGATAAGACAACATCTGTCTCTGACCTTGATGCGAACAAGATTGCCCAACGAATGCAGAGCTTGTACCACCAAGATTTTACAAACAGGTATCTATCTTCCTTAATTATGTTGTAAGTAATATTACAGTCATTTTTTCTGTTTTGGTTTGGTCCAATTGCGAAACACTTTTTAGAAACGAAGTGGCTATTTTTACAGACCCATGCAAATAAGGACTTTGTTTATTTTATTACTTCAGTCACGCTCTCTAGATCAAGGTTAGCATGAAGCGATAATAAAATAAACCAAGTGCCTATTTGTTAGGGCGTGTACAAATAGCCACTGCCTTTTAAAAAAGTGTTGAGTGATTTGATGAAATATATCCTAGCTCTTTTACCGTAACTTTGAATTACACAGAAGTACCAGTACTTCTTATTGTCCCACGGATGTATGCAATTGACAACCGTGCTCCAGATTATTGTTGCAACATAACTTGAAAATTGGGTTAGTGGCTGGAGATGAGGAGTTATAACCAAAAGTTTTATGCAACCTTATGAGCACCGGCGCAGCCCAAAATATAAAAATGGGGGGCACAATTTTTTTCATTGAATTACTGTACCGCTACTAGGAAGGTTTCAGCCTGGCCTATTAGTTTATATTGAAAAATGAGGGATTCTAATCCATTGTTGCGCCACAGTCAGACTGCAATTCAGAAGATTTTTTTGCCTTTGCAAGACTAGAATTGTTACTGCGCACTGATTAGTAAGGGAAGTAAAATCGCCCACTTTTTTTCTTGTTACTTTTCTGCAAGTGTGCAAATGATGACATTGCAAATGAGCAGTAAGCGCGGTAGATGGCTTGAATGCACACTTTTTAGGGGCAGTGCGCAAATGCACTCTTTTTAAGTAGAAAGAATGTAACAGCGATTGATCGATCATATACGAGGTGTGGCTAAAAAGAAACGGGACTGACGTTACAGATTGCGAAACACAATTAATCATTGGGAATAAACACTTTCACAGTGTGGCGTAACATGTGTTCACTACTTAGCACCTGTTTTGACGCAACATCGCAATCATTTTTGCTTTTACAGAGCAATAGGAGAATGTGATTAACTACTTGTTGAAAAAAATTGCAAAATGACGATTGAGCAAAGAATCAACATTCAGTTTTGTGTCAAACTTGAAAAACTATGATAGAAACTCTGAAGATGTTGCGTGATGTTTATGGAGATTCTTCCATGTCCATCACAAGAGTTTTTCAATGGCACAAACAATTTGTGGAAGACAGAGAGTATGGAAGATGATCCAAAGTCAGGGAGACTTTGGACTTCCACGACTGATGCCAACATTGAAAAGGTTCTGCTACAAATCGCTTGCGACATTGAAAAACTCTTGTTATAAACATGGAAGAATCTCCATAAACATCACGCAACATCTTCAGAGTTTCTATCATAGTTTTTCAAGTTTGACACAAAACTGAATGTTGATTCTTTGCTCAATCGTCATTTTGCAATTTTTTTCAACAAGTAGTTAATCACATTCTCCTATTGCTCTGTAAAAGCAAAAATGATTGCGATGTTGCGACAAAACAGGTGCTAAGTAGTGAACACATGTTACGCCACACTGTGAAAGTGTTTATTCCCAATGATTAATTGTGTTTCGCAATCTGTAACGTCAGTCCCGTTTCTTTTTAGCCACACCTCGTATGTTGCATTCGATTGTCTGAAGTATTGGGGGCAGTCAGTTCAACGCAATGACAATATGCTACCATACAGCAAGTTACCAACACAGCAGCATATGTAATAAGCGACAAGCTATGTTTATGTACGAAAATTACAATTAAATTGATCATTAAGCAAATTATTCACCTCCCTCCGCATTTCTGGCAATTTGATCATGCTTATGCTAAAAATATTTTAAACGGAGATACCATTTTTTAAATCTGTACCTTGAAAAGGCGGGGGGAGGGACTGGTCCCCCTAATCCCCTCCCCTGGCTGCGCCGGTGCCTATGAGCCTGAACCCCAATTGCATACATGTTGAGGCAATAGGAAGAAAGCACCAGTACTAGTGTCATTTCAATCATGCACGCTGCTTCATTTGAGTGCTTTCATGCCATCAGTTGTTAATGTGATAGATTGGCACTAAATTAATTGCTCATTCACAGTGCGGAATGTAGTTATACTATACGGCTATGTTGTGCTGCATTTTGCGTAAAGATAGCTCTGCTGTGCGTCAGCTTGGTGGAATTGGAGAGGTTGTATCGTCACTAAATGTTCAATAAATTTGATTCATGTCAGCACAACAAATGCAAATGTTAACAGCTCTAAACTCGTAACTCGGATCCTATAAAATAAATTCAGTCACTCACTGTTCGTCGAATGTTAGCTTCGCTGCCATATCAGCATTTTACTGGTCCTTTTGAAACCAAACACCGCTTGCGCACTTTTTGATACTTCGTTAGACCGAATATTCAGTTGTTGTTACCATCTGAGGAAGAGGGATTTCGTCCATTTCGGGTTGATCAATTATTATTTGTTGCCTACAGTGCCATATAGGTAAATTTATTGCAAGAACGGTCCATAAGGCTGGACCAATTTTTTTGTGAATATTCAGTGAGTAAAAACCTAGCAAATTGTCAATTAATAGTCTTATTCATTTCTCTTCTTACGTCACGATTGACGTAATTGTTTTTTATACTTATTGGCAGAAGTGAGCATTTTTTTCTAAATAGACTGAAATGCAGCGCAAGAAAGCTCTATTGTGTGCGCAATTTAAGAATTAGACTTTCTGATTAATTGTGAAGCGCAATGCAACTTTTGTAATCAAAATTAGCGCCATTTTTCAGAAAAGGTGCAATGCCACTTTTGCACTGACACATTATAAATCTTGAAAGCGCAGCGCAATTTACGCAATAAAAACTTCAATAAAGCGCCGCGCACAAATGGTACGCAATGCTTCCTGTGGAGTCATTCTTATTATTCTGTTGTATGCTGGAGCTGGCTGCTTTTACCTGCACGTACAAATCAAAATCAAATCATTATTGTACTCGCAATATTGCGCCGAAGCGTGTAACGAGTGGCGAGACCCATCTCCGCAGCTTAGTGCCTGGCCAACTCAGCTCCGAAGAAACGTCACGGCGGTGGCCAGCTGTTGGCGATGTAGTGTCCAATTTGACTGGCCCGGTAATGGAACCACTACGTGATGCATTGTCTGATTCGACCAGCCCGAAAATGTAACTCCTACGTGATGCAGTGTCCGATTCGACCGGCCCGGGAATGTAACCCCGACGTGATGTAGTGTCCGATTCGACCGGCCTGGGAATGTAACCCCGACGTGATGCAGTGTCCAATTCGACCGGCCCGGGAATGGAATCCCGACCTCCCACGCCAATAGCGATGTTTTTCTCATCTTATTATTCACACCGGCCGGTTTGCGTAATGGTTACGCTATTGGGCTGGAAGGTCGGGAGTTCGATTTCCTGGCCGGTCAAAACGGACACAGTGTCGCCAACGGCTTGCCACAGCTGCGACGTTTCTTCGGAGCTGTGTTGGCCAGGCGTTAAGCCCCGGATGTGGGTCCCGCCACTAGTTACATGCTTCGGCGAAATATCGCGAGTATACTAAAGATGTAATTTTGAATTGCGAACAAATTCAAATCATTCGAAATTTTGCCGAATTCGAGCTCAAACGTTGCGAGTTCAAGAAATCCGTTTCAATCGAAAAAATGATCCTTGTAACAGGAGGGTTATTTAATAAATAAACTGATATTGTGGTAACAGTGTTATCGCTCGTGAACTCACAAAACCCAAGCGACTTTTTCCTTTCATGTAGTGCAGGGGTGTGCAACCTTTTTCACTGGGGGGCCACTTTCGAAAATTTTAACAACGTCGAGGGCCAGTCACCGTCAAATATGTATGAAATTATAAAATGCTAAACACAACCCGTGTATGAATAAATCGATTTTTAAAAAAAATTTTTTTGTCCTGCCATCGTCGAGGGCCACATTGACTGGCCTGGAGGGCCGGATTGTGGGCCGTGGGTTGCACACCCCTGATGTAGTGCAACGTCAGTCACGCAATGACTAATGGCGCGGTTACGCTAAAGACCGATTGCTGTACGCTTGTTGGCGATTGTTTCACCTCAGCAATCGATAGGAATCTTAATGGAATGGGCAAGACAGTCGCAGGTAAACGGCAAGAAATTTTCAAGCATGTTTGAAAAAACTTTTTAGCTCTTGCTGATTTCCCCCCATTGCCGCCGCTTAGCTCCGATTGTCGTCTTGGCGATTCCGTTAAGATTCCTCCCGATTGTCAGCGATTGTTGAGGGACAACCGATCACAATCGTAAAGCAATCGGCCTCTAGTGTCTACTCTCCTCTAGTCTCAGTAACCATAACATAAAACTCATTAAAGCGCATTAAACGTTCAGCATTGCGTAAGTTGCGCGTCATATGCCCGCCTCTGCTTGCTAGTGAAGTAAACGTCATACCGGTAGCGGTATGTTACCAGTATGCAATTACACATCTGAAACCTAATATTAGCGGATTTGATGGCCTACTAACTAAACCAACTCGCTCACCCACATGGCATTATTTGGTTGTTCAATTCTATTTCAAGTTAGCAGATATCACTGCCTTAACGTGGACTTAATCCAAACGAAATGTATTAGTTACAAATTATGAGCAAAGATGGCGAAAGTGGGAGGCACAGATCTCTGACGCTATATTCGCGACCTCTACAGCTGTTTGGAACAAGTAGTTCTTACCAGAGATGTCCAGATTTACGATAACATTTAAATATCATGATCGGACACATCGCCGCCAACGGCTCGCTATCGCTGGGAGGTTTCTGTGTAACTGTGTTGCCCTGGCGCCAAGTCTCGTAAATGAGCCCTGCCTCCCGTTACACCCTTGCGCATAATATCGCGAGTATAATGAAGTTTTTTTATCCTCTATCATAAATCCTTATTCTTGTCTAAACCCTAAACAAATCGGTACAACTAGCATTTTTCTTTCAAAATTCTAGCAGTCCAGTCTTAATTATGCTTGCCGTATTGCACCGTAGCTTGTAACGAAAGGCGGGGTCCATCTCCGCGGCTGAGCGCCTGAGCAACATAGCTCCAAAGAAACGTCGCAGCGGTAGAAGCTGTTAGTGACACTGTTCTCGATTTGCCCAGCCCGAGGATCGAGTCCGCGACCTCCCTCACCGCTAGCGATGTTTTAACTGCTTCGCCATCTGGCCGATATGATCATGCATTCAAGTTAAGACGGAAAATACATCCAAATCCGCCAACGTCACCCGAATCCGGTCGTTTTCAATCCAAATCCGTGGACATATCTGGTGTTTTTACCCCTCGTTCCCAATAGATCAGCCGTAATCAACTAACTATTTAACTAAGCAGCTAAAAAGCGTACCGGTAACTATACGAAAAAGAATATACCACCAAGATTGCTTAAACAGACCACTATCTCTTCAATATTGGAATTATGAGTGGTATCAGGTCTACATAAACCTTTTTATCTGGATAAACCTTTTTGAAAATAAACCCAATAACAATTATACTATAGGTGTAATTTATCGTCATCCAAGTCAAGTAAATATTAACGATTTTTTAGAATGTTTTTCTAATTGCCTTACAAATTTATCCAAAAGCAAAAATGTGTATTACATTCTCGGTGATTTTAATTTAAATATTCAATCAGATAATCGAACTAACTATGCCACTGAATACATTAATTTAATCGTAAGTAACGGTGCTTTTCCTATAATCACAAAACCAACGAGAGTAACTGAAAATTCTGCCACTATAATTGACCACATAATTACCAACGACGCAATGCATGTTCTAGAACCAGCTATAATTAAAACTGATCTAACCGACCATTATCCAATAATTTGCTCGGTTGAAAAATTCCAGCACAAAGCAAAAAGTAAAGCTCCCAAAATATATCATAGAGATAGATCACGTTTTTGTCCTGAATCTTTTTGTGAAGAACTTGAATCTAATTTATTCGACTACTTTTCTACCCAACCCGCTTTAGACAGCGGAAACTTTAACAAATTATTTGATGATTTCGCTCGTATCATTTTATCTGCAATTGACTCCCATGCCCCTATTAAATATTTATCAAGAAAACAAATGAAACTTCATCGCAAACCTTGGATAACAAAAGGCATATTAATTTCCATTAAGAAAAAAAACTCAATGTTCAAAACCCATTACATAAATGGCAATCTAAATAACAAATCTTATTTTAAGAAGTATTCCAACAAATTAACAAAAATCAAAGCATTATCTAAAAAGTTGTTTTTTACTAATAAACTTCAAGAAAATCATAATAATCCCCGCGAAATGTGGAACGTTATTCGTTCAACTCTCCCTAATGGCTCGAAACATTCTTCTCCGAATATTGAATCGTTACATATCAATGGTAATAAAATCGCAGACAGTCAGCAAATGGCTAATCATTTCAATGATTTTTTTTGTAACATCGGAGCGCGCTTAGCCAAGGCTCAAAACATCTCTGATACCAATTCAAAATTATTTAACAAATATCTTCGTGATCGCATCTCCAAATCAATATACCTGGATGTACCCAATTACTCTGAAATTATCAATACAATATTTTCAATCAATATGAACAAAGCTGTAGGCCATGATAACCTTCCTCCCTTCTTTCTTCGAGTAGCCTCGACTGTTATCACTCCTTATCTCCATTCATTTATGGAGTATTCTTTTATCAATGGTATATTTCCTGGTAATTGCACTATTGCCAGAATAGTACCAATCTTTAAAAAAGGTGAACGTGACAAACCAACCAATTACCGTCCCATCTCAATTCTATCTTGTTTTACCAAAATTTTCGAAAAAATAATCTACAAACGGCTTATCAATTTCCTGAATAAACACAATGTAATCCAAAAAACACAATATGGCTTTCAAAAAAATATTTCCACTAACCATGCTCTCATTGATGTCGTAACAAATTCTTTTGATAATATTAACAACAACTTATATACAGGACTAGTTTTTCTCGACCTTACAAAGGCTTTCGATACCGTCAGCCATGACATACTTCTCCATAAACTTGACCATTACGGAATTCGAGGGAAAACCAATGATTTAATACAAACTTTTCTGCAACGAAAACAATATGTTTCTGTAAATGGTGTAAATTCAAATGTTCTTGCCAATAACTACGGGGTGGCACAGGGTTCGACTCTAGGGCCTCTTCTATTTTTACTTTATATTAATGATTTACCATCCTCAGTTAATTGTGTGCCGAGGTTTTTTGCCGACGACACCTGTCTTGTCTACTCCAGTTCAAACCCGTCAACACTGAATACAGCAATTAATCAAGATCTAAAAAATATCTCACAATGGTTTAAAGCTAACAAACTTACTGTGAACCCATCCAAATCCAATGTATTAATTATTCCCCCTAAACTAAATAAAACCGTTCCCAACATGAATTTTTTTTTGAATAACACCTTGATTCAACAAAGCTCCAGCGTTAAATATCTAGGAGTAATTATTGACTTCAAACTAAGTTTCGATATCCACATAAAATCATTAGAACATAAAATCTCCAGAGCTGTAGGAATCATGTCTAAATTGAAATATTTTATGCCCAAAAATGCTCTTCAAACCATCTACTATTCTTTTATACAAACGCATTTAATCTATGGTCTTCCAGTCTGGGGTTCTACTTATCATTCTTATCTAAAAAAACTGAGAATTCTACAGAACAAAGCTGTCAAATTTATTGGCGGTGATCTTTTTCAAGATAGGATTACACCATTGTATGCTCAATCAAACATTCTAAAACTCCCAAATCTTTATAAATTAGAAGTTAGCAAACTTGTCCATGCACATATTCGAAATCAACTCCCTCACAAACTATCAAACTATTTTACTTTTACTAGTAATATCTCGAGCCGTAACACAAGAACTACTCAAAAGAAAAATCATTTGTATACTCCTCGATATAAAACATCTCGAATGCAAAAATGCATCAAGTATCAAGGTGTCAAAATATGGAATGATATCCCCTCCGAAATACAAAATTCGAACTCAAAAAATTTTAAAAGAAAAATGAAGAAACATTTACTTACATTGCAAAGCTGAATAATTCAAATTTGACTCACTATTAAAGCAAAGCTGACACGTTTCTACAATGAAGCGATCGGTTACCTTTAGTCTCATAATGACTACCAGGGTGGCGGCTGACATAGATGACCGAAAGGTCTTTCGCCGTCTCCCAGCGGTCGAAACTATTTATGCGATCAAATACCGTAAATGGAATTTCTTTTTTGTGTTGTATTATGTATTGTTTCCCGTAAATAAATATGTATGTATGTATGTATGTATGTATGTACATACCGGTACAGCATTTTTTTTTTTTCAATTCTAAAACACTTAAAAAATCTTAAATGGGTACCGGCAACTTAAGTGACATGATATCACTTTTTTCTGTAACCTTAGATAATACTAGTGTTTTTCGATCATGCACTCGGCTTTCAGTGCCTGCGTGCCATCACTTGTGAATCAGATTGATTGCATTGAATTAAATGTAACCCCTGGGCCTGGGAATGTAACCCCGACGTGATGCAGTGTCCAATTCGACCGGCCCGGGAATGGAATCCCGACCTCCCACGCCAATAGCGATGTTTTTCTCATCTTATTATTCACACCGGCCGGTTAGCGTAATGGTTACGCTATTGGGCTGGAAGGTCGGGAGTTCGATTTCCTGGCCGGTCAAAACGGACACAGTGTCGCCAACGGCTTGCCACAGCTGCGACGTTTCTTCGGAGCTGCATTGGCCAGGCGTTAAGCCCCGGATGTGGGTCCCGCCACTAGTTACATGCTTCGGCGAAATATCGCGAGTATACTAAAGATGTAATTTTGAATTGCGAACGAATTCAAATCATTCGAAATTTTGCCGAATTCGAGCTCGAACGTTGCGAGTTCAAGAAATCCGTTTCAATCGAAAAAATGATCCTTGTAACAGGAGGGTTATTTAATAAATAAACTGATATTGTAGTAACAGTGTTATCGCTCGTGAACTCACAAAACGCAAGCGACTTTTTCCTTTCACGTAGTGCAACGTCAGTCACGCAATGACTAATGGCGCGGTTACGTTAAAGACCGATTGCTGTACGCTTGTTGGCGATTGTTTCACCTCAGCAATCGATAGGAATCTTAATGGAATGGGCAAGACAGTCGCAGGTAAACGGCAAGAAATTTTCAAGCATGTTTGAAAAAACTTTTTAGCTCTTGCTGATTTCCCCCCATTGCCGCCGCTTAGCTCCGATTGTCGTCTTGGCGATTCCGTTAAGATTCCTCCCGATTGTCAGCGATTGTTGAGGGACAACCGGTCACAATCGTAAAGCAATCGGCCTCTAGTGTCTACTCTCCTCTAGTCTCAGTAACCATAACATAAAACTCATTAAAGCGCATTAAACGTTCAGCATTGCGTAAGTTGCGCGTCATATGCCCGCCTCTGCTTGCTAGTGAAGTAAACGTCATACCGGTAGCGGTATGTTACCAGTATGCAATTACACATCTGAAACCTAATATTAGCGGATTTGATGGCGGGGTCCATCTCCGCGGCTTAGCGCCTGAGCAACATAGCTCCAAAGAAACGGTAGAAGCTGTTAGTGACACTGTGCTCGATTTGCCCAGCACAAGAATCGAGTCCGAGACCTCCCTCACCGCTAGCGATGTTTTAACTGCTTCGCCATCTGGCCGATATGATCATGCATCCAAGTCCAGACGGAAAATACATCCAAATCCGCCAACGTCACCCGAATCCGGTCGTTTTTAATCCAAATCCGTGAACATATCTGGTGTTTTTACCCCTCGTTCCCAATAGATCAGCCGTGATCAACTAACTAGTTAACTAAGCAGCTAAAAAGCGTACCGGTAACTACACGAAAAAGAATATACCACCAAGATTGCTTAAACAGGCCACTATCTCTTCAATATTGGAATTATGAGTGGTATCAGGCCTACATACCGGTACAGGATTTTTTTTTTCAATTCTAAAACACTTAAAAAATCTTAAATGGGTACCGGTAACTTAAGTGACATGATATCACTTTTTTCTGTAACCTTAGATAATACTAGTGTTTTTCGATCATGCACTCGGCTTTCAGTGCCTGCGTGCCATCACTTGTGAATCGGATTGATTGCATTGAATTAATTGGCTGTTCTGGGTCAACACGGTACTTTTCGTCGTGGAGCAGCTCTTGGCGATGTACTAAGGGAGCGCAACAATGCACCAGCTTGTTAGAACTGGTAGGATAGCATTATCGGTGTATCAAATCTTAACTGCGATGCAGCGAAACGCCACCGATGCTTAATTAAATCAAATCTTCATTATACTCGCGGTATTACGCCGAAGCGTGTAACGAGTGGCGGGGCTCATCTCCGCAGCTTAGCGCCTGGGCTACCCAGTTTCGAAGGAACGTCGCAGCGGTGGCGAGCCGTTGGCGACACTGCCGATTTGACCGTTTGGTCCTTGGAATTTGAACCCCAGACCTCCCGCAGCAATAGCGTGTGCGCTAAGCAGCTGAGCTAACGGCGGATCCGCTGCATAATTTAAAAGCTTAAACTGCCGCTACGGCTACCAGGCAAGCATTGTACTGTATGTTTATGCAAGGTGAAATTCAAGTACTCACTGTCCGTTGAACATTTAATTGCGCTGCGTATCAGCATTCAGCTTGTTTTTGTGAAACCAACCATCACTTGTGCACTCTGAGATACCGGTACTTTTGTTCAACTGGATATTCTGTTGTTGTCACCATCTGAGGAAGAGGGCATTTGCCCTCGAAAGTTCGTGATGATAAAGTTTAATTTTTTTTCGACTGCGGTACTATACAGCTTAATTTATTACAAGCAAGTAACATTGAAATAACCATTTTTTGTGTATATTCCGTGTAGATGGAAAACCCTGCTATTTGTTGAATAATAATTCACGTAGTTCTTCCGTCACAATGGAAACAATTCTTGGTTTTCGTCCATATGTTTTAATAAGTCTGCTGCAGATGCAATTGTACATTTGATAGATTTGTTCGCTTTGCTGCTCAAATCAAGAATCAAAACCACGTTTTTTTCCTCATTAGTTGAAAAGCTTAGCCTAAGGAGATTTTTTTATTTTTTTAACCACTTTATGTTGTGTTTTATTTTTGTACTTGTTAGTTTTTTTTTTTGCGCACTAAAAAAGGCGATTGATTGATTGTATTCTGTACTGGCATAAAGAGATTAGCAACAGCGGATGAAATGCCCTACGTCAGGGGTGGCCCAGCTGCCTTCCATTGGGATCACCTCGAAAATATATTAAAAACTAGCGATCGACCAGCCAGCTACCCAAGTGCAACAAGTTATTTTTTTCCTGTAATTTTTACGCTGTAATGGACTTTTATAATTACCCTATATTACCAAATCGTAAGCAGTGTTTTCAAGTTTGAGTTAACTCAAAAGCCCAATGAAGAAGATGAAAAGAAAAACTAAGAGAACAATACGAAATTTTTATCTACAACAAAAGTCTCGTCAGCCTTTCTCCGCACAGCCAATCAAGGCTAGACTCATTCCAGACTGTGAAGACTCTTTTTTGCATTGCGCATCCTAAAAATTTCGACTTCGTTTTTAGGATAAGCAATGCAAACAAAGAGTCTCTACAGTCTGGAATGCGTCTAGCCTGGATTGGCTGTGCGTAGCAAGGCTGACGAGAATTTTGTTTTTATCGAAACATTGATTTGTCTCATGCCAACACAAAATTTACTTTTGTCTTTAAAAAGTCAATGAGATATTTGGGTCACCATGTCTTTCACCAACATTTCATACTCAGGTTTTTGTCCTGTCAGAGATAACATTAAACTAATGCTCAAGTGACAGTCCGTTAACACAAATTAGATTTAAGAGCATTAACTTTCACTTCCTTTGCTTCAATTCCAAGAGGAAAATTTTCGTATTTTCGTTATACTTAGCATGGCGTGTCGTAAAGTGCCTTTCAACATTTCCCTTCTTCGGCAAAGCAAGTGAAGCATTGCAAATAAAACATGTGCATGTATCGTTACCATTGTCCATAAATAGGTAAGCTCCCATTCTTCAAATAATATCTTTCCTCTTCACAGCGCTCATCGCAATTAATATGGCTTCTGGCTAGGGTTACGCTGAAATAAATGCACGAAACTAATGTTCCTATGCCTTACTTACATAAAAACAACTACCAATTCATAGGGAAATTTTTAACCGAAGCAGCTAGGAAACCAATACTGTAGTTTCTATAGTGACTAGTCAATGTGCCTGCTTTCGACCTTAATTCATTTCTCAACAAACGACTAAGCTGATAATTGTCGCGAAATAATGTACATTGTTTTGCGTTTGTTCTCTGCTTGAAATTCTCATTTCATGAATACTGCGTAAAAATGTATTTGAGGAATCTTATTTACCCCTCACAAAATCACTCGCGATTGACTTGTTGGCCACCCCAGGCTTCCGTGAACCGAACCGCTTATCTGCATAGCATTGTGTGTGGTTCAATTCTATTACATATCTGTAGATATCCTTGCATTTAGTATGAACTGAAACAAAACAATGTGTGTTGGTTTTGAGCAAAGATAGCGAAACGGAGGCAGAGCTCTCCGACGGTATTTTCACATATTCCTGCTATAATTGGTTACCAGCAAAACACATTGGCTTTTCTAATGAGTCTGCCATGGCTATTGACTACATAGTAACTTGTAATGATTTGACTAAGTCGTTGAAACCTAAGAACGTAATCGTTTGAATTTATATTTAGGTTAAAAGACATCGAGATTTGCTTAAAATCCGCTATAAATAAGTGCGCCGAATCATCTTCTCAATTGGAAGAAGTTCAACCTGGAATTCGCCTTCTTGATCTGGATACTCTTGAACCAGGACAATGGCTAAATGATGTTGTTATCAACAAATATATTACTTTACTTGTCAGTGCAAAACCATGGGCTTGTTGCTTGAGCAGTTTCTTTTATGATGGCCTTACTAGACGAGGCAAACAGTCGTTACCTGATGACTGGTATGAGAAAAAGTATATGCTTATACCTGTGTGCATTCGTCACCATTGGAGTTTACTTTGTGCAGTTCCAGATGAGCATACTGTAAATATCTACAACTCAATGCCACCCACAGAAGATGAAATTCAATGTGCTACTGTTAGTCTATGTTACTGCTTAAAGACTATTTTCAAAGCTATAGGTTTTATTTGCTGAATTTTAAATAATTACCAAAATGATTTTTAACTTGTAACTTACAGTAACCTATACTTGGTATCGTACATTCGTTATTTGCCTGCTAATCATTCATCTACCAGCGCCACCAAAGCGGACAAACCTTTAGAGCAGGGCTACTCAACTACTGTATAATCAGGATCGGTCCAATTGGAAAAGTTCATTACTTGCAAAGGTCCAGAAAAAAATTTTTAGCTGGTTTGATTCCAGAAAAAAAAAAAAACTATACCAGCCTGTTGCCTGAATGATTAAAAGCATTGCCATCGGCCCGGGCATAGTTGTCCTGTCCAATTTGGTAGGCCTGGAAATTGAACTCTAAACCTCCTGCGCCATTAGCAATGCCTTTAATCACTCTGGCAACCGGCTGGTATATTAGTTACCCTGTCCACAACCGGCTGGTTAGCTCAGTTGTCAGGCGCACGCTATCGGTGCGGGAGGTCTGGGATGCGATTCCCGGTCCGGTCAAATCGGACACAGTGTCGCCTACAAACGGCTCGCCACCGATGCGACGTTTCTTCGGAGCTGTGTTGCCCAGGCGCAAAGCAGCGGAGATAGGCTTCACCACTCGTTACACACTTCGGCGCACTACCGCGAGTACAATGAAGGTTTAATTTTGATGTATTTACCCTGTCTGCATGTGATTCCAAAGGCCGACGGGCTTGCTGCATCATAATCAATTTTTCAATTCATAATCATTTGTTGATGTCATAGTTAAAACAAGTGATTATGACATTAAAAATTCAATTGTGATGCAGAAAGCCCGTGGGCTTTTGGAACCACAAAAGCTAAATGTGGCCAGCCACCACTGCGATGCTTCTTCGAAGCTCAAAGGTGTGTTGCCTGATAAAGTTTTAAGTTTTCATTTTGAAAATATTCGATATGCTAAAACTTTACTGGGATCCAGCTTCAGCATTCAAAAAGTCCGGATTTGGACCGCGGGCCGCCAGTTGAGTAGCCATGCTTTAGAGGCTTGGCTTTCCTAGTGCCAAGTGTCTTTCCTAGGAACACAAAATCTAAAAGTTGTAATATCGGCTCAAAACATTGGCGCGTTCTAGCCTATTATGTGAACCAAGTTGTCATATTTCATATCAAATCTTCATGATCCTCGCGTTATTACGCCGAAGCTTGTAATGAGTGGCGGGCTCGTCTGCGCGGCATAGCGCCTGGTCAACGCAGCTCCGAAGAAACGTCGCAGCGGTGGCGAGCCGTTGGCGACCCCAGACCTGCCGCACCGATAGCAATGTCTCGACAACTGAGCTAACCGGCCGGTTGTTTCCAGTTTAGTCTTGGGAATTATCTGGCTGCCGCACTGCCGAGTGTTAGCTTAACTGGTTTTGATAACGTATTAGGTTGGAAAAAGCATGAATTGAAACTTAAGATCTATTCGATTCTTAGAAAATACCGTATATTTTAGACTGTGTCGTCATACTTGCAAACTGAATTAAATTCTGAGGTCGATGACGAAACAGAATGGGTAGTTGTTGTGCCTGAAGTAAGTAAATTTTTTATCTAGCGTATTCTAAGTGCAGCTGGCAATTTGTTAAATGAACCATGGTTTCAAATCAAAGTATTGCAACACATACGTGGCAGTCGTGGCTCCACTGCATTGTGGTCCTCGGCCTCCATTTCAAGCGTGCTACCGGTATGTCATTGCATGCCAGAATTTCGCATCCGAGAATGAGTTAATGTCCAAAAAAGAGCTCCTAGGTCCAATGACTCGTATTTAGGCCTGATGTGTGTAGCAAAATCTATAAACGTCCTGCCACGTTAACGTAAATCAAGTGCTCTTTTTTGACTTCACTATGCTTGAGAAAGTGCTAGCCCACTTTTTGCCATCTGCAACTATTTAGGACTAAAATTGTTAAAAGGCTTATTTTTGTTTTAGAACACTGCCAGACAGCAAAACGAATTTGATTGCGGTGTATATGTGTGTATGTTTGCAAGAAAAATTCTGTTTGATCTCTCTCCAAATATCCTTCCTGCTGATGTTTCGGTGTTTAGAAGGTGGCTTCGTAACGAGTTGGTATTGAATCGAATTGAAAGTTGATCGTCCTTATGGCAGTGTTTGTTTGTTTGGTGCAAATTATGTTCGAAATTTCACCTAAGTATTTCAGTTCTGGAAAGTTTTCTTTTGAAGCGTTTGCTTCTCTTTTTAGAAATACGCTTTGGTGCAAAGTTAAACCCTCAAAGCGCTGAATCTACATAGAGAGCTTGCGTTATTACTTCCTGCCTTTTCCGTTGGTGACTGCAATAATAAGTTTTCTCTAAGGTGTTTATGGAAAGTCAGAGAGCGTCTTTTATGTAGCCTACTGAATGAAATATGTGTCGTTGCTTCGTTAAAGCTTTGTCTCCAAATTGGCCTACGATCTTGGATTATGGAGATTCAAATATCTTTGCTGTATGCTTTTTAACACACAATGTTTCTAGGATTAAATGTGATGCTTCATTCGCTTAAATTTTTTTTGTCGGCTTTACATATCTGTTGTAGTGGTCTTTTTTGATCGGAAATATTAGACGTATTCTATTTATATTTATTGCCTGTGCAAAAGTCATTTCGTCATTGCAAGTGTTCTTCAAATTGTTTCCTGCAAGTTAGGAGTGAAGGCACACTGCTGGAGAATTTTCCCGCTGAATTGCTTGGATGCAGGGACGCACTCAGAAAATTTCAAAGGGGGAGTTCTAAAAAAAACCCTCGATCTCGCTTTCAGGAGCGGATCCCGGATTCAGAAAATTTTGGTGAAGGGGGGAATGAAATTTTGAATTAGGTTGAGTGTTAACTAAATACATGACGTTAAACCCCAAACAAGCGAAAAAGCCCTTTGAAAATGTTTTTATGTCTGCGACATACTCCAGACATTTTCAGAGAAGGGGCACCCAAAATTGCCATATTTTTAGGCGTGCTTTTTCAGGCAGAATTATTTTGAAGCATATTGGGAATGAAAAAAGGCTTGTGGGGGGTCTGTTAACTAAATACATGACGTTAAGCCCCAAACAAGCGAAAAAGCCCTTTGAAAATGTTTTCATGTCTACGACGTACTCAAGAATTTTTTTCAGAGAAGGGGCACCCAAAATTGCCATATTTTTAAGCGTGCTTTTTCAGGCAGAATTATTTTGAAGCATATTGGGAATGAAAAAAGGCTTTTGGGGGGTCCGGGGGCATGCTCCCGCGAAAATTTTTTGAAAATTTACATACTCTAGTGGCCATTTTAGCACTTTTTGAACAATTTTTAGGCAAATTTTGTTTAAATTTTTTGCCCCTAAATCTGAGTGTTTCACCAAATATAATGCATTTTGTTCATACATTTTCGATTATTAGAGCGTAAGGCTTGTTATCGAAAATGTTCGAAATTATGGAAAAACTGTATTCATCAAAAACATGTTTGAAAATGGCTGGTGGGGAGGATGCATTCCCCACATCCCTCTTGGATCCGCCCCTGCCCGCACGGATAACAATGTCTCTTACCACTACACCAACCAGCCGATTTGGCTTCAGCATGATATGCGACAAAGTTTGTCGCAGCTGTGTTGAAATAACAGCACGTACTGCGCTTGCACAGTTTGGACACTTCACTTTAAAAGCAAAAGTTCGGTTTCAAAAGGGGGGGGTTGGACCCCCTCTGGGTGCACCACTGCTTGGATGTGTGTTTTTCTGATCAGATAGAAAAGGGTGCTGGTACTTGACCTTTGTAGAATGCATTTTCATGCTTAAGAATAGAATTGATGTAACGGCTGCGTTTCCACACTACAGATTAGCAGTCAAATCGCTAGCCGCTGTGTTTGATTTTAAAATAGCGTTGAGATATAATAAATATTTCAAAACGACTTCAATGTTTTTGATAACATATTTTTCATGGGTAATTATTTTCAATTTTGTAGGCCCGTTCTCGGTAATTTTATTGTAACTACTGCGTTTGAAACTGGTTATGTTTAGTTTTTTTCTTTGGTCAGGGTGGTTTATGATTAATGAGTATATTGTGTTGGTGAAGCATATTTTTTAAGATCTGAGTCCATTTACTACATGCCTACTGTGATGACGAGAATTGGAATTCTTGCTTATTAAATGCATCATGTAGGGTTGTGAATGAAGTACCACAGATTCTACATCCACATGCTGCTTAGAACTGTTGTACAGAATTGTTCTTGCCTCCGTCATTGCTAATATTTATTTTTTTCACCGATTTTGCAATTTCTTATTTGTGTCTTTTATGTACGTTTGCATATGCGCTAGAGTGTAATAAAGTTTTGTTGCCCTTGAAAACCTTCAAATTGTGTTTAACTTTCTAATGAATTCAAAAATAGTCCTGTCCCATCCGCTATGCCATTAGCAGAACGCTAAGTTTTACCTTGGTCAGTGTTTCTCAACCTCTCATGGTTCACGACCCCTTTTAAGAAATTCATACAGCCAGCGACCTGTCAGAGAGTTTTAGATGGAAAAGGTATGCCAGAAGAATGGAAAACAAGTGTTGTTGTCAATCTTTAGCGGAAAGGGAGATGTGATAGATTGTGGAGCATATAGAGGAGTAAAGCTGCTGGAGCATGCAATGAAGATAGTCGTGAGAGTGCTAGAAAAGAGAATTAGTGAAGGTAGATGACATGCAATTTGGCTTTATGCCTGGGAACGGCACGACTGATACTTTATTTAGTTTGAGAAGGATGCAAGAAAAGTTTCGTGGAAGAAAGAAAAAGCTGTACATGTGTTTTGTAGACTTTGGGTTTTTGTTATCTTGGAGATAGGCTGAATGCTAGTGGTGGGTGTGAAACTGCAGTGACTGCAAGAGTAAGGATCGGATGGATGAAATTTAGAGAATGCGGAGAGTTGTTATTTGGGAGGTTTTCTGTGAAAATGAAAGGGATGGTGTATCGTAGTTGCGTAAGATCGGCAATGTTATATGGAAGTGAGACGTGGTGTTTGAGGGAAAATGGGATGATAATTTTAAGAACCGAAAGAGCCATGGCGAGATCGATGTGTGGAGTAAAACTAGTGGATGGAGAGAATACTAAAGATCTGATGAAAATGCTGGGCTTGAAAGAAACTAGATAAAGTGGCACAAACGAATGGAGTAAGATGGTATGGACATGTGGTTAGGAGAGATGAGGAGAGCATTTTGAAGAAGGCAATGATGTTTCAAATGAATGGACAACGAAAGCGAGGACGACCAAAGCAGACCTGGAAGAGACAAGTCGAAGAGAGTTTGAAGAAAATTGGTTGAGAGTGGAGGTGGCTACAGATCGTGCGAGATGGAGTGAGAGCGATTGCTGAGGGAATGAGGTACATCCGGCCACCTTCGGACACGAGGAAAAACCGGATTAAAATTGGATGATGATGATACAGCCAGGGACCCCCTTCCTACTTTGCTTTTCATACAATTGAAAATTACGGTACCACAAAATACACTTCAAAGATATTATTTTGAACCACTGCTCAATTTTATATCTGTTAGTGCGACGGCTGACTTTGCAACCGCACTGCCGATTTAAAGATTGTGGTTTAGTGTTCGACAAAGCCAATCTTATAACATCATGATCAACTTTCCTTCGATTTCGTGCTTTCGTTTTGATGCGTACAAGAGCTGGAAAGCCGCTCTCGCCGAGGTATGTTGTGGCAAATGGAAGTAATAATCGAAAAGTCAATTCGGATATTTGAAGTAGGATTCGTGCATATCACACCAAAACTGAGAATTTGCTACCGGTATTTCGCGGAAAGCATCATGAGCGGACGATTCATTTTGAAGATCACAAAATTGGTCTTGTAATTCATCCAACGCAGTTGAGAACGAATTTCGTACGAATGTAGCTTCTTGTTCTTTAGGCTCAGGAAAATATCATTTGAACTCAGCTTCAAAAGACTGAAGGTGCTCTGTAATCGATGTTTTCAACCCTTCATCGAGTTTTTAATAGCAATGGACAAATTTTCAAAAATGGCGATATTTCCATGTAGGCCTATCACTTTTCAATGCCAGTTCTGCAATTTTAAGTCAAAGGCATTCAGACTGTCGCGGTTTTATTTTGAAAATTTCAGAAATTTTTGCGATAAAAAAATATTTTGTAGACTTACGACCCCCTGCAAAGACCTTTGCGACCCCCAGGTTGAGAAACCTTGACCTAGGTTGTATCATTTTTGCCAGTATATTGAACCGAAAATTTAAGACTGCGATTTGAGCTCGCACTCTGAGTCAGCAGATACCCGCTACTTAAGTCAAATGTGATAGGCTCAGTGGCGCAACCAGGGTGGGGAGGGGGTTGGGGAGTCGAACCTCCCCCTTTGAAACCAAACCCTTGTTTTTAAAGTGAAGTGTCCAAACTATGCAAGAGCAGTACGTGCTGTTATTTCAGAACAGCTTTGACAGAATTTGCCCCGCATCATACTGAAGCCCAATTGGCTGGTTGGTGTAGAGGTAAAAGACATGGTTAACAGTGTGGGCATGGGCGGATCCAGGGGGGATGTGACCTCTCCATCAGCCATTTTCAAACATGTTTTTTGACGAATACAGTTCTTCCATAATTTCCAACCTTTTTGATAATAATAAGCCTTGTGGCGTTTTGTTACGTTGCTATGCAGCCAAAATACCGACGTTCGTAATGAGTATACTCGTGGAGCTCCGCAGCCTTCATTGTTTCAGATTCCGATTGACATATAAGCCAACTAATTGTGATTATTTTTGTGCTTGTGGTACGTAAGATACCACAGCCTTACGCCCCAAGCACGCATAATCGAAAATGTATGAACAAAATACATCATATTTGGTGAAACACTCAGATTTAGGGGCAAACAACATTTGCTTGAAAATTGTTCAAAAAGTGCTAAAATGGCCACTAGAGTATGTAAATTTTCCGGGAAAGCATGCCCCCGGACCCCCTAGAGCCTTATATTCTCAATATACTTTAAAATGATTCCGCTCGAGAAAAATTGTCGGCAGCGTGGCGCAGTGGTTTGGAGCGTCGTTTTTACGACGGCCATGATCGCAAAGTTAATGGTTCAACTCCCAACCCAGCCTCCTTGTTGCGTCCTTGGATAAGATGCTTTACGATGATTATCTCTGCTTGGTGGAATCTGGCAAGCAGCAAATTAAAGAAGTCGGAAGAAAATCCAACCGGAAAACTTGGAAAAGGCAACTCCTAAGCGAGTCTGGATTCGTCCTACGCATAGCGCCTCCGTCGCTTTCTCGTGATAGGAGGATAAAGATGAAATCAAACACGCTTGAAAATATGGCAAATTCGGGTGCCCCTCCTTGACAAATTTCTTGAATAGATTGCAAACATGAAAAGATTTTCAAAGAGCTTTTTAGGCCTTTTTAGGGTCTAATTCAAAATTTGTATTTAGTTAACACTCAACCTAATTAAAAAATTTTATCCCCTACCCACCAAAATTTTCTGGATCCGCTTCTGAGTGCGGAATCGAGTTTTTTTAGAACCCCCCTCCCCTTTGAAATTTTCCGGGTGCGCCCCTGGATCGGCTACAGCCACGAATCGAACCCGTCACGTAGGATACGTCACCTGAGCGATACCGCTAGGCCACGTCGCTGACAGTAGCCTAAAAGAAACAACTTAAAGCTTAAGTGTTTGATTATTTTCATGAGAAACCAGCTGATGTTGAAAGGATATCGTGTCAAATACTCAACAACTTTTTAAGTGTTTTTAGTATTGAAATTTTTCATTTCTAAACCCCTTTATTTTGGAAGCTAACTGAAAACAAAATCTCTTCCTCTTCCAAAAAGTGAGCGTTGCTGCGTGGAAAAATGTCCCACTCCCAACTACAGCCCGCATAGAGTTTTACCTAGCAAATTGTGTATAACTAAGTTGTCACGAAGTTTAATATAGCTTTTCGTAGCCATCCCTTAGCAGAAATCAAGTTGCAAGTAGACACAATATGACTAATAATAAACATTGCGGCGAAGCACAAACAATTTATACCATCAAAAAACGCAGCTTTACGCCTCAAAAATGGTGCGATAAAAATGCAACTGCACATATTACCAAGTTTCAAAATCTTTTCACTATTTTAGCTGTTTTCTATTTATGGCTGAAGAATCAGTAATTTTGAAAATAGCAACAGCCCTTACAATCGAAAACTCGATGTTACCAGCACTAGGATAAGTATCACCACAAAAAATTAATATTGTCATTGGCCAAAACAATTCACTTTCACGATAACATAAAATTTCAATTTTATTGTCTCATTTATATAAGGATGATAAACGTTTTTGCATTTTATATTCACGCGGAAATTTAAGAGGATAGGTGAGCCTTGCTCGGCCATATTTTACTTCACCGCCTAAAAACTTAACAATGTAAGAAAATCTATCCGTAGTTAAACCAAATGGATCCTTAATAAGGTCAGTCTTGACGCTAAACGAATCCAAATGCCAGGCCAGGACAATAGCTGTAGCAACAGCTTTATTTTTTAGTCTATCTGACATCACTTTACCTCGGCCGTGAGCAACCAAAAAAGTGGATAAAAAGTAAGCTTCCACTTCGTTACTTGATTTTTCAAACAGTCGCTTTTTATGCTTATCTTTGGAATTTACCAGTTGCAGCAAATACATAATGAATTGCAAGCAAATTGCATATTTTTTAAACAAGTCGTCACTTTTCAAAATATCTTTTCCTGGATGTAAAATGTGCTGCTGTAGATACAAACACGCTTGGGAGCCATATTTCTTTTTCCATTGGTCAATATCATCTTTGGCAGAACGCACAAACTGTTCAGCAACATCACTTACAGAGTAAAATACATTCATGGGAATGATATCAAATATGGGGTAAATATCTTCAACTGATTCAGCATCTTTGTTATGTGACAAAAGCTGTGTAAAGGAAGTAAAGTCATCATCAACCAAAACTTTTTCTTGATTCCTTACAACAGCATCCACATCAGTTGATAAAGTGGTATCTGATTGCGCAGTTCTTCTTGCTGATAACTTTGATGCTTTTGCTATAGATGTACCAAATGCATTCACCAACTGAAGATCTTTTTCCCGAAAACTTTCCTTTGGTTCTACATCCAAGTTTGCAATGGGATTGTCTTCATTTACATTAGTTTTGTTAATAGGTCGCAGTTTAAAAAAATCTGTGTCAAAAATCTGAGCTGTCATTGTTTTCCTGTCTATTTTAGCCAAGGCATATTTACATGCATAAGGATGTGAAGAGCGAAATTGAAAATTATTGCCAATATAGTTCACATGCTTTCCTTTTACAAACAACATTTTTCTTTCTTTGAGCTTACTGTTGTTTTGTCTCTTTTCTCGATAAAGTTTGCACTCCCCCTCAGTTCTATCAAATGGCATTCCATTCGAAAATTCAGCAAGCAATTTCTTTTCTGAATTGGGATCATAATGAAGTTTGATAGACATGTAGGCAGTTATAATATGCGTCTTTACAATAGCATCAGATTAGATTCAAATGTCAAGGCTTAGTTAAAACTAGAGGTAAATATTCAACTACCAAAACCTTTAAATAAATATCACAAATTACCGGTATGCACTATTGTGGCTGTGAATTGTAATTGTAGTTTGAATCGCAAACGCAAGGTAATTATAATTTGCTGAGTATGATGCTTTCAATTTCTACAAAAAACAACGTGGAGTGCACGAAGAAAAAACACTGAACACCAGTGTTCCCTCTAGAGTGAGAAATTTGAGAAAAATGCGAAATTTTTGGGCAAACTTTACTGATTTTGAACCAGAAATTTATATTATAAAATGCAAAACTGAAAAACTTAAACAAAAAACTTGAATATTTTTATGCAGGACTGTAGCTTGTAACGTGGAAAAGCAGATTTAATGCAAAAAATTTGTAAAAGGGGTCCTTAAAGTAGTGAAATCTCTGGGCAAAAATTTCAATAAACTTAACATTTGGGCAAATTTGCACTAGTCAAAATCCTAGAGGGAACGCTGTTACACACTTTGATCTCAATTTGGCTAAAAATCATAATTTCAGCTGGGCATGACTGGTTTTCAAAAAATTGGCCAATCAATATTTTGCTGTTAACGGCAAAATAGACACTTAAACCTTTATTTTTTGCTAAACTATTTTATTAAGTACCAGTATAGACTATCCAAATCTCAAACCGGTACATAAGCTGAATTCTAAGGTAACTTAAAAGCCTACGAAACCACTTCTGAAATCTTCCAACATTCTACAAGTTCAAACAGCACTCAGCAGCAACGCATGTCCACAAAAATTTTTTTTTTTTTCGGTAAAATTTCAGTCATGGCCCAAATTAAATTTGTAAAAACCGAAAAAATTGAACCAATTATGGTCAATTGACCCAAGTACATATCTTGCCAATATGCAAGTAACAATTACAAGCGAACTACTGGTGTCACAGTGTCAGGTTTAACAGACATCAAACTGATCAAAGTAGTTTTTATTTGGGTTGTGGTTACAAAGGAGTAGTCTAGGTGTAGAGTAGCCTATATATATATATATATATGAAGTGCCTGCTTCAAAGTTTCGTTCAACGTCTGGCTACTTTAACAGTTTAAGCATGACCAAAAAAAAAAAAATTGAAATGACCAAAATTTTTGTAGACAGTTAAGGTCAATTGATCGAAGTCAAATTTTGAAAAAAAATAAACAAGGTGAGGATGATGTAAACTGTTAAGACTGAAACATCCAAACACCAACAAGGTTGCTGAGAAGTTCATTGTTCACTCAAAATAACAAAATACAATAGTTTTTGAGTGTCTGAATAAGAGTCCCTGGTTCTGACTATGCTCATACCAGGTAATGTGTAGTATCAGCCCCCAAGCTTATCTGTCGGCCAACCTTACCGGTAGCCTAACATGTGACCTTAACCTAACCCTAACTAAATTTGGGTAACGTCTACTGTCTAGCACAGTGGTTCTTAACCTTGTTTATTCAGCTACCCACTTTACAATCCGACGTAACCAAATTACCCACTTCCACTGTTCCAATATTACGAGTCATCAAACACATAAATGCAATACCAGTAACGCATCAGGTGAAGAGCAAAAAAAAAAACGCAGATCTCCAATTTTCCGCCCAAAATTTAAAGAGCAAAAAAAAGTACTAAGATCCATAGGTGTCCACATTTCCACCCATAATCAAGTGAAGAGCAAAATAAGGTCATTATGCCGCAAATGTCCAAATCGTGACCCCCAGGTTGAAAACCACTGGTTTATGACATATCGTAAACTGTTGTGTTCCAAAACTTCAAATTACCCACCCGAAATTCTCAAATTCCCCACTAGTGGGTTTTTTATTTATTGTATTGAAATACAACACAATGGTGATAGGTTAACACCCAGGCACACTGACATGCAAGGAAAAAACGAAAAAAAGCAGCAAGTAATTAACAGAAAAATAAAATCAGTGAACAAGTAAAGTAATAGTGTGTAAATCATAACTTTTCAATTTGGTCTTAAAGATAGACAGATTAGAAGCGGAAACTACAACATCAGGAAGCCGATTCCAAGTACTAACTATACCATTAAAGTAAAATTGACGAAATTGATCACGACTGGCATTATGAAAAAGTGACTGAACTGTAAAATCGTGTCGACGCAAATTATAATCACAAGTTTGAAACACAAAATAATCAGAAAAATTCAGATCACACAAATTAGGCCTATGACTTATCTTGTACATAAGAATCAGGTCGAATTCAAGTCTACGGTACTCCAGAGATTTAATTCCAAGTTTAGTTAGGCGATCCACAGAAGAATTGAAAGGCAGGTTATTACCCACAGGTTAAGAATTTTTGGTCTAGCAAGTCTAGTATTAGCCACCAGGTTTGGTTAGGATTTAGATAGATAGATAGATTTATTATTTAGCCATATTTACGGAAAACAAAAAGCAAACACACACAACATGTGAAAAAAAAAAAGAAAGAAAAAGCAAATAGGCAAGGAAGCATCGACTAACCAGACGGTTTTCGGGTCAAGATGCTTCCTATCGATAAATATTGCAGTTGTTGTTGAAAAGTGCGGAGAATTAACACGAAAATTTGATAGTTGTACACTTTAACAAATAAATACAAAGCAAGCTGACATGTGAGAAAAAAAAGTATACAGGGCTCAAATACTTAATCAAGAGGTATTAACAAAATATAGGACAAAATGAGCAAACAAACAAGCAATATGAAAAGTTACGATTGCTTTTGATTAAATTAAAATGTCAAAGAGAATAATTTAGAGTAGACAAATTTATTTTGCTGGCTACACACCCAAAAGGAATTAATCAATATCTATTAAGTAGTTGTTTTTTGTAAGTTTTTTTTTAGGTTCAGCAAGCGTTAAATTTAGTTAAGGTTTGGTTCAGTAACAACCCTAACCAAACCTAAGGGCTGATACTAGACGTTACCCGCTCATAACAATAGACAAAATAATCTGGGGGAGTATCGGCAGTGTTACTAGTGTAGACTACCAAAACTCAATGCTTCATCATGTCAAGTAGCCTAACACTAACTAATATCTTGATTGCCAACAAGGCCATAGCACTTTTGTTCTGCATGATCCTATGGCGTGACGCGTGATTGCGTTGGTGACATGTTGCCACTTGAAACTTAAGGTTACTTGAAGCAATGGCCGTGTGTTCATCAAGCTTGTTTTCAACGCTTGACGACATAGCCTATAAGCCTATTTCAATGGCCTTCGTTTTGTAGCTCTTTTTTATTTTTGGCCCTGCTGCCATTTTCGTTTTTTTCACTGCAACTGCTAATCTGATGCTGCTGCTGGCCTGGCTATTCCGAAGTAACTAACTGTAGATGGTAATCGCAACGCTGTTAGAGATCTGCAACAAGAATAAGTAAAAAACCACAAACTTAAAATTTCTCTGCTAGTTTAATTGTCTCTCTGTTCCACTGAGGAGTATACTTACTTGGCGATGGTTGCACCGTGATCACGAAGGCGGTGGGCCCAGGTCGAGACTACGTCATTGCACATCGGCGAAGTTGAACCCTGCGATTACTCCTAATGAGGGTAACTCGGTCGCGTAATTTTTGGTAGTGGGGACTGCGTACGCGCGTCCTTAGCAAATGTAATTGATCGGATTGATAAGATATCACCTGGCTATGCAGCAGGGCTGCATATAAGAAGCTGCAGCAGCTTAAGACCTCGAACGCACCCATTCATCAAATCAAATCTTCATTATACTCGCCGTATTACGTCGAAGCGTGTAACGAGTTGCGGGGCCCGTCTCCGCGGCTTAGCGCCTGGGCAACACAGCTCCGAAGAAACGTCGCAACGGTGGCGAGTCGTTGGCGACCCTGTGTAGATTTGACCGGCCCGGGAATCGAACCCCAGTCCTCCCGCACCGATAGCGTGCGCTTAGCAACTGAGCTAACGGCCGGTGTACCCATTCATTCATTCATTTATTGACGTACCAGTGTCAAGTCAGTACGAAATTTCAACAATGCCAAAAAAAATGAATATAGCAGAAAAGTTGACGCAAAGACACGCTAGGAGACCATAAAAGAGCAAAAGCTCACCGAGTCATGGCCATCCATTGTTATTCAATCGCATTTGTCTGACTCTCGTAAATTAAAATAAAAAATAAAACAAAACGAACGGCAACGAAAACCTAAGCTTACTAACAATAATGATAATAATAAATAATAATAGTGATAAAATAGCACCCAACACAAAAAATGTTATCAAAACTCACTTGTAATACAGTAGCTGTCAGAGAGCATTCGGTCGTGGCAAAGGTTGATCAGTAGGCCTAACCATAAAACGATTACGACAAGGCCTGCTCCAGTAGACCACGGATAAGTAACGGTCAAAAGCAAGAAAAATGAAAAAGACTTAACCAGGCCTCTCACGTTGGTTTTATGCCAGCCGGAGTTTATCACGTCACATCTCGTCAGCTACGTTTGCGGCTGTGCCCTGCTACAGTACAAAGCATCTTTAAACGAGCTGATAAAAAAATTGTAGATTCAAATTTTTACTTCTATATTTTTTGTGTTCTACCACTACTACTACATTTATTCATTCATGAATGATTGATTCATTCATTCATGAATGAATGAATACTACTACTTTTTGTGTTTACTTTTTTCTAGTTCAAACAATGTTTAAAGGGGGGGTGTAACCAGAGTTGGGCAGTACCGCGGTACAAAAGTACCGCGGTGCTTTTTAGTACCGTTATCGGTACCGTCGATACTTTTAAAAAATGTACCGTTTTTGGTACCGTCGACTTTTTAGACCGTTTACTCGATATTTCGGTAACTTTTTTTTGAGTAAAGTTAAGAGAGTAAAAGCGGAAAACTTTCCGAGTTTTTCCGCGAAAAGCATCTTTGAAAAGAACCCCTAAACCAGGTTGTTGTAGATGAGTGGTCGGCAACCACCGGGTTGCAGCCCCGTGTGAAGTTTGTTACCGGTCCGTATGCGTTTTTGAAATAAATGCTTTAAATTTGAAACAATTTTATAACGTCGCACGCCAGTGTCGTACACACGAGGGGGTTTGAGGGGTTAAAACCCCCCCAATCGACGATTTTAAAAAATTAAAAACCTCTCCTTTTGAAACGATCCGCCTTTTTTCATACAGAGTTTGCCGAAATTGCAGTCATGTTTTTCTGTGCTATCCAACTTGCTCATTGATCTCGTGATGCAATAATTCCGGTAGTCAAACTTTTCTGGTGGGTTGCGCTTGAACCAACGACTAACGCAAAAATGCAAGCCAGGACAAAGTCAATGGGTATTGTTAAAGCTGGAGTCGTGTTGTGATGTCATGAAGCGATTGTTTTCAACGGCTATCAAGGCGGGACAACACAACGTTCCAGCGCAGGAGGTGTTCTTGGAAGAGAATGGTTGCTTGCAACGTAGGTGGAGTGGTGGACGTTCCGCTTGCGATGTCATAACTTTGAGTTAACCAAACCAGCTTGTTGGGGTTAACCAAAGACATCGCTATCGGCTCGGGAGGTTTTGGGTTCAATTTCTGGGCCGGTACCGGTCGTTAGCTTAATGGTCAAGCGCACAGAATATCGGAGCGGAAGGTCTGAGGCCGGTCAAATCGACACAGTGTCGCCAACAGCTCGCCAATGCTGCGACGTTTCTGTGTTCCCCAGTCGATAAGTCGCGAAGATGACCCCTAGTGGCGTAAGCAAGGGAGGAGGCCGGGAGCCACCCCCCCCCCCCTTGACGATTGCAGAAAAAATTAATTTTTACTTAATTTTGAAACAAACCGACTTTTCTTCGTGCAGAGCTTGCCGAAATTGCTATCATGATTTTTCTGTTCGGTCCAACTTTCTAATTTAATCTCGCGAAACTTTCATTACGATGCGATATGCAACAATAGGCTACTGGTAGCCCAACTTTTCTGATGTGTTTTGCTTGAACTGCATTTTTGTCATTGATGCTGCTGCTGTGAAGCAGTTGGTAAGTAGGAGTTTCCTTAAATACGGAGTCTCTGCAGTAGTTACGGCTGCACACAAATTTCGTTTTTTAAATCAAATCAAAACTTCACTGTACTCCTTTCATTAAACTCGCTGCAGTACCGAAGCACGGTAGCGAGTGGCGGGGTCCGACCCCGCGTCTTTGCGCTTGGGCAACACAGGTCCGAAGAAACGTCGCAGCCGTTGGCTACACTGTGTCTGATTTGACCGGCCTGGGAATTGAACCCCAAATCTTCCGCATCAATAGCGACATCTGTAACACTACGCTATAACCCTCCGGTTTGATGAAAACTTATTATAAACGTTAAAAATCTAAATTGACACTGCCAGTGACGTCACATCGTGATGACATAGTATTACGTAGTATTTTTACGTCATCACGATGTGATGTCACTGAACCCCTCCATTCAAAAATCCTGCGTACGCCACTGTCGGACGCAATTTCAGTCGCCACCGAATTTTTGCGGTTTTCGCTTAAAAAACATTCATTTTAGCACACTTTTTTATCGAAACAGTGGATGCAGTGAGTGCAGTCACTACGGACAATGCAAAAATGTTTTCGCAGTTTACGTCTAAAAGCAGAAGCTTGACTAAAATAAGTGAAAGGAGGCTGCAAATGTTATTAGTTGAGAAATAATAGACTAAAAGTTAGGTTTTAGCACCTTATTACAGGGCCAAAAGTGGGGGGGGGCATGACACCGTAGCCTCCCCGAGCGTGCACCTATGACGTCAATTCGCTCGTAACGGCAGTTTTTTTTTAATCCCCTGGAGGTGCCGTTATAGACGAATTCTACTACCAATATTGTTAACAATTCTTTCCTGAATATAAATAAATTCAATAACAATGCGAATCAGTGTTTCTGCTCGATAACAGAGTTCAGTTAGAGCAAATATACAAATTCACTCACCACAGTGTAATAACATCTATTTAAAACCCGACAGTCTGTTTCACCCAAGAGGGATCATCAGAAATATCTTATTTAAATAGAATCTATTCTATTTGAATAAGATAAGGCGAAACAGACTGTCGAGTTTTGAATAGATGTTTGTAAACTGTGGTGAATTAGTAGAAATAAAGTCAGATTTATTAGCAACATATCAATTTAATGATCTTTCAAAAACTTTTACTAATGTGTCGCAAATAACAAAATTTTACAAAATTTATAAAAAAATTCCTCAACGCCAGAGCGGGGCAAACTGCGAACCGCATGCAGATCGCATTTTTTTTTGCTCTTCACCGATTTTCAGTGGAAAAAATAGTAGATCTGCGGACGTATAGACTTTTTCTATGTCTGCTCATGAATGCTTTGTGGGGGCAATTTGGACCCACACTTTCCAAAAAAGGGGGTATTGTGTGAAAAAGGTTGAATACCACTGGTCTAGAGTATATGGAAAAATTATTTCTGTGTCATTGAATCAACGTAAAACTATATACCTGCAAATTCTGAAAAAAATGTAGATTTTGATTCATTTAAAAGTTCGGAGTATGCTGCTACTGAAACACCTGCGCGAATCTTGATCTTGCAGTATCAAGATTCGCGCGAGACTACAACTCATATATTTCGCTAGCACCAGATGCGACAAAAAGCTTGATAAAGCTTCAATTTCGTTGCTTTGCAAGACGAAAACCAAAACAAAAATTAATTTTTAAGAAAAAAAATTTCGTTTTAAAAGTACCGAAAATCGGTACCGAGTAACGATATCGTTGTTACTTTTTAAAAATGTACCGTTATCGGTACCGACGGTACTTTTTTAGCAAAGTATCGGTACCAATATCGTCGTTACTTTTAAAGTACCGAGTGCCCAGCTCTGGGTGTAACGGAAATTGACATTGCCTATTTTTGACAGCTTATGCAAGTAAACTGTGCTGACATGCACTTCACGCAAAAATTTCAACAAAATAACCATCCATTTTCATTTAATGGGCCATCTTATACCCGATTTTTAGCCCTTAATGATAATTTTTTAACCCAAGAAAAAACGTGACGTTGGTAACAATTGGAATTTAGCACTACAAAATTGTGTGCGCGCCAGTGGCATACATTTGTGGAAATTATTGGGGGTGATGAATCATTGCAACATCAACAAAACGTCAAGATTGTGTCAACTTCTGGGGGGCTCCACCGCTGTTCTTCTTTTCTCGTTTACGTTACCTCGTTTCAAAAGTTTTGAGACCATGAACATGAACTTCATCAACTATTATATAGACTGACCAATATTTGCAAAATAACATGCCAGTACAGAAAATATGCTGAACGTTTTTCGACAAATCGACAGTCCTTCATTACAGCATGATCAGAAATAAAAAGTTAACGCATGGCAAACTAATATAAGCAAAAAGCAAAACAGCAAGAGTAGGCTACGAGTCGTACCGGTACCATTGCAGTTTTGCTTTTCAGTTGAATTACTATGTCCTGGGCGCGTTAGCTTTCTATTTTCGATTATGGATCAAGTTCTGATGAAGGACAGCAGCAAGGCCGAGTGGTTCGGAGCATCGCTTTTACGACAACCATAATCGCAAGCAGGTGCGTATTCAGGGGGGGGGAAGCAATTATGCCATGCCCCCTTTTTTGACTCTACCTTTTAGTAAAAAAGAACAAAACAAATGGTCTCAAGTGACTGAAACATGCCAAACTCCTTTGATAGTAGCTGTAGCTTATGGCCAGGGAATAGGATGAGGGATATGCATCTTACCAGCCACTTTCAAAAATATTTTTGACGTAGGGGAGACTGGGGAGATATGTTACAGTTTTAGGTAAAATGGTTTTTACTGCGCTCTATTGCGCGTACGAGCTAACTTTCTTTTTTATAGCTTCATGATTCCCTTGGAAGTAATCAGCAATAATTGTACGTTTTCATTTCCTTACCTTAGGGGTCTCAAAGATGAATTAACAAAGGGTCTATTGTAACATTTCACCCCAAAACAAGGGGGTAAGTTGTTACACCTAATGGAGCACTATGTTACACGAGGTATGAATTAGTCATTTAGAAGGTGCAAAGTAGTTAAAAATACCTCAAAACATTTGAATAACGAAGCAAAATAAGCGTAATCGGTCACTCAAAAAGTAATTTGAGCTTACAAAGGCAATTCATAGGCCTACTTGGCATTGAACACCATATTTACAGAAGACTTCAAACGATGCAAAAAACAATTTTCATACCGGTATCGAAAGTCTCGCACACGTAACTGCTATTAGGCCTACAATCAGCACATTTAGCTTGCGACCACTCTAAGCATTCACACCCTAACTCTAACTTTATTAAAAACCAAATGGGGCAATATGTTTCACTGTGTAATATTTTGCCCCTTCATAAAATATGGACTTGAAATGGATTTTTTATAATTACGTTGCCCCTCAAATGAAAAAAGCTTGATAGGCTCTTAAACTACAATAATTTCACTTATCAAAAAGCTATAATAAGTCTTACCCTTAACCTCAATTCTTCGCTAGGTCTTCAATTTTTTAAAAATATTGAAAAATTTATTTTTACAGCTTAAAATAATCTATTTTCAATATTTTTTACTAAACCAAACCCACAAGTCTTGCATTTTTTTGTTGGAACCCTTTGTGCAGTAGGTCGTAAGAAAACTTAAATCTAGCTGTTTATAAGCAGCATTTAAAAAAATTAAAGGGACTGTAACAACTTACCCCTGTAACATAGGGCAAAGTGGGGTAGCCAGCCCCCCTTAATCGACTTTTGCTCTCTCTCCCAGAATACAAGGTTTTTTAATTTCATTTTTGTTTTGGTTAATCTTAGGGCTCAGGGTATCTATTTCAATTGTGATTTTTGAAAAAAATGCGCCCTGGCTAATTTATTAAGGTTTAAAAAAAAAAAACTCAAATCAGGCGTTTTAAACTTTTACCCCATGGTGTAGGATAATACGCCCATCCCCAAAATGCCAAAACGCCCACGGTTGGGGTTTGACTTATACATCTCTAAACCATTTATTTTTCCACAACTTCAAGATAATGAATAAAAAAGGCAATCTTTATTGGCAATTTTTACATTTCTATTAAAGATTATTGAAAAAAGAACAAAGAAGAAAAACGATTTTGAGACCAATAGGATACATATCAGAACTACTCAATAATGCGAAAAACATTTAGGCTTGCGAATGGGCAGTTGGGCATAAATTATGCACCTTAAACAGCATTCAAGCAAATGAAAATGTCAAAAATCGATTCAATTGCTCTACTCTTCATCAAATTTTTGAAATAACATTGAATTAGCATTTGGGACAAATAAGCTAAAGAGGCTTCTTTTTAATAAAAACTTCATGTGCCCAATTTTGGCACTAGTACAGAAGTACCAACGTACCTATTGGAGGAATCCAGGGGAGCAAGGGGTTTCAAGCCCTTGTTAGAGCTAAGCTTTTGCTCTTTTTTGCTGTTACTTTTGTTGGAGAAATTCGTCCGTAAAGAAAAAATGGGCAAAATTCACTATAGGCAAGGTAAGAGGCGTGGTACCTAGTAGGCCTAAATTTAATATAATTGGCTTAACGAAATTGTAATATTGCCTAGTCAATTGTTATTTTGTACGATAAAACTTGAATTGTCTTCTTATTTTACCAATGGAACAATCGGCGCTTCCTGGGGTAAAACGCACATATGGGCTTTCCGCCCTCGGCACCTGGTGGGCATCTAGTTATGTAGTTAGAATGTAGTGAGAATTGTAGTTAGTTCATGTAGTTAGAATTGTAGTTAGAACTACACGTTTATGTAGTTAGAATTGCACATAGTTAGCTGATCTAACTATGTGCAATTCTAACTACATGAAATACTCAAAACAACTCACTATTTCTTTTCGCTAGAATCAATAAACTATTTTGCTGACCCATTCCTAAAATTTTTAAAATATTATAATTTTGCCGCTTAAAATAAATTTTATGATTTTAAAACTTAATTACCCCACGTCCTGCAACCTAACTTCTTGCGAATGTTCAGTAGCAGGATGGCTTTCCTTTCCAATGTAGGCTATATTCACAGCAATTATGACGTGGTTGTTAAGAAACAGCTCGTGAGCGTATTACCCCGAGTGGGCGTCTTGCACCACTTTACCCTGTCTATCCAGTCTCCCCTATGCGATTTTTTCCATAATTTCGAACTTTTTTGATAGCAATAAGCCTTACGCCTTTTAGGCACGCACAATCGAAAATTAGCAAACAAAATGCATCAGAATTGGGGTCAAAAAATTTAAACAAAATTGGCCTGAAAATTATTCAAAAAGCGCTAAAATAGCCATTAGGCTACAGCATGTAAATCTTTAAATTTTTCCCGGGGGAGCATGCCCCAACGAACCCCACTACAACGTTTCTTGTTTTTCAATCAGCTTCAAATTTGTTCTGCCGAAAAAAATACGCAAGCTTAAAAAAAGTGTGGAGATTATGGCCCTCCGTTTAAAATTTCTCGGTACGTCACTAATCGCAAGGTTGGTGGTTCAACTCCCACCCAAGCCTTGCTGTTGTGTCCTTGGATAAGATGCTTCATGACAATTATCTCGAGTCAGAAGCAAAATCCAAGCGGAAAAATCGGGAACAAGGGCAACTCCTACGCGAGTCTGGATTCGTCCTATGCATAGCGCTTCCGTAGCTTTCTCGTGACAGGAGGATAAAAATAAAGAAAACATTATGATCATCATTAAGGACGGTCGAGTTGTTCGAAAACGCTATGCATATTTTCTGCATGTTATTTTCTAATTAAAAAGGTTCCATGTTCTGAATTTATTATCTGTTGCTACAATATGAATATTAAAGATCTCCTCTCTTTCAAAGTTACATTAGGCTACGAGCTGATAGCAAAGATAAAGCTAATATGCCGAAAGCTGCTACGAAAAGTGATGAATCAAATAATATTGACTATTGTAATTAATATGGTCACTAATTGTGACGAAACTTTTATCTCACAAAAAATCAAATCAATGGAAACGTAATACCGGTAACCTAATAATTAGGTTGCTAATAAACCTGAGACTACTGGATGAACGATGAAACCGCGAAATTATTTACATAATTGATTTTTGTCTTGACTTTTGGATAATGACATGACAAAAAACTATAGAATTTGTCTTGGGACTTGGGTATTGACACAAAACTGCATCCGGCGACGGGGATTGGTTCCTTGAGACGTAATGGAGCTATCTCTTAACTGTCGCTGCTTCCAGATCATCCTTGGGCAAGGTGTTGCATCTATTAGCCTCCCTATCTGCGGTTGCAGGTTGAAGCTATAAACTTGATGAAGTTGTTGGCAGGGTTGGGAATCGATACCCAAAAAAGTAAAGAAATAATCGATATTCGATAGTTCACCAAAAAGTAAACAAATAAGCTTAATCGATTTTGATCGCTTCGATGGTAGTTTTAATAAGTAAAAAATAAAGAATATTGTAGTCGGTATTCGATATTACACTGAGCATTTAGCGGTGTAGGCCTACGCCAAGCATTTTTTGTGATGTCCTCACATTCATGCGGTAGCCTAAATTACAGACAAACGACGGACATAATGCGAAGCAACTTTGCTATAAAAAATCTTTTTCTTGGCACAATAAAATTTATCAGCAAAAACAAAGTAGGCCTAATGACGCACCAACGATTATTTTAAATTTACTTAAGTGAGATAAAGTAACCTGGACAAAAAGAATCGAATAAGGAATATCGAATTGCGCCGCAAAAAATGTAAAGACAAGGCATATTTGATACTGATTCAAAAACGTAAAGGCTCCAGTGCATTCGATGAACAAAAAGTAAAGAATATCGCAATGGAATATCGATTACAATCGATTTTTCCCAACCATAGTTGTTGGCATAATTTTTTTCAAAATTTTTTTAATTTTTTTTGTTGGTTTATGGATGTGTGTTTTTCTTGTATTACCCTTGTTGATTTCAAAACAAAAAAACACGGGCACTCGTAAGAGGTACCAATTTTAAGGTGCAGTGAGTAATGACCATGCATTTCTTTACATTTTATTAAATAATTTTTTGTTAACTAAAGCATGTTTTAACGTATATCGTTTTTTCACTGTTACTTTTTTTTTGACCATTGTTCTTGTTTGCTTTTTTTGTTTGTGTTAGCTTGGTCGTTAAATGAAATAAACTGCTAAACTTACTGCTACTACTTTTCATAGCTCTCATTTTTTTAGCCTGAGGCTTTTTTCGCACAAATGATCAAAAATTATGCTACTGTGTGCGAGCCCATCAGCTAACATACCAGTGTTGTGAACTCTGCCATTTTTAAGAGTCCGAATCCGAGTGCGAGTTCCTTCGTCGCGAGTTCGAGTACGAGTCCACAAAATTTTAAAGTAATGAGTCCGAGTGCGAGTCCGAGTCCGCACGCTACGAGTCCGAGTCCGTACGCAACAAGTCCGAGTGTGAGTCCGAGTCCATAATATTTCAAAGTTACTAGTCCGAGTGCGAGTCCGAGTCCGCACGTTACGAGTCCCCTACTTTCTACTCGAGATCGTGTCATGACCAACATGGTTGCTGAATGCTCAACGTTTACAAATCTGTGAAGCACAATGCAGATGTAGATTGGACAATTTTAAAAAGGATCAACCGGTCATATTATTAGGCCAATTTTTATCAGTATTTTCGTAATTTAGATTGTCTACCACTCCACCAGAGTTGGTACTTTCAAGAGATTGGGGATGTGCCTCAAGGAAAATTACCCGGACTCGCCGAGTAACGAGTATTCACGACATTACTAGGCCGAGTCCGAGTAGCCTACCTACGACGTCAAAATATGAACTCAAAATTAGGTGAAGAGCAAAAAAAAAAACGTCATCACGTCCGTAGAAGTCCTAATTTCAACTCCAATTCGGATACAAAGCAAAAAAAAGGTCAAAATGATAATGGTTTGATACTCGGCCGACTGTTAGTTTCGAAAACTCGTAATTAAAGCTTATTCGACTATAGGCTTGCATGCACGCTACAACATTACTCTGGAGAAATAAAGCGTTGATACCACAGCTACAACCAGTGCTCGAGTTCTAAAAACACTTATGGGGGAATGATGCTAAGAATACCATAATTTTCGGCCGCAAGTTTAAGTGAAGATCTAAAAAAAAGGTCATCGCCTCCGCTGAGGTCCGATTTTCGGTACAAATTCAAGTGAAGATCAAAAAAAAGGTCATCGCCTTCGTTGTTGTCCAATTTTCGTTGCAAAAAAAGCTGTTCACTGAGACGTAAAGGATGGATGATCATTATTTATAGGGGTATGGTGTTGGTTTCCGGGTAGATGGCATCCCCCCACAACTCGAGCACTGGCTACAACACATTAACAAAAATATCTACAATTTAGTCGACAATATTTTAATTTATTTGCAAACAGCGCCAATTTTCAGCAAAATTTAGTTTTTAATTCTTGTCGCTTCAGCTGAAGCTTTTTAAAATGTTGTAATTTCTTTTTAAAAAAGTTAAAGAAGAAAGTAAATCAGTCCCTGTCCGAGATCTGTAAGGCCATATAAGTTTTACATAATTGGGAAGTTTTGCAGAGGAACTCTAAAATTCATTAGAACTTAGTTGCATTGGATCGAGACTTTTTAAGTTGTTTGCGTTCACAAATCGCCAGTATTGTATCAACAATTTATTTTGCATAAAGTTTGGTGTGGATCACACTAGTTATTTGCAGTGATATTTTCTATTGTTCGATTAGAGCGTTCATGGGAACCTTTGTTCGGGAACAAAATAAATAAAGTGCCAGCGCCTTTATACAAGCATATCGCATTTTCCCACTGTCTTATTTTCGCCGATTAACTTTGCACAAAAGCTAAGTAATTATTTAATTATCTTTGGCAACTTCGTAAAGGCTTTTGTCGATGTTGAACAAAGGGAAAATTTGTGTCGCTTCTGTAGATTTTTGAATATTTAGAAAATTTAAAACAAACACAACAAACTGCCAAGTTATTTACGAGCAGAGTCCTAACACTTTTTACGAGTCTGAGTGCGAGTCCAAGTCCCACAGGCACGAGTCCGAGTCCAAGTCCGAGTCCCAGAGGCATGAGTCCAAGTTCGAGTCCGAGTTCTCAAAAAGTGGACGCGAGTCCGACTCGAGTCCGAACTGGGACTCGAGTCTTCCCAACTCTGTAACATACTTTATTAACAAAACTGTATTTCAAGTTTAACACATAACATCAAAATTAGAGACATAGGCTATACAATAACCTTGATTACTATAATACTACTATCACAAATTTTATAACATATGAACATGTCCGTGTATTATGCATTACAGTATGAACAAAATGTGTCTGTCATCATGTTAAATATTTGTGTGCTGTGCAATGACTTTTAAGCTTTTAAACAACATGCTATGCTGCTATATAGACATATATTACTACTAGTAGGCAATGCTTTACATAATTTGTTCATTACCAACAGCAAAATATGATCAGTAAGGCTACTAACTCGAATGATCAATGGTATTTTATTAACATCCTATGGTTTAGCAATTCGAGCGGATGTAGATTCCATGACCGCTGGTTTATACCATCATATGGTCCTTCACACCGCTTGTTGAACTGCTTGTCATGGCTGCTGATGTGTTGCGCTTTTTGCATTGTTACATTAAATTTTTTATTTTGCAATTTTGCATGTTTTAATAATAAGTATGTCGCATTTGCATGTCCAGTGAACAATAAATAATGAACAAAGCCTACGACAATATCTCCTTGTAATTATAGTCTTTTTTTGTTGTTGCTTTTTTCGTTTTGTGTTAGACTGAAAAGACAAATAGGCTTATGAATGAAAAGGTGTCCGCGACTAGGCGAGCGTTTTGGCTCTTTCGCGGTAACCCTATGTACCATATTTCATTGTGCGTTAAGTTTTTCTTTTTACTTCCCGCCGTTGTAAATGGTCATGAATAAACGTATCTATCTATCTATAGTCATTAATAAATGGCAACACCGAATCTATTGTTTAGGCTTTTTTTGCCTAAATCTAAACAAAGTTGCTGACTGGTTTTAGACCTACTTGCAGACCGCAGGCGGAGATCTGAAGTTGATACTGGTTCGGTGCAACGCAATTCCTTGAGCAAGAGCTAGTCTAAGTGCAAAATACAGCATGTGTTTAAGCATAAAATCTACGCGACGCTTGTTACGACAATACTTGATACTGGTACCAGTATGTTCATTTGCAGATCAGACTGAGGACTAGGCTGGCACTGGGCAAAGTCAATCCACCCTACTTTCCTTTTACCAGTTTACCTTTAGCAGTTGCGAGACTGACTCAGAATAGAACCATAGGCTACCGGTACTGTACTAGAAGATAATTTGTTGGCAATAATTTATTATCGATTACCGGTATCGTTAGCCTATCACTCAAAATAGCCTAGCACGGTACATACCGGTATTGATTTATCGATTACTGATATTGATTTTGTTCCAGTGTACCATACTGCATCGCGATTAATGATTTTTTATGCACACAGTGTGCAAGGTTAGTGAGTTGGCACTATCTGACTATGGAAAAATATGCAGTGTCCATAAAGCTGTAAAGTCTTGTTGCAATTTAAAATTTAAGAAAGTGTCTAGAGCTAGACTGTTTCATCGGAATTCGGCTGCCCTACTTTGATTTTCAAACTTCGAGAACCGTTTTCCAACTACTGAACCATGCTTTTCGCACTAGAGAAACCGGAAAATGGTTACCAAAGTTTGCAAATCAAAGTAGGGGGAGCCGGATACCTGGGCTCCCAAAGTTTAAAATCAAAGTACAGAGTAGGCGAACTGACAGGGGTTAGATCTACAGTGTATCAGTTCCCAGGTTTGATTACAGTTGGGTTTGGTTAGGATTAGGTTCAGTTAGGGTTAAATTTAGTTAGGATTTGGTTTGGTTAGGACGAGATTTGGTTAGAGTCAGGTTATAGGTTAGGTTAAGCTGTTAAGGTTGACTGACAGAAAAAGCGTGGGGGCTTATTCTAGATGAGACCCAGCAAAAGCATGGTTATGGTAGTTTGAAAATCAAAGTAGGGGAACTGAAAGCTCCGTTACAGTATGTTCGTTATGCGGTCCTACTAAACACCGCAAGGAACTACAAGGTACTGAAAATAGTGCAAAGAACTACAAGGTACTACAAGGAACTACAAGATACTTTCAAACGAAGCACAAAGTAGCTGAAAACACTACAAGGAACTACAAGGTACTTTTAAACCAACGACAAGGTACTTGAAAACACTACAAGGAACTACAAGGTACTTTTAAATCTACGAAACGCTTGAAAACACCACAAGGTAGTTGAAAACACCACAAGGAACTTATGAACTAACGACAAGGGCGTTAGGAACATCCCAAGGGTTGGAGTCGGGGGTGATGGGGGTGGGGGGTTGTAGTCGGGGGGGGGTGTGGAGTCGGGGGGGTTGGGGTCAGGGGGGTGTGGAGTCTGGGGGGTTGGAGTCGGGCGGATGGAGTTGGAGGGGCTGGGGTCGGAGGGGTTGGGGTCGGGGGGGTTGGAGTCGGGGGGGTTGGAGTCGGGGGGGTGGAGTTGGGGGGGTGGAGTCGGGGGGTTATGTTCGGGAGGGTTGGGGGGGTTGGAGTCGAAGGGGGATTGGGGTCGGGGGGATTGGGGTCGGGGGGGTTGGAGTTGGGGGGGTGGAGTCGGGGGGGTTGGAGTCGGGAGGGTTGGAGTCGGGGGGGGTCGGGGGGTTGGGGTTAGAGGGGTTGGGGTCGGGAGCTTGTACTTGGTTTGAAATTACCTTAAAAGTCTTGGTACCTTGTAGTTTCTTGTGCTGTGTTCAACTACCTTGTAGTTGGTTTAAAAGCACCTTGTAGTTCCTTGTGCTGTTTTCAACTCCCTTGTAGTTGGCTTAAAAGTACCTTGTAGTTCCTTGTAGTGTATTCAGCTACTTTGTACTTGGTTTAAAAGTACCTTGTAGTTCCTTGTAGTGTTTTCAAGCATTTTGAAGGTTTAAAAGTACCTTGTCATTCCTTGCAGTACCTTGTAGTTCCTTGCGGTGTTTTCAACTACCTTGTAGTTGGTTTAAAAGTACCTTGTAGTGTTTTCAGCTACTTTGTACTTGGTTTAAAAGTACCTTGTAGTTCCTTGTGCTGTTTTCAACTACCTTGTGGTAGCTATAAAAGTACCTTGTAGTTCCTTGTAGTGTTTTCAAGCATTTTGAAGGTTTAAAAGTACCTTGTCATTTCTTGCAGTACCTTGTAGTTCCTTGCGGTGTTTTCAACTATCTTGTAGTTGGTTTGAAAGTACCTTGTAGTGTTTTCAGCTACTTTGTACTTGGTTTAAAAGTACCTTGTAGTTCCTTGTGCTGTTTTCAACTACCTTGTGGCAGCTATAAAAGTACCTTGTAGTTCCTTGTGGTGCTTTCAACTACCTTGTACTTGGTTTAAAAGTACCTTGTAGTTCCTTGTGTTGTTTTCAACTACCTTGTAATAGCTATAAAAGTACCTTGTAGTTCCTTGTAGTGTTTTCAACTATCTTGTAGTTGGTTTGAAAGTACCTTGTAGTTCCTTGTAGTGTTTTCAACTACTTTGTACTTGGTTTAAAAGTACCTTGTAGTTCCTTGTGCTGTTTTCAACTACCTTGTAGCAGCTATAAAAGTACCTTGTAGTTCCTTGTAGTGTTTTCAAGCATTTTGAAGGTTTAAAAGTACCTTGTAGTTCCTTGTAGTACCTTGTAGTTCCTTGCGGTGTTTAGTAGGACCCTTCGTTATGTTGGGGGTTCAGGGTTAGGGTTTGGTTCGTAGTTAGGGTTAGGCTCTTACCTGCTAACCCAAACTAATAACTCACTAGTAGTCCTTGGGGCTTACGGTAATTCAAACAAGCTCCAAAAATTGTTAGGAATCGCAAATGTTAATTTTTTTGTAGTCTATAAATCCAGAGGGGTGATTGGCCATTCAAGGTCAATCATTCAAAAGAATGAGAGTATATACCTTATGCCGAAGTGTGGCTAATATACAATGCTCTTTGGTGAAGATTTGTACCTTATGGTGGGGTGCAGCTGATGAACTGCGCTTGTGGGAGAAGGTTTCAAGTAGCTGGAAAAATGGTTCTGCTACTGGGAAACTCAAACTAGGGGAACCAAAAGTTATGTCCAAATATGGCAAAATTTCCAGTTCTGGTAGTTGAAAATCGTAGCTGCGTGACTGTTTTTTGGTGAAATAAACGCTTCTTTCAAAAAAATCTCTTTGTTTTGTTTAATGCCAGGCAAAGTCAGTGAACCTATAAACTGCTCTCTTTTCTTCAAAAATCTGGAATAACATTTTTGCAATTTGACCTACCATCCAAAAAAAATTTGTCAAACACATTGGAAATTACCTCAACATTTATCAGAAAAATTTACTGTAATCAGCGATAATTATTGATTACCAACTGTCGATATCTAGTGACGGGAAATTTCCTGAAAAATTTGGGGTTTTAAAATTTATTTAAAAGTACAATATATTTAAATAAAAAGTACAATATATTACATTTATTTAAAAGTACAGGTACAAATTTAAAAGGGATCCTGACATAAATTTCCTGGGAAACAGGAAAACCTTACCATTTAATGTATATACAAAAAAAATTTCTTGGTAAATTTATGTCGGGATCTCGGAAAATTTTTTCTACATTAAATGGAAAGGATTTCAGGGGTACTGATATCCAAATGCGTTACTGCAAATTAAATTTTTTGTCTACTAAAAATTTTTTTCCAAAATTCACAAATTTTTGTAAGACAAAATGCTTGTGAGATTAAAATTTTTTGCACAAATTGTCGAAAAAATTAAAAAACTCAAACTAGGTTTGTCAAACTAGCGTAACAAAATGCAAAAAATTGGACTTCAAATGCTGAAAATCAGGAAAAATGGCAAAATAATAAAGCTCAGGAAAAATTCCCAGAAAACTTTTTCGGGAATTTCGAGAATCCCAAGGATTTTCAGGATCCAGTAAATTTGCCGGAAAGGTTTTAAACAATTTCCTGTTTTCTGGGAAGTTAAAAATCCAGGAAAAAGGAAAACCGATATCGCTTTGGGAAATTGAGATTCATTGGTATCACATCTCATCCAGGGCTTTTTTTGAAATTATCGATTATCGTTTTAGTACAGAAAGGTTTATTGTGCCCATTAGTTCATTACTGACCGTACCAATTTGCTGGTAGTGGTACCAGTAACTGATTAAGCTTCCACCCATGTTCCACCAGTCCAATGCAATTGTAGCAAAAAACTAGCAATCTAGCATAAATCAAAAGAATGCATGCTGCACTTTTAACGATTGCAACAGTGAAAGCATTCTAAGTCATGTGGAGCTCTCAGCTCTGCTCTACTTTAGTTTATGGTATTATCCTAGAAGCACTGAGTACTGGTAGCTATTGGTAACTTACCAATACCAGTAAGTGCTAGGCCCAAAGGCAGCTTGGCCTAAGGGTGTTGGCTAGTGTGCACTGTGCAGGGCGCTCAGTACAGAGTAGCACGGTTGGCATTAGAAAACCCATCCCCTAGTTGTTTTATGTTACCGGTATCTAAACAGAATTAAAGGATTTTGTCTAGACTCTACTGGCTTATTGTATCACTAAACTGCTTAATAGACTACCGGTACGGTACTTATTATTGTTGTTGTTAGCCTATTATAGTCTAGCATTATAATCAAAATATATAAGTTTCATTAAATACATTGGACGCAAGGAATTTCCTTGTAGCTATCAAAAACTCAACATCAAAAAACTTTTGGCGTCGAAATCTAATTTTATTTCAAGAACCATAAACAACTCAAATCAATTGAAAAACTAAAAAGAGTAAAAAAGAGCGAACTGTTTTTGCTGGATTACGGTATCCTCAAATTATGTTGTGTGTGTAGTGATTTAGTATAAATATTATTGATATATAAGTCAATGTCTCTTGATATATAGCCAAATTATTAAATATTTTTTGTTTTGCATCAGCAACGACTGTTTCCATAAAGAAATATATACATCTAGGGATGGCCATAGCCGAACCTTAGCGGATTTTGAATTTAATCTGAATCACAAATGTCAAATCCAGAATTTCGAATTTTCATTTCGAATCCAAAATTTGGGAGGCTAACAAAATGAGCACAATGCAATGTTGCAAAATCATCAGCAAGTGTGCCAAAAAAATGCACAAAATACACTAACAGATAAGCCTATTTGCAACACATCTACACTCATACGAAGAAAGTTTATGGCCTCCACATATTCGGATGCCAGTCTTGTTTCATAATTTTGTTACGATAAGGCCGGTGCATGAAAAAGCTCTCTGACAGAGCTGAGGAAGCAGGTATAAAAGTGCGTTTACCAATACGTGGCACACGGCAATGCGATTACCATTACAAATTATACTGGCCTGCGATTAACGCGATATAAAATTTGCTAGCCTGCATCAGACAAGCTGATTGTTCAATGATGTCATAACAATGAAACGTGCATTGTCTCACTGCCGTGGTCAAGGTTATTTCAAACATTTTTTGATACCGTGCGATGAAGCAATTCTACAGGAATTGTACAGGTGCAATTCCTTGATATCAAGTGGTTTTTATCGTGTTGCCGTACCAAAATTCAACATCAAAATGAAATAAACAAAAAAACTAGGTAGTTGCATTGCCGCTAGCTGCGTATTGGTAAACACGCCTTAAGGTGCGTTTACTGATACATGTAAGGTGGCACGCGACAAAAATTTTTCGCACCTTGTTATATTTTACTGTTCATCAATCATGTGAAAACCTGCAAAATCCTTCGACATTTACTTGCATTATAATTTTAGTCGCGTTGCTGCAAGTCGCGTATCGGCAAACGCGCCTTTAATACGTACAATCGTCACAAGCAGCTTGCAGGCATTGGCAATTGCGTGTGTTTGTTGCATAAGCTTGCGCAGTAGGTGTGTGCAGTTTACTCGCGTGTGTGCATCACTGCAAATGCATCGCATTGATTAAGTTTTTTTCATTTCAAATCGGCAGTATCAAAATGATTCCGAATCATTTGGGATTCGATTCGGGATTCGGTAATGGACATCCCTATATACATCCAGTGTTAGGTAATCATACACTGCTCTTAATGCTCTACACCAAATTTTTGTAATGTTCCAGTCAACGCGTAGCAATATTTTAATTGCAATCATTGTTAGGTATTTATAGTTATAGCATCAGCTCTTCAAAAAATCTCCACTGATTAAAATAAAAACAATGTAACTTTCTAGATATGACTTTGTGGTTGTTACAAAATACTGTTTAGTACATGTTAGTTGCTAAAATAGAAATCTCATGTGGGCTGTTTTTAAAAAAAAATCCTGGGTTTTTCTAACCCATCTTAGTAGTCAGGTGCTTGATTTGGTTTTTGCCTGATCGGTTTCCAATTTTCCTGTTGTTTGTTAACGCTAATATAGACTGAGAGTAGACTAGCCTGTAAATAATAATGTGATAACAAGGTCATGTAGAGAACTTTGATACTGGCAGGCTCAGTGACTTTATAAACACTTCGCTGGAACCTGTTTACTTTCATTGCCTTTCCATTTTAGTAACTTTTCAGTCTAGTTGATGTAAGATTGTACATATAAAAGTAAGTGTTTTGTAAATGTAAAAAGTTGCCAAGGTATTGCTTATGTTGTTGTATCACTTGCATGCCTGATACAAATATTGGGTTGTGCAAAACGCCCAGTGACAAAGTGGATTCTAAAATACAACTTATTTCATTTGTTGAAATCATTCATGGATAAGCTTACTGCGAAGTTGCAGTGGTTGGATTATTTAAACCACAACTGGTTGAAGGAAGATATCAACCGAAGTTTACATGATCGTTCTGAAATAAAGAAGCTATACAACAATTTAATCCAGAATAAAGAAGCTTCATTTATTACAAATACTGCGTTAATTGATCAAGAATTGCATCTGTCACATTTCGACAAAAACTTCCCAAGTTTTGATGAACAACGACATTACATTGATGGCTTGCTCGCCAATCAAGTGAGAATTTTGTTATTTTACTTTGCATTGATTGTGTTGCAGAATGGCTAGCTAATTTTTAAAAATGACTGAACCGTCTATGATTTTTATTAAGGTTTTTGTATCGCAATTTATGCTGGCTTGAAATTATATTTGGATTGACAGTATATAATGGTAGTGTAATCAATACAATTGCTGTGGATTCATGTTTTGTTTTAATGACTAAAACTGATTTTACTTCGTATGTAATAGTTGATTTTATTTTTTATTCGATATAAGTTTTTGTGATGATGCTTACAGTAGGAAATTTTGTATTTAGTAGCATATAATATTTATCCTGTGACGAGAATGCGATCCAAGCGCTGTAACCAGCTTGCCTAGGAGTTGGCGGCCATCTGTTTACCACACCAAGTGGGAATCCCACTAAGTGCTTTTCCCAACTACACAAGTAAACTTGCCGTATTACTACCACACTTTCACTTCGAAGCTTAGAACTGTGAATACCAATCTTTGAAGTCATTGGTTTGATGCAACTCGCAATCAAACCTGAGGTAGACACTCTTACCTCTTGGCCGTCTAAGCTGTATTTTACATATATATAATTTCAATTGTTTCTTGTGCAGATCGTTTGCAACTGTTGAGGATATATTTTTAATGCTTTATTCTGTTATTGATTACAGATTACTCTTGGCCAAATAGTTTCGGAAGAATCCTTGTTTGGCCACCATCTAAAAATTCAACTGGCTATTTTACAAAGAATTTTTCATGCCTGCACTGTAAAGTTTCATAATGTCAGCGAGCCAAAAATGTCAAAAGTAAGACACTAGTATTTTGTGCTAGCATAAGCCAAGTATTTTTTGCTCTTTTCGCTTTTTTTGAGCAGTTAATCTTGTTCACAGTTTTGTGTTGACCAGAATACAAACTAAATTCTTTAGACAAACAAAACTTATTCAATTCTTCAAATTTTTAGGTTACCGATAATACTGATGTAACAAATGAAGATATTCCAAGCTCTTCAACAAATTCGTCTCTTATGAAGATTGATGTGAATGCGGTAACAGGATCTGATGCTCTGATAGAAATGGGTAATGTCTACTATAGAAAAACATCGAGTTTGAGCCCACTTTTTGAATTTCCTGCTTGTTATAATTTGCCAAACCACAATTTGATGCAGGAACAGAGTTTGAGAAGGAGTTCTATCGCTAGTTGCATTTATTGTTTTTTTAGAACTGCAACTTTTCAAAGTTTCTTTGTCATAATATGATTTTTAGAAATATTTTTACAAGCATAAACATTATTATTGTTTCGTACTGCCATACTTACACTGCTGATGAAGACAGTTGAATAAATGTTGTCAAAACGTCCAGATTTAGGAATAACTTTATTTTTACTCCTTCAGCTATTTTCGTCTCTTACTGTATTATGAGCTATGTTTTACAAATTGATGGAATACATGAGGGGCTAATGTTTTTACTAGGTGTTCGAACTGGTCTACGACTTCTTTTCACGTTGATTCGTCATAGTTGGCAGCAGCCATCTTTGGCTGATTCTATTTGTACAGATGTGTTACAAACTGCATACGATGTCGTTAACAATCTGCCACCATTGTCACTTGCCGATAGCAGCAAAATTCCTGCTATGGGATTGGATTGTCTTCATCAGGTAGAGCGTCTTTAATATTCAAGTATTTCTGTCAAAGCTTTTCAATAGATCGAAGCCGTCTTTCAGTACCTTTTCTCAAACGAAAGTTATGATAATCAATAATCAAATCTCAAAGTTTGACTATCATAGTTTTTACCAAATCAAAAAAATCAAATTTTCGTTATGCTCGTGGTATTGCGCCTAGTGTAATAAGTGAAGGGTTCGTTTTTGCGACTTAGCGCCTGGCGGACGCTGCTCCGAAGACACGCCACAGCGGTAACGAGCCGTTGGCCACTCTGTGTCCGATTTGACTGGCCCGGGAATCGAACCCCAGACCTTCCGCACCGATAGCAAAGTGCGCAACAGCTGAGCTAGAACTTGTGAAATATAGACTTAACTTGCTTACTTGCACAACGTATGGCGTGTGCATTTGTAACCAATTATTATGCCAAGTCATTATTTTTCATCAGTAGGCACATACTGCTGTGTGTTTTTGCTGAAATATATTGTTTGTGAAATAAATTCTGCTCGCAGTTTTTGACAAGGTTTTGTTGCAACGTAACCTGTTTAACAAGTTATTAGACGCTTCCATACAAATTTTTTAGATTCTCGTGTCCACATTGCGTATTTCGTTGGTGTAATTTGATTGTCGTCTACCAGTATTTTTACATTTTTTATTCTGTTGAAAATCTTCCTTTTTGTTTCAGGTTTGCGAATTTTTAAAAGAAATTGTTTTGCATGAAAATGGATCAAATCAGTCAGCGAGGCAAGTTTCTTGCGAGCTTTTGTTGTTGCTGGCTTATCAAAGAGGATCTCTAACACATTTATTGGATTGGATTGAAATGGCACTCACTGTATCAACTCATTGTAAGCAAGTAATAAAACTGATAATTGTGTTGTGGTGGTTAAAGACATCGCTATCGGCGATGGAGGTCTGGGATTCGTTTTCGGGGCTTTACAAGTCGGACAGTGTCGCCAACAGCTGGTCACCACAGTGACGTTTCTTGGAAACTGTGCTGCCCAGGCGCTAAGCCGCGGAGTTGGGCCTGCCACTAGTTACGCGCTTCGGCGTAATACTTCGAGTATGACGAAGATTTGATTGTGTTTGTGATTCTAGTATCGAGATGGGTTGTATGCTATAAGTTAGTTCAGCGTTACCATTTTTTTACGGCTTAAAGAACTTGGTCATTTTCTTTTGTGAGTGAAAAGGAAACCCGAGGGAGCTAAGCGCTGGCATTTTTTTTTAATTGACCACTATAAAAATAGAACACCTTATTTTTTTGTGTTGCACCAATATTTCATGAATGAATTTAGTCAAGCTGAACATCTCTGACTACAACATGTCTGCAAAAGCAAAAATAGCATAGATAACTATCGTAAGATTATAATTGTGTTTTACCATTACAAACTTCATATTTTTTGTCTACTGCGTTTGATTTACTGTTTCTACTGTTACGGTTTTCGTTTGCTTTTGATCTGAATTTCGTCAGGAAAGGGCGCTATACAAATTTATTAATATTATTGTTGTTATCATTTCAAGTTTGATTATACCAAATACTTCCATTTTTTTAGCTCAGGAAAATGTTTCTGATGGTCGCAAAATATCAAGACTATTGATAAATCGTATTCTCAAGTTCACAGCTAAATCAATGGTAAGTGTACAAGGTCACAAATTTGTGTTTTAAATGGAGCAAGAAATTTCATGGAATGAAGACAATTAAGTTTCGCCAGTTATGCAAAAACAATTCATTTTATTTATTGTCGTTTCTCATCCTAAATAATGGCTATTTCGTAACTAATTCCTATGCGACTGTAAATCTATTTTGCTTGAGTGAGTCATCTACAATAAGCAATTTATAGTGGAACACGATTAACTTTGATTTTAAAAAATCAGCCTATTGAGTTAAAAATTTACATTGTGCTTTTCGATCTTGAAATTGTGCATTTGTCTACAATGGCATTATTTATGATTCTTTTTCCTTTAAAACAGTAAAGTACAAACAAACGTTTCAAGTCTAGGTGACTTTTAGTCCAATCGGCGTAATAGTTAAATACATTGGTATTGGTGCGCGAAGTCTCGGGTTCGATTCCCGGGCCAGTCGAATCAGACATAGTGTTGCCACCGCTGAGGCGTTTCTTCAGAGCTGTGTTGCTTAGGCGCCTAGCCGCGGAGATGGGCCCCGTCACTCGTTATACGCTTCGGTTTGATACCCCGAGTATAACGAAGATTTGATTTTTAATGCTGTTTTTAGTTGCAGAGTTCCGTTAGTCCTGTTAAATTGTCAGACGAATTTTCAAATCAAAGTTACATTTCTGTCGATTCAGCGGCAATTGTGTTAATGGAACAATTAGTAAAACTCTCCCTTGAGTATGCCAAAACATGCACAGACGATGGGGCGGAAAGGTAAAGTAGCTATGCTGCTGCTCAGAGGTGAGCACAATTTGGTTAATCGTTAATAACGAACCGTAGAGCGGGACAGCGCTGTTACTGGCTATTAGCTTTCATCAGCCGCCCTCAGGTAAGAAGCATTTATCTTCCAGGACGAATGATCTTGTCAGGATCACTCATCCCTTCGAATAAATATTTCTTAAAGAATTTAACTTTTGTGGTACGCAATCCACTGGTGTGGCTGTTACTGGCTATTAGCTTTCATCAGCCGCCCTCAGGTAAGAAGCATTTATCTTCCAGGACGAATGATCTTGTCAGGATCACTCATCCCTTCGGATAAATATTTCTTAAAGAATTTAACTTTTGTGGTACGCAATCCACTGGTGTGGCTACGTCACCATTCCAGTCTAACGAAGCTAACTTTTTCATTAACTAGTTAATTCGTTAAATTTCTTTTTGCAATTAATGGACTAAATTAACTTCCGTTAATGCTTGATAACTTCCGTTAAATTTTTGTAAACGTTTATTTCTCTTATTATTGGTTAAATTTGACATCGATTAACTAGCAAAATACGACCAATGAGGTCAAAAAGCAAGATGAAAACAACAAAACATATTGTTTGTGAGCAGAAAAAATGCTTAAATGCTTACGCAAACATTGGTATTAAAAATTTTTACGCTGTTTTGTAAAAAGAAATGCCGTTTTAAGTCAAAATTAACGATTTAACGAATGTAATTAACTTCCGTTAATTGGAGCTGAATTTAACGAATTAACGTTAACGGAAGAACAAAGCTGTGTTAACGAAGCAGTGGTTAACGAAGCTAACGTCTTGCATTAACTTGCCCATCTATGCTGCTGCTGCTTTCTAACTCTTGTGGTTTTGACACTTTCAACTCGCTATTTGATCTTATAGTTATATCCCTGAATTTGTTACAACATAAAATCTGCTTTTCATCAAAGAGGATTCTGACAATTTCTCGTAGACTATCCTGTGGGGAATTTTTGGAATTCTTGTATTTTATAGGGAGTGACTGTGGTGTGGCCGGTGATGGGCACGATAAACCTTTCTGTACTAAAGCGATAACGATATGGATAATTTCAAAAATGCTCCGGGCGATACCGATAATCGATAAATCTCAATTTTTTAAAGCGATATCGGTAGTCGATAAATTTTTCCGATAAGTGTTGCGGTAAATTTTCAATGTGTTTGACGAAGTTTTTTTTTGTAAGTCAAATCACAAAAGTGTTTATCTAGATTTTTCAAGAAAAGAGAGCAGTTCACGGACTCTGCCGTGGGATTAAACACAACGAAGAGAGATTTTTTAACTTGCCACTAGACTTTATCGACACCGTGAATTTTGCCGTAGCGCCAACTCCCTAACTTTGAACACTGTGGGCATAAAGAATCGTTTATGGCGATAATTTATCGACGATAACAAAATATATCACAAAAGCAATATGCGTAATCGACTAATCCAAACTATTTTGAGCGATAACGATAATCGGTAAAAAGTTATCGCCAATAAATTATCGCGATAAATGCCCATCTCTGGGTGTGGCATATGTAATGGCTAGTATCTGGATTTAATGAAGTTACGGATGATGATTATAACAATGTTGCGAAACATGAGAATGATCAAAATCCTTGTTATCAGAAAGTGATCTGTGGCTGTAGCAATAACCTCGACTTTTTATGTACATTGACTTACTATGATTTATATTGTTTGACCTTGTTGGAGATTAAACTAGGTGTTTCACCGTTAAGCTCAAATTTTAATGAGTGCTGATGTAGTTCCAGTCGCTTGTTTTCGCACCTTTTGATTGCTTAGCATGATTTTGCAAAAACAACTCTTCGTCAGCACGCAAATGTATTTTGAATCACATCATGTTTTCGGGCATTAGCACGTGTCTCTCGTTGTTATTAATATTTTGCCAGTTGCTTTTATGGTCAAGGAAATGTTTATAGCATTACACAGCAATTACTGCATAACACAAGACTGGCGCAAAAGCAACGTGACTTGCTACTAACGATCGTAGTTAAATGCCATTCTTACGCTTGCGAATTAATTGAAATATTTAGCAGCTGCTGAGCTAATGCGTAGGGCATCGTTTTTACGTTTAAAAAACTAAGTTTCATCCTCGGTAAAGTCATAGTCATGGCTTATATTCTATATACCTATGCCTACCTAACGAACATCTTTAGTGGATAAATTGTAGTGTTTAGATATAAAACCGGAAAACAGTGAAGGGTCTAAAGGCAAGGAATTGCGAGGTTTTGGTCTTTGATTTTGGCTAAATATTCAGATAAAACGCCTTGAAAGCTTTATTTCGTTTTTGTGCCAAAATTTGCTGAAGAAATGCTACTGAATAGTGCATACTAATGATTATTTCAGTAGAAATATAATTTTTATAATTAATTGGGCCGTTGTCATCCGGCTGAATAAGAATCCTATACTTCACTGTTTTGATTTATTTTTAGTGTTGACAATTTGAGTTGTGATGTATTTGCGTGGGGAAGCAACAGCAGTCACCAACTTGCTGAACCGGGATCTGAAAAAGTTTTAAATCCGAAAAAAGTCGATAATTTTTGCAACACTCAATTGGTACGTGCATTTTTCTTACTGCTTTATAATGTTATCCTATTTTTTTTATCATAAACTATTCGGGTTAGTAAGGTCATTTTGTTATGTTGGTAAAGTCAGTTACATCTGGAATGTTGCGATTCAAGTTTTGAATGCTATGGCTTAAATCGAGACGCTGCATTTACGTCATGAATAGTAGTGCATTTGACGCAGCTTAGTAACGACAGTGTTCTTAACATTTTTACACAACAGAATAATATCGATATGTGTAATAATAATTAGGATGCATTGCTTCATAAAGTCAGAAATTTTTTAGTATTATTTTTTCATGTTTTAATTATTACCAAAGGATTTCTATATTTTGGCCTTATTACTCTGTACCTCTGGCAAATTTGGTATAGTGTCGAGTTGATAACTGTTTCGGGCCTGTTGATATGCCGAGCTCAAGAAATAGTTAAATTACGGATTTGCTGTATCAATTTAAGCTTTTTCATATTGTGCGGTGTAGTAATGGCAGCAGTTTTGCTGTACTGTACGGTGTAGTAATGGCAGCAGTTTTGCTGTACTGTACGGTGTAGTAATAGCAGCAGTTTTGCTTATCTACTTCCTTGTTACGTCTTAAAATCTGCCGAGTTTATGTTTACAGTTGGAGGCTGGCCAGTACTGTACCTTTGCTGTATCTGCTGATGGCACTGTGCGTTCTTGTGGGAAGGGCAGTTATGGAAGGTTGGGACTTGGAGATTCAAACAACCAAACTTCCCTGAAACAGATTAACTTCAGTCCCGAGCATGTAATAAGAAAAGTTTCGTCATCAAAAGGTATTTTTTATTTCAACCAAGGCTCTGAAATTAGTGTTTGGTGCAAAGTGTTAGAATAGAAAATTCAACAGCAATGGAGGGAAACTGCGAAGTTAGCTTGCGCTTTTCGAGTTGGCAACTACCTGGTATGTACCTGTATGTCAAACGCGATTGGTCCAGCAGTGAGCCGAACCGGCCGTCACGTAAGATCTGTAACCTGCGCGAGGTGTCGCTACGCCATGTTGCGAAAGCTTGCGAAACGGTTGACCTATTGGAGGTTTTTTTTTCCGTTAATTTATTCACATATGTTGCTTTTTAGGATTGGTAGTATGCGAGTTGCATTAGTTTGCTTTTTTCTTTAATGTGTTACTGGCTCCATGATAAAGTAATACTTCCATGACAGTTAGCGGATAATCATAATGTTGCAAACTAGGCAAACTGTGTTGCCTATAACTTCAAATCTTCATTATGCTCGCGTTATTACGCCGAAGCCTGTAACGAGTGGCGGGGCCCATTTCCGCAACTTCACGCCTTGGCAACACAGCTCCGAAAAAACGTCACAGCGGTAACAAGCCGTAGCCGTTGGCATTACGTCCGATTTGACGAGCCCGGGAATAGAATCCACGACCTCCCACGCCTATACTGATGTCTTTAGCCACTACGCCAGGCGTACTTTTTGTCAAGAACTTGATATTCTCAACTTGTACTCTTCGAAATTTTTACCACATTGTCGATTTCTTAAATTCGTCGACTGATTTTGTTTTAGGTTCAGACGGCCACACATTGGCATTGACATCAGAAGGCAATGTTTTTTCCTGGGGCGATGGCGATTACGGAAAATTGGGCCACGGTTCAAGCTTAACGTATAAGATCCCAAAACTTATTGGTGGTGCCCTGGCAAGACGAGTAAGTATTCACGTATTTGTCCTATCACGAAAAGGCTCGCTTTGGAGTTTTCGCCCGTCTGTCTGTTTGCCACTCGAAAAGGTGGAATTCCGCTAAGTGTCTTTCCCAACGGCACAACAAGTGAACTTGCCGGCTTGTTTTCCACACTGTTCCTTTATTGCTGATCGTTAAGCAAGGAAGCTGTGAATACCAATCTTAAAGTCAATAGTTTGATCCGACTCGTAATCAAACGCGAGTCTACCGCTCTAGAGGCGGACCTTCTTACCATTCGGCCATCTGAGCTGTTCGTGCTAATTTTTAGAAACAAATGAAGTTTATTTTTGTAGCTCATCTTTCCGGCAAGAATCTTGTGTTGTTTAGGTTGTTGTGTGTGTTTCGGCGGGATATCGCCATTCCGCTTGCGTGACCCAGGACGGACAGCTCTTCACCTGGGGCGAAGGTGACTATGGACGATTGGGTCTTGGTGACAACACAAGCAGAAATGTCCCTACCCTTGTCAAAGAAATCTCAACGGCTGCTTCGGTAAGTACTACTGCTTTGACGGTGGTAAGATTTTTAATAACAAATTATCGCGATTGTGTGAAAGGGTAAAGGATGTGCACTTAGCGTTATTAGGAAAGCAATTTTTTAAGATGTAGTTCTTGATGATATACTTGGCGCGACCGGCTGGTTCCCGTATTGGTTAAAGATGTCGGTGCGGGAGATATGGGGTTCGTTTCCCGTCTTGTCAAATCAGACACAGTGTCGCCAACGGCGCGCAATTGTTGCGGCATTTCTTCGTAGCTGTGTTGCGCTGCGTTACGTCGTGGAGACGACCCTAGTCTATCGTCACACGCTTCGGCGTAACACCGCGAGTATAATGAAGGCTTGATTTATTTTGCACGTTTTTATGTTTAATGTTGCGGTGATCATCTACTTTAGAGCTGCTATGTAGTGACTTGGAGATGGAACGCAGGTCTTTCATTTGAACTTCTTACAGCTTATGTCAACTTTGAAGCTGCGGTTAATTTTTTACCGCACAAGTTTTTGTATTTGTAGGTTGTTTGTGGAAGCTCACATACGTTAGTTCTATCACAAGATCAAAGTACTATTTGGAGTTTTGGGGCTGGTGATAATGGAAAGCTCGGTCATGGCGACACCAGTCGTGTTTACAGGCAAGTTTTTGTGGAAATGCTTCGTTTTATTTTTCAACACAGACGTTATACCGAAACATCAAAATAATTTTACTCTTTCTTGTTAGACCAAAAGTAATTGAAGGATTGAACGGTATCTTGTTTCGGAAGTTATGTGCCGGGAGCCAGTATTCGCTTGCCTTGACTAACAGTGGCTGGGTAAGTGGTGCAGTTGTCTCATTTTTTCAACCCATCGTAGATGCATGCTGGAGACGCAGGACTATTGTCACATAGAGACGAAAATTAATTAAAATTCGTAGTGTTTTTGATTTGTCTTGTCTATGTAAATAATTTATGGCTGTTTGGAATTTTTTTTAACAATTGTGCGTTACTGGGTGGTACTGATGATTAATTGTAGAGTGTGAGCTCTGTTTCAACCTTCAAGGTCACGTAAGTGCAGCTGGTGTCCTTTCGAAAGTCATGGGATTTCGGTGTTTTTCACTGCACTGATAATATGTTAACGTTGGAACAGTGCCTATCTGGTAAAGGATGCAATTATGCTTGCGCTTCTTTGCTCGTGCATTTTTTATTGTCACAGCTGTATTCTTGGGGTTGTGGCCCGTGCTTGGGCAGTGGGTCAGCAGATACGATCGTCATGAAACCAACCATGGTAGAAGAGTTAACATATACTAGAGTGGTTGACGTTTCATCTGGTGATGGTCATTGCCTAGCTCTCACTCACTGTAAGTACTATTTGGAAACAGTTTGTTTAAACTCTCCTACATTGCGTGTTCACTGTTTATGGACCATGTTCGTTTTGACTTCAAAGCAGATTTGACCACGGCCCTATTAAAACGTTAAAGGGTCCTGAAGCTATTCTTTCGGTGCGCCCCATGCGTTTTTGCCCAACTAATTTTGACTTTTGCAGCTGACAGTGAGGACGCGGTTTACTGGCCGGCCGAGGTTATTACCCAGTTTCCCCGGTAGTTCGACCCTGGGTGGTTTTGCAAGTGATGTTTCTGTGGGGTTTGTGGCAACCGGCCTGCTCGTAATTTTGTAACATGTGGTTCAATCTAATTATTTTTGCCATGGTAGCGAATTGGATTCGGTCTTTGTGTATATGTGTATATCGCTGCTAAGATAGTTACTTCACATAGAAGTTTGAGCTATTAGGCTGGAGGAGTAAATGTCGGTCGCACCAATTACACTGATGAGATTTGTAAGTTCGATACAGTGTTTAATTGTGCTTATGCATTTGTAACTTTCACGTCGTAGTACGAACTCAGCAGTGAAACGTGTAAATTGTTACTGTGGCTGAGGTGTGTTCAATTTAGCGTCGACTCAAGAATTGTACTTACACTCTTGCGGTATGTGATGTATGTTGAATATGATTATACTGTTTGCCGAAGCAACTTGAGCTTTGCTTACGTATATGTTTCCACATTGCACGAGCTATTTCTTGGACGTAGTTTTGAAACTTGGTCCCATTTTTCCGTCAAAATGTCTTATGGGTGACAAATGTTCATATGTGCTTTGACACAATATCCTTTCCTAGCAACATCTTTTTACCCAAGGTTTTTCGTTACGCAATCTAATTTTTGTTTGCGAAATATATATTTGGATTTTGTTGACATAGCCTTGAATCTTTACCCTGAAGTATCAAATGTCCCAAATATTTGGTAGCATAACATTTATCCAAATGTTTTTTTTTTGGTAAAATGCAGAATACCCAAAAATGTAAAAACAGTTCTGTCTCAAGTTTTGAACCCAAAGATTTAATTTGTGTGAATCTTATTTATTTTGAGTATGTGTGCATTTACTCAAGATATTTTTCGTGTTGGACAAATTCTAGTGATTTTTTTGCAGTTTTGGATATTTGCTTGATCGATCATGCTACCCGAAATATGGGCAAACCTGATTTTACCCTATTTTTTGTGTATGTTTACCCAAATAGTTAAACAGTGCTCCAGCACTTAGGTGGGGTGAATATAGAAAGCCTTATTCGTTTCTTTTATGCAGCTAATCATGTGTATGCTTGGGGAAATAACGCCATGGGACAGTGTGGCCTGGGCCATACTACCAGTCCCATTTCGACGCCGACTAAAGTGTCCGCACTGACCAATATGAATGTTCATCAAATTTCGGCCGGCACATCACATAGCTTAGCGTGGACCGCTCTGCCCTTAGACAGGTAAGACGATTGGTTATAAGTTTTTAATATATAGAAAGATTTTTCCATTTACCACATATTGTCTTTTGCTACATTATGGCACATCAAAACGAAATCTCTACTGACAGACAGACACTCAGTTTACTTTAGCAAACAACGATACCGTAATAATGAACAATTTGGCATTGTAATAGCAACAGATATAAAAGCAAATGCTATTGTTGTTGCAGTAGGGAGACTACGAATAGACCTCACGGTCATCGTGTCAGCAGCCACCCCCCACCCCCCAAAAAAAAAAATAACACGAAAGAGGCAAGATTGGTTATTATTATGTCCTGTGTGATATACCGAAGCTTTACCACGTTAAATAGATTTTTTGAGTTTTAGAATTCCCTATCTTTTTGTATGTGATGGCACTTACGCCAGGGTGCACTTTCTTCTTATGCTTTTGTTATTCGTCCGTATTTGGCAACTACACAGGTGGACACTGAACAGTACAGCCCATTTGGAATTAATCTCCTGCGTATGCTAGGTTTAACTAGATTACTCTTTTTTATTACGGCATTGGTGTATGTTAGGTGTGAATAAGCTTTGTATAACGTGTAAGTTAATTACGGTGGAAAGCATGTGATGTAGATAAATCTCTGTCCGTATGCGATGATGTAAACGCTAACTTGTATTAAGATAAATGAGGAAAAAGCCATTTGATTTATATCTGTTGGTCGTTTGCTATATAAATGACCTTGGTAGGCTATAAACGTTTATATAAAATTATTAATTGATATTGATACGTATTCATCCTGTCATTGTGTCTGTTGCTTCAGCCTAGCGTTGGTCATAGCTTTAATAATTTTAACTGAATTTCTAAGCATTAATCTGCTGCAGCAGAATCCATTTATACAATTCAGCTTTTCACGCAGTTGCTTTTTCAAAAGCAGTATAGTATGTGGAATGAAGATTTGAATAACTCTTAATTCAAATGACTGGTAACGCTGCCTTTGGAAGGATTGATCAAAAATCAATTCAAATTTTATTATACTCGCTGTATTACGCCAACGCGTGTAACGATTGGCGGGGCCTATCTCACTGCTAAGCGCTTGGGCATCATAGCTCCGAAAAAACGTCGCAGCGGTGGCGAGCCGTGGGCGAGACTGTCGAAATCCAGACCTCCCGCTTTAATAGCGATGGCTTTAATCAATACACTAACCGGCCTGCTATCAGAAACCTGTGCAATTAAAAAGGTAGATAAACGTACAAGTTAATTTTGGGTCTTGTAGTGAAGTGAAGTATTTTTTGATTATCATTTGTTCACAGAGCACTATTGGTTGCATATTAGCATAACTGCCTATTGCATGTATTGTCTTATTTTAAACAATGTACATAATATCTTTGTGGTAATTATTGAAAACCTTGATTGATTTATTTTTAGTTGAACCATGATCAAACTTACAATTTTTATTCATATTTTGAATGTAATTTTATGTTAGAATCATGTGATTGCAGCAAGGCTAAATTACTCTGCACAAATTTCTTTGTTCTTTTCGTGAATCATAGTGATGTTGTGATAATTACTTCGCTTCCGCAAAGGGAACGTGCTCGCATTGAATCAACACTTGCTTCGTCATGTTAACAGTGCATTGAAATACACGTAGGCCTGCGAGATTTTGTCAATTCTTAAGCTCGTTTGCAGCCCTCACACCTTTTATTGTGTTGTTAAATCGGAAATAGGTTTGAATTGTTCGGCTCAACCCGGCTATTTTATAAGCTGCAGGGCTTTATTGCTTAGTACTTTGCAAGGTTTAGTAGCCTTGGTTAACTTTCGTGTTTCTGTGTTATTGCTGGCTTGATTTGCGGTATATTTTGTTTCTCTTCCTGTCACGATAAAGAGACCAAAGAGCTATAGCTAGCTCGCTTGGGAGTTGCTGGGCACCTGACTATCGCTCCAAGACGGGGGGAATCCCGCTAAGCGTCTTCCTACGGCACAACAAATAAACTTGCTAGTTCTCCGCACTGTCCCTTTAACACTGAGCTTCAAGTAGGGAAGCTGTGATGTGATTCCCAATTTTAAAGTCATTGGTTTGACCCGACTCGGAATTATGTCCAAGTCTACACTCCAGAGGCACACGCTTTTCGCACTCGGCCACCTGAGCGGTTAGCTGTAACGTTGGCATAAGGGTTACTGTAAAATCAAAACTATGTGCCACGTCGCTATTTTTACTACAGGCTTCACTCTTTGCAACCTACCAGCTTTTGTCGTTTTGCGTGTTATCTGTAGTACAGTATTGTAAATTCTTGTTATTTTCAGAAACGTAGTATCGTGGCAGCGAGCCTATTGCGTTGATTTAAGTGAAAACACATTCGCCAAGCTCAACAAATTTCTGGAAAAATACTGCGTGGCTTTCACGGGGAATCCCCCTCCTCCTTTCCGAGATAATAGGTAAGCTGAGTGCTTTTTCTTTTTAATGGTATGAAGATGTGCCAAAGGCATGCCAAGTGCTGCAATGTATCCTAATGTTTTTGGGGTTTACGTGTGTAATTAGCAGGGCAAGCCCGATTTATCAACATTTTTCGTGAAAAATCTCTATTCTTGCAGGTTTTACAGTTGATTGTAAATTCTACTGATTCATTTGTAGGTTCTAAGTTTTTGTCGTTGGAAGTTAAAAAGTGTTGGTAGTGAGGCTGAAACTGTCATTGTTATGAATACAATAAATATGGAACGAAAATAGCTTTTGGTGGAAAATAAAAGTCATGGTAATTCGTAAAGCCGTTAGCCTTATCTTGCTTACCTGCTGATGATGACAGCTGAATCTGCGATGCCGCAGCGTTTAGTTTGAATCACTATGACTTTATGTTTCCTCCCTATCATGGTTTTGCTTTTGAACTTGCAGAATCACTTTTTTTTGCTTGTATCACTGTGACGCGGCGCTTGTTATAAAGTTCGCGCGATTTGTTGCTTCCCTGATTGATTTGCGTAAATTTTTCATCAGTTCACACTTTCAGTTACTGATTTTAGTGACCACCATAACTTTGTGTTACTGTGTCTTCGTCTGGTCTGTACTCACTTGAAATTAGCCATCACTGGCAACCTATCATCGCTTGTTCTCGGTGATGCGAGCAAAGTACTTCGATCTCTTTTGTTTCGATTAATTGATCAAGATTCACCGATGGAAATAAAAAACGTAAGTTGCTCTGATTTTGAAAGCAGATTAAGTTAAACAGCTGTTCTGCGGCCATTTTGGATTTTGTAAAAATGATCTTTATGATACTCGCCGCATTACGCGGAAGGCGTGTAACAAGTGTTGGACCAATCTCCGCGACTTAGTATCTAGACAACACAGCTTCGAAGAAACGTAGCAGCGGTGGCGAGCGTTGACGACACTGAGTCCGCTTTGACCGGCCCAGTAATCGAACCCACGACTTCCCGCGCCGATGGCGATGTCTTTTTTCACTATGCCAGCCCACCGGTTTGATTTTACCAAAAAAGTATGGAAATTGAGCACGTAGCAATTTGTATCAGCCAAACATCGCTTAAACAACTTTGTTTTCACCAGGCTGTGCGGGAATGTGTTAGTGTTGGCGCTTCTCTTCTTCTTCCTTCTCTTGATGAACGAGTTGAGCTTCTACTTTCATTTCTATCTGCGGAAGCCGGCCAGTGCAAGCAACTTTCTATAGGGCAAGTAAGTGAAATATTGCTAAGCTTGTACAAAGTAGTAAGTATGGTAACGGCTGCTTGCAAGTGAGTTAGTGAAGTCTTTCACTTTTTGTAAAGATACCTTGTCCGCAACATGGCCTAGCGGTACTACGCGCAGGTAGCTGATCGTAAATGACCGGTTCGATTCGCGGGTTGAGCCGATCGCATTTGACGTACCGGTATATAACCAAACGGGTGGCTGCTGACTAGGGATGTGCCTCAAGGAAAATTACTCGGACTCGCCGAGTAACGAGTATTCACGGCATTACTCGGCCGAGTCCGAATCCGAGTATCTACGACGTCAAAATATGAACTCAAAATTAGGTGAGGAGCAAAAAAAAAAGGTCATCACGTCCGTAGAAGTTCTAATTTCGACCCAAATTCGGATAAAAAGAAAAAAAATAGGTCAAAATGATAATGGTTTGATACTCGGCCGAGTATCAATTATTACTCGGCCGAGTCCGAGTAATGCCTTATTACTCGGCCGAGTACTCGGTCTCGACTCGGCACATCCCTACTGCTGACTCGAAAAGCGCATGCTCACTTCGCAGTCTCCCTGAAATACTGTAGTAGGCTATTTTCTGTCTAATAGCAAACTTTATTTTACGATTATTATGCAACAATTGTTTTTTTTAGCGAATGCAAATGGACGTTGTGCTGTCAAGTCTACAGGATAACATTCAAGTTTCAACGTTGCTCAATTTCCGGATTAAACAAGCTTCAGCCAGTCCAAACCAGTTCCGACTTGCCACCGACCTTGTGCTTGTTCTTCTAAAGAACATTCATTTCTATGCAGTATGTTAAATAGTCAAAGTTTGAGAGTTTTCTGTTAGGAAAAATGCTTTACTAGGTTGTCAGAGTGACGTATATCATTTAATAGCAGATCCTCTAAACATATGAATTTTGAATAAATATTATAGATTAATAAATTTACGAGATGCTTGGAAGTTCGAATTAATTTATGCAGCTGCCTCCGCAACCCCCCTAGGATAAGCGGGTCTAGAAAAGATACAGTATGTATATGGATAGATTAATGAAGCTAGCGAAGTTTGTTAGCGGTAATAAAGGCTGCGCGTGAAATACCTTTGGTTTGTGGCTTACGCAATTTTGACTCAAAAAAAGTGGTTTTTGTGCACTTTTCTTCTCCAGAAAAAGATGCAATCGAAGTGATATTAATTTATAAAAATTGATATATTTTGGCAGCAGAAGTCGTGGTGTGGTGGTCGTTGAGTTGGAATGCTGCTGTCTAGGATTTGGGTTCTAATCCATACATAACTATAGTACTACTTCGAGGTGCGTGTACGTATACGCGACATGCGACAACACGACAAAAATTATGATGTTAGTGAATGTAGCAGATTTTCGCTTGATACGCTAAACAGCAACATTAAATAAACCAAGTGCGACAAACAAATTGTCGCGTTTTGACTGTCACGTATCGGTAAGCGCACTCTTTCGCGAAATGTGCAACATCTAATTTTTGCAGGCCTTTAATGTGATTTTTTGTGTAGATGCAACAATTCGTTGAATTATCTTCAAAAGAAAAAGCTGAAAAAGACAAAAATACCTCGACTTGTTTAGACCGGGAGCAAATTCTGCAAGTCTATGATTTACTTTCATCTTTATTGCTGCACTTATTCTCACACTGTTACAACAGTGCGCATGTAAGTCAGTTTATTGCTTCAAAAATTCAATGACCGTGAGCGCTGTTCGCAGTCTCCCTGCCAATCATGAATGTTATTGTTGTTAGTTTTTTTTGTTTTTGTGTCTACAATTGACCGAAGTAAATCTTGTTGTTATGGTCATGCACATCAGCTTTGTTGGCAGTTTCAATCACAAAAAGTTGTGCTATGACTTTTTATTCAAACTATAGCCTTTTTTACGTCTTATTGTAGAGAGGACCAAAAATAAAATTTTTGTTTATCTCGCTCAATCCTCGTCATTAATTTGTAGTGCAGAGGAATTTATGTTTGTTGATGGTCGGCTTGTGTTCAAAAGGGCTGGAAATAGCCTTCCTGTGCAACAGCCGTAGCTCGGAGGCTACGTTATTGTAGCATGCTACTCATTCTAACCTATGGAAATAATAGGCCTGTCTAACATTAAACCTCTTCGTATGTCTGGGTAACTCACTAAATCGTTAGTAGAAATGGCAGTCATTTTAAGTTTTGTGGGAAAGCTTTCATATTGTTATTAAATGAAGGTTGTAAATATTAGTGGTAGTATTTTTGGTGTTCAAACACCTACTTACATAATTTTTTACAACTAGTATATTGTGTTCAGGCACAGGCATATGCCACTGCTCTGATCCAGAGTAGTATGTTACAACTGTTAAAACAAGCTACGATTGAATTGCGAACTGCTACGCAGTACTTCCCCGAGCTGGATGAAAAAGCTCAAATTGAGTTCAAAGGTGAGAAAATTGGTTGACCTAATAAAGCTTTATTTACTGGAGAAGTTCCCTGTCAAGGCTTCGTCACCACTGAATTTTTGATGTCATAATCTTTTGTTTTATTACGTCAAAAATTGGTTATGATGCAAGAAAGCTCGTGAGCCTTTGGAACAACATAAGCTGGACGTGTTGACTGGGTAAATATTCGGCTGGCGTGATGATGAAAGACGTCGCTATCGAGAGGTCATGGGCTTCATTGCCTGGCCGGTCAAATCGGACACAGTGTCGCAAACGGCTCGCCACCACTGCCATGTTTTTTCGGAGCTGTGTTGCCCAGGCGCTAAGCCGCGGAGATGGGCCCCGTTACACGTTTTGGCGCAGTAATATCGCGATTGTAATAAAGATTTTTTGCACTTGATGTTTTTTAGATGCTCTTCTCAATTCTTCTACTGGACATCTGCTTTCTTTCGCTATTAATTCGTTATTACTGTGCAGATTGGAGGACGTGTATCCTCTTCTGCAAGCCGTCACAGACATTTTACCTTGCATAGATCAGTTCAACAGGTTGGTTATTCTTTTAAAAAGTGGCTACCAGCTTAAGACTTCTCATTCGATTTTTCTTCAGCGATGATGATTTGGGCGAAATTTTGCAGATAAATCGGCCGGTTGGCTCAGTGCTTAAGCACGTCGCTATCAACGAGGAAGGCCGTGGGTTTGTTTCCCGGGCCGATCAAATCGGACATTGCATCGCCAACGGCTCGCCGCCTCTTCGACGTTTCCTCGGAGCTGTGTAGGCCAGACGATAGGAAGAGACCCCACCACTCGTTATAAGCTTCCGCGTAATACCGCTGCTGTAATGAAGATTTGATTTTGAAAGTAACAGTACCTCTGATCACTCACATTGAAATTTTAAGCACCGAGATGGACACCCCATATTGTTGTGAATAATCTTAATCACAGAGCTTTTCAAAAGCACCATTAACATGCAGTTACAACGAAGATTGCTTTTCAGATCAACATCAGACGCTCCTGAAGTTCATGACTCAGTCGAACTCACGTGGCCAGTGGATCGAAACCAACCTCAACCTGTACAAGAAGGTAAGTAAAGGCTGTTGTCGCAAAAACTTATTTTTTAATGGTAAAAACACCCAACGCTTATACCAGTGATCTAGTTAAAGAAAGAGAAAATTGCTCATGGAAGAGAGTGTGGCTTGAGTTTAGCAATGTGTAAGTAATTCTCAACATGAAAAAAAGTGTAATATTGGGAATTGATTGTGGTACATTACTTAACCACTTCGATGTCGATTTGCGTTAAGCCGAAGCGTGTAATCGGCGGCGGGGCCCATTTTCACGACTTATCACCAGGGCAACACAGCTCCGAAAAAAAACTCGCAGCAGTCGCGAGCTGACGGCGACATTGTCCCCGATTTTACCGGTCCGGGAATCGAACCCCAGACCGTTCGCGCCGTTGGCGAGGTCTTCAGCTACTTCGCCGACCGGCCGGTCTGAAAACTCATTCCAAAGAAAAAGATTTTTTGACAGTTTCAGGAGTTGATTGGACGTGGCTGGGAGATATTGAGCGTTCGTGTGCTCTTCTTGTTGGGAGGATTCTCAATTCAATTGTGCAGGGAGTGGCGTATGATACGGAAGAAGAGAGAGATAATCTATCCACCCTATCCTCTCCACTGCTTGGAAATGGACTTTCCAAGGATTACCATACTATAGGTGACTAATGACTATTTACTTAGTTTATAGACCCAAAGAAGAGTGGTTGGCATGATTAAAAAAGTGCTTTATTTACCATACAGGGGTCCAAAGCTAATTACGCTTGACGCTCAGCATTGAAAGGACTCTGTGGGGAACAAGCCGGCGAGTTTATTTGTTGTGCCATAGGGAAAGGCACTAAGCTTGATTTCCCCATCTTAGAGTGGTAGACAGATGGCAGGTAACTCCTAAGCGAGCTCGTGATGTCGCTTTAATCGCTTTCTCTTGTAACAAATCAATTACGCAAAGGTCAATTCGGTACATAGGCACCTCGGAACTGAACACATGGTCTTATCGCAGCTTCTCACCAGAAAGGCATTGCGTTTTTTTTTTCTGTAATTCTATGATGATGTTCATTTATCGCTCTTTGCTTTTTCACGCGTCGTGTTTTTCAGGTAAAAATAAACTTGTTCTCGTGATAGTAGGATGATGCAATTAGATACCAAACGAATAAGTTAAAATTAATAAGATGAAATGGCCCTACAGCAGAGGTTTTTGGACTTAGGGGCCATGGCCCAGCAGCAGGCGGTGTTTTCAGTAGCCCACAGAGCTTGACTAGAAAGCAACATCAGCATTCCCAAATCATGTCATTGTGTTCACTTTGTACTTTTTAGTAAAAGTTGTTGTGCCACCGCCATGTTTTACCATGTTAGTGGGCCATGAGCCAAAAAAGGTCGAAAAACCCTGCCCTATAGGCTGTTTCTGTTTGAATAAGAACTGCTGAAGAGCGCAGCCGCACGAAACAGCTTGTAGGGTTATTTTGTCTTAATACTTATTTGTATTTGTTTTTTATATTTTGCTATGTTTTGAGCTTTTTTACAAGGATATTCTGCTCTTACTTTATAGAGTCACTGTTGGATATCTTGATTTTACTTTGCTCACGTCGTTTTACGTTGTTTCTCTCGTTTTAAATCATTTTACTTTGGTTTTACGTCTTCTGCTTTTACGTTATAGAGTCACAGTTGGATATCTTGATGAAATCTGTTACTGAAGAAAAGAAGAGGGATAAATTGAAAAAATGTAATTTTGGAGCTCAGCAAGCCTTGGTTGATGTAAGCGGCTGTAATCATTACTATATGTACGGTGATATAATGCTGTTACAGAACCGACCATTTGGGTTTCGAACTCGCGTTTTTTTTAGTTTCGAATGTTGCGTGGTTGATTTCCATTCGCTGGGAATTCGCACGTTTTGCGTAACTGCGCGCCCCAATCGGTTACGTAATTCATCACGTGATTCCTTTACAGTTGCGCGCCTCCCCTTCCTCATTTTTAGCATCATTTGTATGCTTTTGTTGACAGCGTACGTACGTTTTTGATTTGACGTTTCGGTATTAGTTGCACAACTGAACGATTAGCGCAGAGGTTAAGACATTGCTATCGACGGTTGAGGTGTGGGGTTCGATTCCCTGGCCGGTTAAATGGCACCCAGTGGCGCTAATGGTTCTCCACCGCTGTTTTTTTTCGGAGCTGTGTTGCCCAGGCGCTAAGCCGCGGAGATGGGCCCCGCCACTCGTTATACGCTTTGGCGTAATAAAGCAAGTATACTGTTAATTTTTTAAATTAGTTGCATTGAAAAGTTGGCTATTAGTGGCAGTATAACGTTGGTATTGGCGACTTAGTGCTGGCTTCAGGCTCACAATTATTCGTGGGCTTTTTTTAGTTTGTCACTGGATCAGGCGACGAGTCATCGCAGCATATTTGGAACAATATGATCGACTTTGCAAGGAACAGAGGTTAGTAGTGAAATGGCGAGGAGTATACAATACATCTGTCTATAAAGTCGGGGACACGATCTGGTACCAATCGTGGGTGACAGATCCTTTGTGACGACTTTGATTCCGAGTTGGAACTGAGCGCAAGTGACGTGAATTTTTAGTAGCTGACGCAGATCGCAATCTCCCTCAGTCGCAGTTGGTTTGTGCTTCATGATTTGTGATTTGTCAGACGTTTCCTGTAGTGGGTAAAGACGTCACTGTCGATGCGGGAGGTCTTGGGTTCAAATACCGGACCGGTGAAATCGGACACAGTGAAAATCCAACTTCTCGCCACCGCTGCTACGGTTCTGTGTTGCTGAGGCGCTAAGCCGTGGAGATTGACTCCGCCACTCGTAGCACGCTTCGGCGTAATGCCGCTTGTTTGGTGAAGATTTGATTATTTTTTTGATGTGAAATTTGAGAGGATAAAGTAGATCTATGAAAAACGCTGAAATTTTAACAGAGTGGACAGGGCTGGACAGTGGACAAGAGGACAAGATGTTGGAACTGGCGTCTAGGTTCATGCTCGCTGCGCTTATTAAACACACTGATGCTGACCCGAACGGCTTACACATGCAACCCTTGTACACCGCAGTGTTTAAGGTAAAGATGTTTTGCTGTGGTTTGGCAGGAGTTAGTTTGAAAACTACTGTAGTTCGGAAGACTGTTTCAGATCTTGGACTGTTTTTTTGTTGACCGGTCAGTTGACGTAATGGTAGTTAATGGCGTCGCTATCGATGCGGCAAGTTTGGGGTTCGATTCCCGGTTCGGTCAAATCGAACACAGTGTCGCCAACATCTCGCCATCGATACGATATTTTCTTCGCGGCTGTGTTGCCCAAGCGCAATGACGCGGAGACGGGCCCCGCCACTCGTTATGCGCTTGGGCGTAATACCGCAAGTGCAATGAAGATTTCATTTGGTTTTTGCAAGCTTTAACTTGCTCCAAATAATTTGTTTCTTCTCTGTTAATATCATTTTTGAAACATGTAATGGCTTGTTGTGATAGCAAGTCGTTAGACACTGATGTATTTCAGCATAAAGCGCAATTGGTTTTAAATTTTCTCTTTTTAGATGCGCGCCAACTTGCTTTCACGTCGAACTATGCCTTCTTCGATTACCGCAGAATCCCAACCCACTCAATCCGATGAAGCTTCAACTACTACCGTCGATCCTAATACAGCTAAACGTATGTAGCTAATGACATGATGATTCAGCAATATTGAAGTTCTCTATGCTCTTGTTTTACCTTAGAGTCGGAATACTATAATGAGACGAAAGTTCTTTAAGGACGAAAAAAGAAAGCCACAGCCAGTGCTGCCTTGCTTGCACTGCTAATGATGACAGCTGAATCTATGTTGTTGAAACGTCTAGGTCTAAGAATTACTGTGGGTTTATATTTCCTTAAATTCAGAATTCCGTTTTTTCATGTCCAAAGTCAGCGGTGTCTTTTTTTCGCGACTTGACATACAGCTGCACATACGGATAACTTCTGCAAATGACGAAACACAAGGTTTATTGACATGGCACCTTTTTATCGATTTTTTATGGAGTTGATCGAACGCGAAAGAACTTGGAGAATTCATCCAATTTCAATTTTGTGCGTTTGTTGCTGTCTAGTGATGTAATGTGTCACGTGATAGCGCTATGGTTAACACCTTTTAGCAATAACGCAAAAGTGGGAATATGATTTCATGAAAAATGAGTAGCTTAAATACCAATGCGTTTTCGTTTTAGGTTACAAGTTTTTTCATCGAAATAAAACGGAACAGCAACCTTCAACTAGCGAGAAAGCAAAAGGTAGGTCAAGTACAACCCTACCACAAAATTAGATGACGTAATAGTGGAACTTCAAATCATTAACAGCTTAGATGCTCGAGAGGCACGAGCGTTTGCCTCTGGAGCTGTAGACTCAGATTTGACTTCGACTCTGGTCAAACCAGTGGCTTTAAAATTGGCATTCACAGCTTCCGTGCTTGACGCTCGGCATTACGGGGACAGTGTGCAGAACGAGCCGTCAAGTTTACTTGTTGCGCTGTTGGGAAAGGCACTTAGCGGGATACCCCCGCTTGGTGTGGTAGATAAGTGGCCGGTAACTAGCACATTGATCGCTTTCTTGTCATAGTAGAGTGATTCTGTATGCTGCTAACTAATTAAATAAATAAGAATCTGTCATACTTAGTTGATTATTTTCAGATAAAACTCCAGAAAAGAATTCATACCACCAGTGCTGCAGGTCTGTGATTGAAAAAGCTGCTTTCTTGCTTATTGCAGTCAACCCGGCCATGTTGACGATGTCAGACAATACAGATCACGGTACGCAAGGTTATACCAGTACTTCGCTTACTTCGCTAAGATTTTCTTGACCTTGTTAGACTGACCTCTTTTCCGTAGTGATGAAACACATCGCCATCGACGCATGAAGTCTTGGGTTCGATTCTCATGCGGTTGAAGCTGGCTCGCCACCGCTACCACGTTTCTTCGGAGCTGTGTTTCCCTGGCTCTAAGCCGCGGAAATGGGTCCTGCCTCTCGTTATACACTTCGGTGTAATACCGCGAGCGAAATGGTTTGATTTTTGGTTGCATTAAATCTTCACGCAGACTATGAGGTTCAAACTTGGCATAATTTCAGGGTGCTTGTCTTGAGTAAAAGCCAAATGGAACTGTTGATGCTGTTCTTGATGAAATTAATTTTTGTGATTTACTGCTGCTATTACATTGTGTTTGGTAAGGTTAATATTAACCAGCGTTTCTAGCTGTGCCTTGCTTTGCGCGGCGAGTTCGATTCTCGGCCGAACCCGATCGCATTGACCACTTAGTTTGTACGACTGCTGACTTTTTTTCGATTTTTTTTTCAAACTTAGGATAACTTTTTGCTGCTCGTAGTCTTAAAATTTTCAAGTTAATGAAAACTTGATTTTGTGTATTTTTGACTGCTTAAAGAGGAGCAGACTCGGCGCCCGCGTCGTCTTGTTTGGGGCTTTCATGGTGTTTCGCCCCTCCTCGTCGTGCTTTTTTGTTTTATCATTATCCTTTTATGGCGAGTTTATGTTTGGCCGACAAGATAATGTACCTGCATTCTATTAGACTCGAAGAGTGCAAGCTCACTTCGCAGTCTCCCTCAATTACTATTGATTTTCTGGTTAGTAAGAATATTCAAGATTTTCTTGAATTTCGAAGTTGATTTTGCAACAGATGTGAGCGTCACTTTCCCGTCTCGGTCCCACGGAGTAGTCGCACCACAACAAGACAATCATTCACACGGTGGTTCAGAGGAGCGCTTGGCTGTCGGTGCACCCAAAGGTTCGTTATCTGACGGCATTCTGTCCCAGTTATCGTTACAAGGTTAGTATTGATGCGTGGACGTGTTTTTCGGCTGATTGGACAATAAACAACCCAGAGAGTTCTAGGACGTAATTCAAGCCATTGTTTGGCATCATCACCGCAAATTACGTAAAATTCTTCATCTTTTTGTTTGATGATTATTTCCGTGCCGAATGCAGATGTAATCAAAATTGGATGAGATGTGAGAACAGTGTATAAGTATTGCGTGACGGGTTCGATTCCCTGCTCTGAAAGATTGCATTTTACTAATTGCTTTGGGTTGCTGCGCTCTCGGAAGAGTGCAATAATAAGTTACCCAACTTTTTTCCTATGTAGGTCGCGATACACCACCTGGTAGCCGTTCCCAGCAAAGCACAATGGAAAGGAGTGTTGATTTGATGGATTGTCAGCCTTATGGAAAGTAAGACTTTCGTTTCAATAAATGCAGAAATTAATATTCATCTTACAGTATTCTTCTACATTCAGTTGCTAGTATTTCTGTTCAATGACAAAAAGCTTTCATCAGTAAGTTTCAAATGCGAAGCGGATTTCTGCCAATTTTCACTTTTTGAAAACCAAACCAGGCGTTCAAACTCTTACTATTCTTTTGTGCAATATATTCTACAATTGTCGCAATTATATATTTTTTTTCTGGCCGGCTTGCGTAATGCTGAAGGCGTTGCTATCGGAGGTGAAGGTCTGGGGTGTAATTCTCGGATCGCTGAAATCAGACACAGTGCCGCCAACGGCTCGCCACCGTTGTAAAGTTTCTTGGAGCTATGTTGCCCAAGCGCTAAGCCGCGGAAATGGGCCCCACCACTCGTTACACGCTTCGGCGTGATAGCGCGAGTATAGTGAAGGTTTTATGTTTTCCTCTTGCCTTTGTCGTTTCTGTTTAAGCTGTTATGTATGCAGGATCAGCTTATCGGTGATGAAATTTTGTTGTGCGGAGTTAACGGTGGATTCTTCCTCCAGCTCCACGGATACTTCCACATGGAATCCGGTGTCCTGTAAACATCTAGCTAAGGCTATGGAAATGCAACAAAAGAGAGCGAAGGTCACCTAGCATTTGTAATTTCTTTCTTGAATAAAAATCTTATGCTCGACTCTCAGTTTAGTTAAAAGTACGAATTTTGTTTGGCACTGCGCCACGTTTAAATCATGCTGTTTTCGAAGTGGTTAAAGGCATCGTTAGCGCTGCAGGAGGTCATAGGTTCGATGCCAGGGCCGGTGAAATCGGCCGCATTGCCACCAACAGTTCGCTAAGGCTGCAAAATTCCTTCGAAGATGTGTTGCCTAAGCACTGAGACGCGGAGATGTTCCCCGCCACTCTAGAGTGAAATTAATATTGGATTTTAAGCTACTTTTGTTGACTGAGTTCATGTTTTCCGTTGGTACTTTGAGCGTGGCTTTTGATGCAATTACATCCTAATCTTTTTATGGGGGTTAATATCACGATTGAGTGTAAATATGAATGAGGAAAAACGCACGTCGATGACAGTAAGCGGAGATCATAATCAGAAGCTGTGATTACTTTGACGGCAGTTTTAGTTTTGGAAATCGAAGCTGGTAAAAAATAAAATTGAAACTCGGAGAAAATATTTTATTGATTCCTGGTCCGTTCAGATCGGGCATTGTTAGCAACGGCTCGCAACCGCTGCAACGTTTCTGTGTTGCCCAGCCACTAAGTCGCGGAGATAGGCCCTCCTCTCGTTACACGCTTCGGCGTAATACCGCGAGTATAGTGAAGGGTTGATTTTTGTTTTTTATTGCAGGAACGCATCACTGCATTACGTGAAATATCCCGTCTCCTTAAATCTTACACAGACTCGGAGAGCAAGTATGGTCGTCTCCTTGCATCTGCCCATTTCCAGCTGATGGTCGGTTGTTTTGGTTTGGTCTCAATCAAACCTCTGGTCAAAGAGCATATGACTGTCGGGTAAGCGTATCTGGGTCGCACCTGTGTATTTGTGTAGAGGGGCAATAAAGTCAAAATCGTGATTTATTTTATGAAAAAAATTGCTAGAGACAATTTTTTAACAATTTTTCGCGTTAATCCGGTGCATTTTTATCGGCTAATTCAGAAGATATCGAGCCTCTAAAAAAGCTGGTCCTCTAAGAGAATGATGTCATTTAAAATTATTATCTCATCTTTGAATGTTCAATGGCTATGAAACTGGCTTTGAAACTTCAATGGCTATCAAAATTTTGAATTAAATCCTCGCGCTTGAAAAGCTTATCATTCTCAGCTATTCAAGAAGATAGGTTAGATGACAAAAGTCAAACATCGCTTGCGAAACTTTGATGGTTTTTCAACAATTTCAGTTTCTGAAATTTTGAAACATTTGAAATATTTTATTACCTTCTATTGGAATCAAACCCAGATCTAGATACTACAATTTTGCGTAATCTGATGACATTGTACTTGACGCAGTGTACTGGAACCTGAACGAGGCATAACGACAGCAAACAGCTCTGATCGAGAGGAAGTACAAAGTTTAATGACATCAATTCGAAATATATTGTACAAAAACATTCTGTCTAGCAATATATCTAAAAGTTCAAGTACGTTAAGCACTAAATTTAAAGCTGTCTTTCTAAAAAAATCATGTTTTAATTCTAAAGCGTGTAATGAGTAAAGGCGCCCGTCTTCGCAGCTTAGCACCTGGACCACACAGCACCGAAGAAACATCACAGCGGTGGCGAGCTGTTGGCGACACTGCGTTGAATTTAAATGACCCAGGAATCGAACTCATCACCTCCTGCGCCCATAGCGATGACTTTAACCACTATAATTATTTCCTAACTGCGCTCAGTTTTCGGACTTGTGGTACAGTTAGAGCAATGATGGAGTCTGAATTTGTTTTTGTTATGGTAAAGCTTGTAATTATAAGTTGATTTTAATAAATATGTTAAAAATGCAAATATTTTCAACAAAGTGGAACGATTATTTAGATTGTTTTTCGTGTTACTTACCTGATGATGATCGCTGTGTAGATAATATGGAAACGTCTGTTTCAATTGACCAGCCACATACCTATCTGCTATTTAGATTGGAAGCAATTACGTTTACTTGTCACTTCATTATTTGCCTTGGGAACTTTTCGATACGATGCCCATGACCTGTCTCAGGTCAGTAGTGAAGCCCTGCAGTCACTGGTCCTTCTGTGCGATGCGGGCAAGTCGCTTTCGCTGGGTGTGGGCAACGAATCGCTTTTTCAATGGTTCAACTCGGGAACTTGCCACAATAAATTGGTAGCTATGGCGAAAGTGGTGGCCAGTAACTTGTTCCGCACTCTGGCAGCGTCTACAAGGTATGTTGTTGTGAAAATAACCTATGTTAGACACTTCTGTTTGTGTCACCAATGATTGCAATTTTTTATGTGTTGTCGGTTCATCTTTGACTGCATTTTTTGTATTTAGTGGCATATTTATTATCCTCCTATCACGACTTAGCAATGAAAGCGCTATAACGAACTCTCTAAAAGTTGCCGACCACCTGTCTACCTTTTCAAAAAGGGGGGAATCCCGTTAAGTGTCTTTCCAAGTTAAAGTTGCCGACTTGTTCTCCATGCTCTCTTTATTATGCTAGGCGTTAAGAGGAAAAGTAGTGAATACTAATTTTAAGGCGAAAACATTACTTGGCTCGGAATCAAACTCGATTCTACGGCTCTGTTAGCGACGCAATATCCACTCAGATCTCCCTGCAGGCTGCAATTTTCATCATGTATTTACCTTTTCCTCGTAATCAAGCTGCAAAAGGAACGCCATTGGGGCAGGTCTACAACAAGGCCACATTGATTTTAAAGGTGATCATTTATGGTGGCTATGATGACAGATTTCGGAATTCAACCGGCGATCTTCGTTTCAAGAGCAGAAATACTTACTTATACTCGACCATCCGGTCGGGCCGTGATATCTTGCGACAAAACGTATTTGTATTTCAGCTTACATGTTGAACGTGTTCATGAATCATTTGTTGATGAGATCATGACTGTCTTGTTATCCATCGTCCAGAATTTATTTCGGTCACTAGGTGGCAGCAATGAGCCGGACGTGACGTCGCTGCAAGATATAGCTGACCCCTGGAATCTAGAAAAAATTTTTGTCTCGAAAAAGTAAGTAAGGTGCATGCATTGACTATGTGAGTATGTGATGCGTAAAATAAGAAAACAAATCTTTATTATGCTCGTGGTGTTATACCAAAGCCTGTAACAAGTGGCCGCCCCATCTCCGCGGTTTAACGCCTTGGCAACTCTGCTTCGAAGAAACGTCGCAGCGGTGGCAAGAGGTTGGGGACACTGTATATGATTTGACCTGCTCGGGAATCAAAGCCACGACCTCCCTTTCCAATAGTGATGTCGTTAACCACCATTCCAACTGAAAAAGCTTTATCATGCCCGTTGAGATCTCGTGGTATTTGGTCGCATATCTCTGCATCATAAAGCATCTGCAACGCTCGCATGCAATGAACAACTAGTGAAATTTAAGGCTGTAGTTGGCGTTGCTTTCGTTAAATGGGCATCGCTTTAATTTGACGTTAGTTGGGGGCTCAGCAGTTTATTAAAGATTTTGCATGAAGAAGGATCGTTGTTGACACATATTTTGCAGTGGTTGTATGTAGTAGTATCGGTTAATGTTCGGCGCTTGTAGTCGCTGCAAGGTAAAATCTATTTCAATCAGAATACGTTAAATGTGGGACGAAAATAAATTAAGGAGGAAAAATATAACCGCAGTAATTCTTAAAACTGGACGTTCCGTCTCCCTAGATTCAGCTGCCATCATCAGCAGCATTGCTTACACTGTACCGTATTTGCTGTATTTCTATTTCATTCAGTAATGAACTTGCTATATTTTGCTTTACCAGAGGCCAAAGTAATCTGCGGAAGAATTTGGAGAATTCGCTGGGAGACAATTTAGTCTTCGTGCGCTTGTTGCTTTCCAGTGATGCAATGTGTCACGTGATCGCATCCTGGTCTTGGATTGGTTTATTGCTTGGAATTGCTGGCCAATTAAACACCGACGGTGAGTGTGTTCAAAATCGATCCTCGTTTCAAATCACCTTTGTTGCGCTATCCTTATGATGTTAATTTCACGTGTAAGTGCAAAGCACATTACATTTCCTCCTTCATTTTTATGGTCCTGATGTTTTGTAAAAAGCAATTTTTTTTGTGGTCGATTGGCGCTGTGGTTAAGGGCACCGCTGAAGGTGCAGGAGGTTGGGGGTTCAATTCCTGGGCCGATCAAATCGGTCACAGTGTTTTCAACGGCTCGCCTCCGCTGCGATGTTTTTTAAAGCTGTGTTGCCCAGGCTCTAATTCGCGGAGATGGGCCCTGTCTTTCCATTTTTTTTTCTGCCTCGAAAAAGTTCAATAAAATCGTGTTAGTGCCTGGATGATGCGCTCAAAACCAAAAAAATACACTTAGTTACTGTAAGTAGTGCAATACTTTTTCACCTCACCACAGCATTTTTCATCTTAACACTTGTGTTTGATTTTTCAGGTACGTTTGTCGTATCCAGCTTGCGTACAAGGTTGCTATCTATCCACTTACTTCATGCTGTCTTGCCCAATATAAGCGACGGAGATATGAAAAGGTAGGTCTACGTGCTTATTTGACATTTTTCATTTTTTTGCTATAAGGGGATCAAGTGCAAGAAAAAATTTCATTTTTTCAAGAGCGTTTTGGGGTTTTAGTATTTTTTTTTTAACTTTTACTAATCCAAATTATGTTCATAACTTCGTCAAGTATCGCTCATTGCTGGGCTTTGGATGGTTTTTCAGCGTGGTCTTCAATCATACACTTTGATTTTACTGAACTACGGTATAAGCTTTATCCGGCCTTGTTTAATTGCAGCATCTAAGCGTAGATACCTTGCCGGGTATGCGAGTCCTGTGTGACAGACTTAACATAGCTTGTCACATTTGCACATATATTCGAGAAAAGAAAGCCTTCCACCGCCTCTACTGCACTTTCTGCTGTTCACATTTTAGTTTAGTTCTTTCATAGTTTTGACTTTCCATGTTTTTGCAGTGATCTCATGTCTAGAGTTGCAAATTCCTTGTTTCAAATCATTGCGCATTCTCACTGGGTGGCGCTGCCAGCCACAGAGAAGAAACTTTGTGGTGAGGAGAAAGTGGATAGTGGCGATTCAGAAGATCTGGGCGTAAGTGCTTTTTCTGTTCTTTTTTTATTTTGTTGATGTAAAATTAGAAAACAGCAGTTTTGATGCGCTATAAATGGAGTTTTGTTGTGGGTCGAGGAAAAGTTGGATGCTAGATAGTGGATATGTTTTTTGATGGACTTGGATAGCTGAAAAAGAATGTGCAATGCACAAAAAGTTGGCGTGACGATAGCGACATCGCTAGCTGTGCGGAAGGTCTGGGTTCGATTCTTGGGCCGTTCAAATTGGGACGCAGTGTTGCCAACCACTCACCGCCGCTGCGACGTTTTTTCGGAGCGGTGTTGCTTGGCGCTAAGCCGTGGAGACGGGCTCCGCCACTTGTTACACGCTTCGGCGTAATACCATGAATATAATGAAGATTCGATTGTTTGGTATGCACGATAGGTTCTATTTTTACGCATACCTTCTTCAATTTGTATGGAATAAACTTTGCGTAAGTGATGTATTCACCAAGTTTTCGTTCCAGGTTATCATTTGTGACAATACATTGCGCGAAAACGATTCATTTGATGAAGATATTCTTTCGTATGCAAGCGATTTTCGATTCGACTCAGAGAAATGTGTTTGTACTTCGGTAAAAGATAATCATACGTTGGTCCACTCCAGTGGAGGGAGAGGATACGGCATGCTTATCAATGGTGTATCTCGCGGCTGTTATAAATGGAAGGTAAGCGGGTATTGTTAAGAATAAGCCGTTATGCAATAAAGCACATTTTGCAATTGCTCTGTGAATATTAGAGTTTTACTATGAGTTTTGTGTGTCGTATCACTAAATTTCCGCAGTCATTGAATCTTTAAATATCTAAATTTCGACAGCCACTGTTTCGACCTGGTTAGGTCTCATCAAAGGAGCATGGAGTAGTCTGGAGTAAAGATTGAAAAATATGAATTGATGACTTTCGAAATTTTTTTGCTTATGGTACCTACCACGAATAAATAACTTTACCCCTGCCAAAGTGCTTCAATCGCAGCGCGTTTAGTTTCGCACGATGTAATTGTAATAATATTGCTGTGCTTTTAACATTAATACATCAATGCCATAATTTCGTAAAGCGCGATGCTGATTTTGGGCTATAAGGAAACTGTCATTGATGTTTTTATTATTAATATTTAGACTGCTTATTTTCCAGCGTTGGTAAAGCAATGTTATTGAGTAATTTGTAGTTATGGTAAGCAATAGGCGTTGACAAAGTAATTTTCTCGCTTATCCGTTTTAGTTTCACATCTTGAATGAGAACCCTGGGAATGAAGGGACGTGTATTGGAATTTCCCATTATCCAGTCAACGACTTCAGTCATCGATCAACGTCTGATATGTGGCTGTACAGAGCGTACAGGTAGGAAATTAATTTGGTGAAAGTGTTTTGATCGAACTGGTTGATTAACGTAGTGTTTAAAGACATCGCTACGGGAGGTCTGGGGTTCGATTTCCGGACCTGTCAAAGGTCGCCAACGGCTGGCACAGGTGATAAGTCGCGGAGATGGACCCGCCACTCGTTATGCGCTTCGACGTAATACCGCGAGTATAATGAAGATTGATTTTGGATTTGATCAATTGGAATTTGTCCATTTTGACCCATAAATTCTTATCTTTGATGTTGCTTTGTGAACGATTTACAAAAGGTTATATTTTGCTGAATCCAACTGTTTACCTTTTTACGATTTGCCATGAGTATTTTTTGCTGCTTACACTTACTTAAATACCAACAAGGACAGAAAAAAGTTACGTGCGTAGTAATAATATTTTTTATGGCGCATGCTCATTGCTCGCGTTAAGCTACAGTCAGAAACGCCTCTGATACTGTAATTCATTGTCTCAAAATATGCTTTTGCTTCATTGCTTATAAATTTCTTTTACAGTGGCAACCTATATCATAGTGGAGAATATACCCAACAATTGAGCAGCTACACGAAAGGTGACGTCATCACTTGCGTTATGGATGCAACAGAACGTACAGTTAGTTTCGGTTTGAATGGAGCCATACCGGAAGTAGCTTTCCGGGATGTGGATACATCCAGGGACTTGTATCCGTGCGTCATGTTTTACAGCAGTAACTCCGGGGAACAAGTCAAGATCTCCGACTTCCAGGTGAGCATGAAAGCTCCAAGTTCTAAAAATGAAATTCTAATTATACTCCCGGTACGTGGGTTACGGGTTCGATTTACAGCTGGATCTGACTGCCATTGTCTACGTTTCGAATAGTTATTGACTCGAAGAGCGCAGTTTCACTTGGCAGCTTCTCTTAATCACTATCACTCGCTCAATAGTGCGATAATCACATCGAATATTTATTATACTCGCGGTATTACGCCGCAGCGTGTAACGAATGGCGGGGTCATCTCCGTGGCTTAGACAACATACCTCCGAAGAAACGTCGCAGCGGTAAGGAGCCGTTGATGACAAGGTGTCCGATTTGCCCGACCCGGGAATCGAACCCCAAACTTGCCGCAATGATAGCCATGTCTTTAAACATTAAGCTAACTGTCCGGTTTCAGTTAATCTAATGTCATTGTAGAGTCTTGGAAGTAGCCAGAACTTATCGGTCGGTGACCCGTTTTGCGCGACTGAGCACGCCACCATGTCACAAGCTTGCGTGCAGCTGGTTCGCGATCTCTACTCGTCGAAAGGAGCACTGTGGTATGACGTCATCACCAGTGACGTCATCAAACGTTTAAACAAGCTGCCAAGCATTTTGGAAAGGTCAAGCGTTAGCAACAAAACAAGCTGTTCAGGTACAATTTTCCTTGTTATAGACACTGTATTGACTGGTACGCGCGCGGTTGCGACTCTGCTGCGTTGTTTTGTGTATTTTGTTTTGTAATTTTTCTTTGCTCTCTGTGTCGTGGATTTGATGTGGTTCGTGTGTCTTGCTTTGCTAATTTTGTACCTAATTTTGAATTTTTCAAATTGGCTTTTTCATCTGCATTCTTAGCCAGAGCCGGTAGCCACCCACATAAGATTAAATAAAGGTTTTGCTTTAGTTAGCATGGTAGCTTTGGTAGGTCTTCAGAAAATCTACTTGCTCACAAAACACAACCAAGAAACAAAAACACTTGGGCAGACGTTTTGGTTCATTGCTTGTGCCATTTTCAACTCTAGTAGCCGAACCGTCTGCCCGAGTGACCTTAGCTATTTCTCGGCTGTGTTATTTGTAAGTACCGTTCGCCAAGGAATTATTACATTGATTGATTATAGAAGGTTCATTAGAGTGTTCCAAACAGCGAAAAAAAAAAAAAACATTTCAATTTCCTTGAAATGAGCGTATTATTTAATTAATGAACACTCTTAGTTTTTCGCCAAGAAAGAGCCTGCTATTTTTGCTTGTAAAATCGAAGTGTTTATCTCCTTGCTGTACACCATTAATGCTACAATTTTTGATGTGACTTTTTATGAGTCTTTTACTAACTTTAATTTTATGCTTTCAGACTTGGATTTAAGCCCGAAAAACAAGAAGTTACTGATGTACGAGGTGTGGCCTGTGTTATGTGTCGTGTCAAGTGTCGATGATGGATTCAGAGTGGGAGGGCGCTGCAAGGTTAGCAGCTCCTCCAAGAGCGGTGTCCTGCTGGGAATGACCCACGATAACAAAATGAGGGTACAATGGGACGACGCCGCTGAGGTGAGATAAAACTTTGGGACTCGGTAGAATTGTCAACATTATTCCCAGTTGTTGTTGTTGTGAATAATGACACTGTATTGGTGCGAAACACTTTGGGTTTGGTTCCCGGAGCGGTTAAATCGGTCACAGTGTCGCCACCGGCTTGCTAGCGCTGCGACGTTTCATCAGAGCTGTGTTGCCCAAACGCTAAGCCGCAGAGATGAATCCCTCCACTCATCACATGCTTCGGCGTAATGTCGCGAGTGTAATGAAGATTTGTTGTTTGTTGTTTTTGCAGTTTGTTTGTTTTGTTTTATCGAATAAGTATGAACTGATTGATTGGCTTACTCGCAAGTTTTGCAGTTTTCAAGTCTTTTGTAGGCCCGAATCATAAAATAGCGTATCCTCAAACTTAGCGTATTTTTCATCTTTATAAGAAATTCGCAAAGATATTAGCGTATCTCTGCGAGCTGGTTTAGCGAGCTATTGAAAACCAATTCAACAACTGCAGAAATAACGATATTTCCCAGGTTTAAATTGGTTTCATGGATAACGTCTCTGTAGCATTTTTTGCGACGAAAAACAAACTAGTAAGTACACCAAGAGTGCCCGAGTCTGATATTGCAAAATGTAACAAAATGAATTGGTCTGTAGCAATCTGTGAAGACAGTAGGCGACGTACCGTGTTTTTGCAGATTTCGGTGAGCAGTTGTTCTATATCTTCCCTCGAACCTGTACCAGAAGCGTCGTTTACAATGGCTGACTTTCCTCTGTTGAAACCCGAAGTTTTAAACGCGATTTGCAAATTGTCGGGAATGGTTAGCTTTGAAAAAGAAGTGTATCAGGTCGGTTGATGTTTAGTTTTGTCATTCACAATTGAATAGAGGAAAAGCAACTAACCGGTTGGAGTAAGGCAACGCTATCAGCACGGAAGGTCTTGGGTTCGATTCCCGGGCCGGTCAGATCGAACGCTGTCGCCAACGGCTCTCCACTCCTGCGACGCTTCTTCTACGTTGCCCAGACTCTCAGCGCGGAGATGGTCCCCGCCTCGTTACACGCTTCGTCGTTATTCCGCGGGTATAATGAAGATTTCATTTTGATTTAAGAAGGCAAAACCATGATGTTTTAACAGGTTTAAAAATAGTATTGGGCGGTTGAAATTAATGAAATATTATGTAGTTGCTCACAGATAGTGCTAGTGGGTGACCCAGACATGACTGTCCTTTGAAACCTTGGTTGTTATACTAATTCAGGGCTGTCGGCAGTCCGATCCGTAGGCCAATTACGACCCGCGCTTGTCACACAAAGTGTCATTTTCTTCCCGCACACGCACAAAGTTATAAACATTCCAGTCTTCATGGTTTCATTCTTACACTGATTTTCTGGACGTGCGAGAACAAAACCGACGAAATAAAAGCAGAACCATTATGGCGTAATAGACGTAAAAGCGACTCATTGGGCTTTAAGGAGTAGCAAAAATCACCATCGAAAAATATTGACTCTTAAGCCTCCCATCTTCCAATTTGGCCTTCATAAAACCGGCGAGTTAGCATAGTGGTTAAGGGCTTCGCTATTGGCGTGGTAGGTCACGAGTTCGATTCCCAAGCTGGTCAAATTAAACGCCGTGTCGTCAACGGCTCGCTACCCCGGCTGTTTTTCTTCGTAATTGTGTTGCGCAGGCACTAAACTGGACCTCGTCACTCGTTACACACTTCGGCGTAATAGCGCGAGTGTAATGAAGCTTTGATTTTTGATCTTATTGTTTGATTATTTTTCAGGATCCTCATAAAGGCAAGATTGAGAGGATGTTGGATGAAGACATTGCTGAGAAGATGAAAGATGAATATCCTGGTTTCGTACCACCTACAGACACAACCACCATCACGATTGAAATTGAGAAACCATCTAACACGGATCTAAGTAGCGTGCGCTCCGACCTGAATGACACTGACAGTGAAAGCGAACATTACGATGAAGGTAATGGAGCTTTGCTGCTACAAATTTGCATAATGTGTGAAAAAAGCTGATATTTTTAAAGTATTGGTTAAAGAATTTGTCAATGCGTTGTGGAGACTGCGAAGTGTGCTCTTTGAGTTTGCAGCCACCAAAATATGCGTCAAATATTATCAGTTCCAGCAGGGAATCGAATCCATGTCGCAAATGATGGATTAGGACAGAGGTTTTCAAACTATGGATCATGGCCCAGTAGGGGGCCACGGCGCTGTTTTCAGCGGGCCTCCGAGCTTGACTTAGAAAACAACAGCAGCATACTCTACTCAGTACTCATGCTATTACGCTTACTTAGTGCTTTTTTATAAAAATTTATGAGCCACTGCCTTAACCATGTTAGTGGGCCGTGAGCAAAATATGGTTGAAAAACCTGGTTTAGGGCAGCCACATGCTGGCTTGAGGTTAGTTTCTAAAGATCGCGAAAAAGGGAGGCAAACCTTTCACATAAAAGTAATAATAACTGAGGATATTTTTAAATCATTGAGCCGAAAGTTGAACAGTAATTGTGAGAGACTGCGAAGTGAGCTTGCGCTATGGGAGTCAGCAGCCACCCGGTATGAATGTCAAATGCGATCGGCTCCTGCCGTGAATCGAACCGGTCCAGTAGGATTTCGCGGTACCGCTATGTGACGAGAATTCTTGTTGAATTGCCACTGGCTCTGCAAAAACATCCATTAAATTAGTATATTTCAAATTAAAAGCATTTTTATTTAATAAACAGAGTGACCGGGTCGTGTTTAAAAGTGCTGGTCAAAAGCGCTCGCTTATTTTACCGATTTTTTTGTGATTACATTCTTAGGCTCTAGTAGCAATACGTCAGTAATCAAATTTTTTTCTGAATTCCATTGTTTTTAGTATCAGACGAATGGTGGGAAATGAACGCGTTATCAATCCGAACTTGTGCGTTATCAGCATTACAAAACATATTTACCAGCAGTAGGTATGTTATCTTTCAAGTAGCGGCTTAAAAATCGTATAAAACGGTATTTTTGCATCTTTGCGTATTCCTTAAAATAGTAACCGGCCGTTAGCTCAGTTGGTAAGCGCACGGGCTATCAGTGCGAGAGGCCTGGGTTTGATTCCCGAACTGGTCAAATCGACACAGTGTTGCCAACGCCTCGCCACCCCTGTGACGTTTCTGTGGAGCTGTGTTGCCCAAGCGCTGGGATGGGACCCCGCCCCTCGTTACACGCTTCGGCGTAATAGCGCAAATATGAAGAAGGTTTGATTTTTCCTTGAAGTAATTTCTAATTGCTTATTTCGTATTGCCATGAGTAACTCATTCTCGTTTTCGGAATATTTTGTTGCAATGTGTTATAGCAGTTAATGTTTTTTGTTGTTAGATTTTTTCTTGTTTTATTGACTTTATTTTTCCTCCTTAAGCTATTTTCATCCCATATTTATTGTATTCCGAAACATAGAGGAAACCAATACAGGAAGGAGATATTTTCTGTAATGTATTTAGTTCAGTTCCGTGATTTTCTACTAACGTTCGTTTTTTTGATATTTATTTTAGATATATAGAACTTTTGTTATTTCTACGGAAATCCGAAAAAGATGAAAAAAATGAAGTAAAAGTTAGTTCTCAGTGGGAAGTTGGCAAAGAAAAAAACGTAAACGAAATGGCGCAAGAATATGAGGGCAAGCAGGTTGGTAATTCTAGTCTTAGCGAAACGAGTATGCGCTACACCATCTTGGCTCCACCGTATTGCCTCCTCTAGAAAATATCATCATGAGTGTTTGTGTTAGCGTCTGAAGATGTTATTTTGCGATGTCGAAAATTCAAATATATTAAAAGAAAACTCAATTTAGGGAGACTGCGAAGTGAGCTTGCGCTCTTCGAGTTTGCAACCACCCGGTATTATGTCAAATGCGATCGGCTCCAGCCGCGAATCGAACCCGTCACGTAGGATCTGTGACGTGCGCGCGGTACCGCTGTCGCTAGGCCATGACGCTGACGTTTTGTGGTGCAGAAAAAATATCTAAGTTAAAGTTTTTTGATAAATTTATGGCTTTATTTATTTTTGTACTACTGAATTCACACAGCCCTGTTTCGATTTTCTTTGATCTCGACAGCGCGATTGAATTCAGGTCTTATTGAAAAGGATTGTATACCTTGTGATATTTCTTGCGTTATTAATTGGCTTGTTTTTTAGGAATTACGCGATGTAGTTCGCAAGGTGATGACGTGCGTAGTAAAGCATGCCGTGAAGAACGAACATCACTGTAAGACCGTCGAGATTCAAAGAGCTTGCTCGATATTGATGAGGGTATGTGGTATTTTCATGTCAAAACGTTGATCAATTTGTTAGAAATCAAAATATACTGAATTTTCGTTATGCTCGCAGTATTACGCCGAAGCGTGTAACGAAGCGGTATCTTTGCTGCTTAGCGCCTGAGCATCACATGATTCTTCGAAAAAACGTCGCGCCGTTGGCCGCACTTTGTCCAATTTGACCAGGCCGATAATCGTACTCAGATCTGCGCAGATAGCGATGTCTTTAGCCACTATACCAATCGAAATGTCTTGCGAATTCTTAAAGCAATATTACATTCTATTTAGGTATTGTGCTAGTACCAGTCATACTGTAGAAAGTTTTTTAATTAAAATAGAATCCTTTACAACTATTTAACTATGTTTGTAGATGTCTGCTAATGCGATCATGCGCAAGAAACTCGGCCTCCGTTTTATACCAGTCTATCCAGAAGATATTATGCTGGAAGCTGATGATTTAAGTAAGTTTTTAGAGTTGAATTCGAAATTTTGAATATACCCTACATACGACTCCTAATTTTTAATCGCGGCACTAGGTCTATGCTTAAAATGATACCTGTCTCGCCTAAGAGGTGACATTTTCAATTTTTTCTGTCATTTTTTTCTTCGTAAATTTCTGTTTCCCGGAATCTCCAAGATGCAGGAGATGACAATTGTGACGCATCGGGTTCCAGATCGTAACGACGAAACTAGGGTAGGAGTTGAACCATTAACCTTGTGATCATAGTTGTGACAACACTACACCACACATCGCTGTAAAAATGATTAGTCCTATTTTGCATTTCTCCATGAGCAAAAGTTATGCGTGATGTTCTATGTGTCTGCTTTCTCAGGTAAGCTTTCGCCAAGCATTCCGATCTTTTGTTACGAGTAATGATGGTTTAGAGGAAGCCTTAGGCGAGACTAACCACAATCCATAACGAGTTCTGGCCCTGTTGGATCGCCCTCTGGGCCTTGGTGACTCTGACCACATATCCGCTATGAGTGGTTGCAAAAGCTTGCAGGCTTTCTGCATCATAATCAATTTTTGATGTCATAATCGCTTTTTGCAATTATAACATCAAAAAATTGATTGTCATGCTGAAAGCCCCCGGTTGTTGGAAGCACTTATACTAGAGATGTTGACAGAGTAAATATGTCCACAAATAACATTCCCCAAATTGACAGGCATAGCTCAGCAGTCGGTGTCTGGGACACGAGAGTCAATTTCAACTTACGCCGATGATTTTTCCGACCAGTCCTTTTTCACGTATGTAGTTTATTTTGATGTCATACTTTTGTGAAGTGCTCAGTGATGACGTAACAGTGTTTGTTGCCTGATGACGTAACATTGGTTTTGCATGATTTAGCATTTTTCTGTTTTTAACAACATCGATATGATTATTGAATGTTGAATCATCATCTGTATTACATCATCAATCGCATCATGTTATTTCATTTTTATGAATTCTAAACACTTCATAAAGTTTTTCAAGACAAGCTAAATTGCTTAGCTTCATCTTCACGCCCAAAGCAAGTGTTCCATTAACAAAATTAATTTGCTTTTGAAAACTAATAAGTTTTTTGTTTATACTTTAAAAATCCTGACAATAAGATATTGTAGATACCCCCCCTGACCACTTCTATAGATACCCCCCTGACCACTTCTCGAATTTTTGCGGGATGTAGGTCCGCGGTTTTTGATTTTTTTCTGCATTATAATCAATTTTCAGATATCCAAGTTAAAAGAGTTATTATGATATCCAGAAGTTGATTTAATGAAGAAACCAGAGTCAAGAACCACAAACCTAAAACCAACGAAAATAACCACGCATTACGCAATTAACTATTTAGTATTATCGGTTACTTGAAAATTTTTGTTTCTTCCTCATATTTGAAATATTAAGTGTGAATTTTTCGAATACCTCCTGATTTAATTATTCTACCTTCTCGCGTTGACAGTGGAGCAGAATTTGAATTGCTTGGAATGCACCCATCAATGGGCCCCATCTATCGCGGTGTCCACAGGAGGTCGCAGCAGCCATCAAGATCGCGAAGGCAACTTTTTTTATCATTATTTAGTTGTTATAAATTTTTCTTGCTTGATTGTTTTATGTTTGCATATTAGCATGTGGAAATTGCTCTTGTATGTGGTTACGCATTTGCGTATCTTATAACTTGATTGTTTTTGTGATCATACCAAGATGCTTGCTGAAAATTTGATCGTGATTTAACCAAATCGAAGCTATTTCGTATCTCCCGCTATATTTTTTTTGAACCCTTTGACCTAGACCCCTTGAATGGTGTTGCAGTTTCTCAATGAAAATTGTGAATATTTAATAAAAATGCACTGAATTCCATTTATAGAAACGCCCAAAATCATTGGTTAAAAGGTTATAGGGTGTCCTACTTTGCGAACAGTTTTGTAATATCTAATCATTCTGACAATCACATGCACAGTAAACCTCGTGTATAATAGATAATTGCGTATAACGGACGAAATTTGAAGTTCGGATGTGTGGTGAGCTGCGGATCAATTTCGTATGTTACGGATTTCGCATGTAGCGGACAAATATCGTCTTTTTGTCCGTTTTATACGAGGTTTGCTGTATTTCACATTTTATTTAACAGTTTATTCCCAAGTTATGTAACCGTAGAAATATAACTTAAATTGTGATGGCGTTTCAAATGTTTTGTTAACCACTGTTTTTTAAATACAGAACTGGCGAAGATAGAACTAGCGCTGATAGAACAACAAATCGATATAATAGGTAGAAAAAGTTCATTGCTCATTTTCTTACTTTCGCTTTGCGTTTTTTTTTTTGTGACTAACTTTTAATTGAAATCAAATCTTAATTATACCTGCGTTATTACGCCGAAGCGTGTAACGAGTGGCGGCGCTCATCTACGCGGCTTAGCGTCTGGGTAAAACAGCTCCGAAGAAACGTCACAGCGGCGAGCCGTTGGCGACACTGTGTCCGGTTTGACCGGCCCAGGAATCGAACCTCTCTCTCATCGTTTGCGGTGCGTTCAAATACTACGCCAACGTTGGTATTTCACTATGATTCACTAGGGCTAGTTATGAGTTGCAATTTTTCAGTCCTAGGTCGGTCAATAACGATGGTGAGTTTAACATATTCATGGAGTTCTCTGAGATTCTCTAGCTTTAAACTAGCTCATCAGAAACTTTAAATACATCGATATAAAAAAGTAGTGAATTTTGTGTCGGTTTAATTTTTTGCGACTGAAACCTCATGTAGTTCTGAAGCTTTCGCGGTATGCTAACTACATTGTTTGGTCCGTTGTGTTTCGCTCTATGTAGCTACTGATTAGTGATTACACTCATTGGTTTTCAACTTGTTTATTTAGAACTGGCGAGGATAATAGAAGTGGACCTGATAGGACCCGTTACACCAGGTATGAATGAATTCATATCTTATTGTGAGAACGAGGGAAGATTGCGTGAAAGACTTGGACGTAGAGAGAGACTTAATAGGAGCGTTATTATATAATTTTTTTTTTTGGTGTTGCATATGAAAAATTTAAACACTTATGAATAAGCATCCTGAAGTTACCATTTAGGCGCAATATACCGGTACTTATATTCTACTGTACACTCTTTCATTACACTCTGCTCCAAAGTAATTCTAGTTTTTAACTTAGTTTTGGTTGCTAGTCAACATATACAGATGTCGTGTAACTTATGGCGATACCGCAAGTAGCTGATTTCACAAACAACGATATGATGTTGCGTTTTGCTTTATGTGTATTTAAAAACCGGATCGATTAAAGTAATCCGACAGCATTTTGACAAAGACTCGAGATCGAAATTCGTGTATAGGAGTTTTTTTTTGTTCTATCACAAGAAATCGGTCAAAGCGTTGTAACAAACTCGCTGAGGAGTTGTCAGCCATCTGTCTATCACTCTAAGTCGAAGCAATCTCATTAAGCGCCTTTCCCAACGGCCTAACCAGTAAACTTGCCGGCTTGTTCTCTGCACTGTCCTTTTAATGCTGAGCGTCAAGCAGGGAAACTGTGAGTAACAATTTATAGTCTTGGGTTTGACTCCATTCGGAATCAAACCCGAGTCTACTGCTCCAGAAGTGGACGCTCTGTACACTTGGTCCTCGTAACCTGTTAAACCACGACTCGAATTTTGCAATCATAGTGATCTAAAAACGATGAAATTGCTCCATGAAAATGGGGTAACTTTTGGACTGTTTATGTATTGGTTGAATGTGTTTTAGATTGATGCCTCGTTCTTATCATAGCACTACACAAGTTCGACGCCCCAACACTCCCCCTCCCCATGCATTGGCCGCCGTAGAGGGGCAAACTTCCACCGTCTCCACCACGACTGCCCCCACTAATGTACAAGCCAGCACAACGTCGACTACACGTAAGATTAGCGCTGCCTCGAAAATTACGCATCAGATTATGCAAAATTTGATCTAATGAATCTGTTATAGCTAGCTGAGAAAACATTGGCACGTTTACCGATACGCGACGCCCCGTACGACATAATTTTTTTCGTACCTTCATTATACTCGCACTATTACGCCGAAGCGTGTAACGTGTGCCGGGGTTCATCTCCCCTGCTTAGCGCCTCAACAACACCGCTCCGCTGCTTGCCTTTCTTTAACTTATATAGTGCTTTGCTTCTTAGCTTTTTGGGGCTTGGGAGTTCTAAAATATTCATTTTCAAAATACACGATGTAACTGCTACTATTAAATAATCCAACTAGTAGCGATTTATAACATGTTAGTTTGCATTTCGTTTATGGGCCTTTGAAGCAGTTTTGTGAACTCTCGAGGGGTTATGGACCTCAAGAAACTCCTACCTTGGTAGCTAATATCGATTGTTTTGCACAGAGTCAAGTGAACGAGCTACAACACGATCTGGACCTGCAGTAGCACCCAATGTACTCCAGCAATTACTAGAAATGGGATTTTGGAGCCAGCACATTATGAGAGCTGTTAGAGATTCAAGTAAAGATTACCAAGTTCTTTTGCCACAAGCTGATTTACCAGTTTCATTATTTCTAGTGTCGAAAAATGTAAAACGAACTGATCAATACAAATATTTCAACCTAGCTTTTTCAAGCTCTCGCATTGAAGACAGATTGTTTATTTAGTTGCGGCGACTCTCATTTCCAAAATCAAACCTTCATTATACTCGCGGTATTACGCCGAATGCTTGAAACAAGCAGCGGGGCCCATCTCTGGGTCAAAGCGCTGTAACGAACACATCTCCGAAGAAACGTCGCAGTGGTGACGAACCGTTAGCGACATTGTGCCCGATTTGACCTGGCGGGTAATCGAACCCAAACCTACACCGACAGCGATGTCTCGAACCATTATACCAACCTGGTGGTACCCTCTAATCGCATTTAGCTTAAGCAGTTACTTACGCTAGTCCTTAAGCCCTACCAAAGAATCGATCCAAGGTTCATTTAACTTAGTCCGAGCTATATTTTTGCCAAAATGGTAAAAAATTTCGTCACTCTTTTTAGACTTCAGCTCTCGAGTCAACTCTGACTTCTCTGACGCAGCTCGTGACGTAGGCTTGCTGGCGTCATGGATGGTTGATCATCCGTTTACTGATGACGATGATACGTGGGATAATCTCACTCCAGGTATGTGTCAGCGACTGCGACCTCATGATGCTTTTCTCAAGCCGGCCAGTTGGCTTGCTGGTTATAGACAACACTATTGGCGCATGAGGTCATGGGTTTCATTTCCGGGCCCTTCAAATAAGACGCAGGGTCGGTAATGGCTTGTTACCGCTCCGACGTTTCTTGGAAGCTGTGTTGTCCGGGCGCTAAGCCGCGGAGACGGGCCCACTACTCGTTACACGTTTCGGCGTTATACAATGAGTATAATCAAGATTTGATTTGATACTTTTTTTCAAATTAGGTTTTATTCAATTCCATATTTGTTTGGCTTCGTGGCGCAGTATTTTTTTACTGCTGTTTCTAACAAAACCTAACCTTCAGTATACTCCCTGTGGTACACCATAGCATCTAACGAGGGGCGGGGCGAATCTCTTAAGCTTAGCGCTCGGCCGACACAGGAACGTCGCAACGGTGGTAAGCCTTTGGCGCCACTGTCCGATTTGACTGGGGATTGAGGAATCGAACCCCAGACCTGCCTCGCCGATGGCGATGATTTTGATCACAACGCCAACTGACCAACTGCTACTTGTAAATGAATATAGTTGTGTAATATAAGTTTAGACTTAACCCGAGAGCATTTCGCTTTCGGTCATAGGAGAAGTTATGGTGCCAAATCCTCCACTGTAATACGCAACTGAACTCTGCTTCTTCAAGGTGCATTTTTGCCTGATTTAATCGTGTAGACTTGAAATTGGCGATTTGTGTGATTTCGATTTTCTGATTTTATCTTCAGATGACAATGAAAATGCTGAATCATCTATTCCGATGACGTCAGAGAAGTTAAATGAGAATTCACCGATGGTGAGTCATTGAAATAAATAAAAATGTAAATGCTACGGATATTGCTGTCTTAGAGAGAAGTTTGGATGACTAGGGCGCTAGCTACCGGTTCTGTAGTTGTATCCATACTGGTACTGAATGCAAGAGACGGCTTAAAAGATTTAACGCAATAAATAAAATTAATAAATAACTGAGGTTATTTTCAAGTCATATTGAACAGAAATTCGACAGTACAGTGGTGTGCAAATTAATTGACTCATCTCCAAAAAACTACATTTTTTCAATTTATTTCCATTTCAAAGCAACAACAACTATTTTCAATGGGAGATAATGCCACCTCTTTCTGTAATCACCTCTATTTTTCGTTTTGACATTGATTCTACAATTTTTTTGCAGTTCGGAGTGATTTCTTGGTCATGTATCACAGTTATAGCATCAATAAGCTTAGTTTTGATTGTGCAATCCCTTTTTACGAGCCGAATTTTTACGATACTCAATAAATTTTCAATCACGTTAAGGGAGGGCGAATTCCCTGGCCGGTCAAGGACCTTGATGTGATTTTCTTCAAAAGTTGTTTTCACTTTTTTGCAGTATTGTAGGGAGCCAAATCTTGCTGAAAAATTCCTCCTCCGTTGGGAAAAACAACTGTGCTGTTTCTGCACCATAAAATAGCTTTAAGGGTATTTGATCTCTTTTCCCTACTTCAGGGATGATGAATGCCGACAAATATACTGAAGTAATTCAATGTAAAGTGGTGAAAGACATGAAAAAAGCATTTCCAAACGAAGGAGGAATTTTTCAGCAAGATTTGGCTCCCTGCCATACTGCGAAAAAGTGAAAACAACTTTCGAAAAAAATCACATCGAGGTCTTTGACTAGTCAGGGAATTCGCCCTCCCTTAACCTGATTGCTCTTAAAAAGGAATTGCACATCCAAAACGAAGCTTATTGATGCTATAATTGACGTGAGGTACTGTAACGTAGAAATCACTCAGAACTGCGAAAAATTCATAAAATCAATGCCAACACGAGTTATGGAGTTGATTACAGATAGAGGTGACCATATCTCCAATTGAAAATAGTTGTTATTGTTTTAAAATGGAAATAAATTGAAAAAATGCAGTTTTTTGTGTTTTTTTTGTAGTGAGTCAATTAATTTGCACGCTACTGTAATTGAGGGAGACTGCGAAGTGAGCTTGCGCTCTTCGAGTCAGCAGCCACATGATGCGTATATCAAATGCGATTGGCCCCAGCCATGAATCGAACCCGCTGCCTTGGTTCTGCAACCTGCGCGCGATCCAGCCATGTCATGTCGCTTATACTAGTTCGCTTAATTTTGCTATCAAATTTTAATCCATACCAACATTTTTTTCATTTCTTTATGTCCTTACTTACTCTTTTGTGCGTATTTTATGTTTGTTGCAGGTTTGTGTTTCGCAGGAAAATGAAAACAAACAAATATCCCTACTGGGTGAAAACTCAAGTGTGGCTAAGCGAGCTAAAGGTAGGTGAAGCAGCTGCTGAAAATTCGATTTGGAAGCAAGTTTTCTGCTTGTTTCCTAAATAACTGAAGTTAGGCTATTTTTCAAATTAGTGAACTGAACTGAATATGATCGGAGGAAAACTACGCAGTGAGTTTTCGCTCTTTGACTCAGCAAGCACCGGTATATATGTCAAATACGATCGGCTTCAGTCGTGAATCGAACTCGTCACGTAGAACCTCTGTCCTCTAACGTGCACGGCTGCACGCGGTACCGCTAGGTCATGTAGCTGACCTAAGTAGGGTTTAAACTTTCAATGATAACTTTCAAAAGTTCATTGCTTTTAATATTTCAAAAATTGGTCAAATCACCAGCTGTATTGGAATGATCACAACAAACTAAATCGCTTAAAACAAAGGTTCCCTACCTTTTCTGTTTCTGGGGACCTCTAAAGATATTGGCTTGGTCTGTGTTGAAAGAACGGACAGTATAAGACTGAAGGTTTTTGTTGGGAACCTCTGAGAACCGCTGGCTTACAAGGCTTTCACTTTTTAGAGCAAGTTTTGGAAGACTCGATTACTCAAGACAAAATCTCGTTCATTCTTCCTCTTCTCGGAGTATCGGAACAATGCTTCCTTTTTTCTCCTATTAAATTCGAAGGAAGTGATCCTCTCGGAGCGAAAATGATCACACTAGATGAAGATGTGAAAACGACTGAAAAGATAGTGGACGCTGATGAAAGTGTGGATTCTATTCTATCGACAGCTCTTGGGTTAGTCAAAAAAAAATTTCCCTTATCCTCACGGTATTACGCCGAAACGTGTAACAAGTGGCGAAGCCCATCTCCACGGCTTAACACCTGGACGACACAGCTCTAAAGAAACATCACAGCAGTGGCGAGCCGTTGGCGACGCTGTGTCCAATTTTACCGAGCCTGGAGTCGAACTCCATAGTTCTCACGCCAACAGCAGTGTTTTCAACCATCAGGTTATAGAATTTCAATTGTGTTATTTGTATATTTCAGTTCACAGTGTAGTGGCCAACGTATGCGTTGTATGAACCAGTTGTATCACGGCGCCAAAGTTTTTGTGTCCAGGTCCATTGTGGCTCGTCTCATAATGATTCTGGCCGTCAGTCATCAGTCACGTGATGTGACGTCCGCACTGCAAACTCTCGGCCTCGACGACATGAGGTAATAAAACAAACATCATGTGTTACGAAACGAAAAAAAAAGTTTATTATACTCACATTATTACGCCGAAGCGTGCAGCGACTGACGGGGACCATCTCCGCGGCTTAGCGCCTGGACAACACAGCTCCGAAGAAATATCGCAGCGGTGGCGAGCCGTTGGCAGCATTGTGCTTTTTGGCAAGCCCAGGAATCGAAGCCCGGACCTCCCGCTCCGATAGCGATGTCTTTAACCGCTACGTCAACCGGCTGGTTGGGTTACGTGATCATGAGAAAAAATGGACGCTCAAAGTGAAAAGTGTGAAGTGAGCTTGGACTATTCGAACTAGCAACAATCTTTTCAGTTTGAGAAGTAAAGACAAGTTATATTTTTGGGGGGCAAAACAACGAAGGTTTTGCCAAACTCCATTCAGCCTGGCTCAGCTACAAAGGAAATGATTCAAGTTTAGAAATCAATATAAAGAATTTCAATTACTAAAATTGAATTCCATCGGTTATTCGCCCATACGTATACTGACATACTCAAACAGTGATGTTGATTTTTCACCTACCTTGTATTTTCTTTTAGTATTGATTTCCAAACTTGTATTTTTAGAATTCTCCTACAACTTTTGAAATTGGCAATCAGTCGTGTTTTAACTCAAGATCAGTCGAACAACAAGATTTCAAAATCAAACAATCATTCATCAGGAGATGAAAAGGTAGCGGTGTTAATTCGTATTTGGTCATAATTATTTTGTTTTTCTCTCTTCGTTACTCCTGGGGTAGCATACCGGAACTCAAATTATACTCCATAATATTTGGTTGATAACTGAAACTTGGAAGCGCTCAGTTTCATTTTTGTTAAGATATTATATTTTAGCTTTCACAAAAAAAAAACAAGCTGTCTTTTCGTAGCAGAGAATCTGTGGGTGTCTGCGCTAACTGATGGGTGACGTAGATGCTTGGTTCTCGTTTGGTAGGGCGTACAAAAAATATTGGTAGCAAATAGATTGTCCGTGAGCCGTCCAATTGGATACAGAACCTCACATTTGGCCGTCGGCGCAGTGGTTGAATGCACCGCTTACGGTGCGGGGTGCGGGAGGCCTGGGGTTCGATTCCCGGGCGGGTTGAATTGGACGCAGTGTCACCAATCGCTTGTCACCGCTGCAACGTTTATTCGTAGCTGTGTTGCCCATGTACTTGCCGCAGCAATAGCCCTGTCACTCTTTACATGCTTCTACGTAGCATGATGAGTATTATGAAAATTTAATTTTTTTTAACCCCACAGTTTTAATATTTTTTAGATGAGCGATGAAGAATGCAAACAGCAGAATATCTATGTCCATCACATCTGTAGTATTATCAAACTCTTGTCTTCCTCTGATATTTCCACCTATAACATGTTGGTACGGACTTGCACAAAGGTCGGTTTGTAGTGACTCGTACAAGTTTTGCAAGTCATCATTTTGGCATGGCTGGACGGTTGTGGTTGTGGTGAAGACAGCGATATCGGTGCGTTAGGTTTGGGTTTGATTACCGGGCCTGTCAAATTGGACGCTGTGTCGCCGGTGGCTTGCTACCGCTGCGATGTTTCTTCGTAATGGTGTTGCCCAGGCGCTGAGCTGGGGAGTGGGCCCTATCACTCGTTACACGCCGAAGCGTGATGCGAATTTATTTGATTTTGATCATTTTTATGAGAGGAAAATATCGAGCTGTGCTAAGTATTAAATTCGTTGCTTTTCGTGAGGGTAGTTTTGTGTTTGTATGCTGTAGTGTTTGATTGGTTGCTGACCCGAAAAAGCCGAAGTTTAAAAGTATTTTGTAAATGAGAAATCAATTGGAGTAGTTAAGTTGAGAATGTGAGCAGATGATGAGTGTTCAATCTTTGTTTTCCCAATCAACCTGCGGTGATGCACGCTATTTTTTTCGTGAATCGAACTCGCGCAAGATTTCCAATCCCAACAGCAAGACTGTCACTTAGGGAATTTAAAAATTCCTATTGAATCTGGAATATTACGGGTTCAGTTCTCGGCTATTTGAGGAATTAACGTTTTTTAGAACTTACTCTCAGCGGCGATTGGTTTGTATCAACAAGAAGAACAATCGTCCGTTGATTTCGTTGTAACGAAATCTTGCACTTCGTTGTTGTCGAGACTTGCTGGTAGTTTGATTGGCAGTGAGCAACATAAGAAAGGCAAGTGGGATTTACTTGTATCGTCTAGAACCGATCGTTTGGTGCGGTGGTTAAGGGTACCACTGATTGAGTGGAAGGTCTGGGGTTTGATTCCCGTCCCAGTCAGTTCGGACAAATGGTCGTCAACAGCTCGCCACCGCTGCCACGTTTCTTCGCAGATGTGTTGCTGAGGCGCTAAGCCGCAAAGATGGGCGCCGCCACTCGTCACGCGTTTTGGCGTAATATTGAAAGAATAATGAAGATTTGAGTTTCTAAGAGAGTCAATTTTGTTTACTTATTATGGATTATGTTTACGTTATTAATTTTTGGTATATTTCCAGGTTTTCTTCAACTGTTGGACGCTCTCGCAGCTTGTTGCATCAGTGCCCGTATACCAGATTCTACTCGTACATGGGCCCTCAACCATCTGGTCATTAGTTTGTCTGTCCACTCCGCTGCTGTCCAGCCTAGTACCACTGCCGATGATGGCCAGGGTCTGCCAGTGTCCCATGGGAAGGAAGTCCGCGCCCACGATGGGAATATAACAGGGTGCACCTGGCATAAAAGGAAAAAGCTCCTGGCGACAGTGTAAGTCTGTGTAGAGAAATTGTGTCTGGGTTTAGTGACTTGTATGACAATGTGCAGTACGACATCAGGTTATCGATGATTTTTTGAGTTATTGGAAGCGTGTAACGAGTGGTTGGGCCCATCTCCGCGATTTAGCGCATGGTCAAAACAGCTCCGAAGAAACGTCACAGCGGTGGCAAGACGTCAGCGACGCTGTGTTCGATTTGACCGGCCCGGTAATTAAACTCCATACCTCCCGCACCGATAGCCATGTCTTGAACCACTGTGCTCTACCGCTGGTGCGAATTTTGGTTACGCCATAATTTTTCACGTGCTGCCTTTGCGAGCAAGTTAAGCCTCGAAATTGCTTAACAAACAAAAATCTTCGCCGGTAAGCCTTGGAAAAACTTTTTAAATTTTAATTCTCTTGCAAGTTATTGTGTTGGTCTTGCGCGGCTGTGTGAAGCAAGTTGTTTGCACTGTACGTTTAGTGGTGACGACATGACTCTGCGTCTTTGGAGTATTTCCGGTAAATTAAACAAATCGTCCGGCTGCCAACTTGAAAGAGCAAGTCCGTTTCAAAGCACCAGTGATCCGGAACCAGCCCCGATGCTACATTCCTCTTGGAATGCAAACGGAAAATTATTTGCAGCTTGTGTGGGGAATGTCGTCAATATATGGCCCACGTCAGGTCGGTTTGATTTTTTTTGGTTTTTGCTTTTTCATTTGTATTTTTTGTCCTGCGGAAGCAACGGAATTGCTAAACCTAGGAGGTATGTCATCTTGTTTTTGAGCTGCCATTGCTTTCAAGTGTTCCAATTGGATTTTGCCCAAAGCTTTTTTAGAAAAACTGGTTATTTCGACCACATAGATTCAGCTGTCATCATCAGCAGTGTAAGCAAGGCAGAACAAAACTAAGAGTTTTATACTGCCCAACTTCGAAGAAACAGGCGACAATGTGACAGATTTGACCGCCCGGGGAATCAAACCTCCCGCTCCATTAGCAATGTCTTCAACCGCTAAGCCAACTATTCGATTTTGGTCAGAAAGTTTTCTAGTAAATTTATTTTTAAAATCGCTTTTTATTTCTATCTAGAAAAGGGAATTAGCTTTAACTTCTTTAAACTATTTTGACGTTTTTATTTGGACGCAGTCTTGATTCGTTTAGGGAGTAATTCCCACATGGACGTTCATCCTCATGAAGTGACCGCAATGACTTGGCCACAGGAACCAGGATTGGTGGAAGGGGGGGCTGGGACTGGTCTCGACTCGTTATTGATTGGAAGAAGTAGCGGTTCGGTGGAGATAATTGATGTTTTTGATGTGGCAACACTGCATTGGAGCGAGCTGTGTCACTGTACGAGGAAAAATGGTGAGCATACTTTAGCTTCGTAAATTTATGTTTGTCTTTTTTGCCTGACCGTCACTTTTATCGCTTTTTCTTTTTGAAGCAAATCTCTGCTCCCGACCTGGGTGTTGCAACCAGGCCTGCTCTTGATGTTTTTAACTCCTCTTCTACCTGCGTACCATAACGTCTATCGTTTTGTTGCCTCTTCCCTTTTCTTGTACTGTTTTTACATTTCCTTCATCGTTTTGTATTCTTTATCTACTTAACTGGCGGCATTAAGTATCAGCACTATTAGCAGCATTCTTATTCTCGTATCATGAGAAAGCGACCGAGACGCTTTTGCTTACGAGTTGCCAGCCACCTGTCTACCGCCCCAAGATGAGATAAACCTGTTAAGTGCCTTTCCTTGCAGCACATTAAGTAAACTTGCCGGTTTGTTTTCAACACTTTCCCTTTGATGCTGAGCGTCAAACAGAGAAACTGTGAACACCAATTTTGAAGTCATGGGCTTGACCCGACTCTGAATCAAACCCGAGACCTTGGCTGTAGAGGCAGACGCTCTTACCACTCGGCCATCTAATCAATTGATTCCTCAAGTCACATTTCCACAAATAAGTAGATTCAGCAGGCTTTTGTTATTAACGAAAGAACATTTGTTGTAGTTGCGGTTACAACTATGGCTTGGTACAATGAGGAACATCCCTTCGCTGTCGGTTTCAGTGATGGCAAGGTCTTGCTCGCTGTGCGTGATCCGGAACGAGCTACCGCCACGATAGATGCATGCCAGTCTAATATCTCTGATCTGCTGTGGGATCCTACTGGTAAGCAAATCTTCATTATTTTTGCGGTAGAATCGGCGTGTTAGCTCAGTTGCTAAGCGCACGCTATCGGTGCGCGAGGTCTGGGATTTGATTCCCGGGCCGGTTCAATCTGCGCAGTGTCGCCAACGGCTCGCCACCGTTGCGACGTTTTTTCGAAGCTGTGTTGTCCAGGCGCTAAGCCGCTCAGATGGGCACCGTCACTCGTTACACGCTTCGGCCTTATCCGGCGAATATGATGAACATTTGTTTTTTTTTGTACTCGCATTATTACGCCCTTGTGGCGGGGCCCATTTCCGCGGCTTAACGTCTGAGTAACACATCTCCAAAGAAATGTCACGTCAGTGGCGAGCTGCTGGTGACATAGTGTGCGATTTGACCGGCGAATCGAACCCGGATTTCCCGAACCGTAAGCGATGTCTTTAACCATTACTCCAACCAGCCGGTTCTACTGGTAATGCTAATATTTAGTAATAATGTTTTGTTGATGCTATATGACTAGCAGTACAAAATCTTGTGATAGTGGTCTGTGCAAATGCCCCTTGTCATTAATTGAAACTTAAAACTTTGTTTCGCGCGGATATTAGATTGTGCTAGCGCCATGTTGATGTGCTCCGCTGTGTTTTTTCGCAAGTTACCAAACTATCTTGTTTTTAGGTTAGTTAGCATGTAAAAAAAAAGCGAAGCCAGGAGCTCATCGCTAATTTCTCATTTTCTTGTTTCTCGAAAATGCGACGAAAATACTATTTGAAATTAAAATAGACTCTTATCGGTGTCAAGCGTTCGACTTCAGGTTTCGCATGTTGCGAAACCGTCAGGCAGAAGGCAAGCAAAGAAACTTATTATCCAAGGATGCGACAACGAAGCTTTGTTGGGAATCAAACCAACAGTTTGTAATCTTTATCATTATTAGAACGAATGTTTAGACCCACCATACCTCGCTATCGAGTTTCAAACTATGTAAATGCAACACTTCTCATCACAGCAGTAAATGCAACACTTCTCATCTTGTAGATGAGTAAAATGCAACACTCCTCAAATTAAATCTTGATCATAGTCCCTGCGTTGCTTTAATACACAACGAGTGGCGGGGCCATATCTGCGGCTTAGCTCGTGGCAACACAGCTCTCATAAAACATCGCAGCGATGGTGAGCTGTTGACGACACAGTGTCCGGTTCGACAGATTCTGCAATCGAACCAAGACCTCCCGCACCTATGGAAATATCTTTGTCAACCGGTCGTCGGATGTCACTGAATTAGCATTTTTTTGCAGGAAAACTGCTTGCAGTTGTAGCAGTTGGTTCAACGTCGGTTAACTTATGGCGAGCTTGTGGAGAAAGCTGGCATGATGCGTACAATTTGAAACATGAGAGTGTTATCACGTGTTTCACGTGGTGTCCACTACTCGGAGCTCCGCAGTCGCCGTTCCTCATGCTTTCCACGTCAGTATATTAGCTGTAGTTGCAATACTTAAAAAATTTTCTTAGAATATTACTATGCCTGGCATAGAGGAGGAGAAATCGTTCTTTGGTTGAAGATTTTGCGCTCTGTGTTCGGTTGTTTGCTGCGGTTGTTTACATCAGTGTTTTTCATCCGGATGAAAATTTTTAAAGAATGCACCTCTCCAATAGGGGCTATAGTTGGGCTTTACAACATGCCATAAAACAATACAGGGAAGTAGCATAGTAAATTGTAAAGAATGTTTGGAAAAATCTTTTTTGCATAAGCGCAACAGTTGGTTTATATTCTTGAAGTACACTTTGTGTGGGTGTGGTTGACCAGCTCTGGTTTGCATTGTACGCAATCAGTTGCCAGTCTTTTTTGATTTCGAGCGTTGCTTTTTTTGCATTTGCTGTCGTTCTCAACTGCTAGCTACATGTTGTTGTGTGTTTAAAATAGCCTTGTTTTCAATTATTTTATATTTAGCGGCTGCGAGGATGGTTCTGTTCATGTCTGGGTGGTTCCCCAGCCTTGTGATGGAGAGGGTCAACTCGAACTGCGATCAACTTCGTCGGAAACTTTTTCAAAAACTAAAACTTCACAAAATCCCAGGCATTCTCGCAGCACTTCTAATGTAGAAGGTTGGTGACCTTCGTGGTGTAGTGGTTAAGGTTGTTGACTTTGAAACACGAAACTCGGGTTCAAAATTAGCCGAAAAACATCCTTGATGTTTGCCGGAATTTCAATTTTTTTCATGGTTAGAACTGCCTATTATAGCAAGAGTTTTAAATAAAAAATCAAATCTTCATTCCACTCGCGGTATGACGCCGAAGCGTGTAACGAGTGGCGGGGCTCATTTCCGCGACTTAGCACCTGGGCAACACAGCTCCGAAGAAACGTCGCAGCGGTGGCGAGCCATTGGCGACACTGTGTTCAATTTGGCCTTGTCAGTAATCCAATCCTAGACCTCTCTCCCCAATAGCTATGTCTTTTATCATTGCGCCAACTTAGCGGTGCAGCGAAAATAAAATGATATTTATTAATCGAGTATTTTTCAACAGAAGTAATCTCTCCCCAATTCTCCAGCACTTCGATTACACATCGTCATATCTTCAAACTTGACCGGGGCTACGGCAACCCTGTCACCGTGGTCAGTTTCTCTAGCAATGGACTGCTATTAGCAAGTGGGGACAACGAGGGCGTACTAAGCGTGTGGACTTTGAATGTAAGTTGCTTTAGAATGAAGATTGGGAGTAAAAAAATACAAATCTGGGAATTAAATCTACGATCATTTTTTGGACAAGAATATAGATTTTTTTTGCTGATGACTGATATAAGCGCTGGGATTAATGCAGCCATCTTATCATCTCACTGGGAATCCGGGTGTGTGTGGGGGGAGGGGAGAAAGGGCTAAAACTTTACCCCTAAATTTCTAGGTCTGCAATTTAGTACGTGCGTGCTTCGATCTTGTAGATGAGTGCAACAGTAAAATTAACATTTTTTTGATGCTGGTTGCTCAACCACCCTTAAAAAATTTGTAAATCCGGCCCTGCACTTGCTCCGGTGATTCAGGATATGAAATCAGTATTTTTTTACAGGATGGTGTTTTACTACAATCGCGAGAAGAAAATGGTCACGTGACATCTGCTTGCTGGCTTAGTGATTACCTTCTCGTTTCCACTTTTGCTCAAACTAAAGAAATGAACATTTTATCGGTAATCATTTGTTTATTAGCGTACTAGTTGGAACACGACTGATTGACTTGGTGGTTACGGAGTACGAAGACCTCGCTATCTTATGTAAAAACGGCTCGCCACCGCTGCGATGTTTCTTTGGAGCTGTGTTGCCCAGACGCTAAGCCGCGAAGATAAATCTCGCCACTCGTTATACGCTTCGGCATAATACCGCGAGTATAGTGAAGGTTTATCTTTTTTTTTTATGAATTTAGTTACCCGAAAGTTGGATCAACAAACAAAGAATTTTATTGAAAGCTCGAGAAACTTTGAAAAAACTTGGATTAATTTATCCTGAAAAACTGGAAATTTTGAAGACGCTTCTCGACCGACTGCCTATGATAATAAAAGAACAAAGATTAGCTGAAAAGGTCAGTGTAGTAACAAATGAATATTTTTATTCGTAAAACCCTGAAATTTCGATTTATGAATTGAACTTGAATCTAACCCACTAAGATTTGAGGCTGAACAAACGTAATGAGAAAATGCTGATTACGAGTGAGATTCGAATCCAAGCCCACATCGACCAGTGACGTGTAAGCAGCCCAATGGTTGCGTCGAGTCTTTACCAAAGACACGACCTTAGCCAGTTGTTGGTGTTTTAAAATATAAACAATAAATTTCCCCGGTCGGTTAGCTCCGTTGTTACGGCATTGCAATCAGTGCCAGAGGTCTTGGGTTCAATTTTGTGATCGGTCAAATTAGAGAAAGCGTCCCCAACGGCTCGGCACCACTGCGATGTTTCTTCGGAGCTGTGTTGCTCGAGCGCTAAGTCGCGGAAATAGGCCCCGTCACTCGTTGCACGCTTCGGCGTAATGCCGCGAGTGTAATGAAGATATGAATTTTTTTGACTTACTTATTACAATGATGTTTTTCGTCTACATCAAGCCTGCATTTCAAATTTTTAAGCCACAATCACAGCTAAGAGTAATATCTTTGTATTGTGAAAAAGTTTTTTATTTTTTCAGCCTTCCATTATGAGTGGTGATCAGCTGATGTACAGTCCATTCATGCAAGATCTCGTGTCTTTGTGTGTCGGATTTGACCTCACTAAAGTGATCTGTTTCCCAATCAACATTCCACCGCACCACAAAGTGAGAACTACCAATAAATAAGTTGTTATTTGCAGTTTAATCGTAAAACATTGCATTAAAACTGCTTTCGTTAAAATGGAATGACAATAAGGTCGTTTTCTTGGCCAGCATTTAAAGGGTAATTAGAAGATCAGCATTCCGCAATGAACTTTATAATTTATTTAGAAATTACTAATTTTTTGGTTTATGATTTTCCCAACGAATGAAAATCACGAAAGTGTTAGGTATATTACGATTCCAAACTATCTCTGCCTTTAATCCACATTTCCAATTAGATTTTCTACTTTTTGACCGGTCTGGAAATCGAACCCCGACTTCCCGCGTCGACAGCGATGCCATTAACCACTTCTTCAACTGGCTTGTTGAAATAATTGTTGTGCTCTAGATTTTCTGAAACTGAGTTTGGATCAAAATACAAGAATCGCCATTTTTCGTTTTAATTTGGTTGAATTAACCTTTTTGTTTATAGTAATATCTAGTTTTTTTGTGAAAATGCAATCGTCTTGCACAGGTCTGCGATTCATCCGACCAACCGCTTGCCGACTACGCTTGGCTATCTAATCTTGACGTCACATTTAAAGCTGTTCGATCGTTTACCACAAGAAGCAAATTGGACCCTGCCTTGATTGGGGAATTCTCAAACAAGACTACTAGCGGAAGAGACCCAACGGTAATTTTTTTTTTTTCTACTTGACTTGATTAAGGTATCTTTCTAAATTATGTTGACTGAAGAGCGTGGTGATTGCGCAGAAATCATTTTGCTTGTCGCTTGCGAGCTGCAAGGTGACGATTGAATTTTACGTTCCACAAGGTGATAAATATTTGGCGGTGATAGATTCATTGCAAAATCTGAATCTAGCCAGGTTACCGCTTGGGAGCGCTCAAGTACTTCATTTATAGGCGTTGTTTTTTTGACCATCCGACACAACGCAGTATTATGTACCTTCAATCTTCATCATACTCGCGGTATTACGTTAAAGCTCATAGCGAGTGGCTTGCCCGGGGACTCATTTCTGCGACTTCGCACCTTATCACAACAGCTCCCAAGAAGCATAGCAGCGTTGGCGACACCGTGTTCGATTTGACCAACTCAAGAATCGAACCCATGACCTCCGGCCGGTAGCAGAGCTCTTGGTTGAATTTAAAACTGAAGTTTTTCCGTCAATAACTCTATGTGCGAATGCTTTTCCAATTTTCCAGGATAACTCTGTGTGGCCGGCAGCAGTGGACGAGCAATTGGTTAGTTGGTTGGAGGATCGGCCGGACGACTGGCAGATTACAGGTCGTTGTAATGCTTACCTATTTGGGGCTTCACGTCATGGGCAATTAGCAGATGCTGCTCCGGACACTCTGACTCCTAAGCAAGCTTCATCGTTTCAACAAGCTCAATACGTAAGTGCAATTAGTGCTTTTTTTAATAACTTGTTCTTGTAGAAAAATCTTTAGTACCCATCTCCGCGATTTTGTATCCAGGCAGTACAGCTACACGCCGCGTAAATGACCTGTAGTGATTTGACCCTCCAAGGAATCAAACTTAGGTTTTTCGATTCAAAACCCGCATCATCCGGTCATAGACTTGTTGAAGCTTTGATTTTGCATTGTTATTCAGATCGTCTGTGGTCAGAATTGTACATTTATGGTCACTACAACTGGTAGCGTGCTGTCGTGCGGAGAGGGAAGTTACGGACGACTTGGACAAGGAAATTCGGATGATTTGCCCAGATTGACTATAATATCAACTTTGCAAGGTTAGTAACGTTACGCTTTCGAAAGACTCAAAAACTTAAGATTTGGAAATTTTCAAGTCAAAAAAATCTTTATTTTACTCGCCACATCACGCCGACCGTGTAACGAGCGGCGGTGGCCATCGCAACGGTGACGAGCCGGTGGCGACACTGCGCCCGATTGAACCGATCGGGGAATTAAACCGGACACCGTCCGCATGCTAGCGATATCTATAACCGCTACGCCAACTGCGCGGTTATTTCAATAAATTAGCTTCTTATTTCCAACAGTTAAGACAACACGATCAGTATTTGATAACACCTATTCTACTTGTCTCTCAGCTTCATGGGCAGAACACCAGGTCACTTTTGGAGTTGTCTGATGAGGCTGTACCTTGCGAGAAATAATCAACATTGAGCCTACCTCACACAAAGTCAATCTAGAAATACTATTTCTTATGTTTAGTAACCAAATATTTCCTAATAACCAAAAAATATGAATTTAATTTCTTTTCTAGGTTATGTTGTGAAGCAACTGGCATCCTCCGCTGGGAGTGATGGTCACTCAATCGCACTCACCGATTCAGGAGAGGTTTTCTCCTGGGGTGATGGAGACTACGGAAAATTGGGCCACGGAAACAGTGATCGCCAGCGACGTCCCCGACAAATTGAAGCACTGAGAGGCGAAGAAGTTACACAGGTTAGTGTGACTGGTCAACTTCAGCGTGTGACGCGAATTGAAAATTTGGTGTAGCGGCTTAGTCTTTATTTGGGTTAATTTCCACGCAAATTTTGGCATCAGAAATCAAATCGAATCTTCATCATACTCGCGGTATTACGCCGAAGCGTGTAACGAGTGGCGGGGCCACCTTCTCGGCTTAGCGCCTGCGCAGCACAGTTCCGAAGAAAGATCGCAGTTTTGACAAGCCGGCGGCTACGCTGTGTCCAATTTTACCAGCCCGGGAATCAAACCCAAGTCCTCCCGCGCCGATATGTCTTTAATCGGTGAATTTAAAAAAAAAATTAATGTACCTTTTTGGATAGTTTTTTGCTTCGAGAAATCTCTAACTCGCGTTCAACGGAGATGATTTTACATTGTTTTGATGCTCAGGTTGCGTGCGGATTCAAGCACTCAGCAGTGGTTACTGCAGATGGAAAACTATTTACTTTCGGATATGGAGATTACGGCAGACTGGGACATGGTAACACTGTGAACAAAAAAATTCCGGAGAGAGTTGCTGCGTTGGATGGGTCGTTAGTGGGACAGGTAGGTTGTGTTCTATTCACTTTACTTTGAAGCAGAGGTCAAATCGAAAATCAGATCTTCACTGTACTCGCGATATTACGCCGAAGCGTGTGACGAGTGCGGGGCGAGCCGTTGGCGTCATTGTGTTCGATTTCGCCGGGCTGGGAAGCAGAGGTCAAATCGAAAATCAGATCTTCACTGTACTCGCGATATTACCCCGAAGCGTGTGACGAGTGCGGGCCGAGCCGTTGGCGTCATTGTGTTCGATTTCGCCGGGCTGGGAATCGAACCACAGATCTTCCACAACGATAGCGATATTTAAAACATGGTAGTGCGCAGAATTTTGCCAAGGAAAGCGCTCAAAGAGGTTTACCACAAAAAGCACGATTTTCGAATATGAGCAATGAAGGCTTTTAAAGTGTGTTAAAGAATGTCTTGGGTGCGCTCATAAAAGGCTCCTGCGTACGCCACTACGTTAAAGCATGTTACTAACTCACTGTTGCGCTTCCTACTATTGCACCATAACATAACGGTGTTGGTAGCTGTGATGCTTCTGTTGTCTTTTTTGTTAGACCGTCATTTTTATCGACTGTTTTTTCTAAAGTAAATTTCTGCTCCCAATCTAGGTGTTGTAACCAATGTAACCATGCCCATTGCCTATTTCTTACTCCTATGTTTTTATACCTCCTCTTCTCCCTCCTGCATGCGATAACGTTAATCGTTTTGTTGCCTCTTCCCTTTTCTTGCCCTGTTGATATCCTTCATCTTGACGTACCGGTATTCTTTCATCGAATTGACGGTACGGAAATAACAGATTTTTCTACTACCGGCACTACTCTCTTGTAGGTGTGTTGTGGCTTAAATCATACGTTGGCGCTGTCTCAAGATGGTTTGACCTTGTGGGGATTTGGCGATGGAGATTACGGAAAGCTTGGCCTTGGAAACACGGCCCCCAAATCAACCCCAACAAGAGTAGATGCTCTATGTGGGGTGGGCATTAAGAAAGTCGGCTGTGGAGCCCAGTTTTCAGTTGCACTTTGTTGGGACGGAAGGGTTTATACTTTTGGACAAGGTAAGTTTTGCATTCATGTTTTGAGATATTCTGTGTAAGTGCGAGCAGGCTTTGAGTGTTATTCGCATAATTTGACGTAAGTTCAACATTTTTTGAAGAAGATTATAAACCTGAAATGGAAATTAGACTGGTAAAGATTCATTTTAGGAAAAAGTTATTTTCTTCCATTTTTTTCCTGATTCTAGAGACTCTATTTATATTTTTAGCGTTTCAAATCAAAAAGGAGATAATGGTAGGCTTTAAAAGACTTCAAACGGTACACCCCGATGGCCGAGTGGTAAAAGAGTTCCACTCTCCATCACAACGTCCTGGGTTCAAACCTGAGTCGCTCTGATGAGCGATCAAACCGCGAAACCAGAAGAATTGTTTGTTACAGCGTTCATTTAGTAAATCTTGTCAGACCTACCATAACGTCTCTTTACATGATTTTCGTGAGAAATTTTCGATTTTCAGACCGCATGTGTGGAAATCCCGAAAACCGACAAGTGTCCACCAACCGCCCTCAAGTGGTCACGTCACTAGCATCTCATGTGGTGATAGATGTCGCTGTTGGTGGCGAGCACACCCTTGCTCTCACTTCAAATCATCTCGTATTTTCATGGGGGTCGAACACAGATGGACAGGTGAGTTGTGAGACGTTTAAGCAAATGAAAAAAATCATTGTATTCGTGGTATTATGCCGAAGCGTGTGACATGTGGCTGTTCCATTTCCGCGGCTTAGAGCATGGGCAATGCAGTTCCGAGGAAACGTCGCAACGGTGACGGGCAGTTGGTGACAGTGTCCGCTTTGACGGCCCGGTGATAGCCCCAGACCTCTCTCACCGATAAGCGATGTCTTTAACCATTATATCTGAATGTAAAATCAACTTATGTTTTGGATCTTGGTGCCTTTGATCAACGTAACTTTTGATTTTTGATATGTTACATAGAAGGTGTTCGCTTAATTATTGCATCAAAGTGGTTCAATGATTTTTTTTTTCATTCCAGCTCGGCCTTGGCCACACTAACGCTGTTCAGGAGCCAGCACTGGTCGAGAGTCTTTCAGACAAGAACGTGTGCCAGATATCAGCTGGTCGAACTCACTCTGCGGCCTGGACCGCCGCACCTCATGCCGTGGGCGATCGTCACCTGGGAAAACCGGACAATATCCCGTCCGAATATGACTTACTATCAGACCTGACCATCCCAGAAGCCAGCTCAAGAATGGGAGTTCTGCAGAAATTCTCTGAATTAATGGCCTGCTCGTGGCCTTTAATTGGTTTGAAACCAAAGCAGGTAAAATACAGACATTTTTACCAGCAATTCTGCATGTAATGGTTTATTCGCATTAAAAACCTCATCACGCTGTTTCATTCTAGCAGCTCAAATGGACGAGTGGCAAGAGCGTCTGCCTCTAAAACGTTAGACTCCGGTCTGATTCCGAGTCTAGTCAATTCAATGACCGTAACATTAGTCTTCACAGCTTCCCTGTTTGACATTCAAGTCGGCAAGTTTACTTGTTGTGTCGTTGCGAAAGATACATAGCGGGATTGCACCATCTTGAATGTGGTAAGCAGGTGGCTGGCAACTCCTAAGCGAGCTCACTAAAGTGCTTTGATGGCGCTGTTTTGTGATGATAGGATAAATATGCAGCTAACATGCAAAAAGTACAAAATCCTGTCAGGAGCTGCTGCAACATGATCGTAAGATGAAAAACCAACCGTACAAGATCGTAAGATGAAAAACCGTATCTGTAACACTGTCGAATCTCTTTGGTTTCCTTTCATGTTTAGATTGTGATGTATAAATAGTATGTATTATTTAATTCATTTCTTAATTTTAGTCTTGTGTTTCGTATTTTTAAAATGTTTGCGGAGAAATAATAGGTTGAGAAAAAAACGTGCTGATGGTAGCACGGCGTAGGGTAAAAATAAAATTAAAATCAAACCTTCATTATACTCTCGTTATCACGCCGAAGCGAGTGGCGGGATCCATCTCTGCGGTTTAGCGCATAGGCAACACAATTCCGAAGGAAGGTCTCATCGGTCGCGAACCTATGGCGACACTCTGTTCGATTTGAACGGCCCGGGCATCGAACCCCAGACCTTCCTCGCCGTTAGCGATGTCTTTAAGTACACGCCAACTGGCTGGTACGGTATAGGATGTACTGAGTGTACTCGCGAAAATGCTATCTTATTTTCATTCTACAGACTACAGATGAACTTACCATGAGCAATTTCTCATCGGCAAGCTACGGGTTGTTGAGTGGTGCTGTGCGATCTATATTATTTCCTCGTGTCCCTAACTTGCCAATGGTCCGCGCTTTAGGTGAGGTATTTGGGAACAAAGTTTTCTATGACGTCAAATTGAAAGACAGGCTTTAAAAAATTCTAGTTCATGAATGCTAACTGTAATCTACTCTGAAAGTGCTTGTCCTGAAAATGGATTCTGAAACTAATTTTAGCCGAAAAATCTACTTCGTTGGCCACTTACTTTTTTTTTCGAAGTCGCTTTGGACTTTGATATGTAAGAGTTTTCTCAAATGCGTAGTTAAGGCTATCTTGAAAATATCGTCTGCTTCTCGTAATGTTATTACATGTTTTGTTTTCAGGGAAAACGATGGTGCAAGGCAAAAATTACGGACCCCAGATCACCGTTCGAAGACTTTCAATTAATGGGAAAAAAGTTGCTCCCATATTCAACCAAATATCACACCAGGTAATGCGTACAGCACGCACCTTGCACCCCTTTGGGGCAGGAATGAGGTCGCGGCTAGCCGGCTACAATACCGGTGAATTGAGAGTCCTCTTAGAAAAAGTCAGCAAAAAGGCATGGGGCAGTTGGTAGTCCCGTTAGTCGTAATATGAAATTGCCTACCTCCCTTTTCCCAAAAAACAGCTAACAGAGTTCATTGATCTTTTTCAGATTCTCCGACAAAAAGGTTGCGACCTGCGCCTTCCAGCAAGGGCGTGGAAGATCAAACTGATCGGGGAGGGCGCCGATGACGCTGGGGGCGTATTCGATGACACGATTACCGAAATGTGCCAGGTAGGTTGCCGCATTTTACAAGTCATATTTTAGTTTAAGACGTGGTTTTATGATTTCAGGAATTGGAAAACGGAACAATAAACTTACTTCTTCCAACACCAAATAATATTTCCGAAACCGGCCAACAAAGAGACAGGTAACACTGTGCAATCTTTGTGGAACGATAGTTAAATATGAGTTGATCAATTATCATGGCATTTTGTCAAGAACTATTGTAATGATAAGTTGACTTAACTAACCTGTTTGCGTAGTGGCTAGGGACACCGATAACGCCCGTCATGCGGGATATCTCGTTTCGATTTCTGGGCCGGTCAGATCGGACACAGTCTTAGCCACCGCTGCAACGTTTCTTCCGAGCTGTGGTGCTCAGGCGCAAAGCCGCAGAGGTGATCCCGTTACTCGTTACACGCTTCGGCGTAATACCACGAGTATAATGAAGATTTGTTGTATTTTTTAAATTGGCGCATGCAGTTTAGATCTCGGTCATATGTAATCGTAAATGATGAATGTCTTATTTTACGCTTTGGCTGCGCTCTGTGAAAAAGAGCTGATTTTGTGTGATTTTTTGCTTAAAGTGAATCGATTTTTCTTCACCAGGTTTGTGTTCAACCCGTCCTTGCAATCACCAGAAGACGCCCAGGCGTTCCGCTTTCTTGGAATTCTGCTGGGTGTCGCTATTCGAACGAAGAAGCCGCTTGATCTTCATCTCGCACCAATTGTATGGAAATTGCTAGCAGGTAAGATTTGTTTGCGATCTGTCTCACCTCGTAGCGAGCGCATTGCGAAGTTTCGTGACAACTTTGGTTGAATTCATGTCATTTTATAGCGCTCGCTTTATAAAGGTTTGATTCCTCTTAGTTGTAAGAATGATCAAGGTTTTGTGATTCGGTTACTGCCTCGTCATGAGGAGATGAAACGATAATTTTCAAGAACACTATAAACGTAAGCTCACAGTACTACCAGCAGTTTGCTGGGTCTTCAGGAGAGTCTAGATAATCGAAAAACCTCTCGTAAGTCCACACATTGGTCCACTCTTCCGTGTCTTTATTGAAGGACATATTGTACTTGATTCGTAGATTATATTGGTTGCATATTATGTTAATTTAATCCTCCTATCACGAGAAAGCAATCAACGCGCTATCACGAGCTCGCTTAGGAGTTGCCGGCCTTCTTTCTACTATTCTTAACATGGGGGAATCCCACTAAGTGCCTTTCCCAACGGCGCAACTGTAAAGTAAACTTGCCAAATGCTGAGCGTCAATCAGGGAAACTGAATACCAATTGTAAAGTCATTGGTTTGACCCGACTCGGAATCACACCCGAGTCTACAGCTCCAAACTCAGACGCTATATCCACTCAGCCATTGGAACTATACTTTACATACACACCTTGTCCAATACCATTTTCTCGGGCTAGCGCTATGGTATTACCACGAAAGATGATAAAAGACAACTGTTGATTCATTTTGGAAATTCTTTCATTAAAAACGAGACAAATCTTTGCAGTTGTTGATTTTTCAATGCATAAGAAATATTTGGGTTACAGGTATGTGCGCAACTATACACGACATCAAAGAAGCGGATGAGTTATTTGTGCAGACTCTGCAAGCGATGAAGGATATTGATAATGCCGGGGTCGATGAAAGTAACTTCAACGAGGTATGACGTCAAGATGGGAAAGTCCCGATAATGACGTTATTTGCATTTCGTTGTAACCAGGGATACAAACTAGCAGTATTTTTGATCGATTTCATTGATTTTTTTCCTACTGATGCCAAGTTTAAAACACGTTTCGGGCTACAGATTTTTGTAGTACAACGAGTTGACAGCGATGACTGTAACAGATGCTGGTCCGGGGATAAGTTAATGGCGAAATATACTGGGTGCCCCAAAAGTAACTGAACTGCAAAATTTAATAGAAAATATTAACGGTTCGGTTACTTTTGGGACACCCTGTATAGTCAAGTAAAACAAACCAGGGAGCGAAATCGAACTTAGTTGCTTATTTATCCTCCTATCACGAGAAAACGATCAAAGCGCTATAACCACCTCGCTTAGGAGTAGCCAGCCATCTGTCTACCACACCAAGATGGGGGAATCCCGTCAAGTGCCTTTCCCAACGGCACAGCAAGTAAACTTGCCGGCTTGTTCTCCACACTGTCCCTTTAATGCTGAGCGTCAAGCAGGGAAGCTGTGAATACCAATTTTAAAGTCATTGGTTTGACCCGACTCGGAATCAAACCCGAGTCTACAGCTCCAGAGGCGGACGCTTTACCAATCGGCCATCTGAACTTGGGTTCGCTGAACATGTCCTTTTTTTTCGAACTGAGGCAAAAACCACTTAATTCGATTTTGAATAAAGTTGTTTGGAACTTATCCTAAACTTGACAAAAACACTTTAAACTTCTCGTGAACTAGGTAAAATTGCTGAACTCGATCTTGGTACTCGCAGAATTAAAAACTCGAACTCGACTTGGACGTTTTTTAGTTGAATGCTTGCCGGTTCCCAGCCTGCTACAAACCTAGGGTACGAATGAAACTATGCTTTTAGATCATTCCGTTGGAGTCGTTCAAAGCTCAGAGCTGGAATGGAAATTTTGTCGCTGTTGTGGCCGGGGGAGATGGGATTCCACTGACATTTGCCAACAGAAGTCATTACGTCGATCTTGCGCTGGAATTTCGTCTTCATGAAATGGACAAGCAGGTTCGTAGTGGAAAGTTTTGATTTTGGACAAAGTTAATGTTCGAATCAAATCTTCATTATACTCTAGGGCAGGGGTCGGCAACCCCTGGCACGCGTGCCAAAAGTGGCACGCCGAAAAGTTTTGCACGGCACGCGAAGCGATTCCATGCGCATGCAAATTTTATACTCTTTAAGATGTAACAAATTTGCTTTTGATCTATGAGCGAGTTTCAGTGTTGTGGGTTCGAAATTTACTTAATTATTTAGGTATTTCTTAGTAAATAGGACATCTACCGACGTGAAGACCACTTTTTTGGTCTGCACCGATATTTGCTGAGGGTAGTAGAACATCTGCAGAGGTGATGACCTTTTTTTTGGTCTGCACTGATGTTTTCAGAGGAAAATAAGGCAACCGTTTGGCACGTGGAGAGGTTTCTGTCTTGATACTATCAAAAAATGGCACGCTGCGCTCCCAAGGTTGCGGACCCCTGCTCGAAGGTGTTTCATTTTTTCACCATTTTCGAAAATGAAAAAAGCTTGGTCCGCATATGATGGGATTTTCGCCACTGATTCGAAATATATAATTTTTTTTTCTATTATGACGTCATTTCGATGTGGCACCGCGCGTTTGAAACTTCGACAGGGCGTAAAATCAGGGATTTTCCTCAACTCGAAAACGGTTGGTGCTAGAAAGTCAATATTGGTGTCAAATTGCGCAAAAAGGTCGATTTCCTATACCCTCACAAGAGACGTTTTTCATCACAAATTGCGTAAAATTGAAAAAACAAAAAATTGACGTATTTTGATAAAATATACGTTGCCAAGTGTTGTTTCTGTGCATCTAAATGCGATTTCTGCGCGTTTTAACAGTATTGATTGCTTTGATTAGTTACTAGACTTATTACTGTGCACCCAGCAAACAGCCTAAACACATAATGACAGAAAAGTCCTGCATTAACGTCATTAGTTTACGCAGTTCCTAAATTTAACGGAAATTTTTGTGACTATATTATATTTTATGGAAACGTTGCGCCTGTCGCCTAACACAAAGGTGGGCAAAGTTTTCACACAAAGAGCCACATTTGAAAAGATTTTGAAGCCGAGGGTGGCACTGATTGGAAAAGCAAAAAAAACATCCAAAAGCCTTACACCATCGGTGGGTTTTATGAAAACCTAGCAAAAATATCCGTCTCTAGCATTGCTTCTGTACACCTTAAAAGTAAGATCGAATGGTTTGCCCAACAGAAAAGTAATGGACGTAAACCGATCAGATGGCTGAGTGGTATAGAGCGTCTGCTTCTGGATCGGTAGACTTGGGGTTCGATTCCGAGTCGGGTCAAACCAATGACTTTAAAATTGGTATTCATAGCTTCCCTGCTTGACGTTCAGCATTTAAGGGACAGTGTGGAGAAAGCCGTTAAGTTTACTTATTGTGCCGTTGGGAAAGGCACTTGACGGAATTCCCCCATCTTGGTGTGGTAGACAGATGGCCGGCAAGTCCTAAGCGAGCTCGTATAGCGCATTAATCGCTTTCTCGAGATAGGAGGATAAATATGCCAAAAAAAAAAGTCGAATGATAGTTTTGGGACTGATGAGTTGTGTCTGTTGGCTTTGGCTTGTTACACCTTTGTGGATGAGCCGAACTCTTTGAAGCCACTATTGTTGTACAAACAAAAAACTGTGCCATTCCAAATGGATAAAAACGGCTAGTGGAAATCTTCGGTTGTTTCTTTCGCATTCAGACAAGCTATGCGTCGAGGATATGACTAAACTGACACAGATAGTTTCTTACGTCGTGTCTGTGTATGTCCCGTCTTTCACCAGGATTCATTTCAGGCCAAAAGCTTGTGATGGACCTTTTTTAACACTCTTTTTAAGAGATTTGGTTCTTGCTTATCAGTAAGTATTTTGTGGAGCACGTATCCCAATGACTATCTCTAAAAAACGTTGCTTTAAGTCTATTTTCCGATATTCCACCACTTTTCCTTGAAACTGTGAAAACTTCATCCTGGTTGCCTGTTGCTATCGATACTCGTGCTCAGATGAAATGCCCAGAAGCAAGACTTTAATATTTTTTCACCACCCAGTCCCAAAGTGCGCCTTGTGTGACACACAGCGATATCATACTTGCAATGTTATGGAAGTCCATTGACAACAACAATCGTGCAACTGAAAGGCGAATAGGGAAGCTGAAAAATGTGATTCAAGATCAAGTTTCTGATGATAACAAAAACTCCCGCACTGATTTACGGTTGCATTCTTACTCGTGTAATAAAAAGTTTTAATTCAAGGAGAATGTTTGTAATCGTTTAGTGATGAGTTATGCTCGTTAGTGTTATCAATGCAGCTCAGTATTTTTACCTTTCGGCTTGAGCAAAGGTGTTAAGCCAGGACTGGGCAAACTATTGCATGCGGCCCGCGAGCACTTACAGAAATATGAACTCCTACCGTGAATCAAGCCGAAGACCTTTTATTTTTAGTTCTTCCCTGATTTTTAGTAGAAAATAGGACTTCCGAGGGCGTGTAGACCTTTTTTTTGCTTTTCCAATCAGTGCCACCCTCGGCTTCAAAATCTTTTCAAATGTGGCTCTTTGTGTGAAAACTTTGCCCACCTTTGTGTTAGGCGACAGGCGCAACTTTTCCATAAAATATAATATAGTCACAAAAATTTCCGTTAAATTTAGGAATTGCGTACACTAATGACATTAATGCAGGACTTTTTTGTTGTTATGTGTCTAGACTGTTTGCTGGGTGCATAGTAATAAGTCTAGTAACTAATCAAAGCAATCAATACTCTTGAAACGCGCAGAAATCGCATTTAGATGCACAGAAAATCATTATAACAACACTTGGCAACGTATATTTTATCAAAATACGTCAATTTTTTGTTTTTTCAATTTTACGCAATTTGTGATGAAAAACGTCTCTTGAGGGAATAGGAAATCGACCGCAACACAGCTCTGTAAAGACGTCGCAGAGGCAGCGAGCCGTTGGCGACATTGTTCGATTTGACTGGCCAGGTAATCAAACCCCAGACTTCCCGCTCTGGAAGCGATGTCTTTACTAACTGAGCTTACCGGCCGTTTAAAACTCATCTATGCGAGTGAAATTTTTGTCGGGCAAAGTACTGGCTTAGTATGTAGATTAAAATATGCAGTGATTTCAACATTACCTGGAATATATGGAGTTCGGCACAAGCCTTCTTTGATTACCAGTTGTCACACTCATAGTCATAATAGCTGAATAGTCCTACAGTGGGATGATGAATTAGTCTTAACATATATATACGAGAAATTCGGCTGCTCCGGCATCGGATTACGATGGCCGAGTGGTTAAGGCCGTGCCTCCGGTAAAGACTCGCCGCAGCCATTGGGCTGATGATACGTCACTAGTCGTTGCGGGCGTGGGTTCGAATCCCACTCGTAATCGTATTTTTTTAGCCTAAGATTTTGGAGGGTTAGATTCTGGTTAAATTCATTAAATAATAAGATAAATGAATACCGGTAGTGTAATAATATTTTTTTAGGTTCAGTGGGTGCGAGAGGGGATTTCCCGCATTGTACCGCTCCCCTTATTTACCCTTCTCACTGCAGCAAGACTGGAACGTTTAGTTTGTGGAATGCCAGATGTTAATTTCGATATTCTTCGAACCAACATGAGGTAAATTGATTTCTGTAGAAATCCAGGTCACGACGCCGGTATTTTTTGTTTTTTATTCATTTGTTTAACCTTAAAAGTTTAGATTAGGGTAACGTAAAATCATCGTGAAGCGTTTTATTCGAAGATATTATGGTGCGAGTTGAGCTCTACCTTGCGACCATGACAACCTTTTTAGCTACATGTAAGCTCACTGCCCATATGCGATGTGGGAGCACTCGTAAAAGTCGCTGCGTTTGCTGAAAATACGCAACTGCTTTCAGTGCCGTATTGAGTAAGACTTTTGGGGTCCTGGGCTACCAACTTTCGAAGGAGAGGGGAATTTTTTCTTGCCGATTTGACTTAGGCGTCAGCAGCAGAACGTTTTTTGAGGTTTACCGGGGCTCTAACTTCTTCGCCCCGGTAATAATGAAATTTTTCTTGAAATCTCTACGAAATTACTTCTGTAAGAATAAAATAAAAGTTTCTCACCTTTTCATTATCGTTCAGTTTTGTCCACGTTCTTTCCACAATAACAGTATTCTTGCTGCTTGCAATAGATACCGAGACACGAGTGAAGACAGCGAGTTGATCCAGTGGTTGTGGAAGACTCTGGAGGAGTTCAATCGCGAAGAACGAGTTCTCTTCCTCAAATTCGTGTCCGGAAGATCACGGCTTCCTGCCAATGCAGCCGACATGCCCCAGAGGTTTCAAGTAATGAAAATCGATCGGGTAAGGTGATGTCCTCAAATATTTGCTCCTCGAAGTCGTTCCTGGCGTGAAGTAGCATCTTATCATAATCCTACCCTACCTGGTGGAACTCGTAGGATAAAAAATAACGGCATTTTTTAAGGAATTCCTGTTATCTGCACCATTAGCAATGGAACATTAGGCCATTAAACGCACTTCTGAAATTTCAAAAAATCGAAAACATAGAGGTGAGTTTTTATCAACCCCATACATTCGCAAAATTTCAAAAATATTGAGGTTATGCCGATTCCGCAAACATTGCCAAATATTAAATAAGAATTTTCATCAAGGCAGCCTTGCAAAATTTTTAAAAAATTGAAAATATTAAGGTTATGCTAATTTCGCAAAAATCGCGTGTAATTACATGAATCTACACTACAGCACATCAAGCCTCGAAAACTTATAGAAATCGAAAACATGGAGTTATGATAATATAATAATTTAGCTCTTTGCTTTACAGCCAATCAATAGTCTGCCCACGAGCCAGACTTGCTTCTTCCAACTGCGCCTTCCCCCTTACTCCAACCAAGCAGTCATGGCTGAAAGAATGCGCTATGCAATTCGTCATTGTCGCTCGATAGACATGGACAACTACATGTTACTGCGGAATACCGAAGACGTGAATGCTGAGGAAATGGAAATCTAAATGTTCAAATTTGGCGCCTTTTCATGTGGACCACATATTTTTTTTATTTCCACATGTGAAATGTATTATTTCTTTATGATATTTTAACCGTATTTTCAAAAAGTGTTATATTGTATGATTTTTTGCACAACTGTTGTTGCGTTATATAGCTTTATAAGAAGTTTCAGCAGCATTACATTTATTTTCAGTTACTCTGTGGTTGTAGCAGTGGGTACAGCAAGACTAAGTGTTGGTGGTGCAGATTTGACATTTACCTACGCACAAATTTACTGATTGAACTGGGAGTCGAACCCAAGTCACCAGATTATAAAGTGAGCATCCATTACGCCAACGCCAATCTGTAAAAAGTAACCAAACGTATTTCAAAACAGTTTAATATACAAGATTAAAAAAAACATAGTTTAATTGTGGCGACGAAGTACAAATAATTGACAGCTATAAAATAAATCAGCAATGATCACACTACCCGCTAGTTACGGTAACTGCTTGGCACAAATGACAAAACATGAAATACGGCAACCCTCACACTCATGCAAAATCTAATATCCATGTCATACCCAGATACCAATCAATATTAACACTGCATATGACTAACGTCACCAGTTGCAAAAACAACACAAGTAACAGCAATTTTCTTGACAAAAACTTACGGTATCACTGGAGATAATATTGAGCGGTTGAATAATATTTTCTACCTTACAGTTACAGAGAAAATAGACGAGAATTTGCTACAAAGTTGCCATACTCCTGTTTTACATTTTGCTATTTCAAGCTGATTTGATAATGAAGCATCTTATCTTAAAAATAACATCAAAGTTTCTGGGCTGTTGCTAAATTAGCATATCATCACACCAACAAAAAAATGAGCTTAGATGCAGGTGTGCTCCAGTCATGTCAAACTGTTATTGAAAAAGCCAGAACTACAAACTCACATTTTCCATCGAGTTTACTAAAAATTTCCTAGCCGAGTGTAAGTTTGAGTTCAGTATTTTTAACGAATTCACGCAAAGTTTTTGTCCAGTTTAGGATAACTTCAAACCTCAAATCAACCTTTTTTCGGTGATTTTTGCTTCGAAGCTCGAGTTCGGCAAAGAAAGACCTAGTTCGAGTCCGCAGCCTTGGAAAAACGAACAAAACTTATAATGAAACGAACAAACAATTTTACGCCTTGGCGGAGCCAGAGTTTGGGCGAAGAGTTGACGATTAGTTCGAGTCCGCAGCCTTGGAAAAACGAACAAAACTTATAACGAAACGAACAAACAATTTTACGCCTTGGCGGAGCCAGAGTTTGGGCGAAGAGTTGACGATTAACTTATAGAATAGGTTACTAAACCGTGAAATTTAACAAACACAACATCCATAAGAATCAACATTGATCTTATCTAAAGTAGTCATAAAATTACGACAAAAAATACATTAGCTTGACACCCATATCGGGAAAAAAAATAACTTGGGTCGCATTATCGTCAAGTCCAGCCGAACAAAAAATGATGCTAAAAATAATATCCTAACGAGTATGTAACGGAGAAACAAGAACAAAAACATTTTGGGAAGAGTAACAACTCAAATATTTGCCGAGTCACAGAAATGGAAACCTACTCACTATTTCCGAACCAGGAAATAACTTAACCTCTTGCCTCACTACGTAATAAAATTGCATGCACAATACAATGACTTTGAATTCAGACATGAGCTGTATACCAGAAACTGTATCTCGCTTGTACGTAAAGACATAATGAACACAAAGATGTCTCACATCGCGATGTAAAAACAAATAATTGTCGAGTTCCAGGCGCTGATTACGAAGTTAGTAGTATTTTCTATTCAACCTACTATCCAGCCTATGCAATACAGCTCCGAAGAAACATCGCAGCAGTGGCAAGCCTTCAGCGACACAGTGTCCAATTAGACCGGCCCGGGAAGCGCACACCAGACCTCACGCACGGATGTTTTTTAACCACTGCGCCAGTTTGCAATTTATCTTCTAATACACGAACTAATTATTTATAAAGTTTATCTAGATGCTGCTTGAAGGCGTTGAAGCATCCCCAGAATAATACCAGCTTTTGCAAATAAAAACTCCAGGAAAAGAATTTATGAGTAAACAATAGAGATAAAAGAGCGTAGGTGTTATTTAAGGTTACCACTACCAGATGACGTTACTCAAATTCACCTTGACTGTGGGCCCAGAAAGTTTTGTCGTAATTCAGAGGCCAAAAACAAATATTCATTATAGTCGCGGTATTACGCCAAAGCATGTAACGAGTGGCGGGGTCCATCTCCGCGACTTATCGCTTCTAAGCAACATAGCTTCGAAAAAACATCGCAGCGGTGGCGAGCCGTTGGCGGCACTGTGTTGGACTTGACCGGTCCGGAAAACGGTTTAAAGCGAAAACGTTGGCGATGGAGCGTGAACTTAGGGCAGAATAAAGAAATACAATTCGTAACCAGCGCCTTATTCTCCCAGAAGTACTCGTTTCACTTCAAAAATGGTGAATTATGAGAGAGCATGCTAAACACTACGACGCTATACACGTTCTACGGTCACAGTCAGCGGCAAGAAACAATTGAACATTTAAAGTACGAATCCGAAACAAGCATGTAATAAAGACGCAATATAAGCACAGTTATATATTGACTGGAACTACACCACTTCCTCACTTCTCTGAACGAAAATCTACAAATGCTCAAGAATTCAAAAAATCTAATCTATGTCAGGAGCGAATCCAATTATTTTCAAAGGGTGGACACTTGAAATCAAAATTTATGTAGTTTTGTGGGGTTAAACGTTTGACAAGCTGTAAAACTAAACATTTACAAAGGAAACACAGCCCCTTACTTCCTGGATCCGCCGACTGCATACATCCATCACGGCTTAAAACAATTCAAAGTTACAACCGAACTAGTTATCCCATGGCGGTCCATGTAAAATATTATGTTCCATATTTCAAACGAATTTATTTGTTAAAATTAAACCACTTTATGTTTGAAATCAATCAAAAGTCACTTGTTCTTCTTGGGGCAAACTTCACCTTGAATTTTGAAATCAAATTTTCTAATAGCTCTACACATCGTACGAGCCTGGGGGGACGGCGCGTATAGTAACACCTTGGGAGGTACAAGGTAAAAACCAGCTATAAACTGAACCGTAGCCAAATACCTCCCTCAACAAGGCCATGCGGGGTTTTCGCGGACGAGGGGCTTTTACTTTTTTACTCCGATGAATCGTGTACTCAACAGCTGTTTCATCTCCGAAAATTGCTTTCATCTACAAAATAATTCAGCTTTAATCGAGGATTGTTATTTGGGTTAGTAATTCTTTGCACCTAGTTTTGGCTGGAGTCAAACTTCAAGCCTGCGATCATAGTAGATGCTAAAGTTGCGAAGTCTCCGATAATGAACTAGTTGGTAACTTCAGCATTGCGCCATTTGATAGCAATAGGTTCGAGTAATTGAGATAGGCTCTTGTGAAACCTGAGCTGCTTTGAAATCAAAGTCACTACATTTGTAAAGTTGTGATGCCTAACTTTGTGATTGAGAATCAGCGGTGTTTGCGAGTCGGCCATAAGCAAGTATTATCCCACCAAAAAATCATGAAATAACTGAATATTTTTTTATTTAACATTTAAGCAGGTCTGGTTAAGCACAGCCGTTTTTGCAGTCAACAAAATTACAGTCAAGTCGGTCTTTAAAAGCCTTAAAGAGCTGAGGTTGAGCAACGCGCCAGCGGACCACGGTAACAATTTTCGAACCACATTCTTCACACTAAGTATCAATACTTAAGACTAAGCCAATTTGGAATAAAACAAATATGGGACGAAACTGGCTTAAGGAGGAAAAATTGAGCCTTAAAAGTGAACGTTTCAGCAACATAGATTCAGCTGTCATCATCAGCATTGCAAGCAAAGCAGTACCAAAACGAAAGATAACTTATACTGTCTTGCTTGCATTGCTGAAGATGACAGCTGAATCTATGTTGTCAAAATGTCCAACTTAATTACTGTCGTATTATTTTTCCTCCTTAAGCTAATCGGCTGTGAGTATTGTATTATTATCTGGAGCATGCTGACCGAGCGTCGAACTCCACACTGCAATTAAAAAACAAACTTTAGACTACGAAAAATCAACGCCTCACCACGACGTACAATGACTCGACAATTTTTCAGTTTTCGATATTTTGATAATGATTTGCACAACAGGCTAAGATTCAGGAAACTAGTAATTGCGTACAACAACTCAAATTTCAATAAATAATGAGCTGATTTGCTCAAAATTGGGCTGAAAACACGCAAATGCACAGGTGTCATAACAAAAAGGTACTGTATTTTACAGAGCATAAAACGCACTATCCATAAACAACTGCTAATGCATCCTTGTTCATACATAAGATACGCTGAATAAAACCAGCTTCAGTTCATGTGTATTCAAAGCCTATCGCATGCAGTTCTAGAACTACTAAAATTCTAGTGCGTATGTAAGAGGCACAATCATTTTCTCGGAAAGTTCTATTACTTTCAGTGCGCCTTAGAGTCCGTAAATAGAGTTCATGACCCTTCTGAGAACAGCGTTACTGAGTAATAATTTACTCAAAATTCGTTACGGTTTGATGCACACCATGTGAAAGTTAATCACAAGCTTAAAACCAAATTCAATCACAAAAGCAGCTAAACCATAGGTAAACCGCTATAAATAGGATTACCAAACAAATCTAGCCTATTTTACCATACTGCTTCACACTAATCGCGTACCTGGTCATGTAACATTGCTATAACAAATATACCAAATAGTATGGATTCAATACAAAGAGTGATGCTGTGGACCCTGCAAATAATACAATTAAATGCTTTTACTCTTATGTATATCAGTGCCCTTCAGGCTTTCTGGCATTAAGGAGATGGCAACCTACATCATGTTTTGAAATTGCGGCGTAACACATTGAATAAAAATTAAAAAATCGATAAAAATTAAAGCGAAGATCACGAATGTTGCACCGTAATCCAAGATAGCCGCATTAGTACCTATACGTTACGCATTGCGTAACTACTTATCAGTCTACCGTTAAGATGCGCCAAAACACAAATCACTTGTACTGGCAAGTAACCAATAACTGTCATCATTATTCGACGAACGCGAGTGGCTCTGACGTTACAAGTTGTGATGAGTCTTACTAGTTTTTCGAATTTAAAAGTAGGTCTTTTAGCGCTACGAAGTATTTCTGAGCGACTGGGCCCGACGTAACAAAGTTTGAAGCTTTTTATTCGCCAAAACTACTTTAAAACTTTGAAGCTGATTGAGAAACCAGGAAGGCTCTAGGGGGGTCCGGGGGCATGCTACCCCGAAAAATTTTTGAAAATTTAGCCTGCATGCTGCTATGGATATTTTAGAGCATTTTGAATAATTTTTAGGCAAGTTTTGTTTTAAATTTTTTGACTTTGGTTCTGAGTGCTTCGCCAAGTAGGCCTATAATTATGATGCTTTTCGTTCGCACACTTTCGATTTACGCGTGCTTAGGGCGTATAAGGCTTATCGCTAACGAAGGGGTTCGAAATTATGGAAAAATTGTATATATCAAAAACGTTTTTGAAAATGGCTGTTGGGAGGATGCATACCCCTCATCCTACCCCCCTGAATCTGCCCCTGGCCATAAGCTACAGAAACCATCAAAAGAGTCTGGTATATTTCAGTCCCTTGGCACCATTAATTTTGTTCTTTCTTACTAAAAAGCTCAATCAAAAAGAGGCAGGCATAAAACAATGCCCCCCCCCCCCTACATACTCTCCTGCGGTGAAGAGAAAAAAGGTCTACTCGTCCTCAGATGTCCTATAAAAAATTAAAAGATCGTCGGCTTGATTTGCGGAAAGAGTTTATATTTCTGCAAGTGCCAGCAGGCCGCATAAAACGGTCTCGCGGGCCGGATCCGGCTCGCGGACCGCATGCTGCCCATATCTCTTCTATTTGAATAAGATTGACAATCGTTTACGTCTAAACCGCAATGTTTCGAAAAAATTCAAATGTTTCAAAATACTACAGGCTCTAATTTTTGTGACTAAGCTACCCAGCTTTCAAAAACAAAACAAAAAAACACCAAAAAATGAGGAACTCAACTGCAATTAAAGTTCAGAAAACTTGAGTTGCAGTTATCAAACACCATCGTGAAGCACAACATGCCAGCTATATCGGAACAAACACAAGCATTGTACTTACACAGTAGACTTTCTCGACAATATGTCTGCATTTGAGTCTTTCCTGTGTCCAAACATCCACACCCAGTTCGCGATGTTTAAAGAAAGAGCATACAGGCATAAGATTCCTAAAAAATTTAGCGTCATAAAAGCCATTAAAGCTTCTATTATCACATTGTTCGCTAATTTTTTCTTTTAAAATTTACATTCTACTCGCAGTAGTACGCCGATGTGTGCAGCGAGTGCATCTCCGCGCCATAGGGTCAGGGCAACACAGAAACGTCGCAGCGGTGGCGAGCCGTTGTTCGATTTGACCGGCCCGGGAATTAAACTCACGACCTCCAGCGCCGATAGCGGTGTCATTCACCACTCTGCCAATTGACCAGTACATTATTTACTTACCTGTATAAAAAAGGAACTGAATGAAATATTTCTGGTTTAATTCTCCAATGCAGTTATTCACCCTATAAAACACACACTATGTCAAAAGAGGCTTAAACATGTCGAGAGTTAAAACTAATCTGCATGAAGTATTATTCTAAGAAATGAATCATATCCGCAGGTATTGTCAATTCACAAGCAGAAAAAACTGCTGAGTTAACAACCACTTCAAGTGTTGAAGACCATAGCTAGCATAATGCTATCGTGGTTGGGTAAAGGCTCAAATAGTAAGGGAGCCACTGGTCAAAACTTTTTTAACTCTTAAGTCCACATAATCACACGAAAACCTAACAGCGTCAATTGGAGTTGTTTCTAGATCGAAAAATGTAAAAAATTTTCCCAACGTAAATTTATTCTGCTGATAGACAAACTACCAATGTTAGCTTTGCTTGCACATCATTGAATACGTCTTTGACTTACTAAATTGCTAAGCAAGAGAGTATAGTACAGTCAGAGAAGGGCATTTATCGAGGTAATTTATCGGCGATAGGTATCCGCAATAATTTATTACCGATTATCGTTATCGCTCAAAATAGTTTGGATTTATCGATTACCGATATCGCTTTTGTAATATATTTTGTTATCGCATATTAAATTATCGCGATACGCGATTCTTTATGCACACAAAGTTAGTGAGTTGGTGCAATGAAAAAAATACACTGTGTTCCTAAAGTGTGGTTGCAATTTAAAAACATCTTTCTTTGTTTTATTTAATGCCACGGCAGAGTCAGTGAACCGCTCTCCTTTCTTGTAAAATCTAGAAACACATTTTTGCAAAGTGACTTGCAAAAAAACTTCGTCAAACACATTGAAAATTTACCGCAACATTTATCGGAAAAATTTATCGGTGATAACTGATTGATTATCGATATCGCTTTAAAAAATTAAGACTTATCGATTATCGGTATCGTTTTAGTACAGAAAGGTTTATCGAGCCCATCACTTAATACAGTGCATATCGTGCCAATCTTCTACAGTGCCTTCGATGCTAATTGCCAAATGAAATAGATAAAAATAATCTATATCGTCTTTTGCACAAGCAAACCAGTTTCCCAACTGCGAGGCTATTACCGTAGGTCTGCTTTACTGAACATTTAATAGCTCAGATGGCCAAGAGATAAGAGAGTGCGTCTCTGGAGCTGTAAACGCGGGATTGATTCCGAGTCACTTCAAACTCATGACTGTAAAATTGGTATTCAGAGCTTCCCTGCTTGACGCTCAGTATTAAAGGGACAGTGTGGAGAACAAGCAGGCAAATTTACTTGTTGGGCCGAAGGGAAAGGCACTTAGCGAGATTCCACCATCTTGATGTGGTAGACAGACGACCGGTAACTCCTAAGCGAGGTGGTTATAGCGCTTTAATCGCATTCTCGTGATAGGAGATAATTATGAACTAAATTAAAGTATTTACAGTACTCACCAAGGACAATGATGATCCATTCTTCTTATACATCTTCTACACACCTTACAGTGATGTGCCCTAGGAGGGCGATATGTTTCACAACGCTGGCACACTGTCCAATCTTCCGCGTTGCCATGCTACAAAACAATCAAGTCTTCCTTATACCAGCGGTATTACGTTGAAGCGTGTAAGGAGTGACGGGGCCTACCCACGCGGCTTAACGCCAGGGCAACAGCACTAAAGAAACGTCGCAGCGGTGGCGAGCCGTTGGCGACACTGTGTCTGATTGGACATGATTAAACCAAGCCCCAGGCCTTCAGCACAAATAGCTGTGTCTTTAACAAATATGCAAACTTGCTATGCTAACACAAGCAACTTCTGAATAGAAACTGAGCACGGATTTGAATAACTTACCAAGAGCATTAAAGATCACAAAGAGCATACACGAAACTTTTCAAACGAGCGAAAATACTTTGTCAACACCAGGGGCGGTACACTGCTCACTTTTTGTCGCGCTCTGCGATATCGTAGAGATAATGAACAAACAAAGCTAACGCATTGCGTTAAGTGCAAAAAAAGTTGAGCAGTAAACCGCCCCAGATTCTAAACCTAACTTGACTAAAAATTTGCATTACAAAAGAAAACAGATGGTTAAAATTTATAATATATACTTAATTAACAGTTTCCAAAATTCAAATCCAAAAAAGCGGTAAAACGCTAAAAACAAATACTAGTTTGCTTAGTCATAGTGTTGTTTTCAAACTTTCTATAACTGCACTGCCTCTGTTATATGCTGATGGGAAAAACTAATAAAAAACAACCATGGTGATGTATATCTTACTTGCTTATATACAGTAGAAACGCAAAAACAAGTCTTAAAAGCTAAATCAATAACCTAACTCTTGCGGCATTTTTTGCTCTGGTTTAGCAGCCACTTACTTGATTTTTAATATTTTTGTTTTTCATGTGCATGTCCGAAAAATCTAAGCCTATAGTTGGTAGTGGAACTGTTCCTGGATCAGAAAAAACAGCTTTCGAATGAGCAAATATCAACGTGAATACAACCAAGTTGAACATGATAGCATGGAGTGGACCCCACAAGCTGAAAATGCATAGCAGTTTAAAAAAACTTGACAATTACGATGCAAAAGTACATACCGGTACTGGTATCCGATAAATCTTAAAATATGCGTAACAAAATACTAGTCTGCCAATGTAATAAAGCATTTCAAAAATTTTCCAAAAAAGTTCATAATGGCTACAATTGCATACAGCACACCTACAGTTTCGCAATTAACAATACTCAACCTGCCCAAACTATCATATTATATATAGGGATGTCCATTACCGAATCTCGAATCGAATCGGATCCGAATCCTAACTGATTCAGAAACTTTTTTTGATACTGCCGATTCGAAATGAAAAAAACTTAATAATAATCAATGAGATGCATTTGCGGTGATGCACACACTTTGCGGTGATGCACACACTTTGCGGTGATGCACACACGCGAGTAAACTGCGCAAACCTACTGCGCAAGCTTAAGCAACAAACACACGCAATTTCTAATGACTGCTGGCTGATTGTGACCAAAGTCCGTATAACTTCGTATAAGTTGCGCGGACAGAACTGGAGCAGAGACTATGGAGCAAAAAATATGTCCAAAAACCCAATCGCCTGCCGATCTTTTATAATGTAAAAATTCGTTTGAAAGTGTTACAAAAAAAGACATAACTTTAGTTATGCTCGTTTGATTAAATTTCAACTGCATCGTAAAGCTGTTGATTTTAGCTATCGTTTAAAACAAATTTCAAGAAAATTGATGGTGTTTTAAGCACTCTACATGGCTAATAATTTGGACATACTTAGTAATTTTTGAAGCAATTTTTACGCTAGCAGCATTTCTTGCTATTTTAACAGCATAAATATAGCGCAGATTTGCAAAAAGTAAGTTATTGTTTGATTCAAATTAAATAGGTTCAATTACAAAAATTTGAACTTCAATATGAATTATGAAAGCAGCCTAGCTATATTGGTCGTAGTTTTCCAAGCCTTTAAAGATTTATAGCGAGAAAATGATTGCGTAATTAGTTTTAAACCTCATGTAAAAGTAGGCTTCTCTGTTAGTGTACAGAACTACCGGTAGGTTTTTAGAACCATGGTAGATTGGAGTGAGGTTGTTAACTTCTGTCATGTTTCACCCTTGGACCATGTGTAAAACGAGCCTCTAGTTAATTTTTTTCTGGCCCACAATATTCGATTTTAAAAATCCAGGGTTTAAAAATCAAGAAGCTGCGGCCATGAAACGACATAGACCTATGTTAATGCATATGAAGCAGTGAAATCAAAAAGTATAATAGATACCGGTGTATTTTTCCCGCTTGAATTTTGCTTATTAAATTTTTCGATTTACAAATGGTCCGAAGCCCAAGGGTGAATGAAGCACGACAAAAGTTAACAACCACACTGCCAATCTAACATGGTTGTAAAAATTTAGTTCTATACATTGAAGCCTTCTTTTACATGAGGTTTAAAACAATTTACGCAATCATTTTCTAGCGAAAAAGTTTTAAGGGTTTGGAAAACCACGACCAATAGCCAGGCCAATTATTTTCATATTGAAGTTTATATTTTTGTAATTGAACCTATTTAATTTCCATCAAATTAACTCTTTGCAAAACTGCCCTATATTTATGTTTTAAAATGACAAGAAATGCTATTAGTTAAAAAACCGCTACAAAAATTTATATCTCTGTCCAAATTATTTACAATGTAGAGTGCCTAAAACACAACCAATTTTCTTGAAATTTGTTTTAAACGATAGCGTAAACTCAAGAGCTTCATGATGCAATTAAAATTTTAAAATTCAACGAGCATAACCGAAATTATGACCTTTTTTGTAACACTTTCAAGCGTTTTTACATTACGAAAGATAGGCGGCAATTGTCTTTTTGGACACATTTTTGCTCCATTGTCGCTAACAATGTAACGAATGATTCGCTCAATTTATACGTGAGTTATACCTTTTTTGTAACACTTTCAAGCGTTTTTACATTACGAAAGATAGGCGGCAGTTGTCTTTTTGGACACATTTTTGCTCCATGAGTTATACGGACTTTGATTGTGACGATCGTGCGTATTAAAGGCGCGTTTACCGATACGCGACACGCGGCAACGCGACTAAAATTATAATGTAAGTAAATGTAGAAGGATTTCGCAGGTTTCGCGTGATCGGTGAACAGTAAAATAAAACAAGGTGCGAAAAATTTTTGTCGCGTGCCGCGTTTTGCGTATCGGTAAACGCGCCTTAAGGCGTGTTTATAGATACACGGCTAGCGGCAATGCGACTACTGTACCTAGTTTTTTTGGTTTATTTCATTTTACGTTGAATTTTGGTACGGCAAGTCGGCAACGCGACAAAAACCACTCGATATCAAATAATTGCACCTATACAATTTTTACCGCTTCATTGCCCAGTATCAAAAAATATTTGAGATAACTTTGACGACGGGAATGAGACAATGCACGTTTGATTGTTACGACATCATTGAACAATTAGCTTGCCTGACGCAGGCTAGCAAATTTTATATCGCGTTAATCGCAGGCCAGTATGATTTGTAATGGTAAGCGCATTGCCGCGTGCCACGTATCGGTAAACGCACCTTTGTACCTGCTTCCTCGGCTCCGTCAGAGAAAGCTTTTTCATGCGCCGGCCTTACCGTAACAAAATTATGAAACAGACTGACATCTGAGCATGTAGAGGCCATAAACTTTCTTCATACGAGTGAAGATGTGTTGCAAATAGGCTTATCTATTAAGTGTGTTTGGTGCATTTTTTTAAGCACACTTGCTGATGATTTTGCAGCATTGCATTGGGCTCATTTTGTTAGCCTCCCAAATTTTGGATTCGAAATTCTGGATTCGACATTTGTGATTCGGATTCGATTCGGAATCAGCTAAGGCTCGGCTATGGCTATCCCTATAGCTACAATACATCCTGACAGAAGAAATGTAATTTAGTACCGCTATTAGTATTTAATCGCATATCTGTCAATCAAAGCACAATAACGAGCACATTTAGAACTTGATGGTCATCTGTCTACCACTCCAGGATGGCCTACCAACTAAGTTTTTGATTGATTTCTTCATTTTTATCCTCCTGTCACGAAAAAGCGACGGTGGCGCTATGCATTGGACGAATCCAGACTCGCTAAGGAGTTGCCCCTGTTTACGAGTTTTCCGCTCGAATTTTGCTTTTGACTTCTTCGATTCGCTGCTTGTTAGATTACACCAAGCAGAGATAATTGTCGTGAAGCATCTTATCCAAGGATGCAACAATGAGACTTAGGTGAGAGTTGAAGCATAAACCTTGCGATCATGGCCGTCGTAAAAACGACGCTCCAAACCACTCGGCCACGCTGCTGACTAGCTAAATCTTTCTTCATGGCACAACAGGTAAACTTGCCAGCTTCTTCTCCACACGGTGGCTTTAATGCTGAGCATCAAGCAGGGAAGCTGTGAATACCATTTTCAAAGTCATTGGTTTGACCTGACTTGGAATCAAACCAGAGTCTACAGCTCCATAGGCATACACTCTTACCAATAACAATGGTACAAAACAATTTTAACGTTATGGTTGCTAAGCTTATCTGAGTTGAACTACGAAGCTGTCATGCTGGACAACACTGTTAAGAGTTTTCAAGAGTTTTAAGAAAGATTGATACAAGTTTTTGCCTTAAATTTCATTTTCCAGAGCATACTACTTTCATGTTACACCAAAATATTAAACAATTTTGTTCCAATCTGGCCAAAAATCATTTTCCCAGTTGGCATTCTTGAAAAAACTGAGTATTTTGTCACAAATTTCTTGTTTTTCTCCAAATCTTGAGCCTGGGAGGTATTAAATATTGCATTATGAATATTTGAGTAATAAACTGGTAGATCGTGAGTCAGATGTGGCTAGTCCAACTACAACCATGAATCAAACTCACAAAATATATTCCTGCAATTGAAACAAATGCAATACCTGTGAGATAACGATAAAATGACAACATGTTCCATAATGACATAATCCGCATATCCAACTAGTCCGTAAGTTAGCAAGATACAAAATATTCCACATGCATCTTTATGAAACACCATCATAAAATTTTTTATGCACTTCTATCGTACCACTACAGTTGAAACTATGAATCTATCTGAGAAAAGAAAACAAAGTGCAAATGGAATTGCTGGTGTACCATTAAACTACATAGGCAGTTACAGAAACAATGATAGCATTAACGTATAAGACAATGGCATGAACTGATGGATGTTCTAAAAGCAACAATTCACAATGACGTACTTTTTCATAAACCTCTCAGACAGTTGTCAGTACTTGGTCTTTTTGTCACAAACCTTTTATCACACAATACTTTTAGAATATTACTCAACACTGACGGAAACTTTTTTAACAAATTTTGGTCACAAAAAGTCTTCAAGTTTTTCCCTAAAAGATAGATTCGAATTTCTGATTCCAAATCAAAGCCATAAACTTCCAAATTCTAAAACAAGACTACAAACTGAATCAAAAGCCTTCTAACTTTCTATGCCTAGAACTTACATAATTTGGAATTGATAATAAAATTGTAGTTTGTTTGGATTAAAAATTAACTCAAAAACTTTACCTTTTTTTCTTGAAAACTCACATAAAAGCTTTCAAGTTTCTTCCTATCAGGCCAAGTGTGGTGTAACAAAAGATCTGTGACAAAAAGACCAGGTGATGAAAGTTTTGACAGCAACTTATGACTTATGAATGGCTTAGTATTCAACTTGTTTGACACATGGCATATAAGCAGTCTTAACTACTTCTAGGCAATACTGATAGCCTGTGCAGAAGGATACATCAGCCTTTTTCCCAGTCAGCAGATTGGAATTTCATCATTTTGCTTTGCCTTAACTTGAAAAACGCAGTTTTTCTGAAGTCAAATAGCCTAGTCTGAAACTGTTTCAGTTTGTGTTTATTAAAAAATTTACTGACTAAAATATTGGTAATGGTGATATGGGTGTAGTGAACGATCAGTCATCAACCATCCATGACTTTTCTTGTTTCACATTTTTCTTGACGTCAGGCAACATCGAGCGACTAAGGCAGGGGTGGAAAAAACTGCGGCACGCATAGCTTTTCAATGTGGCCAGCGTCATAACTTCATTAAATATACAGCACACTGGCAAATCAGAAAATGTTAATCTTTCTTGAAAACTTGTTCATGTTTCAACAACATGCTACATTTGTGACGCAAAAACAGAGCAAAAGTCTTTAATTTTATGGCAAAAAATAGGCTAACTCACAATAACTGGTTGATAAATTTTTGACAGAATAATTGCACATGTTTAAAGCAAAATTTACAAATTAAAAGTTAATGTGGCCCACTTAAAATATTATGCAATGGATTACGGCCTGCTGCGCTTTAGCAGTTCCCCACCCCTGGACTGGTTGCCAGTAACTTCGTCACGTGGTAACTTCGCCACAGTAACCTCACCACATGGTAACTTCGCCACACTTTCATACATTAAAAATTTACATTGCCTACACCGAAACAAGACTTTAAATTCCCAGTTGTTGTAAAAAATTTTATCGAGCTTTTCCAGTTAAATTTATTAAGGTAACATCGTCACATGGTAACTTCGCCACATAATCGAAACTGTGGGGAAGATGTGGGAGAGTGCATGGAGTTGGTGGGGAAGTGTGTTGGGGTGTAGGGGGAGGTGAGGGAAGCTGTGGGAAGAGGTATGGGGGATGTGGGGGGAGGTATAGGAAAGTGTGTTGGCTTGTGGGTAAAGGATGTGAAGAGAGGAATGGGGAAGGTCTAGGGAAGTGTGTTAGAAAGTGTGTTGGGGTGTGGAGGTAAGGGGAAATGTAGGAAAGGTGAGGGGAGTGAGGTGAGGGAGATGTGGGGAAGTGTGTTGGGGCCCCACACCCTAACACACTTCCCTAGACCTTCCCCATTCTTCTCCCCACATCCTTTACCCACAAGCCAACACACTTCCCCACTCACCCCATACTGGTACACTCTCCCACACCCCTCCCCACACATCTTTCCTTGCCTCCCCCCACACCCCAACACACTTCCCTACACCTCCCCCCACATCCACCATACCTCTTCCCACAGCTTCCCTCACCTACCCTACACCCCAACACACTTCCCCACCAACTCCATGCACTCTCCCACATCTTCCCCACAGTTTCGATTATGTGGCGAAGTTACCATGTGACGATGTTACCTTAATAAATTTAACTGGAAAAGCCCGATAAAATTTTTTACAACAACCGGGAATTTAAAGTCTTGTTTCGGTGTAGGCAATGTAAATTTTTAATGTATGAAAGTGTGGCGAAGTTACCATGTGGCGAGGTTACTGTGGCGAAGTTACCACGTGACAAAGTTACTGGCAACCCCTGGACTAAGGGTTAACAAACTTAACATTAACCTTCAGAAGAACAAGACACAAGAAAAGTAGCAGACGACCGATTGCTCACTTTACCTGGCAATTTTGTACAGGTTGTAAAAATATGCATTTTGGTTATGTTATTATCCTTTCCTGCTCTCTCCATCTGTATGAGAGTGTGACAAAGTAGGTTACTGCAACAAAATAAAACAAGGTGGCAAATGCTATGAGCCTGTAAAAATAGTCACTGTGTAACTGTGCAAGATATTGTCAAAAAGCTGTTTGTGCTCAAGTAAACTAGGTATTAGGGTATCAAGCTGATTAAGCTGCTAAGCCACTGGAGCTTTAAAGACTAGAATACATCTGATATATCATCTGCACTTTAATAATTATTTCCAACACTGTAACAGCTGTAATGGAAATTGGAAGGTACCAGTATATTACAGCTTGCATTCTTATAAATTTCTCATTAAATCCAAATTCTGTGCCAATTCTGACCAATTTTTTGATTTTTCTTTTACGATTAGTCTACAAGACCAGAGACATTACGGTATTTTAAGAAGATTAGTAAAGAAGACAAGACTGGACATCAAGGTTGCTAATTTTGGTGAGTCCATAGACTAATCAGCTTACTGGTTCACTAGTCTCCAGTCTAGTCGCCAATTTGGCCTATTTCGGTGATGTTAGCGGTCGGTGCTGTTGCTATATCTCATTCATCCCGCACCACTTCACCACGGCCGCTACACCATTTCACTAGCCTCGAATTTTTAAGTTCAGCTTTCACGCACCACGGCTCTGGAAGAAACTCCGGATAAATAATGGTTTAATCTATGGTCTGCAGCAGGTACGTAACCAGAAACTGAGCTCAGGGGAGCATTTTTTAAAGGGGTGAGGCAAAATTTTTTCGTCTACTCCCAAAATACCAACGTTTGAAAACAGTCAACAACTATCTAATCTTGCAAAATTTAAATTTCTTTTTTGTGTAACTAAATTAATTACCAATTAATACGTAAGTTGGAACAATGGTCGGTTGGCGTAGCGGTAAGGACATCGCTTCCGGTGCGGGAGGTTAGGAGTTCAATTCTCAGGCTGGTCAAATCTGACCAGTGCCAACGGCTTGTCATCGCTGCGATATTTCTTCAGAGTTCGAAGCTGTGTCGCCCAGGCGCTAAGCTGCGGAGACGGGCCCGCAACTCGTTACATGAACATGTTTCGGCCTAATACGGCGAGTATAACAAAGATTTGATTTTAATTTGCAACAAATGTATGAGAAAAGTTAAAATGTTTACGCTAAGAGATTACAATTGGCTGCAAGTACGTTGATAATCGTATCTGGGATGTTCGAACAACGCACCGAATAGGCCTAACCGATCCATCTAATTCATTACAATGGACTCATATAGCAAATTGGCCAACTGATCTGTACCAGTAGCCTAAACTCTCTCTTACTTTTTTAGATAAAATTGCTTTCAGCTCAGCTTAGGTACGTTAATTTCTCTTGCATCCAAATAAGTCTAAGTATTAAAGCCAAAATTATTTATAAAATCTGAGATCACTTTGTTGCAATTTGAATATATTCTATTAAAGTCGTGAAATATGCTGTCTATTTTATTTCATTTCTTTTTTCATTCATCTATTTTTATTTTTTCGGACATAGTATTATTGAAATAAATTACGCCTCATAAAACAGAACAAGATAGTGTCCCTTGAGGAGATGCGAAAGACCATGACAGCTATAGCAGCTGAAGGTCGTCGAGTCTGCATCTCCTCACCAGCCGAAGCGTCACAAAAAGCTACTATTCTTAATTTTATTGACTGAACTATTATTCTTAAATCAAACTCAGTTAAAGAGATCAGTTCAAAACTGCATAGAATATTACCTTCTACTGCGTTGCCGTACTTACGGTATCATAAACTTTCTTTTGTACTTGCATACTGAAAACAATGATACGACACTGTCGCTTTTTTACACTCTCCAATTTAAAAACTTTTAAAAATGTAGACTAATCTGCAGCAGTATTAGACCGAAAAATGATTTTTTTAAAAAGCTCTATTGTGCCAAAAATAGGGCTTTTTGACCTTTTTTTTTTTTTCTGTTCTGCTCTTTTTTTTGCCGCTCATTGTTTTTGGGCTTCACTTCACGGGAAAACAGTCATTTTATTTTATCTCTTTTTTGGGGGGTCTAACTGGTAGATAAATTGCGACACAATTTTTTGCTATATGCCACAAATACAAAGCTCTGATTTGACAAGTATTGAACAGATACAGCAGTCTATTATCAAACCAAGCTTTTTGTTTCATTTGGTTGACAGTAAAATATCATAGGCCTCAAACGCTAAATTTTTTATTCGATGCAACTGTGCGAGTAAGTTATAGTGCGTCTTCAAAGTAAGTATGGCCAAAACCAACAGAGTCATTGGAAGTCTCCGTTCATTTACTTTGTTGGCCACCGAGTGGGTGAGGAATACAAACGTTAATGAAGTTAGGATCCGTCAACTCCACACTCGTTTTAATTTCTCTTTTTAAGCGCTAACTATACCTGGCTCATTTGTACCTATACTAACTAGTGCGGGTCCACCCAAGTAGGCCTATAACCCGGTCGTCATAAAGCTGCTCTGAAGGGTTGCTTGCGCACATTTTTAGCTCTATATCTTTGGTAATTAGACAAACGAAGCAAGCAAAGTAGCCTATATCTGACTGGGAGGGCCAAAATTTTGACTGGGGGGAGGCCTGGCCCACGTCTAGTTACGGGCCTGATCTGCACAACAGTTTACTCTTCGGCTTCTGGTTCCGGTGGTTCACTTTAGGCTTGAAAACGCTTCTTGTACGTAACCTTTCTGCAACCAATAACTTAATAAATTGTAATGACTTTGATTTTAGCACTATTTCGTCACGGTTTTTCTGCTTGGAAACTGACATAAGAAAACTAACAGCAATTGGCCCATAACCTTACTGTTTCGTTAACTTCGTCACTTTTCGCGCGAAAAATCGTATCATATTCTGTATCAACACACTTTAACCATTCACACTGATTTGATTCGCTGGATGAGATTTTCTGACCCAGCAAACGCGAAGTAACAGTCGTAACCAAACAAATCCTTTATTTTCAGCTACATTAATAATACCCGAAACGCAATATCAGTATTTTATACAAAGCAATAAAACGAGAAAATTCATCACTGCAATGTTCACGATTTAATAGGGGCGAACTGAAACATTAAATCTGAAAAACTCTGAAACATATCTCAAAAAGTTGAACTTGTGATAAGCAAAACAATAAGTATAGGTTGACAAAACCAGAGTCAAAACGAAAGGTTAGACTAGCGGAAGGATGTGTCAAAGGCAGAAAGTGTGTTATTTTTTAGAAAGCCCAACAGTTCTTCAATTTAAGGAAAGAAATCTTTTCGTACAGTAAGCATAAAACATACAACCGTAAGAGGTAGGCTTACTTTGAAAAATCTATCTCCGACCATTCTTGAAACGACAAATACATTATACTTGACCAAACAAACACAACAGTAAAACACGCAATATATAAACTACTGCAATAATCAAAGTTTAGCAATATAAAATAAACGCTAGTTACGTAGGCACAGTTTTAAGGCAGCGCGGTCACGCTATTTCTAAATAAACGAAATCAAAACAAGCAGTAAGTGTGGCGCGTATGGTAAAAAAACTAGGTTGTCATATAGAGTCGCTGAAACTAAAATCAGTTTCATTATTTTCATTCTCTTTTCATAAATAAACGGCAGCTCTGAAGATAAATGGAAAGTGTAAGGGACAAGGAGTTCTTCACGAGATTGCTGTTTACACATTTCTAGTTAAAACTATTCTTAGAATCAACGGATAGATAAAAGATATCAAAGAAACATGAAAAACAAAAACTAGACCAGAAATGTTTAACTGAAAACTACCTTACGTGTGTGTAGTACCAATAGTAGTAGCATAGCGTTTTTGCATTTGTTCTAACGCGAAGAGAAAACCTGCTATAATCCTACAAAAACGAAAAAATTGCACATCAATCGTCAAAAAGTTACTTTTCCGTTGATTTCTTGTAGATTTCCACTATCACGACAAAATAAGTTGCATAAAAGAAAAAACAAAATTTTTCAATTTGAAAAGTCAACGATTTATACTCTCATAAATCAAACGTCTCGTATATATCTCAATATCACTTTTGCAGGCCTTATACGCAACGACAAAGTGGTACAGTTCAAAATTGGTAAATTTTACCCAGACTAATCATATAGCTGAATGGTATCGTTCGCTTTTAAAGCAACAAACTCAAGTTCGATCCCTTAGCTGGTCTCAGTGCGGACAAAATTCTTGCTAAAAAAACTCAATTGTAGAAACCGAAATCTTGAAACAAAACGTAAATTTTGAGAATCAACATACGTAAAAAACAGTCAGTGTAATTGACCAAAGGAGGAAATTTTCGTCAGTTTTTCGATTCCCTGTAAAACTGACACAGCAGTTAGTTATTAACACTGGGAAATTGTATCGTGAAACTCAATACTCATCATGTAACATCGAAACACAAGTGCATGCAGGCAGAAATGGAATCATACGTAAAGTGCGTTTGTAGGTTGGCGGTCGACGGTTGAACGTTACGCATCCCTAACTGTAGTGCTTTTTACATCTTCTCAACTTAAAAACAAATCTAACTCAGCAGTTTGTTGCACTTTAACTCGAATAAAAAATCACCTCAGAAGTCACTGGATGGAACCAGAAGCAACAAAACTTAACTGTATAAGCAGTCAAAGCTAACTTTTTGCAAAAAAAAATTGCACTAACATATAATTATGATAAAATATCTAAATATCGTATGAAACAAAATTGAAAAAAAAATTTAAAGCAAAAATCACGCTAATATAAGTGAATCAAACAGTAATAAGTCATCTAGAAGATCAAAGAATTAACCATAACCAAAGGGATAAATAGATTTGATTCAACTAAAAAAATTGATTAGCAAAATATTACGTAACAATAATAAAAACTATTTACGCCATAATAATAACAGATACACCGTTACCCCGTTCACAAAATTCGTACGTCAGTACCCGCTCCAAATTTCCAGTTAAAGTGATTCCAAATGCTTTCTGCGTCACAACTAAATTTATGATGTTATGATCACTTTTTTTAATTATCAAATCAACCTTCATTATACTTGCGGTAACACGCCAAAGCGTGTAACGAGTGGCGGGCCCATCTCCAGTTCTCCACGTCTTAACACCAGGGCAACATAGCTCCGAAGAAGCATCACAGCGGTGGCGAGAATGTCCGATTTGACCGCCCCGGGAATATAACCCTAGACCTACCGTGCGGGCAGCGGTGTCTTTAACCACTAGGCCAAGCGAAATGTTTTTCATTTTGACATAAAAATTGATTAAAATGCAGAAAGCTCGTGGATTTTTGTTACCGCTAAAACTGGACATGTGGACACTGAACAAAGTGGTCAGGGTAGCAGGGCAAAAGTTCATTCAGCTAGATCGTGAAGAGTTGAGAAATTTGAGCCTTGCCGAAGATGGGAGCTATCATACATTCTCTCCATTGCATGCCCTCGATTGGGAGCACCAGATCTTCTAGGATGTGACGACAAAGACCGTTGCATTTGAGTCTGGAGCTTTTTCAAGCAGCCCATTACTCCTTTGTCACTAAAATCAGGTCTCTGGGCAGCTTCGAATGACCAACATTGATGAAGAAGATCCTGTAAAGTGGTATTTGAATAAGAAGCTATCAATCGGCAGCATTAAAAATAAATAAAACGAAGTAAGTGGCATCCAAAATCAAAACCCAATCTTCATTATACTCTGGGCACTACACAGAAACAGGTAACGAGAGGCGAGGCCCATTCCCGCGACTTGGTGCCGAGGCAAAACATAGCTACGAACAAATGTCGCGAGCCATTGGCGATACTGTGTTTGATTTGACCTGCCTGGGAATACAACCCAGAATCTTCCATGCCGATAGCGATGTTTTTACTACTGTAATACGCTAAACGGCAGGTCACTAGCAGGATCCCAAAGCAACAAATAAAATATTAGCGGCGTCTCTAAAGGGATTTCACAATAAACAAGACCTTACCTTAACATCTTTAGCACTTTGAACTTGATTTATATTCCTTCTATTATCGCTTCCAACTTGCCATATAATGCTTTCAGATGAGGAACCTTGAAGAGGCCATGAACCAGCCAATAGTTCATACCATACAGTGCTGAAAAGGAGATGAACACCATATTTATATACTTGCTTTATACTAATCGAATAGTTAGTATTCCTGTGATACGAGTTGAAGAATCCAGTTCGGTTACTGTGTCGGCTGTCATTACGATTACAAAAACGAACTTTCTGCTCAAGTGGAAAAACGATTAGTATGAGATCGCAAACCAGTACTGCGAGCAGAAGCAATGCATGTCTATATAAGCAGTGAAGCACCATATAAACTTAATGAAACGGCACAGCAACAAATTAAAAAGCATCGTCCAAAGCAGGTGTTTTGAAGTTATTTTTCAGAGAGGGCGGCATCATCCAACACTTATATTCCGAAAAAGTCCGAGTTGTAACCCACTCGACCTCAAAATACTAAGAAAGAACGCTATCAAAATTTACTATGAGCTAGCATGACAGGCAAGAGATATCAATGAACACAACAGACAGAAATTAGGTCTACTGCTTAGTGCTTATGCGATAAAACATCAATTACCCGAAAGCATAGACGTCAGTCATTGCTGTATACGGCAGTGTCGACACAACGTCGTCTTCTTGGGAGCGAGGAACAAAAATTGAACGGATCAACTCCGGAGCGAGGTAACACAGCCAACCTTCAGGGATTTTCAAAAAACCCGATACAGTTCTGTTGGAAATGGAAATAATATATTTCTGCACTAACCAAAAACTTGTTCAAAGTTTACGTGTAACAAAATGTCAATACTCAGGCAAACCACTTACGATATGGCAGCAAGCGTACAACAAAATTCAACTCTTCATTATGCTTGCATAAATCAACTCGCATTACACTGAAACGTGTAACGAGTGGCGGGGTCCACACCCGCGGTTGAGCGCCTGGGCAACACCGCTCCCGAGAAACAGCGGCGGCAAGCCGCTTTGGACGCTGCATCCGATTTCAACTGCCCGGACCGAGAGAGCGTTACAACCTACTTACTTGAGAAATTTCTGATGAGGCCATTAATAAGCAATTGTACACCTACCTGGATTCGTCGCAAGCGACAGCATGTAAGCCGACTAATCCAAAACCGGTAATCACCACTCGTTTGCCGTCCACGAAAATATTCTTTGATTTCAAATCCTTATGGACAATTTCTTTGGAATGTAAATATCCCATACCCTAAGCAACAATGGGTATCATCAGCAAAGACAAAATATTCGACAGAGAGTCAAACCTTGACACAGCAAAACGCAATTGCTAGAAACGACGTTACAAAACGCCATGGCAATTTTTACACACTTCAAGGAGTGTAAGGCTTATGGCCAGATTTAGTAAAAAAAAATCAAGAAAACTTTACATCGAACGTCACTATTAAATGAAAATGCTACACAATAAATATGGGACGAAACTAGCTAAGGAATGAAAAATAAGGTCGCACTAACTTTTAAAACTGGACGTTTCGACAACATAGACTGAACTGTCGTCATTAGCTGTGTAAGCAAGACAGTACAAGACTGATACAACTGCTATACAAATTACCTGGACAATATGCTGTGCTATGATCTTCACTTGATTTATACTCGATGTTAACGACTTGTTTTCTCGAATGTAGTTATATAAGGACTGGCCGCGGCAAAACCCGGTCACAATCGCCAAGTGGGGAGGGTTCATGCAAAAGCCCATGAAAAGTTCGAGGTTTTCATGGCGCGTCTTCTTGAATACTGCAATCTGAAAAATCATGCAACTTAAGTCAAGGTGGTTCAAGACAGATAACATGACGGCTGCATCATGCTTTGACAAAACCTGCGCCAAGATAGTGTTCTAACGATGTTCTAATTAACCTTACAATTTTATGCTTGTTTGCAATTCAAAAAAAGGAATTATTGGATGATAAAGAGAATACTGAACACCTACAAAGAGAATACGGAGCACAGCTTCTAGGCTCGTATTTTGAAAATTTCACGGCATTGGACACTTAAAACCCGTTTACCATATGAAATGAAAAACGATAATGGCATAAGAAGAGTGGCCGCATGCCATCAGCGTGACAAGGTGGGGACCGCACTGATATAGATGATAATGATTCCTTCTTTTTATCCTCTTGTCACGAGAGAAGGACGGAGACGCTACAGTACGAATCCAGACTCGCTAAGGAGTTGCCTTTGCTTCCGAGTTTTCCATTCGACCTTTGCCTCTGACTTCTTTACTTTGCTGCTTGTTGGATTCCATCAAACAGGGATGATTACGCAAAGCATCTTATCCAAGGACGCAACAACAAGAAGCTACGTGAGAGTTGAACCATCAACCTTGCGATCATGGGCGTCGAGAAACGACGATCCGACCACAACGGCACGCTGCCGAATATCATAACTTAAACAGTGTAGCAAGCATGATATTTCACACGTAAAAATAATATACAAAGGTAAATCCTGTTAATCTTTCTACCTCTTGCTTAAATGCTCGCAATTTTTCTTCTTCATTGTAATTAACATCGATCACACGTATCGCGACATCGGCATGCCAGTAACCGCGATACACGGTACCAACTCGTCCCGAACCGATTTTATCTATTCTTTTGATGTCGTCGTAATGTATATCCCACTCCTCTGATTGAACAACCTACAGACAAAAATTATAAACTAATTTGCAAGATTAAAATCGACCGAACATTATGAAGCTAAATCTCAGCATTTTTTAAATTATTTTATTTAGTAGCATATTTATCTTCCTATCACGAGAAACCGATCAAAGCGCTATAATAAGCTCGCTTGGGAGTTGCCGGCCACCTGTTCACCACTCTAAGATGATGGGATCCTGCTAAGTACCTTTTCCCAACGGCACAAGTAAACTTCCCAGCTTGTTCTCCGCACTGTCCCTATAATGCTGAGCGTCAAACGGGGAAACTGTGAAAAGCAATTCTAAAGGCATTGGTTTGACCAGACTCGGAATTAAACCCAAGTCTACAGCTCCAGAGGCAGACGCTCTAACCACTCGGCTATTTGAGCTGCTTAAACCAACAATCAAAAAAGTTAGCATATCAATTAACAAAAGATGATTTTACAAAATAAAACGACAATCGAAGGCTTAGATTGCACTTACGTTTCCTTGATGAAATAACGTGGACGCTTCTTCGTTTGACAAATCATTTGTATCTCCACCTCCATCAACCATAGTGCTGTCTCGTTCCACATCGCCATTATCAGGAACAATCGTCTTGTCAGTGTCAACTAAACTGGTTCGACGTGACGACGAATCAAGATCGTCGTTGGCGAAAGGAACTAAATCTAAAACCATCAACCTCTTCCAGTTTAAAACTTCAAAACTGCTCACAAGGTCGCTCAGCCCACAGTCAAATCTTCATTACTCGCGGTATTCGCCGAAGCGAGTGGGTATATGACAATTTACGCGAACAAACTTGACGCGAGCGACTGGATGCGAAGACGACTTGACGCGAGGACGATTTGACGCAAAGACGATTTGACGCGAAACGTGTGAAGTGGAGTAGGGGTCGGCAGCTTGGAAAACGGTGAGGGTAGGGTTGGTGTCACGAACCGGGAACCCAATCCCCCCGACCCCAACTCCTCCGATCCCAACTCCCCCGACCCAAACCCTCTGACCCCAACTCCCCCGACTCCAATTCCCCGACACCAACCCCTCCCCCCCGACCTCCACCTTTTTCTAACCTGCCGACCCCACTTCACACGTCTCGCATCAAATCGTCTTCGCGTCAAGTTTGTTTGCGTCAAATTGTCTTGCTCCGGAAGCGGGTAACGACTGGCGGGGTCCATCTTCGCGGTTTAGCGCTGGGGAAACGCATCCGCGAAGAAACGTCGCAGCGGTGGCGAACTTTTAGCAACACTGTGTCGATTTGGCCGGCCCGAGAATTGAACCCCAGATCTCCCGCACCGTTAGAGATATGTTCAACCACTACGCTAACTGGCCAATCTCAGCCATCTTAAAATAGCGACATCGTTACTTATTCTTAATGTGATTAATGGACACTCAACAATGGCATCGCTTTTACATGGCAAAGCATCCCTCAAAAAGGTGACAAATGAATTATCTTTTCAGAAGGGCAAAGCATGAAGCGATGTAGAGTGATAAGCAATGGCTCAACACGCTATCACGACCAACTCTGATAACAAGCTCCGTTGAGTACGATTGATGTAACATCAACGGTTGAATACGCTAAGGACGAATGGCGTAGTGGAAGTGACATCGCTAACGGTGCACGAAGTCATGGGTCCGATTCCTGGGCAGGCCAAATCGGACACACTGTCACTAACAGCTTGCCACCACTGCGATGTTGCTGCGGAGCTGTGCTATCCAGGCGCTAAGTCGCGGAGACGGGCCTCGCCACTCGTTGCACGCTTCGACGGAATTACGCGAGCATGATGAAGATTTGGTTCAATGGGCTGTGCTATTCTCCTCATCATAAACTCATAGCAAGAAATATGCGGTTAAGCATCTTATTCACCAAAATAACTCAGCTACAGTATATGCAGGAATTTATAAGGCAACTTTACGTTTTAGACATTTCAAATTGAAAAACACTATGTCTCTAAAAAGATATTTGCAGTTTTAGGTCAACGAAGATTCACAAAACACATAAGGTACATACCGGGACTAGCAAGAGGAGTGCCGCATGTCGAACTTGGATGAGAAGAAGGCATCTTTTTGTGGCGAAGAAGCATCAGGTTTGTTTTGGGAGATGGCATAGTTCCGGAGCGAGTTCGCTGGACAGGTGGTAGATGATCAACAGGGTCTGGACAGCGTTAAGAGAGAGTTAAGTTGTGATATAGCTGCAGATTACGCTTTCCATGCTTAAGGACGAATCAAACAAGAGACTAATGGTGGATATTACGCAGAATAGGTCAGTCGTTTAAGATATGTGGTCGTAACCTTTCCAGTCCCAAGGACCACTATTCTTAGAGATATTGACTTGGAGACCCTTGTCTATGCAACGTGTGAGGGGGGTTTTTGTGATTCCTTCTGGAGACCCACAGACTATTGTTTGAAACCCGGTTCAAAATCAGTGGTTTTCCGCTTGTCATTCTTAGCAGATGACGATAAGTAAACAAACATGAATGTAACAAATTATTTATTTTGTGATCAATTGATCAACAAAATGTCAAATCAAAAAATTAAATTTTCATTGTACTCGTGGTATTACGTCGAAGCGTGTAACGAGCGGTGGGGCCCATCTCCGCGGCTTAGGGCCTGGGCAACACAGCTCAAAAGAAACGTGGGAGCGGTGGCGACACTGTGCCAACTTGACCGGCACGGGAATCGAACTCCAGACCTCCCGTACCGATAGCGTGTGCTTAGCAACTGAGCTAACCGGCCGGCATGTAAAAATCAAATCTTGTCAACCTGCTAAATGCTCCGAGCTTTTATTTCTTGTTATTTTTTTCCCGATTCCGATCATTTTGAAGATTTTTCGAAAAGCTTTGAAGTTTGACTTGGGCGTTTTGGGTGTCCCTGGGACACTTTGTTGGCCGCCAAAAAAGCCTTGAGTTTGATTCAGGTCCGGAGTGAGAGGAGTGGAAGGAGTACGGCTGAAACACATTGGTTGCAGTGAAACATGGTAAAAACCTTCAGCATGTACTAAAAACCTAATTTGCGAAGATTTAAACACTGAATCTTAGAAGGACAAGCCTCAAAAGGAAAGCAGCAATCCTGCTCCCTACAAACGATTAACTAAAGAGTAGAGAAGGACAATAACAAAACACGGAAGACCGATGAAAATTAGACTCAAGACACCTGATTGCAAACTACGTGAAAACCTCTTGAATTTCACCTTCAAAACAGCGGCTAGAAAACTTTACGAGCCCAACTGTGGCGGAGTAGATATTGCACAAGCTAAACAGCCTGGTCAAATAGTGATGAGTTTACACCACATAAGCGACCGCGTAGCGCTTTTGAAGCGAGTTCGAACTGGGTCACAAAACATAAAAATGAAGAGGTTTGTCAATCAATGCACAAATTACCTGCCAGACACCGGTGACGGGCTCTCAAGACTTTCAGGTGACATTGTGGATGAACCTCGCCGGGAAGCTGTAAAATAACCGGTGGTTAAAACAAATCCAAAATTTTATCTGGTCACTCCACTGAAAAGGATAATACTATGTATTTTTTGTATTTAGTTGCATGTTTATCATCCTATCACGTGAAAGCGAACAAAATGCCACAACGAGTACGATTAAGAGATACCAGCCACCTGTCTAAGATGGGGAAATTTCAATAAGAGTCTTTCCCAACGGTAAAACAAGTAAACTTGCCGACATGTTCTCCACACTGTACCTATAATACTGAGCGTCAAGCAGGGAAACTGTTAATGTCAGTTTTAAAGCCATTGGTTTGACCTGACTCAGAATCAAACCCGAGTCTACAGTTTGACCCAACTCTATATCAGCAGTGTAAGCCTATTAACAAAAAGACCGACGCTACAAAGCAGAAAACTGATTAGAACTGAAAACCTCGAAACTGTACGGTTTTACTACGCAAAAAAAGCGATGTTTTGTACGGACGAAACAAACGATTACTTGGACAATTTCAAAAGAAAACTTCGCAAACTCTTAATTTAACTCTCTTTATGCTGAAATATACGTGGCATAATAATGCTGATTACGCAGACTTAGTTGTGCAAATTTAGAATACATCATGTCTACAATATATTACGTAACAAACGTCATAAAGACCATCTGCTTGTTGAAAATGCATTCGAGACAAAAACTGAATCTAATAAACTAATTAAGTGTATCAAGTTACAATTGTGAGGCACATAATGATGCTAAAAGGGCAGTGGTATTACTTTCCACATTGACATTTAACGCTTATTAAAATTGAAAAAAACAGAGTTTGTAATCAAAAGACCCCAGTTCGATTACCGAAAAAACTTTTTGTGCGAGATAAAAATTTGATGACTTATTTTACCGTTTTCTTTAAGTTAACAAACGCAACTAACTGAAAGCTCCGTAGAATTGTCAACTGCATCAAAAAAAAAATAATAGAACAGTTACTCTTTCGATCTTCAACTCTTAATCAAAACAAATCTTCATAATGGAGGGGCCCATCTCCCCAGGTAAGTGCCTGGGCAACATAACAGTGGCGAGCCGTTGACAACATTGGGTCAATTTGACCGGCCCGGGTATCGCACCCCAAACCTCTCGCACAGATAGCGATATCTTTAACCGCAACACCAACCGCCAAAAAACAATCATAAAATCAATCTAGTTAAGGAAATTAACATTCAACAAACACAAAGCAGGGTGAACATTGATAATAATTTGAATGTTCACCTTTGTGCTGCAAAAAGTGTTGAGCTCGAACATAAGTTTTATGCAAAGTGCAAACGATAAATGGCAACTGTGCAAGCGATGGCCAAATTTGCAGCTATTCGAACACGTACTATTACGCAGTGTTAATCTCTTGTTGATAAATTAGCCTTGCTAATCACTTTAAAGCTACAATTAGCGTTTATAAATAAATCAGCTGAAAACGTTAAAGCTGGGTAAAAATAGCTTTCTTATGCACACAAGAAAAGAGCAATTTAATGAATTGAAAACAGCATACGACTCTACTGAAAACTGTTTTGACGAATTACCAAAAGACAAATTTGGAAAAATTTGCGAATAATGTAGTACAAAAATCACTAACAATCCGCAGAACTATTTTGAGGTGCAGTATTTCGCCTGCTGCAAGCCTACGATGCGCAAATGTGGTAAAGTAGCACAATGCAGCTAGAGAATGACCGCTGGTCATAAAGCAGTCGCAGTGGACACAATAATTGTTGTAACGACCGTCATAAAATCAAATCTTCATCATACTAGCGGTATTACGCCGAAGCGTGTGACGAGCGACGGGGGCCTATCTACGCGGCTTAGCGCCTGGGTAACAGGACTCAGAGAAGTCGCAGCGGTGGCGAACCGTTGGCGACACTGTGTTCAACTTGACCGATCCGGAAATCGAACCCCAGACCTCCCAAGCTGATAGCACTGTCTTTTGCTTTCTAATTTGGTTTCATTTCTACCCTGTTATTACGAAAAAGCGATCGAGACGCTATACGAGCTTTTTAGAAATTATCAACATCTGCGTTACGGCACTTAACGAAAAGGAAGTCCCGTTGAGTGCCTTACCCAAGAACACAACAAGTAAACTTGCCCGCTGGTTCTCCATACTGTCCCTTCGATGTTAAACGCTAAGCGAAGACGCTGCGAGTGTTTAGACTTTGGATCGATTCGACCCGGAATCTAAAGCTCAGTGTTTGAGAAAGATTTTACATCCACTCAGCCACATAATCGTTAAAAAAATAATTTGGCAATCGCAAGGTTCAGCTGTCATAAAATTCCGTAACTGTTTTTACAAAACTGTTTCACCAAAGTTTCTGACCAAGTTCAGGTTAACAAGGAACTAATCACAAATCGAATCAAATCTTCGCTATACTCTCCGGTTACGCCGAAGTGTGTAACGAGTAGCGGTGCCCAACTCCGCGACTTAGCACCAGGGCAATACCGCTCCGAAGAAACATCGCCGCGGTAGCGACACTGTGTCGGATTTGACCGACACGGACTTGAACCCCAGACCTTCGGCGAAGATAATGAAGTCTTTACCCGCTACGCCAACCGGCCAGTAAGGAACTAATCATAGCGGCAAAAACTATATACCTTAAACGAGGAATCGAACCCACGAAAGATTTTTTACTGGCGGTTTAAACTTCACGCCGGTTAGCTTAGTTATTAAGACATTGCTATCGGTGCGGGAGGTCTGGGGTTCAAATCCCGGGACGATCAAATCGGACACAGTGTCGCCAACGGCTCGCCACCGCAGCATCTGTTTTTTCGGAGCTCTGTCGCCCGGTCGCGGAGACGGACCCCGCCACTCGTTACACGCTTTGGCGTAATAACGCGAGTATAATGAAGATTTGATTTTGGATTTGTGACAAAAATTCTAGAACAAGGCAACCGCTGAGCTAGGATTCTTTTTACGCATGATGTTTTCTCACAACAGCACATAAAAATGAAATTAATTAAAATTTCCTAATAATTTCAGCAAAAGACCATGATTCATCATTTTTATCTACGATGTGTTAAAACGTGTTTCATAAAAGTTAATAGTAAAAAATTACTAATTTAGTATCGCATGATTATGTTATTCTGAGCAGTAGGCCCAATTCCAATAAAACCATTCAGTTGAATTTTAGAAAATCAAATCTAAAGTATCAGTCTTCTAGCTTTTAATGGCTCATGTATTTTTCAATAAAAACATGATGAAGTAGATATAAGAAGGTAAGATATTTACACAAAAATTGATTAACAATTTCGGATTCCTAAGCACAAAAGGCCACAACAACATGAGAAACTAGATCAATTTTTATGACTTTCTTCAAAATTCAAAACAATATCGCGTAACAGCAGCTAACACTTATTAAATTAATTATCAATAAAACTAATAAAAGTTGATGGAACTCCAAAATATAACCAGAAAGATGGCCAACCACAAGGTTTATTTCAATAAGGCGATCAGACGAATGAATGATTAACTACATGAACATGCATTGTAACTAGACGTTTCAACGGAATATTCAGTGGTAATCATCAGCAGTGCAACATAGAGTTTTGTGCTGCTTTGCAAGATCTTAAAAATTCGACTTACGTGCACTTCTTAGTAGAGTAATAAAATCCAGTTTTTCAGTATCGACTGTGAAATCGGGTCGTTTTTTCTTCTTATTAGCTTTAGTTTGTTTCGATATGGACGGAGAGGAATGACTAGCATTAGAACCTAAGCTCTGACAAGAACCAGACATGTTTCCAAATCCATAAGCAAGACTTTCCTTGGGATTTCCAATCTATCAAACATTCAGAAACAATCAAAAGCAAAAAATAAAGGAATTTTGATGTGTGGGTTAGCTAGTCGTACGGTACAGTTGACCACAATTGTTTCGTCCAGATCTCAAATTCTGTGCCCATATGCGGCATCTAAAATGCCATACCATGTCGTTGAATTATTTAGCACAACCTTATCGTTTCTTCCGACGTTCTACCATGGTAGCCACCTTATGAGAAAAATTGGGCAGAAAATGTTTCTGATTTTTAAAACTTTATGCAATAAAATTTAGAGTCGGCTGTACAGTATCTCCAGAAATTTTTTGCTTTAATCTTCTTATTAGAAAATTACCATCATCTAGCAGGGCGATTGGTGTAGCGGTTAAGACATCGCTATCGGTGCTGGAGGTCTCGGGTTCGAACCCCGGGCCGGTCAAATTGGTCTCATTGTCGCAAACGGCTTGGCACCGGTTTCTTCGAAGCTATGTTGCCCAGGCGCTAAGCCGCGGAGATCGATACACGACAACTGCCCGCCATGCAAAATGCCCACCAAAAGCGCCAAATTTATTAACAAGAACTTTCGTCACATGGAACTACTACCAATCCTGACCTAACCCTAACTGAACATAACCCCCGTCCAGTGATGGGAATCAAAATTTTACGAACAGGTTCTCTTTTGTATCGTACTTCTTAACAACAGGTTCTCTCATATAGGTCTAATGTCTGTAAAAAAAATCAAGAACGGGTTCGCTAATCATCCTGACATTCCAAGAACGGGTTTGCGCGAACCCCCTAAATCCCATCACTGCCCCCGTCCCTAACCGGACCTTAGCCTAACCGAACCAAACCCTAGCCGAACCCAACCCAAACTAAACCTAACCCTAACCGAACCTCACTCAACTAACCGAACCTAACTCTAACTAACCGAACATAACCCTAACCGAACCCAAGTCCAACCTACAGTCTAACTACGGGATTGAGGCTTCGAACTTCAATTTCTAGCCCTAACTTAAACATCGGAATTAATTGAAAATTTTGCCCAGGATCAAATAGCCTTGTGAAATTATACAAGGCATGAAGCTGTGAATGTTTTCGAGCCTTGTTACTCCCCGTTGTGAGCCTGTTTTCGAGCCTTGTCAAATTATACAGCGCACAAAGCGCGTTTTCGCTGCGATACATCTCACGAAGCTGTTTTTGGCGGTCAGTTTGCATGGCGGTGTGTTGTGCTGGCGGTCAGTTGACTTTCTTTCACTTTGCGACGGTCAGTTATCCATGTTCGACGGAGATGGCCCCGCCACTCGTTACGCATTTCAACGTAATACCGCCAGTACAATGAAGATTTGTTTCGATCAGTTTCTCCGAACCAGCAACAGTTTATCAAGCTCCTTAAAAATTCAACTTACATAGCTCTCCGTTGACATTGATGACTTAAGTTTTGGCGTTGATGTGCTAAAAGCTGTTTTAGCTCCAGTAGACGGGAATCGATCACGCGAAAGATTCTTATTGGCAGTTTGAAGATCAAAAGAAGGTTGAAGGTGTTGCTGGGAGGACTTTCGCGGAGTTACAGGAGTAATCGGAGCTAAAGGAGCCAGAGACGGAGTTGAAGGTGTAATGTGCATAGCTACTTTTGCAGGAGGAGATCCTTGACCACGAACAGATGCAAATGCAGAATCCGACTCCATTGAACTACGTGATCCACCAGTTGGACTAGGAGGAGTCATAGAAGAGCTGCTGACTGATGGAATATCAGCAGAATGTTGTCTTCTGGGCCCACGACTTTGCTCAGTGGCGTTTGGAAAGTCCAAATGGATTCCACCAGATGGAGAAAATGCATCAGAACAATTAGATCCAGAGCTTTCAGATCCATTTCGAGAAGAATGATTGGTGCCGTCATAAGTCCCTGCAAAATTTAATATCACATGATGATGAAAATGTAATAAATTTAACCAGGCAAATCAAAACCCAAGTGAAACAGCTCTTATGACATTGCTAAGTTACTGTGCATGCAGAGTTACACAATACGCTCAAAAAAAGACAAAATTTAGCAAGCACACAGTAAAAAATTGAACAAAAACAGTTAATAGCAAAAAACTGAAAGTAAATCTACCATTAAAATGCACTGACATACCATTAAATTTTCTTAAAACTGAAAGAGCTGAAAGCAATTTTTTAATATCTTCTGAGCTTCCTCCTAATTCTCGAACAGCAGAATCCAACTTCAGAGCAGTCAAGTCTAGAAGTTCTTCGACCAAATACGTTTGCTTTTTCATTGCCTAATAAAAAGCATAAATAAATGTTCGGCATTTAGCAAATGAACTATTCAAGCACACTAAAAAATTCATATCAGAAGCATCTTTGCATAAGAATGGTAGAGTCTAAAAGATTATCTTAAAAAGAGATAGCATTCTCCTTCTCTGATGATATTACTGATACAATTTACAGAATGTTGCAGAATAAAAGAATCATACCGTCCGTTTTATCAACAGCAACAAGAATTAAAATAAATTGAAGAGTTACACAATAAACAAACGAATATGCAGTTAACCTAGAGAGTCTTTGCTTTGTACTTACAATGATAAGTGACGAACTAACACCAGCTAAAGTAAGCAGATTGGACAGAGACGGATATCGCCGCAAATCGGAAAGAGATTCTTTGGGGTCAACTTTTTGTTTTGCATCCAACTGTTGGCTAATTTGTTTAATCAACTTTCGCTGCAACACAAACATTGCAAGACTAGAGATTAATAAAGCAAAACAAACTAACAAACTTGATTAATAAAGCAAAACTAACTAACAAACTTATGTTTTACAACGGTTTAATTGGGAGTAAGGTAGCAATATAAATACAAATAACACAGCCAAGGAACAGCTAAAAATGCTTGGGCTGACGTTTCGGCTGACTTCGGGAACAATTGTCAGCACTATATATAAGCCTACGCTGAGACGGGTCTTATGCCATGAAGCCCCGTTTTTTTGCACCTTGGCATAAGATTCAGCTCAGTGCTGGCTTAAAGTATTGACAATGGCACCACAAGTCAGCCGAAACGTCAGCCCAAGTATTTTTATCGGTTTCTTGGCTGTCTTGTTTGTAATTAAATTTAAGTTAAAACCACAGAAACAAAGTTAAAACACGAAGCTTGTTACTGAAAAACTAGTGACAAACCTCTAAATTTCTAATTTCATCAGATGTAATTGCATCAAGTCGAAGCTTTCGACATTCAACTAATCTGGTCGTAATAACTTCGATCAAAATTTCAATTTCAGAAATTTTGTTGAGTGCATCTTTTGCAGTGAGGTATTGATTAGTAGTGGGAAACTCTAAACATTAAATAGTGTTAACTTCAGAAAAAGAACACTACAGAGTTTAAAAACAACCAAAAATAGGCATACCGTAAGCACTTAACAAAACAGTGTTTCCACTGTCAGCAAAATCATGAAGTAATACAACATATACAAGAAAGTAATGCATGGACTGTAACTTTGAGTTTTGATAGAAACTATCCATACGGACTAAAACGTGATACATAATTATCAATAAAATATTGTAACAACTTTAAAAAATCTTCACAACTATACAAATAGAAATTTAGCATCTCAATAGATATGAAAGTGGCCTGCCATTGGCTTCATCAACACAGTACCGGTACACAATTGCGAGACTAAAATCACATACTTGGTGACCACATTCCACATTACCAGATGCCAAACAGGCTACACAATACAATACAACCCACTATATTGCCAACAAACAAGAAAACTGGTACAATTGAAGCAAATGAAACATAATGAAGTCCACAAATGTTAACAAAGAGTTGATCTCCCAAATATAGTTTTTTAATTATATATTATCATAATGTGAATCTAATAAAGTACCGTATATCTACATTAGAATATCTACATTAGAAGCATTCAACAGAAAAATTATATGTCCGTACATAACAAATTCAGCAGTTTCACAAAAATAGTATCAATGTCTTTAAAAAACGATGCGTACTAACAAACAGTATCACATCAAAACTTGTGCATGTGCGTGCTGCTTTTGCATACACTTACACATATAAACACAAGTATATACAAATTGCTTAGACAGTGCATATTTGCAAGAATCCATAGAAATAAGCACTTTGTATATTCTCATACAGGTATTTCTTCATGCTCTAAGCACGACAGCATGACAACACAGTAAAGCACAGTGACAGATGATATGGACCCATAAGCATAGCCATTTTGAATTATTTACTGTCTTGCAAAAGTGATCATTCTTTTCTGCTACATAAAAACAAATTTCACCAGGGGTTTACTGTTAGCAGCTTATGCATCACATGCCTCAGTGCAACAAAAACTGTATTTTCTACCAAAATATTGTAACTGTTACATGTACTTAACAAACATTACCATGCAGTCAAGAAATTGAACTTACCATTAACATATTTTCCAGCATCCATTTTGGAAGTAATTATTGGATAGTAAATAAACTTGATAGTCTATCAATAGTTTAATTTTGTTTCCAAAACATTTTTTCATAAAATAATATCCATAATTTCTGATATGATGCAGGCTAATCCTGAGTAGTGGGAATGTGGAAGGCTTGATTATGAGTTTCAAATTTTAAATGACCAACTCATTCTCAGATGTAGATGTATATACCAGAATACTTTTTTTCTTTAATCCACAAATCAAGTGCAAAACAAGCTGAAACTGTTATTACCGGTATAGATCTAGCTGTTCAGCTAGTCTTTTCAAGCAGTTTTCAGGCCAACAAAATATGATTCTAGCTCACTAATCAAGCCAAAAATCCATAAGTACAAAGCATAAATCTAAAAATAAACACTGCAACTTTAGCATTATAAATACAGCAGTAGGCTAATTAGCAGCTCAGTACTGTTTACTGCACATTTTGGAAACTCTAAACTGTTGCACTGGCACTTCATCACTTTCTTTGAACATTGGATGTTCACACTGACCTTTATCATCTGCTCACTTCACAAAAGGAAGTTAAAAAGGAACAATATCAAGTACAAATTAAGTAAACATTGGGCCTAAACTTCTAGTAAAGGCAGTGTCAATTTTGTCGTTAACGACATAATAGCTTTTAGGTCTATTTGGCCGCAGCTACACAACCCCATGTCACACGAATATTACATCATATTCTATTCTACTATCTTCACGAACCCGATTGTTAACCCCAGGTCACGCGAATCCTATTGAACAGAAGCGATGCGAAACCGAAGCCACCGAAGAAAAACGAACCGAAGCCGTGACGAGAATCGAACCCAAAACTAGTGCAGCGCTTCCCATTATACGCTGCGCTCTATCCACTGAGCTATCGAGAAGTCGTGACAATCTAGCACAAAATGGCACTTAAAAACCCACGACATCACTTACAGCAAAATAGACCTAAAAGCTATTGTGCTGTTAACGGCAAAATAGACACTACCTTGCAGTAAAAGTAGTTTTGCATTTTATTGTTTGATTTTTTAATCTTTATTATACCAGTACTTGTGGTAGGCTATCATGCAAAAGCATGCAACAAGTGGCGAGGCCCATCTCCATAGCTTAGCGTCTGGGCAGGCTACACGGCTCCAAAGAAACGTCGCAGTGATGGCTCGCCGTTGGCAACACTGTGCTGATTTGACTGGCCTGAGAATCAAACCTAAGATCTCCATCACCAATAGTTTACGCACTTAACACCTGAGCTCATGGCCGGGGCCGGTTGTTTAATTCTTTTCAATGTTTTAATTTATGTTGACTGTCACTGTATCAGTACCAGTACATTTTAAATCTGCTAAACACATCGGTTAGTTAGCAGTTAGCACTGGCAAGTCTGGATTTAGCTTAAGACGTGATAGCTTAGCTTGCTAAAATTCGAAGCAGATTTGTCTGATTCCACACCAGTTCATTAACTTGCTGTTTTTCGGGTATCTCTATTTATGGAATAGTATGGCGTAGTATGGAATAGTATGGCATAGTATGGAATAGTAAATGTGCATAGTACTCCAAATGTGCTGAATCCCATATAGTCCAGACCATATGCCCCAGAGCTTCAAACAGCCCTTTCATCCCAACCGTTCTAAGGCTCGTTTGTCCCAGGGACCAAAACATGCTGAGACCCAGATCCCCTACTGCCCCAAATGCCCTGAGGCCCATTGGCAGATTGGTCCTAGAGCCCCATTTATGCATAGAATATGCCCCAGCGCCCTAAATTAACATCCTATTCCTAGGGCCTATTTATTGCTTCAACCGTCCTGTCCTGAGGTTCTTTTGCCCTAAATTAAGCCTGAGGCACATTTACCGTGAGGGCCATTCACCCCAAATTTAACTCTTTATATGGGCCCCTTTACTCTAGTACCCAAACGTCCTATCGCCCAGTGTGCCATACTATACCACAGTGCCTTACTTACTATTCAGTATTCCATATTATTCCGTATGCCATAGCCTACTATTCCATAGGTACTATGCCATACTATTCCATAATTAGAGAGTAGAGTGTTCTCTAATTATGGAATAGTAAGCCATACCATTCCATAAACAGAGAAACCGGTAGAAAACTGCCAGTACCGTACCAAGTTTTACTTATAGGCTATTCATCACCTACTCCAACAAGTACCGGTCGGTAACAACTGTTATTTCACCGAAAAAAAAAAAAAAACTCAACGTGATTCGTTAACCGTTTTTCACCATCGAGCAAGAAGCTCGTAAGCGCTAGTAACCGTACGGACTACACTCATGGTGTAACAAATCAAACTATAGCCTGCAAAAAGTCATAAGGCTTATTTATACTCAACGTCTTTTTAAACAAGATGCCTAATTTTTTGTGAAACAGTTACTTGAAATCACTTCGTCTATGATTAGATCAAAGATTAGGCATAAAATTTTCTGGATTTGAGTTCAGTATACAAGCAAACATTTAAAATTTATTTAATCCAGCGTCTAAGTATTCTAGGCAACGCTGTTGCACAGAAACGATGCAAAATAAAGTTAGTAGACTACTTTTGTTTACAGTTGCACTCGCTGTTTATATTTCCAGCTTTAGAAGGCCAAATAAAGTCCAAGGCTTTTGCACATCACAAGGTCACCTCTTGCTCTCCCCTCTATACGCGAACTGATCTCTTTTGATCCCCACTTGCTGCTTTGCTTCTAGCCCACTCCAACACGTATCACAAAGCGAGCATGAAAAAACACACAAATAAAACACACATAGGCTACACAAAAAAATTTGTTGCTGAAGGCAACAGTTCGAACATCGCCTCGCTTGGAAAAAACTTTCATGAAAAATTTGTTAAGGCCTTCATAAGGGGCACCGATTGGAAAAAAAATTATTTAATTTGTAACAAGGGCTGCGAACTCGAACTCGGGTCTGTTTTGCCGAGCTCGAAAAACAAAAGTCCCTGAACTCGATACTGAAAAAAATTGATTGATTTGAACAAATCCTAAACTTGACAAAACACGCTTAAACTTAGCCTAATTCCGATAAAAACTATATGAACTTAGCATGAACTCGGTAGAAATTACTGAGCTCGAACTCGCAAAATTAAAAATCGAAGAACGTCTTGAATTCGGATCGTAAATTTTTAGTGAACTCGATTAAAAATGCTAGGGAGTTGGCAGCCCTGTTTGTAAGACATGTTTTTCCAGGTTATTTAGTCCAAAATATTTCCGATTTCAATGTAGGAAGTTCCTTACACTTCCGACAAATTGCAGCCTACCTTAAGTCTGACCAAAAAACAGCTATAAGTCGGAAATTTTCAACATATATTGGAAAGTTCTGACTTAATGTATCTCACAAATTGCGCTACAAGTCGGACAAAAAAGCGTGCAAAATAAGTCGGAAACTTTCAATTTCGACGTGGTTCCTCGTGAACCAACTTGGAAATAGAGAAAAAATATCGTAGGATTTTGGTGAGACATCTCATTATTAACATTTTCAACGTTAGGCCTATTTAACCACTGCTGCCTCTACAGATTTTGCAACCGACGAACGCCATACATATATAAACATTTCTCGTTAGCAGCAAAGTAAACTTGATTTTGCACTCGGTTAAGATCAAGTGACTCAAAAGTATGTCCAATGTATACGGAAGTGAAAGAAGTCATTTTCTCAGAGGACTAACCAGTTTTGAAAATCCAATATCGATTTCTTCGGAATTGCACAAAGTATCACCCCGGATCAACGAGAAAAATCAAGAAGTTATCTCCAACGATTTTTTCACTAAGTAGGCCTAAACAACGATTTGGACATAATTGCCCCTTTAACGCGTTCTTTGATTAATTTCTTCATTTTTATCCTCCTATCACGAGAAAGCGGCGGAGGCGCTATGCGTTGTAGCCTACGAATCCAGACTCTCTTAGGAGTTGCCTTAGTTTCCAAGTTTTCCGGTTAACTTTTCTCATGACTTGTCTAATTTGCTGTTTGCCAGATTTCACCACGCAGAGATAATCATCAAGAAGCATGTTATCCAAGGACGCAACGAGACTAGGTTGGGAGTTAAACCATTAACCTAGCGATCATGGTCGTCTTTAATTCCGTAACTAGGTCTCACAAGGAGTTTTTGGAAATACAAGAGGACACCACGGTCGGTTGGCCAGGCACTAGCGGAGTTTCGTTAAGTACTAGGGGTTGTCCGCAATTTCAAAAATTCCACGTTCTGGGAGACAAAACAGACCCAACCGGGGCGGCGGGCCCTGACGTAAATCATGGGAATTTCCCAGCCATTGCGGGAAGGTCAGCAGCCTTACCTCCACTAAGCACTATACCAACCCTCGTAAAACCAAATAAGAAAATGAAACACGTTAAATTCACAGAGCATCTAGTAGAATTTATTACAATCGAAACTCGTTCAGTGGACACAAAAAGAACACACACTTTTGCACAGCATTTGATTTAAAGTAGACCAAAAATCAACGCGAACATCACAAATTTGTAAATTAGCTGGTTCAAACAATTCAATACAATTTCAAATCTCTTTTTATGAACATTTGACACTTCATACATTGCTTAATGCTAAATTAGTAAAAAATTTTACACGACAAATCTCCTTTTAAAGCAAAGCTCTGAAGACCAGCAAAAGTACTGCACTCAGCTTTTATATAAAAGATAGGCTATCATTACTGACATTCTCCTGTCAATACGAACAAATAGTGGCAACACGCGAGAATCCATCATCAATATGTCAGTTGCCGAGTTTCATTTAAAGTTGACACATAAATTTAATGATCAACAAAGTCTGCATCTATCGCGCCCACATGTCCAATTTCCGCATATTCTTAGTCTAGTTTTTGCATCATAATCAATGTTTTCATTGAAATCAAGAAATTGGTCATGATGCTGAAACTACACCCAAGAACAACGGACCTAAAGCTCACAAAAATTGGACGCAATAAATATGTGACTGATTGTGTCTGTACGAAACTAGGTAATTCAAATACACCAACGTCCACTGGGATTCCATTGCAATTCTTGTGTACAATACAGTTTTAGTGCAATTTTTATCGCGCAAATAAATTTCATGACCTTAAATACTGTACAAAAACATTCAAAATTTATTTGACCATTTATTTGATAGATATCACAGCACAAAGAAAAAGCAAAGATCAGGGCAAGCAGAGTAGTGCTTGACAAGTTGTGTAAGTCGAGTGATACGATATCCAAGTCTATTTTTAAAATCAACACAATTGCGAAAGGATTGAATTACAAGATCAGTTTCTACGTTTCAGTCAGATTACCTCTGGCTTCCTGGTCGATTTCAATGGCTTGAAACAATGTTTTGAAGTTTCCAGCACCAAATCCCTACAAAACATACGCATCTTCATGTGGAGTCAAGCGCAGCATTGAATCAATATATATATACAAACATGAAGAATTGAAGTCAAACTGAATGTAAATCAGGCAATTCAAAAAAGAACAAAATCAAAGCCATAGATACTGTTGTGCTATGGTAGAAAACATGCAAACAGAATAACTGCAAACATTTTCTAATTACTTGATATTTCAAAATGATACTCATCCCATTGTCATAGGCAAAATCTTGAAACATCAAGTAACTAAAAAATGTTTTCAGTTATTCTGGTCGCACGTTTTCTACTAAAACTGGAGACAAATTCCAAACATTATGATTAGAAGTTGTGCTGCAATTTCTGTCAATTAAGCGTAGCATCTCCGGTTTATGAGAAAAATAAACCAGCTGGTTCACGCATGATGTCCCCGTAGTCGTTCAATGATTGTGTACTAACAAGTGTGTGTATCTGTACTTGCACATTAAAACTCTTGCGTACGACCCAAGAGGTTTTAGCAAAAAACAGTCAAAAAATGGAAATCATGCCCCAAAAACACACATCAAAAAGGGATGCTCTTTATTCATGCTCCGAAATAAAACCGGAAAACAGCTGCTTTCCCGACCTTCAATAATAGCCTATAACCTCAAACCATTTTTGATGGAAAGGCATAGTTTTACAGACAAAATTTTACATCGTCGATAGCCGTTTATAACATTCACAACCCAAAGATATGTCAAACTATCATTACCAGGCTATTATCCTCAGAGAGGGCTCTGTTATAACCAACAAGCCCTCAGGAAAAAAAAGCGATTTAAAAACAAGCAGGTTGTCAATGAGTATAATAAAAAGGACCTCCCCCCACCCCGAAAAAAAAAACAAGCACTCACTTGGTGATTGTGTCGTTGAATCACTTCCACAAAAAATGTAGGTCGATCTTGCATTGGTTTTGAAAATATTTGCAAGAGATAGCCGTTTTCATCAAAATCAACCAAAATTTTGTGCTTCTACAAATGAATAGAGTTGAGCAAAGCAAAACCAGCCACAAGCTAAGTCATATGTACCTGCAGCAATGCCATGTCTTCTTTGACTTTGGTTCTGGATTTGGACAAGTTTTCTTTTAGCTTTGCGTAGTAGGAATCAGGAATCGATAAAAATTCCATGCCCCTCGATCTCATATTGGTTATCTACAAAGCAATCGCAAGCTTTAACATTTCAACAAACGAGAATACAGTCAGTGGCGCACCCAAGGGGGGGAGGGGGTTGAAATTCCCCTTTTGAAACCGAATCCTTGTTTTTAAAGTGAAGTGTCTAAACTGTGCAAGTGCAGTACATGCTGTTATTTCAAAACAGCTGTGACAGAATTTGCCCCACATGATATTAAAGCCAAACCGGCTGGTTGATGTAGTGGTAAGATACATTGTTATCGGTGCGGGCAGAAACGGATCCAGGGGGAGAGGAGATGCATCCCCCCCACCATCCATTTTCAAACATGTTTTTGATGAATACAATTTTGGCATAATTTCGAACCTTTTCGATAACAATAAGCCTTGCACCCTAAGCACGCATAATTAAAAATGTATCAAAATGCATCATATGTATCATAACAAAATGCATCATATTTGGTGAAACACTTAGATTTAGGCGCAAAAAATTTAAACAAAATTTGCCCAAAAATTGTTCAAAAAGTACTAAAATGGCCACTACCGTACGTAAATTTCCAAAAATTTTCCGGGGGAGCATTCCCCCGGACACCCCTAGAGCCTTTTTCATCCTCAATATGCTTCAAAATAATTCTGCCGAAAAAAAAAAACTACGCTCGAAAATATGTGAAAATTTGGTGCTCTCTTCTTGAAAAAATTCCGGATACGCGGCAGACATGAAAACATTTTTTAAAGGGCTTTTGAGGCCTTTTTTGGGTCCAACGTCTTTGTATTCAGTTAACATCAAACCTAATTCAAAATTTCTTCCCACCCATTAAAATTTTCTGGATCCGCTCCTGAGTGCGGAATCGAGGTTTTTTTAGATCCCCCTTTGAAATGTGCGCCCATGAATACACTTATGGTCATCTGCAGCACCATGGTTACCATGATCGCAAGGATGATGGTTCAGCTTCCACCCAAGCCTCGGTGTTGCGTCTTCGGATAAGACACTACACAATAATTATGCCTGCTTGGTGGAACCAAACAAGCAGCGAATTGAAGAAGTCCGAAACAAAACTCAACCGGAAAACTCAGAAACGGAGGCAACTTCTAAGCGAGTCTGGACTCGTCCTATGTATAGCGCCTTCGTCGCTTTTTCGTGACAGGAAGAAACTCGAAGGGCAACTCGAAGCAAAACAGAATCAGATTTTCTTTATTATTTAGCCTCAAACTGAATCATCACCTAACAGCGTAGCCAGATTAAGCGCTAAAACTTTACGCAGGCTACAGGATATACACTCGTCTAATTTGTAAGTAGATTCTCAACCTGACCGACTTACTGCTTTGATAATGTCCGAAGTATTGAGTGCGATGTGTTGTACACCGGGGCCCCCATTGTAATCGCAATATTCTTGAATTTGGCTTTTCCGTTTTCCGGGTGCCGGTTCGTTGATCGGCATTTTAATCGTCTCTTTATGATTCGTAACGACAATTGACCGCAACGCACTGTACTCTGTGTGCATCAAGTCGTCATCGATAGACCAGAACCGATGAAATAGCAGATTGTCTTCATACCTTCACAAAGCTTAATGTTGTCCAAAAAATCAAATCAAATCTTCATTACCCTGGCGGTATTACGCCAAAGCGTGTAACGAGTGGTGGGACCCATCTCCGCAGTTTAACCCCTGGGTAACGCAGCTCCGAAGAAAAGTCGCAGAGATGGCGAGCCGTTGGCGACAGTGTGCCGATTTGACCGGCCTGGGAAATGAACCCAAACCCACCGCACCGATAGCAAGAGCTTAACAACTGAGCTAACCGGCCGTCTTCACGCAAAATAATCGCAGTCAGTAATCGTCTGCTAGATTTTGATTTTGTCAGCAAGCGGTACCGTGCGCAGGTTACACAATCACATCCCACGAGTTCGATTCACGGCTCGAGCCGATCCCATTTTACATATATATTGGGAGCTGCTAACTCGAAAAGTGCCACCTTATTTCCCAGTATTCCTTAATCACTCTTAAATTTTCTGTTCAATATAATTCGATAATAACCTCAGTTGCAGTTGCCTCTAAACAGCAGAACAATTACGTAACGCAAGGAAAAAGCAAACTAACCGTAGATAATCCAGACTAAGTTGTGGAATTCGTTTATTACAACAACGTGACTATTGCCACGTCATTAATACGAGACAAAACGCACGAAGCAAAGCTTTATTTCGTAAATCGTAATCTATGACAGGAAAAAAATACCGCAAACAGCAAATGAACCAATTCAAAACCTGAAAATTAATGCCAGCATAAGCTGCGATTATGCGCTATGCTAGATCAATCCTTCCTTCCAAAGTGGTCTCATGATACCCTACAAACACTTATATATTGAAGTGAAACGAGGTTCACGGCCAAGCATGTAATAAACAACCGGCCATCATCAGCTCATTACTTACCATTTGGCAACTGGCATCATGGCATCATCAGGTTGATTTCCAACAACATGATCAATAAAATTCAAGCCCGAAGCTGGTCTAAAAAGATGCAAGTCGTCGTAACCTAAAATTCTGATTCACTAACTAACAAACGTAGAATTAGTCATTGATTTAAAATACACTGCGGTAACGCTACATGCATCATATGCAAAAGTAACTCAAACTCTTTCATTTTTGCAATTTTTTTAATTAAATTAGAATTAAAAATCGCATTACTTTAACTTTCTGCAATTGTTGCGTAACTGAAGATAATAGGTTGCGCAAAATCCATTAAGTTTTCTCGAGTATCAATTAAATGGGTCATGTTATGCTTTCAACAAAAGACTTACAAAAACCAACAAAAGTTCAATAAAAAAATTTGAACTCTCACATTCAGAGGAAAATTTCACAACGGATCAAGCAAGTATCTAAACCTGCATTCAGACAAACCGCATCATCCAAAGAAAGAATCCACCAAGCAGAGGAGTCGCTCAAAAAACATGCTCTAGCTGTGTCTTTTCATGGCCTAGCGGCACCGCGCGCAGGTTGCAGACCCTTCGAGATGAGATCGATTCACAGCTGGAGCAAATTGTATTCAGAATAGACATCGGGTAGCCGTTGATTCAAAGAGCGCAAAGCTTACCTCGCAAACTCTCTCAATCGTTATTATATTTTCAGTTCAATACTTGCTAAAAGTTATGAAGACGCAAAAACTACTCACAAATTAGTGTAAAAAGTTGGAGCGTTGAGTGGCTTCTTGTAACCAGGTAAGAAAAGGCCTTTGTAGTCTCCACGTTCCACAAGTGTATGCGTTGTATCACCATAGGTTTTGACAGTAGCAAACGTAACTGTACCACCCTCGTCGCTTTCCGTCCAAATATCTTTAACAACTGCAACTTCTGACTTGGACTTCACGGCCTGAAAGAGTTAGTCTTACAAAAAGCAATAGAAAAAAGGCTAGGAGCTTTGACTAAAACCTTTTTTTTTTCATTCGTATGAGCTACACCTTCCACAAGCAAGTCTTCCGCCACACTGCATGGCCCCACCCAAAATTAATCAAATCCTTGAGATTTCATGTGGTTTATGGCTTCGCTATTTTGCGTGGGTTTGATTTAACAATGCAAGTTCAGTAAAGCTAGCACATAGATCTGGTACACTAATCTTGCGTATTTACCTATAACTGCTTGAAAAAAATGTTCGTAATTGGCGGGAATAACTTTCAAAAAACTGAACTGATAAGTGATAATGTATTTGATGATGAAACGACGTACAATGATCTAATTGGTAGCTACTTGCTACATTCATCTCTAATTGCGAGTATTCTCGAGAAATAAAGTTGAGTTGCAAACTAAGCTCAGTATTCGCGGTTTAAAACGCGACTTTCCGGCGCTCACAATTTATTATCATCTTCACTAAACCAACAATATCTTCCACACAAAATGAACAGAAAAGATGGAGCTACCGTATGCACATCGGACTTGAACGCACATAAGTGCCCATTATCTAATCCAATATTTTGATGGCTAAAACGAATAAGCACTCTTTGCATTAACAAGTTATTCGTTCAAATGCCCGAATACGACCAGCAATACGAATTACGCATTCGACAAGTTTGCTGGACGGTTAAAAACAAATGACACAAATGTATCTTTAAATAAGAAAGACTTGAAATACAATAACTGCGATGACAACTGTCTGTTTACTTGCGATATTGATTTAACTCACTGGTAACCAAAAAATGAATCTATTTTGAGCGAACAAATCAGTAAACATTAACAGATCTTTAAATAAAATCATTATTGCATTCGCGGTATTACGCCAAAGCGTGCAGCGAGTGGTGGGGCCCGTCTCCGTATGTTAGCGCCTGGGCAACACAGCTTCGAAGAAACGCCGCAGCGGTGGCGAGCCATTGGCAACACTGTGTCCGATTAGATCAGTCCGAGAATCGATACCACGAACGCGTTGTCTTTAACCACTACGTATTCATAGCTGCAAATAAATTACAACTAAAGAAGTCTTACATTGACTAATGCGCAGCAATCTTCCACGGTGAAAGCAATGTCTTTCACCGCATCTCCGTGTTTTTCAAGATGGAATCCAAATTCTTTATTGCCAGGATTCAGCGCAGATTGAAACACAAAAATAATCTTATCTTGTCTGAAAACAGAATACGAAAATATGAATATTCTAATGAGCAACTAAACGAAATATAGAATGGTTATTGGAAGCTGAAACTATGCCATATACAAGGTAACACAAAAAAAAACCATCATCACCCAAGCTTGAATAACTCCAAAAATAAACGACCGATTTTTTTGATTTTTTAGATATGCTAAATTGCGTTATTGTTCTAAAAGTATACCAAATTTGTCCTTCGAGATGCCATGGGTTATTGAAAAAAAAGCATTTACAATTGAGGCATACTTTCGCCATAAGTCTATCCATGCAGTTCAATTGCAATTTAAAAAACGGTTCGGTAGTCATGCATTTTTTCTCCACGCAACGATCTATAGATGGGTCAACAAGCTCAGAACCCATCAAACTCTGCAAAACCTCAAGTGTAAAAGTAAAACTCTGCAAAACCTCAAGTGTAAAAGTACTAACAGATAATCACACTCTAGAAAACCAAAATTGTTCAGGCCACCACACAACGTTGCGGCTTCCAAAGTCTCTGTTGCCCGCAGACCGAAGCCCTAGCAAGTCTGTACTTAGACGAAGTCAGGAACTTGGAATCAACCGGAAGACTGTGCAAAGACTTCTTATCGTAGATCTCAATCATTGGAGTGGCTACAGCAGGGCTTTCCTGACCGACTGATCAATTGCAGGTGTGACCCAGAGTGGTCGCCGCATTCGCCAGACTTAATCCTCCAGATGTTTATCTGTGGGGATACCTTATAAGGACAGGGTGTATGGCAACAACCCTCAGACAATTCCTGACCAGAAGGCAGCAATCAAAGCAGGAACAAGAGCGATCACAAAAGAGGAATGCGGGAGGGTCATTGAGAACTTAGCCCGTCAGATCCAAGTGTGCCTGCTGCGACGGGGAGCTCATTTCGAGCACATTTTTGAGCTAAGTGAAACAAAGACTTTTTGAACTGGTAGAGACTTGAAACCTAGGAGATGTTTGCTGCACAGGCTTTGCGTCACGTAACCAAATTTTTTTGTCAACTGAACTAAAATCTTGTAAGTTAATAGATTTTTGTTGATGAACGTTTTTTTTTTGTGTCACCCTGTATATACAATGTAAAAATAAAAGATGTTGACATTGGCAGCTGTCCACAGGCATTTACGAAAATTGCGACGCTAAATCCTAAATAACATTATTTTCAGTTGTAAACAAGAAACCTAAGTTCGCTTCTTAAGGAATATCATCAACTGCTTTCGTAGTCAGATATTTTTGCATTTATACGCGAAAACAGTAGCTCAGCCAATGTAGAAAATTAAAAAAAAAATTAACAGCGTATATCAAATAAACGAATAAAATAATAAGGATAATCGGAATTGAAATGGTAAACTTTGGTTACTCGCAGTACAAGTTACAATAAGGCAAAACTTTAAAATTGAAGTTATCAAAAATATTACTTGTTATCATAGTAATGGAAGCAATATTATACAGTAATTGGGCCAGAACAAGGAAAAATTGCAAGCAAGTAACACGTCTGGTTTATAATGTCAAATGATATCATTATCATTAAACAATTATACCATAATTTTACTAAGATTTCACCCTAACAATTTTGTTCAATTACGCGATAGTCATACGCAGCATAGGCTTGCTATTTAGCACGTTTCATTGTCGGGATGGGCAACTTTTCTAGTCGGCGGGCCATATGTGGGAAAAAGAAGTCCTTAGAGGGCCGGACTATTAGATAAATCGTATTCAATATCTCAAACAACTGCCAATATTAGGGCCACACTGATTGGAAGAGCAAAAAAAAGGTCTACAGGTCTTCCGATGTCCTCTTTTCCACCGAAACTATCAGTGAAGAGCAAGAAAAAGTCTGCGGCTTGATTCACGGTAGGAGTTCATATTTCTGTAAGTGCTGGCGGGCCAAGAATGGTCTCGCGGGCCGCATGTTGCCCATGCCTGTTCTATTGTGATTGTCCTACGTTGCAATCAATAAATTCACGAATCTACATTGTCATAAGGATATTGCGCTTGTACTTACTTAACAGCATGAGATACAATATTTCTTTCTCCTGTTTCTAACCCTCGATAGGCAAATGGCTCGAATCCCAGATGAGTGCAATAATGATACGCTGCCTGCAACATAACGTATCAGCACAACGATACCATAATAATTTAAAAACTACGACAGGACCCTTACTTGCTTGGCGTTTCCAACCCAAAAGGTTATATGATCAAACGATTTGAATTCTCCTTTTTCATGCTGAAAAATATTAGAATTTGTAACGTGAGTACTTGGTTACGTCAATTGCATTTCTTTGATTCATTTTTACCTTTTGTCCTTTGCTCTGGTAGTAAGTCTGTGAAAAGTCAAAAAAAAAATTCAATATATGCAATCAACATGTCACGAAAACAAACTTCAAATAATGCAATACCCTCCAATTTTGGCAAACTCACATCCAAATACAGACCAAATAAAAGCAAAATTTGTTTACAGCACAAAATTTAGTGGTATTTTGGCAAATGATGTTGATAAGAAATACGTTAGTGTAAATGCAACTTCAAGTGTAAAATAAGAGCATATCATTAATGGGTCAGTAGAGCAGAGATGAAACTTATTCTAAACTTAAATCAAATTCAAATCTTGGCTTAGAGCACGGATGTCCAACCTTTTTTCTTGAACGGGCCGCATTGCAGACTAAAATATTGATTGGGCCGCAAAGCCACCAGTATAACAATAAAACGTTTTGTTCCTACTGAAATTATGAGTGAAGACAAAAAAAAAAGGTCTTCACCGACTCAGACGTCCAGTTTTCAATGAAATTATGGATGAAGACCCAAAAAAGAGATCTTCACCGACTCAGACGTCCAGTTTTCACTGAAATTATCCTTGAAGACCAAGAAAAAAAAGGTTTTCACCGACTAAGACGTCCAGTTTTCACTAAAATCATCGGTGCAGACCAAAAAAAAAAAAAGGTCTTCATCGACTCAGACGTTCAGTTTTCAAAAAAAAGGTCTTCATCGACTCAGACGTCCAGTTTTCGAAGACCAAAAAGAAAAAAGGTCTTCACCAACTCACGCGTGCAGGTTTCACAGTAAATGCAGACTGTAAAACATTTTTTTAATGAGTTGATAGTGGGCTGCATTCGTGCATTAAGTGCTGAGTCAGGAGTGGGCCGCATCCACACATCAAGTGGGCCGCAGGTTGGACATCTCTGGCTTAGAGCATTGTCGCTTTTGTAGTTTTTATGGCAGCAAATCAAAGATTGCAAAGTTTCAAAGTTAGGAATCACTTCACAGTAGTAGTACATACTGGTAAGCAAAAAATGCTTTTTTATTTCACAGCCTGTTGCTGTGGCAATGAGTTTAAAGCAGTCGCTACGACTTATGATGAGTTGCAGTAAGATACAGAGATTTTGTCTTAGAGGAAGGTTGAAAATTCACTGACTTGCAAAAAAAACTAACTTACCATTGTTACACAAACACAAACAAATTTACACAAAAACTAAAACAACACTGCAAAAATATAAAAATAGTTTTAAGGTACTGTTAGCTGAGGCTTCTAGCACCGTGCATCTAATTTAGGTATATTTTTTTCATTTACTGACCACGAAGCTTGAAATGGTTCCAATTCTAACTTAAGCTGTTACTCTCAAATTTACAGCTGGAAAAGCGAGTAAAATGACAGTAAGTACCAGTACCGCAAAATGATACAATTCACAACAATAAAATTCCCAAACCTTTGCTGGTTAAAAAAGCAAGCTGTGATTACTAAAAAAAAACTGAAATCTACCAAAACCTATGCATAAAACTAAAAGCAGCAAAACACCAAATGCTCAATCAGTCAAGAAATTAGATGTTTTTTATAAGAAAAAAATAAGATAGGCATAGTAGCAACACGGCCGTTAGCTCAGTTGAGCCATAAAAACATACAACTGAGCTAACCGGCCGTTAGCTCAGTTGCTAAGCGCACGCTATCGGTGCGGGAGGTCTGGGGTTCGATTCCCGGGCCGGTCAAATCGACACATTGTCGCCAACGACTCGCCACCGTTGCGACGTTTCTTCGAAGCTGTGTTGCCCAGGCGCTAAGCCGCGGAGATGGGCCCCGCAACTCGTTACACGCTTCGGCGTAATACGGCGAGTATAATGAAGATTTGATTTTGATTAGTAGCAACACCTTTTCACACAAAAATAAGAAACCTAACAGCTACTCTGCTTAAAAAACAGGTTTTTGTGGGGTCAAATGTTATAACAATTTTATATATCCTTCAAAAACTTTCTACATCTAAATCAAAGAAATTACAATAATAATCCAGGATAACAAAGGTTGAAATATGGTACAACGAGCCCACAAAACAAATATACTTTACACAGGATAGGTACACTGCCTTTAGCTATAAGCTTGCTCGACATTGTTAAAGCTCAACAAAACAATATGACAAAAAAAATAAGTGAAGTTAAGATTACTAAAAAAAAATTTAGCAGAGACAAAAAATTGCATATCTACATATGGTAAATCACAAAAACGATGCCTCACTGTGTCACAAACTTCTGCAAAAATGTGGCTACCAGTATAAAACAGCTTTTTCAAACAGGGGGTAAGCAACACGATGTTTGAAAACTGATCACAATAATAGTCCTCTGCGGTGTTTTTTTTAAGGCATCTTGAAAAACCAAAATGGTCTCTCCAAATTTTTTGTTTGACGTTGAAACAGTTGTTGACTGCAGTTTCATTTATGAATTGCCAGTCTTTCAAAATTGCTTAATGGTTCCTGAATCCAAACCTTAAAAAAACACTGGACATCTAAATAATTATACTGAAATATAACATCAGCAGGCTAAACAGATGTAATTGATAAGCTGTACGGCAAATAGTGAAACATGAGGCAAAAAACTTGCTAGGATACATCCTGTTCATTACGCTTACGCAGTTGCAAATGTACCGTAGTTGATAAGGCAAAAAGTGAAACATGATGCAAAAAACTTGCTACATCCTGTTCATTAGGCTTACACAGTTGCAGTTTATAGAGAAAATTTTGCATGTCAGTATGTTAGAAAAGGTTAGAATTGAAATTAGGAAACCAAAGTCACGACTTCATAACATCAAGTTAACAGTCTAAAGTTTTTGAGATGCTCAGCCAATGGACAATAAAATAATAGTGACTTTAATTCCAAGGGCTTAATAACAAAGTGGCTATTCTTAAGTACTTAGAACGCCCTTTAACACTTGATCAGTTGATGCTTTAGTTTGTTACCGGTATGATACTTTGTCTGTTTGTCAAGCTCTTGTGCAACTAGGAAGAGTTTGAAAGCGTGATAGAAAAAAAAGCATCTACATGAGTTACCAGTATTGACCAGTAAAAATTGCCACTGATACAGTGATAATGCAAAATATGTAGGACGTGTATACACTACAGTCTATTAACAGAACAATACTAGACTACACCTCATCTGTTTTCCAGACATTGGCTGCTATCGGGAAATAAATGTTGGATGTAATGACCTACGGTACATTTCATACAGTTGCTAACTCAACTAACTCAACAACGCAAGGTTACAGTTAAAAACAACCAATGCAAGGCTTACTGTAACTTACGATAAATTCTAGTTCTGTATATCCCTATCCTAACTGACTTTTTGACATTCTACCAAAATTGTTAGACTACAACCTACAACAGTGTTGTATTGTTGTAGGCAACACTACACTGGTCTGATTCATTATTTATTAGTACGTTACATTTCCTGCCATTAACTAAGATTAGAGAATACAGTACCTGTAGGTTCTAGACTACACCACCAGACCACTTGCAGTTGCACTATTAATGCATAAGCGCGTGAGCTGATCATAGGCTATTCCTATTCAAAGGTAACGGCACGGTAGACTCTGGTGAACGCACATCAAATCAAACCAGACCAATTAGGCCTACTAGATGTATACTTAAACAACTTAAACTTGCGATGTAATTCTCAAGGTCATCAAAATTACGTAAAGTAGCTGTTAAATCATACTTTCTACCCCACAACTCCTCGCAACAATAGGAATAGAATTTTCGCGTTCTGTCTTTTTTCCCTTTCAGCGATACCGCGAGTGTCATTGGTTGAAACGAAAACACGCCTTCGAAGTCTTCCAATAAAATTTGGTCGTTGTTTTCATGAAATGCGGACTCATTTTTACAAATCGCAGTAATGAGCAACAACGGAGCGTTATCGGTTGTGGATGAAGCAGTGGCGTCACTAGGAATGGTGACACCCGGAGCGGAGCTTCATTGTGTCACTCGTCTTGCAAAAGCAATAAACTATTCAACGTATAAAGGCTGGAGGCCAATGGAGGGCATAAGCCATTTTACTTACCGAATTTTGTATTGCAAGATAGACATTGTGAGAAGTCGAACTTGGGGCGAATTGAAAAAATGCTGTTTTTTGTTATAGACTAATTTGCGCTAGTAGTCAGCTGGCATATTGCATATCTCGCAATATTATGTCGAAGGGCACTCTAACAAGTTTTGGGGGCCCATTTTCGCGGGTTCACACCTCAGAAACACCGCATTAAACCCATAATAAAACGAGTTAGCAGTGGCGAGCCGGACCACCGATCACATTCTATCCGATATAATTAATCCGGGAATCATAACTTCACGTTTTGAATCCCTATTACTCCGGCTGTGTTACTCAAAACCCATGCCGCCACAATACACCTTGCAAATTCGCAATTCTTTACACACTTCGGCGCAATACCGCCAGGCGGTTTTATGGCGAAAATATTGAAATAAACGAACAAACAAAAAAACGACTCTGACCAAAAATAGATCTTCGTTTCACCAAAACATGCAGTTTCAATTTTTATCAAATATACACAAATCTCTCTCTAGCTAAGACAACCCTCATGACTCGTAGCCTGCATCAAATACCTTGGAACACAACCGAGAAAAAAGAAAAAATAATCGACGACTAAAAAAAGTGTTTGGCCTACCATCGGCTATTTTCTTTGACAGCGATACCGGTACCGGTAGGCCTACTTCGTTTTTTAAGAGCCTACTCACTGGATAGTTAGCCCAAATAACTTCATCAGATCACACAGATGATTTGTTTTCATAAACATTAAACACAAAAAAAAATAAATGAACATTAACTTGCTTTTTTACATGTTATGAAGATATAGATGCTGTAGCCTAGTAATTAAACAAAATAGCCTAGGCTATGTTATCACAGCTAAGCATTTGGTACTAAATTACATCGCCATATATAGGCATGTTTATGGGCGGGGTTGGACCTAAGAAACGTCCTTTGTGTTGTCGCTTTCAAATCTTAACAAAGCGAAGCATTGACCCAATATATTCTTTCAATGCTTCCTCCGTTGCTTTCCGAACTTTTCTTCTCTGAAAACCACTTGGTGTTTTTAATTTATGTAGGCTACCCCCCGGGGCATATCAAAGTGATTTACTATACTTTTTTACTATCGTATGAAACTTTCTTATAACGTACTTTTGACTTACATGAATGATTGACAATTATGAGTTTCTATTTCGCTGCAAATGTAAGCATTCACACTTCACTTTTAAGCAGTACTACCTCTATTCGACTGTTACCGGAGTTTTCCACTTATGTACCCTCCAAGTTAAAGTACCATGGCAGTGGCGAAGCGAGAAATTGTAAAGGGGGGGCATAATTTCTACATTTTTTTAAAGTGTATTTTATATTTTTGGCAGAACAAATTTGAATCTGATTGAGGAACAAGAAAAGCTCTAGGAAGGTCCGGGACATGCTTTCCCGGAAATTTTTGAAAATTTACATGCTGTAGTGGCTATTTTAGTGCGTTTTGAATCATTTTCACGCAAATTTTGTTTAAATTTTTTGACCCTAATTCTTAGTGCTTCGCCAGATATGATGCATTTTGTTCGCACATTTTCGATTATGCGTGCTTATAAGGGGTGAGGCTTATCGCTATCGAAGAGGTTCAAAATTATGGAAAAATTGCGCACATCAAAAAGATTTTTGAAAATGGCTGGTTCGTTCGTTCGTATGAGCATGATTTTAGATGTCCTAGCAAGATTCATGCAGCCAGGTGATTGTGTCATCATCCAGTTGGACCGATCCAGTTATCCCATGAGGTGGAGAAAACAGGGACCAGTGGGCTAGAATGTGCTCTGTTGTTTGATTCGCGACGCCACAGTCGCATGCCGCAGATAGAGCCATTACCCATTTGTGCAGGAAAGAGTGGAATCGTCCCACACCAGTGCGAAGGTGGTTTAGCCGCACCCAGGAACGTCTCGGGAGATGCATGCCATCCTACCCCCCCCCCCCCCCCTGGATCCGCTCCTGGCCATACGCTACAGAAACTCAGAAACTATCAAAAGAGTCTGGCATATTGCAGTCACTTGGCACCATTAATTTTGTTCTTTTTTACTAAAAGGCAGAGTCAAAAGGGAGGGGGCCATGGCCTAATGCTCCCCCCCCTAAATATGTTCCTGTACCATAAGTATATTAACTGGAAACAGGTGCTAGTCCAGAGGTGACAAACAAGAAACGTACGAAATTAAATTTGTTACTGCGCGGACTTCCATCGAAAAATTGGCTTTAGGTGCATGAGAAAGCAAGAGCGAAGCTCTTAAAGTGACATTAATAGGGCCCGCTAAAGTCAATAAAGTCAAAATTTTTTCAGGTACTTGTTGCATGATCAAATGTGTACTAACGTTCGTTTCAGGTGTTCAGGAGTATGTTTTGGTAGATTTTATAAGTCAAAATAAAGCCAAATTTTTGCATGAAGTCAAAATTTCTCAAAATTGTCTTTATCAAAAATTTCCTTACAAAAACGAACAAATTTATATTTTTTAAATATTTTTTTGAATTTTTGAGCTGCTATTAAAATTTTATGCGCAGTTTTATTTGATTTTAAACTTTTGAAATAGTTGCAATATTTGCTCTATCGTCACAATAATGCGAGCGGTAATTGAGAAGGAAATAGCACTTATTGTGCATGAAACGTCATTGTTGATGCATAAATACATAATTGTTAAACGATTAATCTAATACTATAAAAGCCTTGCGCTCTTTACACGTGGTCTTTTAAGTTGTAGCTTGCAAAGCAAAGAATGCCAAAACACGCCAAATCTTCTATAGCGGAAGTTAGGCAAACTTGTCAGGAATATCCGAATGAGTTTTCGGCAACTCCTGCCGGCGAATTGCGATGCAACCTTTGCGACGTGTTAGTCAAATGCGACAAAAAGTTTTTTGTGGAAAGCCACCGAAAAAGTAAGCAACACTAAGGAAAATTGGAGACGAAGAGTAAATCTCAAAATAAGCAAACCTTTTCACATTTCGACCAAGTAAACTTCAAGGAACAGGTTGTTTCTTCATTCTTAGCTGCAGATATCCCACTTCATAAACTGAAGCATCCTTCTTTAAAGTCTTTGTTTGCTAGAATGGGAAAAGTATTGCCTTCGGAGACTGCAGCCCGGGCATGTGTTGCTAAATTGGCATCCCAAAAAGAGGAACACATTCAAGAATTACTTCGTGACAAAAAAATTTTTTTGATTGTGGATGAAGCAGAGGTTGCTAAACATAAGTATATTAGTGTGCTTGTGGGCAGCTTAGATGCTCCAGATCAGACATTCCTCGTTAATTGCCATCCACTTGACAGCGGTCGCAATGTTAATACAGTATTATTCTGCACACTGTGGATGACATATTGCGACAACTTGAAATAAAACGCGAGAATTTTTCATTGTTCTTGACTGATGCTGCTCGGTACATGTTTTCGGCTGGAAAGACATTAAAGGAATTATACCCTTCTTTGATGCATGTCACCTGCGTTGCGCACTTACTACATAACTGCGTTATGCGTGTGCGTGCTCATTTTAAAAACATTGATGAAGTAATAGCAACGATCAAGGCAGCAACAATCAAAAACAAAGATCGCAAAAAGATTTTCATGATGCTGGTCTGCCGTGTCCTCCTGGCCCTGTAATTACAAGATGGGCAATTTGGCTTAGAGCTGCCTTATATTATAGTGAGAACCTTCCAGCTGTTCGTACCATTGTGAACAATTGGACAAGTGCAGAGCTCTTAGTCAGCAGAGCAAAAGACGCTATCAATGTGGAAGGTTTGGTGTCGGACTTTGTTAAATTAAATCAATACCGGACTCTAGCAGCCAACGTAGAGTTCTTAGAAGGAAGTGCCAGCACAATAACCAAAGCATACGGACTGCTGAAGAATATGCAATTCGATAATGATCCTTGCGCAATTAAAGACTACATTAACAAACGACTATCCAACTCTGATTTAGAAACAATAATAAACTGTACCAACTTGACAATTGACCCAACAAGCTACGCCCTATTGCAAAAAGCCCAGCCAACCCCTGCTGCTGTTGAGAGGTCGTTTTCTATGCTCAATAAATTACTGAGAAAAGACAGAAATTTTGATGTTAAGAACGTAAAAAAATAATGATGCTGTATACAATAAAACGTCCTTGTAATTATACCGCGTGGCTTTCGTTAAAAAAATCATAGACATACTGTTAGTGTACAGTACAGTTGCGATAGCAACACAATTTTTGTATTACACACTAATTGATACCGGTACACACAATGGCTCGTTATCCTAGGTTTTAACGTCATGCGTCGCTTTGTTGCATTAGCTTCAACACTGAGTAATTGAGAAAATGTTCGAAATAGGCTATCTTTTTCTTTAAAAACTTATGTAAATTGCAGATTATAAAACGTATTTAATTAATAAAGTGCAACAAGACATAAATAATACGCGGAAGCGGTTAAGTCAAAGTAAAGTCAAAGTTTTATTAAAATAAAGTCAAAAATATATTTTTTAGGTCAAAAAAAATGGCCCTAGACATTAATTTGTTCCTTTGATCTTGCTTCAATAACGTGTCAAGCATTAACGTGCATTACAATTGATGGTTCGAATCGACTTTTCAAACATTCTGCGCATGTTGCATAACTTCGATTCCCAGCATTTTAGGGGGAAATTTTAAGCATGCAATGAAACCGTAGGCCTTCCCACGTCATGGTTTTCTTAAAGCGGCGGCTTATTTGATGACAAATCGAGTTTTAGTCTCAAAAATCTTCTGTTGGTTGTTTTTTGATGCATTTCAACGCACTTTTATTTTCGACAAAAAGTTAAAGAGTTTGGAACAGAATTGAAGTGTAGTAAAGTTTTAATTGAGATATCATATATATTTTATCCCAAGTCTTATTAATCCTACTTTTAATACAAACACAACTGATCTTACAGGAACTTTTTGCTTTCAGCTGACTCTGCTGTCTCCGACTATAATACTACTACCGCTTCTACTAACTAGCATTTAAAAGCTAGATGCAGACTTATCTGGAGCAGTACACCACTTGACGTTTCTCGTTTGATTCGGGCGTTTTTCGTTCCCCTTTCATATTTAGTTTAACGCTTTTCCATTTTTCAATTCACCAATAAATAAATTATTCCCTATCGCTCATAAATGTAATCGCTTACCGACCGTACACGATATCCCTATCGCTTAGATAGGGCCTACCTCATAACTTCTTCTCCATGAGTTAGTGTGAAGACGACCTCACTTCATTTTAAGACTGTGCATTCTGAAGCTGAGAACAGCTGATGAGGGCTAATAGCCCGAAACAGCGCTGTCCCGCTCTAATGTACACCCAAAGTTGGAATTGCTGAGCACATAAATAAAAGTTTTCACCTAAAATGCGCGTTTTAGCCTCCCATTTCTTGTCACAAATAACATCGTCAATAAAAGGATATAAAACGCTTTACATATTTCTTAGCGAGCTTCTTGCCAACAATGCAATCAATGATAGCAATTGAATAACGCCTATAATTAAAAGCTTTTATGCTTTTGCTTTTATGCTTTTCAACGCATGAATCTTACGTTGACGCTTGCAGCAACATCTTAAAACGTTTTTAGTAGCAATTTTAAACTGTTTTTATCATAAAATGGTATCACCCCAAAATGGTGACACCCGGGACGGACCCCCCCCCCCTAGTGACGCCACTAACACGAAGAGCTCTGATCAGAGTTATTTGTCATTTGATAAATTTTATTTTACTATATTTGGTTCCATTTTGCCCTATCGTAAAACAGCGACAATATATTCGCTGAGAAGTTATCCAGCGTTCTATTCAGCATACCACTTATGGTTAGAGAAGCGGTAGAACTTGGTGAGTGTCTTTTCCATGAAGTGTCTTTTCCAACTCTTGCATTCCACAGAATTCCCTTTGAAAGTTGTGAAGGTCAATAAACAAAGCTGTGTAGTATAATACCATGATGTGATATCATTTACACAAGAGCGTATTTAGGGGGGAGGGGCATTATTTGTGCCACGCCCCCCCCCCCCCCCCCTTTTGACTCTGCCTTTTAGTAAAAAAGAACAAAATTAATGGTGCCAATTAAGTGACTGAATTATGCCAGACTCTTTTGATGGTTTCTTTAGCTTATAGTCAGAAGCGGATCCAGGGGGTAGGATGAGGGGTATATGCATCCTCTTACCAGCCATTTTCGAAAATGTGTTTGATGTATACAATTTTTCCATAATTTCGAACCTCTTCGGTACGGTAGCGATAAGCCTTACTGGTACGCCTTAAGCACGCATTAACAGCTCATATGGCCAAGTGGTAAGAGCGTCTGCCTCGGGAGCTGCAGACTTGGGCTTGTTTCCAAGTCGGGTCAAACTAATGACTGTGAAATTGGTATACACAGCTTCCCTGCTTGACGCTCAGCATTAAAGGGACAATCTGGAGAACAAGCCGGCAAGTTTACTTGTTGTGCCGTTGGGAAAGGCACGTAGCAGGATTCCCCATCTCGGTGTGGTAGACAGATGGCCGGCAACTCCTTAGCAAGCTCATATAGCGCATTGATCGCTTTCTCGTGATAGGAGGATAAATGTGTAACTAAAAAAATAATAATAATCGAAAATGTGCGAACAAAGGGCATCATATTTGGCAAAGCACTCAGAATCAGAGTCAAAAAATTTAAACAAAATTTGTCTGAAAATTAATCAAAAAGCACTAAAACAGTTATTACAGCATGTACATTTTCAAAAATTTTCCGGGGGAGCATGCCCCCGGACCCTCCTAGAGCAGAGGTGGGCACTATTTCGTTAATAATGAAGCTAATGTTCTCATTGATTAGTTAATTCGTTAAATTGCTTTTTGAAATTAACGGACTTTATTAACTTCCGATAAACCATCCACTAATTTAATGCAATGCGTTTGGTAACTTCCGCTAGGTTCCGTTAAAAAGCAAATCTCTCGTTAATTTAATTATTTCAATTGCCCCTAAAAAGCGTCATCTCGCTCCGTCAATGATTGCATAAAACAGGTCTGTACCTCCCAAACAAAATTACCGTCCTAAACCTGTTGCATAGCAACATGTTCTGCAAGAGATACAAAAAAGAGGAAAATAAGAGGTGTAATGTTGGAGTGAAACAAAAGAGCATTATGACGTATGACGAGGAATTATATAGAGAAGAGAAAATAATTGAAAGACTTCAGTAGTTGGAGCAGCTTTTTGCATTGCGTAGGTCCAATTGCAAGAAAAAGGCTTAGAATTAGAATAAAGTACAGTAATGTTGGCCTATTGCTAGTTTTCTACCCAGCAGTTCGCATTAGGATTTAATTGATTGCAATGGTAAGATTTACTAAACAATGAGTTACTGCTGCAAAAACTAGCAGCTGTAACTACATCACAGCTTAGTACATCAAAATTAAGTTCATAGTCAAAACCGCCTGTAGTGTGGCTCTGTAGCTGCGCAGAACAAATTTAAATCTTGCTCTACGTAACTAGTCTGTAAACTCGTACATTTGGGGCAGATCCAGAGATTTTTCAGGAGGAAACTAAACATCGGGAAAATGATTGCTTCTAAGTTTTGTGCGTTTGCAAGCATCGAAGTAGCCTATCAATATGTTAAAATAAACAAAACTTTCGATGAAATGATCGTCCTAGATCTACTTGTCCTTATTAAAATTGGTCGCAATGATTAGGCTAAACCTAGGCTGCTAAGCATGAGATATGTTCTGACCGTACGTAAATTGTGGCTGTTTCTGACCAATTAGTGCCATCCATTTCTAAAATTAAGCCAAGCTTAGTTTGGTTAGTTGTATTTTGAGATTTGCCTGACTTACGTTATAAAACTTTCGTCGGCGGACCGCGGTTCATACCGCAACCGGTACTTAAAATTTGCAAGGCTACATGCGGTGTAAACTCACTTCACCTACTTCTGTTAACGAACTTGCTTAACTTCCGTTAATTAAATCTGAAATTAGCGAAATAACTATAACGGAAGTTCGAAGTTTCTCTACGGAGTAGGCCCTAATATGATGAAGAGCAACACTTTAAATGCATTTTGCATTTCTATTAAACAAGATTAAAAAAAACAATAAAAAGTCGAACGTTTTCGGCCTAATCAACTAGCCTTTATCAGGATATCTAAAAAACCATACAGTTATTACAAATACATACATACATAGTTTATTATTTCAGCGCACGAATAAAAGGCACACTGGGGACAACAGCGAAAGAGCAAAGGCTCACCTAGTCAACTGTAGCCACAAGTGACAATTAAATTGGCGTTTCCATAGGCAACTGCACACTAACACAACAAAAAGCAAACAAAAGATAAGTTTCAAATCAAACACTTTTTGTACAAAATATATGCAATATATACACTTATTTCCGACGATACCGTGGTCCAGCTAGTTACTAACCAAAAGTAAGCACTAACTAGACCACGGTGCGGCAACTCCACGTCAGCAACAGACAATCAGCTACAAGCGCAGCATCAATGATGGCAGCATTACAGAAAAATCAACGATAAGCAAACTGAAGTATCAATGTTTATTGATTATGATTTAAATCAGAGGTGACGAACATGCGGCCCGCGAAAGAATTTCCTGCTGCCCGCTAACATTTTGGCGTACTTTTAAACATTTTTTTCCCGTCTAATTTTGCGATGCGATACCAAAAGCTGAGCCCCTGATTTAATCAAACGCGTATCACTTAGTAGTTATATAAACGCTCAATACAAGTCATCTGTTTCAGGATTCAGTAGTTCATTCATTGTTATGAAATAATAATAACATAACTCGAGTCCGTTGCAGCTTCAGCATAGTGCAGCAGTTTACGAGTAACTATTCGAGTGAGAGCTTAGCTTGCCTTATAGTAGCAGGAATTATGTGAGTTTGCGGAAATGAATTGGTGAGGTGGCAGTACCATTTATCATATGCAAATTTTACTGCTTTCTTAAAGTATTTGTTATTCTGTTTTTTAATCAATATTTAATTAGCCGCTTGTCTTCAGCGTAAAAACGAAATATTGTAGATAAAAAAAGAGTATTTCAAAAAGATTGGACCGATATCCGATACGTTTATGACCACGAGCGTATTCAGAGGGGGGCCATTGTGCCATCCTTCCCCTTTTTTGACTCTGTCTTTTAGTAAAAAAAGAACAAAACTAATGGTGCCAAGTGAGTGAAGTGACTGAAACATTCCCGACTCTTTTGATGGTTTCTGTAGCTTATGGCCAGTGGCTAATCCCAGGGTTAGGATGAGAGGTATGCATCCTCCCACCAGCCATTTTCAAAATAGTTTTTGATGTATGCAATTTTTCCATAACTTCGAACCTCTTCGAGAGCGATAAGCCTTACGCCTTAAGCACGCATAATCGAAAATATGCGCGCCAAATGCATTATATTTGGCAAAGTACTCAGAATCAGGGTCAAAAAATTTAAACAAAATTTGCCTGAAATTATTCAAAAAGCACTACAAATAGCCATTACAGCATGTAAATTTTCAAAAATTTTCCGAGAGAGCATGCGACCTGACCCTCCAAGCAGGCACGCCGAGAGGGGGGGCAGAAGGGGTCATCGCCCGGGGGCCCGGAGACAGAGAGGGGCCCTGGGTTCAGAATTGTCAAGATAGAATGCAAAACTACGGCCTACGGACGCCACTAGTGTATGTAGGGAGTGCAATTGTGCTATGCACCCCCCCCTTTTGACTCTGCTTTTTAGTAAAAAATAACAAAACCAATGGTGCCAAGTGACTGAAATATGCCATACCCTTTTAATGGTTTCCGTAGCTTATGGCCAGGGGCGGATCAAGGGGGGTAGGATGAGGGGTATGCATCCTCCCACCAGCCATTTTCAAACATGTTTTTGATGTATACAATTTTTCCATAATTTTGATCCTCTTTGATAGCAATAAGCCTTACGCCTTAAGCACGCATAATTGAAAATGTGCGAACAAAATGCGTCATATTTGACGAAGCACTCAATATAAGGGTCAAAAAATTCGAACAAAATTTGCCTGAAATTATTCAAAAAGCACTAAAATAGCCATTACAGCGTAAATTTTCAAAATTTTTCCGGAGGAGCATGCCCCCTTTTGTTTTTCTCAATCAGCTTCAAATTTGTTCTGCCGAAAAAAATACGCTTGAAAAAAATGTGGAAATTATGACCCCCTCCTTTTAAAGTTTCTAGCTTTGCCACAGGCGATAATGTTTTTTTGATTTCGGGCCGAAATTGGAACATCTGTGGACGCTATGACCTTTTCTTTTGCTCATCGCTTGATTTTGGAGCACCACTGACCAAGGGGCCCAAACGAAATTTTTGCCCCTCGGCCCGAAATTTCTCTAGGCGCCCCTGCCTCCAAGAGTTTTTCTTGTTTCTCAATCATTTTCAAATTTGTTCTGCCGAAAAAAAACGCTTTATAGAAATATGGAAATTATGGCTTCCCCCTTTTAAAATTTCTCGCTACGCCACTGTTTATGACTAAAAAGTTATGTGGCCCGCTTGCTTATTGGTAAGTAACAAAGTGGCCCGCGACAGCAAATAGGTTCGTCACCCCTGATTTAAATCATAATAAATTTAATTATACTGATCAAGTAGTATTTACGCATATTCTTTTTTAGAAGAATGATATGAGGAAGATTTCAAATTAGAAGGTATTTGTGTCCAAAGTTTAGCACCGCAAAATTTAATAGAACATTTACCTGAATTAGTTCTGATAGTGTTCAGAAAATAGTTTTGATTACATTTATTTCTTGTGTCAAAATTGTGGATTTGTTCAAGAAGTAGAAAGTAGTTGTTAAATATTTCTGGGAGAGCTGTTATATGGTATTTAAACATAAACTTGCCTAATTCAAGTTTGTACACGTCAGCAATTTTCAAAATTTTGTCGCTTAGGTATAATAATTTATTGGTAACTCGATCTCTCCAAGTAATTTTATTCATAATTCTTAGAACTTTATACAAAATTTCAAGAACTTTTCAACATACACAACCCTAATAAGCTATCACAGCATCGTAGGAATATCTTAGTTGTGAATGTGACTTATGCATGTCCCACCTTATTTTCTTTACCTAACCCGCATTAACCAAAAGGGGGCAGAATCACTTTTCCCCAGGCGAGAATGTAAGAAACCCAAACATTTGATGCATAAACTTACTCAGCACAACCAGTGTAAAATACCAGCAAACAGCAACACAAAATAATGCACGACAAAGCGCTATGTTTCGACCTTATGGGTCTCATCAGGTGCATGACAACCAAAACAAATCACGTCAAAACGAATCACATCTTAAAACTTTGTTTTGAAGAACTTGAATAGGTTTAAGTGCAGTATCAGTTGCTGAACCCCAACCAAGAATTCCGTAGAGAACATGTGAATAAAAGAAAACGTAAAAATTACAACAAGATTTTTACGATTTAAGTAATGTCTCAGTTTTGCAAGGATGCCAACTGCCTCAGATAGTTTTGTATGCAAATATGTAATGTGTAACTTCCAATCAAGATTTTCATCTAAAATAACTCCAAGATATTTGGTGGAAAGTGATTTTTGAATTTTAATTCCTTTTGAATTCACGTTAAAATTATGAAAAGTAGAATTATTAGCTTTAGTTTTAGGCTCAATTAGTAAATACGTAGTTTTGGAATAATTTAAAGATAATTTGTTAGAATTCAACCAGCTTCCAACTTTACTTAATTCCGTATTTACTTTTTCATTCAAAGATTTTTAAGTTGAATCAGTTAACATTAATGCAGTATCATCGGCAAAGAGTCTAGTTTCAAAACTGGACACTTTTGGTAAATCATTAATATAGATGGAGAATAACAAAGGTGCCAGAACAGAACCTTGGGAACACCACAGCGAACATAATGCGAAACAAAAAATGTATTTTGAATGTGTACAACTTGTTGTCTGTTGTTTAAGTAGCTTTTGAGTAAATTCAGCACGTTTCCTCTAACACCATATTTTTCAAGTTTATTCAGCAAAATACCATGATTTACCGCATCAAACGCTTTTGATAAATCGAACAAAATTAAACAGGTAAAGTTTTTATTATCTCTGTAAGTTTGCAATTTACTTATAACATCCGTAATTACATGAGTTGCTGAGTGTCCAACTCTAAATCCTAGTTGCTCCTTGCTTATTATACTGTTCCTAAAAAAGTACTTGTTGAGTCTATCATAATAATATTTTTTCGAATATTTTTGAAAAAGGAGATAGAACTGATATTAGGCGATAATTCGTTGCTCTGTGGGTGCTGCCATTTTTGTGTAGTGGGGTTATTTTAGCAATTTTTAACAATTTGCGAAATATTCCTACTTGCATACATTTGTTGAAAATATTAGCTAGCGGAAGTGAAATGTACTCAGCTGATATTTTTATGAACTTAATTGGAATATTTTCGATTCCAACCGATTTTTTTTCATTTATACACACAATTTTTTGGAATACCTCGCACTGAAAACATGATTTACAAAACATTGAGTTTGTTATGGAAGGTAGAGAATGTGAAGGATCATGATTATTTAGGAAGTTTGAAGGAATTTTTGATGCCATTTTTGGACCAATGTTAATAAAATAGTTGTTTAACTCATTGCAAATATCTTGACAGTCAGTTAAAGTTTCAACATTTTCAGTCACAAGTTTGTGAATTGCTTTCTTTTGTTTATTGTTTCGTTGCACTATTTGATTTATCAGTTGCCATTGTTTTTGTAAATTATTTTTGTTTTCGTTTATCATGCTTGCAAAATAATGTTGTTTGGCGTTTCTTTTGATTGTGGTTAGTTCATTACACAATTTTTTGTATTTTTCAATCAAATGTGAATCATTCTTTTTATAACATTTTCTAAACAAGAAATTTTTTGTCCGAATTAGTTTAAGTATTTGATTATTTATCCATGGTTTCGAGTTTAATTTGCCTTCTTTTCTGGATTGAGGTCGCAGTGGAGCATGTTGATTAACTATTTTAGAAAATTCATTTACAAAATTATTCACAATTTCTTCTTTATCAGCATCTTCATTTGATAACAAAAAATTATTAATTTTGGATGAAAGTAATTCGACATCATCCAAAAAGCTGTCTTTGTTAAAATTTCTCATATCACGGATTGTTTTTTTTTTTCAAATTGCTTAGTCGCATTTGTTGCTAATGTGCAAAAAATTGGCATGTGATCTGATATATCAAGAGTCAATATTCCTCTATAACTTATTTTATCAGTAACGTTGGTGTACATATGATCTATCAAGGATGCGCTACATTCTGTGATGCGTGTAGGTTTATTTATTATATTGCTACATCCTTCAGAGAGTATGGTATTGATGCAGTCTCTAATTTTGGGTTTCACTTCACGTTTTAAAAGTATTGCGAAATAAATAAGTCATTTATTACGAAATAATAAAAGTATTACGAAATAAATAAGTCAGGATATTACGAAATAAAACAAAAAATATTGAACAATTTATACATAAACAATAATATCAGTCAAACATAGGAACCAGAGAAGAGAGCAGATGCAAAATTAAGTTTAGTCTAAGAAATTAAGAAAATAATAAGCAAAAACGTAAGGACTTCAGCGAAGAGATAATAAGCTACAGAATAAAATAGAAAAATGGTGTCCGGTGAGAAAGAAGGTAAGGGAACGAGAAGATATCAGTAATATAAGGTTAGAAAATGTTCAATAAGAAAGAAGCACCATGATCAATGTTCAATAAAAAAGAAGCAGCACAGTGTTCAATAAGAAAGTTCAATAAAAAAGATGCACATTTTTTAGCCCCCCCCTGACAATTGAACAAATTATGCACCGAGTGCGACGGAATTAATGCTCGCAACGTACCTACTTTATGAAGCAAATATTTTTTTATATTACTATTAATCAACGAAGAACCACTATTTTTTTGAAAATCACTCAGTTATTATTCACTAGGTCAACATAAAATCTGGTAAAATTTTCAATGATTGAAGTTCATTTTTAACAGTATTTTTTATCAGGGTTCGCAAACCTTTACAGCAGTCATGGACGATGAACCAGTAAAAATATAATGGCTGACAATTCTTGCAGCTGCCAAACACTTTAGGCCAAACTACTCTTGAATGCTCATGAAAGTCGCTGCTGATCATAGGAATTACGCATTTTGTGAACGAAAATGCAGTGAAATGCAAAAAAAATGGTCCTCGATCCTTCAGATCTTTCGAATTCCACCAAAATTTATGTGAAGAGCTAAAAAAAAGGTCTTCACGGCCCGGACGCGTTACATAAACTGGAAATGTTGGTGGCCAACCTGATGTGTGCACGTGTAGGCTAGATGCCAAATCAGCCCACGATCGACTGCAAGCATCCACAGATCGACCGGTAGATCGCGATCGACTGGTTGGGCAACCCTGATCAAGCTTTTATGAGCTTGTCCAAGTTCTTTTTCCTGGTTGAGTTTTATAATGGTTTTAAATTTTTTCTACCTACCTAATGAAGCGGCAAAATCACTACTAAACTGGCACCGATGATTGTTACTAAAATTAAGCTAGTACGCCTACCTATACCTGTATCTACACATTTCATTATGTTAAAAGATGGTTCAGTCTTTATTTTGATTGTTTGTTTTTTGTGATTTTTAACCTTAGTGAGGCATTGTTTGTTACATGTAACTCAGATCAGTAGGCTAAAGCAAAATTTAGATCGGACAAATTTTGTTTGTACTTTTCGGTTTCGTCATTGAGGTATTTGCATTTTACAAATACATGCACTCACAACATGCCTAGTAGTAATTCGTGCATAGTTAGAAAAACCTGATAGTAATAGGCCTTAAGCAATCTTGTTTTCCATGCTAAGCACCCCAGATGTTGACACCAGGCCCTCCGAGAGGGGGGGACGGAAAGGGTCACTGTCCTGGGACACGGGGGGGCCCGGGGTTCAAAATTGTCAGGTTTAGAATGCAAAATTCATCAAGCTCAAATTACGGCCTGCGGACGCGATGATGTTTTTTTGATTTCGAGCCGAAGTTCGAACATCTGCGGCAGGGCCGTAGCCAGGGGGGGCGCCGCCCCCCTGGCAGAATTTTCGCCCCCCCTGAGAAAATCGCGATTTTATCAATAAAACCAAAAAAATTATAATTAGGGCCTAATAGCCTTTTCTGAGGCCTGTAGGCGCACTGATTGCAAAATAACTAATTTGCTATTAGCCTCAAAACCTCAAAGCTGATTCAGAAAAGTAATTTTAAAAGCAGAAAAAGCAAAAGCTTCCAGGGCTTAGCCCCGGACCCCGCTGGGGGAGCTTACAACATTCTTCCAGACCCCCAAGCTGAATAATTGATTGTTTGATATAACTAAATCATCATGAACGTCTAGTGGCGTGTGCACGAGAAGAATTCAACTCCCCCTTTGGCCATGAGACCAATGAAAAATAACTTTTGTATCAGCTTTATGCGATGATTTCTGCTTCTGGTCCTTTTGCTACCAGTATTATTGAATCAGTTACAAATACTTTTTTTTAATAAAAAGTGCGTTAGAATGAAGTATTTTTTGCTTAAAATTCGAAAATTCCGTCAGCGGCTGGGGGCGTAGCTCAGTTAATTTTTCAGAAAACACCTTAGGATGGCTATATCGTTGAAAAAAGGTCATTTTTTTCGCCCCCCCTGAGATTTGTTTCGCCCCCCCAAGCTGGTCCGGCTGGCTACGGCCCTGATCTGCGGACGCTATGACCTTACTTTGCTCATCACTAGATGTTGAGCCGAAATTTGAACATCTGCGGAGGCTATGACCCTTTTTTTGCTCACCACATTATTTTTGGCCGAAATTCGAACATCTGCGGACGCTTCGACCTTGCAATTATCTTTTCAATTTGTGCGTGAATTGTTTACTGTTTATATCATATGCATCGTCGAAAAATAAACTGTACTAGGCCTACTACTACTACTACTAAGACCTTTTTTTGCTCATCACGTGATTTTGGGGCTCCACTGACCAAAGGGCCCAAACGAAAATTTTGCCCCGGGGTCTGAAATTTCTCTCGGCGCCCCTGGTTGACACAATCTCACTGTTTTGAGCCCCCCCCCCTGTCCAAAAAACGTTTTCGCGCCACTGCTCAAGTATAGCTTTATTTTTCCTCCTTAAATTGTTTTTGTCTCATATTTATTGCATTCCGAAACATAGATAATATTGAATACTGTGGGTTTATTTTTCCTCTTTAGGCTATTTTCGCCTCATATTTATTGATTATTGTATTCCGAAACATAAATAATATTAAGCATAAAGTTGTAGGAATCTATGGTTTCATTACTGGTAAAACAGTGAAGCACTGGCCAGTATCGTGACCCAGTCATGCGTAAAAAGCATTCACCCGTTCAAAACCACAAACACACGTCATGTTTTAATGTTTAGTTTGCAGATTGCAGAAGAACTAGGAAGGTTGGAAACACATAACCTGATAACGGTGCGTTGCAGGCTTTGATTTAAAGAAAAGCTGGCAAGGTTTATTGGATATGTCATTGTTAATGAGTGTTCTTATTAAAAGATTACAAACTCTTCTCTTGGCACTGGCTGTCAACCATACTGGCAGGTTTTTACCAAGATTGACCAACTAACAAGTTGGACATGCAAAAAGATTGCACCTGTGGCCTTGCGTTGTGAATCTTTTAAAAAGAATAAAGTCAATTGAAGCAATCTTTTTTAGAGCTTATTAGCGGACTAGGCTAGTTTAGCATTGAAGTTTATCAGTATTAGCTTACACTGTTATAAGTGTAATTTGCAGCTCTGGTTTTGCTGCCTATGCATATACCGGTAGACTGTCTGTGTACTGTAAGTCTGTAACGTGTAATGTTATCTATTGCCATTCAGTAGGTTAACGGTATTTTAGGCAATAGACATTTACTTTTCACCTCTGGTTGAATTTGATAATTGTTTCTCGGGAGCCAAATACTGCAGTTTATCATGACAATGCCAAGTATGGTACAATTATTGATTGCCGTGACCATCTTGCATCTTTGCATGGCACAAATGGGAAAGCCAACAATGACCAAAACAGGAGATGGAACATCAGGAACTATAAGCATGCAACCTCCTGATCTAACTGATGAAGAAACACAAGATAATTTTATGCCAGCGGGATTACGTTGTGATGCATGTGTAGCTATAGCAAAGCGATTCCAAAAAACTTTGCAAGTATGAAAAAATATAAACATCATTTGTATTTGCAGTTCAGTATTTCTTCTTTACAATTATTGCTATTATTCTTGCCATTTGCTTAGCTTAGTTGTTATGCACATGCTATCGATGCAGGAGGTCTGGGATTCAATTCTAGGGCCAGTCAAACCAGACACAGTGTCGCCAATGGCTTGCCACTACTGTGATTTTATTTTGGAAATGTGTTGCCCGGGTGCTAGGCCATGGAGATGAACCCTGCCTCTTGTTATTATATTTAGTGCTATTACAGTATTATTGTTTTGATTAACTGTCAATGTATGTTGTAAAACTTTAAACAATGTTGTAAATTGAAAACAGGTTTTAGTCATGCTCTTTAAAAACTATTTTGTTGTAGCTACAGAATTTTTTAAATGATGTATCATAGCTTAAGATATTCAAACGAATTCTGATGAGCTGGTGATATTATAATGAGATCATTAAAAACAAACAATTCTTTATTATTGCTGCATGATGCCAATGTGTGTAATGAGTGGCTGGGGCCATCTTCGCAGCTTAATGTCAGGGTAGCACAGCTCTGAAGAAACATAGCAGCAGTGGCGAGCAGTATTGCTAAAACCTGCAGTAAGTACAAGGACTGTTTTTGCAAGTGAGTTAGGAGCACAAGGCAGGGCCGTTGATAGCCTAGCCTGGGCTCGGTACCAAAATTAAATCCAGGCCCCCACAATGTGACAAAAAGAGTGGTGCACCAAAACGATGAAAGAGATGATTTGCCAGAAGAGGCAATGTGTTATATCAAAATCAATTAGCAACCAAAAAATGGTTAATAAAACTTTTACCATGTGATACATACTGTTTAGCTATCCCAGTTGAAATATAGGCCTACCATTTAGCTACTGGTAACTTTCAGCATGTTTCAGCACAGCAATAGTTGATCTGGAAAAACATTGGACTATAACCATAAGCATCGAATGACCAAAAAATTTGGAGGGGCCCGAGTAGCAACTTAAATAGAAATACTGATCGCAACCTTTGTGAAAGCTGTACTTGACATTGAGTAACATCACGAAAAAAGAAAAGCTAGGAAAAGATACCAAAATATGTCAATATACTCCAAATTTTAGGATAATAAATGAAAATTATTTTGATTCCCCCTCCTGCTTGTTAAATGTAGACATGCGCAATCAGTGTGGCTCCCACGATTTAGCAAAGGTAGCATAGTTTGGGTAGCAAAGGTAGCAGCCGCCGAAGGTTAAGGGGGTCTGGGGACTAGCCACAAACGGATTTTTACAGTTTTTACATAAAAACACTCGTTTTAGCACACTTTCTTATCGAAAAAAGATATAGCGGTCCTTGCAGTGAGTGCAGCCACTATTATAGTGTCAGACAATTCAAAAATATTTTAGTATCCTATGTCTAAAACAACGCCTGCAAAATGCTTTCTAAATTCTAACTACAAAGAAGAAACTAGCTTTACTCCTAAGTCGAAGTGATTGATTGAAGCGAAAATTAATAAACAAAAAATGGAATTTGCAGTATAAGAAAGGGGGGTGGTTAGGATGAAACGAAATAGCACAGACTAAATTTTTCATTTTTTTCATGTTCAATTTTTTTAATTATAAAAAAAACAAATCTCAGAAAATTTTGGGGCCCAGGGATCCTATGACACGACGTCTCTGACTATGAATGATCAAGTCATGTTGATTTCGGTATTAGATTAATTATTCCAAGAGTAAACGAGCATTTTGCATAATTTGATAAAAATTATTTCCTCTCCGAGGTCTTTTTCTCTTTTAAGCCTCATTCTGATATCGTTATGACCAGTAGCAAACACATGGAGGGGACTTCTATGCATGCGCTAAGGTACCGCCTAGAACCCCTCTCAACGGCCCTGGCACAAGGACCACTGGGGGCGCTAGTGAGTTGTTACTAAGGATTAGGGTTCAGTGGGGCAGTGGTTCTCAAACTAGGGACCGCAGTCTCCTTGGGGTTCGCAAAGCAGTTTTAGAGAGACCGCAAAGAGGTCGCGGATTTTTGATACGGCATCCCAATTGATTGAGCTTGACTGGACATCTGTGGACGTGATGACTTTTCTTTATTTTTTTCTCTTCACTTGTTTTTGCATGGAAAATTGGAATCTGACGTGATGAATTTTTTTCTTCTTTGCTTGATTTTACGTGGAAATTTATGCTTAAAAATATAGGATCGTGAGTGATAAAAAAAATCCTTGGGGACCGCAAGATCGAAGTTTTAAAAAAGTTTTGAGAACCACTGGGTTAGGGGTTAATAACTCACTAGTGGTCTTTGTGCTCGTAACTCACTTGCAAAGGCAGTCCTTGTGCTCCTGCAGGTTTTAGCAGGACCTGTGGCGAGCTGTTGGCAACACAGTGATGGGTTTGACCAGTCCTAGCATCGAACTTCTGACCTACCGCACCGATATTGATGTCTTAAACCACTGCGCTAAGCAGAATTATTTTTCTTTACAGAAAGATATTGACAAGGAAAAGGCTATTCGTAGTGGAAAAAAGGATATAAGTGAATCACGATTAATTGAAATATTTGAAGATATTTGTGGTGATCGTGAGTGGAGTAATTACGGATTAAAAGAAGTAAATGGAGTGAAGCGACTGGCATATCCTGGTGGGGAAGTAGCGGAGGTTCCTGGTATTATGCAAGGAGGTGGAATATGGCCTAGAAGGTACCATATAATTTGTTGGTCGTTCAGTCACAAAATTATACCGTATTTTCGTGAATAGAAACTGCTCTTGAATAAAAGCCGTTCTCGTGTAGAAACCGCACAAGTTGATTTAGAAAAAACAATAGAAGTTGCAACTCAAACATTGGATGTTTATTTCTACTATCAATGGTCATTTTCATTGTCATCAATGATACTGATATTGTTCAAAGGATATTTTTGTTGCTACCTAGTAATTAACACTTTCTTCGTTTGGTTTTGTCAAAAGCTTCACACAGACGCGAAAGGAGTTGCAGCAGTAGGACTAACGGTAGTGCGTGGTGACCTACTTACCGGTGTTTCACAAAAGAAACAATAAAATTGCAGCTGTTTTGGTGTTGCCGTTTTTCTATCACTTGTAGTAGATTAACTTGAATGCTCACTGGAAACCAACTTTTAGAGATACCGTAAATGTTCAAATAAAAAAATTGAAGCCGCTCTTGAATATAAGCCGCACAAAATGTTCGCGGCGTCTGTTCAAGAAAATACGGTACAAGGTTCATGCAAATTATTCATTCGTTTTCTAGACCCACTTATCCTTGGGGGGTCGCAGGGGCAGCAGTTTTTTAATGTCAACTTAACTTTTTTAGCCTTGATATTCATTTTAAGGCAAATAATAATCCTGTTTCTTCTGCATGCCAGTACAGATCTACTAGTCTTCTGTTAAAATTAAAACAAATTAGAAAAACAAACACTGTTTTTAATATCCACTTGAGTTGCTGATGTTGTTGTTTTAAACGATAGCCTGCTCGATAAAGTTAAATGATACGTTGCGTGTTCTTCAGGCTTGCTGATATGTGTTACACTTACGTTGGTCAATATGAAGAGTATGGAATTTACAAAGCACATAGACGAGATTCGAAGGAAGGTTTGATCAAACTTTTATGCAAGGATGATTGCAAAGCAAGTGAGGAGAAAACCGAGCTATGAATGTAACACAAATTCTTCTCATACTGTATGTTACGTACTGATAGCCCGAAGTTTTCATTCCCGGAACTTAATAGGAAGCATTAAATCACTTTTTAATCTACCTTTAGTAAATTTCCGTGCAAGCAAGAGCCATTATAAGCAAATTTGTGTTTCTGCAGGCCAATAGAAGGCCTGCGACAGTGAAGTTTCTGATTTAAAAGCATAATTTTATAGTGACGTTATTTTGTACTCGAGATTATTATATACAGTAGTTTGGTTTTGTAGAAAAACAAGCATGCAGTTTTAAAACTTGCCATGCAAAGTGTTTGGTAACGAAAATACACATTTCACTGTATCACCATCGTGCTGTTTCACATTCAATGCCAAGAGTGCTCTTCATTCAAATTTTTCGCTTGATTTTAACCATACGTGTTCGTTCATGTTTGTATACTCTGTGATTACAATGAGAATTACCGTTTGTGACTAATCTGCTTGTTTTGAAATGCATGTTCAGTATTAGTTGTACTGCGCTTAATGCCAATCGCATGGCTACTGATTCTGATGATTCTAAGCTCAGGTGACAGTTGCCTTCAATCGCGGCTGAATTTTAGGTTCAACAGTCTTGAAATTAATCCACTATTTAAAAAAAAAAATTGTACCAGAGTATAAAAAAGCAAGGTACGGAGGGGAATAGTGGAGTGAGATAAAGTTTTCATAGCAATACACAACCAGTTAATGACTTCAAATTTTAATCGCTAAAAGTAAAAATAGAAACAGGCAGCCACTTTTAAAATACAATGCATAGTTGTTTGAAACAGCAGAATAAAGGTGTTGCCTCTTATCAATGGACAAAGCATTATCTACAATAGTTCGGTAAGCAGCGCACAAAAAATATTTGACACGCTAATAGATTGACACAAATCACTACGTTACAAAAATACTTATTTAAGACACAAATTGCATCAAGATTAGCTAAATGATTTGGCGTACGTCAAAATTTTGAAATAAATTCGTTATAGGCCTACAATATTGCAAAAGCAATTTAACAAATAGCTACAATACGCGCTAACACTTTTCGGATTGTACCATTGTTACGTTATTGCAGCAAGACACTACTACTTCCATGGATGAACATAAATATACAGTACTGCTTGATTTCTTCGATTTCATACAACGAGGAGCATAAGTGTCATGAAATTACACACAATATATTCAGACCAAAACAATATTTACATATTCGCGAATCCGACACCAAGAATCGCCCCAACCTAAGTATTACGCAATCACAACGCAGTAAGTATGATAGCAATGGCTATCGGGTCAGTTGTAAGGCCGTAAATGTAATTAGGTGCATTTTTGTTCTGTAGTCTGAAGGCAGCCCACATTTAAACAGTAAACACTAAACAGGGTAAAGGCAGCAATGTACTGTACTAAGTAGAGCAAAAAACGATGATAATTGCGATTATGGTAAAGACCCGTTCACTCTTGGGATATATAAGATTACTTTATAGCCTAACATGACTTCTGAAATCAAGATAGGTACAGCTGGTACGGTAGGTCTACCATGCAAAATCGTAAAAAAAATTATAAAATTTCGCTTTCATAATTTTCTTAAAATTAATCTATTGTAGAACAGCCTGGAACTGAATTTTTTTTGAAATTCGTTTGTTTTATATTGAAATTGCACTTTTAGATAGGTTCCTATGGCAAATCGCGCTTTGCAGATTAGGAAAGTTAGAGTTTGCACAGCCTAATGTTGTGTATATTTTTATTTAAAATTTACTTGCTAGCCTACTGTATATAACTAAGCAACTGAGTTTGCTAAATTGTTCTTTAAATGCCGGAGTCGAACCTGTTTTGTTATCGAGTGCTGGTACCGTACTTTTAGAAATGGATAACAAAGACAACAAAAAATGAAACATCAGCTTCGTGGTATAACCAAGGTTAGAAAAGAAAATGCTGGTACTCAAAGTAGTCAACTTGCTAAAATGGCTAGTCCTGTTGCTGATGGTGGTAGGCAAACCGATACCAACTTCAAAATTGATCCAAATGCATCTTTGGTGGTAGAACAACCAGATTTGGAGCTACTATCTTCATCAGATGATGCTAAAACTTGATCTACCACCTATAAATACTGCATGTGCTTCTCAGCAAAAGATAGGCAATAATACGTCAACATTGGAAGAAATGCATCTTTTGATAATAATAAACAGCCTTTTTTAATATTAGTTGATGTAACGTAAAATGTGAAATATGTGGTCAATATATGAAAACTGAAATTTGTACTGAAAATGGAAAAAATTTTTGTTTTATATGAGAATTGAAATTTGTACTAAAAAAATAATGTGGATTTTTTCAAAACTTCAAAAGCAAGCAAAAAAGGAGTTTTTGAATTTACTAAAAGGCAAACTCCTTTTGAGATCAATGCAAGAATGATTGCCTTTGCACGTGAAATTGGTTTGGGCCTCAGTGCTCTCAAAGCTTCTTCAAAGTTTGTGAACTTTCCTCCACCAATGAATCGAGGCTTCTATGATAATTTATTCAATTACCGTACTTTTTAACCGCTACGAAAACGGTAGCTGAAAAGAGTATGCAAAAAAGCAGCAAAAGAATCGAAGGAAGAGCAGGATGGCGATGTAGATGTGATGGGGGCACCTGGCAGCGTCGAGGACACAATAGCCACAATGGTGTCGTTACTACTGTCAGTGTTATCATTGGGAAAGCTTTGGACATAGAGGTCCTTAACAATTATTGCAAAGGATGCTCTAATTGGAGTGAAATAGAGAAAAAATGCCCATAGTACCAAGAGTGGTTACAAAAACATAATTGCTGTCTCAACCATGATGGCAGAGCTGGAGCAATTGAGGCTCAAGGTGCAGTTAAAGTTTTTTTCAGATCTAAGGCAGAGGGTAGCCTTCGTTGTATGAAATACCTTGGGGATGGGGACAGTTCTTCACTTTTTAAAGTAAAGGAAAGCAAGCCATATGGGAAGACATGGTAGAAAAGAGCGAATGTATTGGCCACATACAAAGAAGGATGGGAAGCAGCCTTCGCATACTATGTCAATCATATAAATTTTTAAAAATTTGCAGATGGAAAATCCATCAATGGAAGAAACAGATTGACCTCAACTGTAATTGACAATCTCCAAAATTACTAGGGAATGGTAGTAAGAACAAACACTAATTCTTTGGTGGATATTGTCAATGGTATTTTAGCAACGCTCTATCATATTGCCAGCACCGATGATGATCCGAACCATAATTTGTGTCCTAGCAGTGAAACTACATGGTGTCGATGGCACATAGATTCTACCACAAACATGGACTTCCTAAGGTCATTGTAGCACTGTTAGAACCAATTTATGACGAACTTAGCAACCCCAAGCTGTTATCAAAATGCCTCCACGGCAAGACTCAGAACACCAATGAGCGTCAGAATAAATTAGGTTAGTCACGATGCTTATGGGGAATGGGTTGGTCTAAAAATTGTGCATCATTTGCAGCTGCTGCGTATTTTAATGATGGAAATACTGCATGGTTGGAGATTTTGCAGCATCTAGGTGTGAATCTTGGCTTTTACACAACTTTTTTAAGCCAAAAGTATGATTCAATACGTATTGCAAAAGCAAATCGTCGAAGCACGACTCCCTCAAAACATTGAAGAAAGAGACTCCGAGCAATGAAAAAAGGCTGGGGTTGACAAAAAGGAGCAACAAGAAGGTGCGTCATGTGCCAAAGGAGAATTTCAAATAGTATTTCTTATCAAAAATGGTGTGTAGTACCTTTAAATTTAATGTTTCACAATTAAACTTGTTTTTTCTCGAAAATTAAAGACACTTTTTGAATTTTAAACTGAAATATCTCAGTCATTTTTAATCCTTGGTAAATGGTACAGTTGGGAGTTTGTTAGCAATTTTATCACAAACAATACAGCTAAAAATACTTGGGAGAATGTTTCGGCTCGCATCTGGTGCCACTGTCAACGCTAAAAGCTGACGTTATGCTTGGTCTTAAGCCATGGTGCAAAAAAAATTATCTGTATCTTGGCTGTATTGTATTTTAGCAGCATCTTGGCTGTATTTTTTGTCATAAAAATTTTCAATCCTATTTTGATAAAATTTGATGTGTATGTGCCTGACTATATCATGTAACCATTTTGCTCACAGATATTGTCTAAGGATACACATTTTTATGAAAACGCTTTTTTACATGGCGACATTTAAAATTTTTGAGTTAAAATATTTTTTTTTAATAAAAAAAAAATAAAAAAATTATTTAATAAAAAATAAATAATAATTTTATAATAAAAAAAATACTGAATTTTTTTCTAAAATCAATGGCAAATTTTTCGTAATAAAATGTGCTAATTTCAAAAAACCTTTTTTTTTCGCCAACTAGTATCATCAAGCAACTCTTGCAGCTTAGAATTTCTTGGGTTTCGACGGTATTAACATGATCTGTGGTTTGCATGGTAGACCTACCTTTATAACTAGGATGACCTGCAATCGCCCAATAACTGTTTATAACTACTTCAGAGCTATCACGCTTCCGAAGTAAAAGATGAATCTATCGACAGATGCTGCTGATATACTTCGTCTTCAATTGCTTGTATGTCTTGTTTGGTCTTCAAGCTTACGAACCTGAAAAAAGTGGGATAAATGGTAGTAACTGATAACCTCTTGACCAATTATGCCACACTGGCTAGAAAAGGCAATGTGATACTACCTGTTCACACGAACGTCGTAAATAGTTTTTATTCTAGAGCGAGTTTAGTTAGGGGTACCATATTGCCAGCGACTTCAAATTTTGATGGAATTCCTTGAGCTTGCGTGAAACTATAATACGTAAGTACAGTCTGTAACTCTGTATGTTGAAAAAAGCAATGAGAATAACAAACAGGCACAACACTAACCAAGCAAGTATGAAAAACATAACTTGAATTCCCACTCCAACAAAAAACACAGCGCCTGGAAACACGTGTACAGTGTTTGAGTAGACAAGATTGAATATAGAGGAAGCCGCAAGGAGAGAAATGGATTCCACACACGCAATAATAGCAAATGCTGATCCTTGCGAATCTCTTTTCACTAACCGAGACATCATGCTCCTCAAAACAGTGGCACTTACAGTACGAAGAATAGCGAATGAATAACCTAGAAAAACGCTTTTATAAAACAGCTTATTTTGATATAAAATTGACGTTGTTCACATGCACTTAAATTCAACATGAATTGGCATTCGCAGCAGATTGACCGAGGAGTACGCTAGAACTAATCAAGTTGACATTGTTTTTCTTGTCCCTTACCAAGGGATAGACATTGATGCCCGTTAAGCATTACCCTTTTAGCACATACCGGTAGTCTGAATTTGTTTTAAGCATACATAATGCTGCAGACGCTATCGACAGGATAACAACATACCTAAGAACATAATCCAGGTTTCGTAAGCAACACCATACATGACGAGCCCCAAAGTCGATGATACCGAGCTTACGAATATAAATGCCAGGTCCGAAAATCGCTTCGACAAGCCTTTGATAACTCCAATGCCAAACAAGTACGCAGAGTCTCTAGCGGCCGAACCTAGTCTAAAAAATGTGTATGAAAACCGATTATTTCATCAGGATTTTATTTCAAGTATTATAAGCGAGCGTGCGCCCCCGCAGCAGTAAACTTGGGTTTGATTCCTAATCGGGTCAAACCAATGACTGTAAAATTGATATTCACAGATTCCCTACTGACGCTTAGCATCAAACGGACAGTGTGGAGAACAAACCGCCTGGCGGGATTCGACCATCTTAATGTAGTAGACAGGGGGCCGGTAACTCTTAAGCGAGCTCGTGGTAGCGCTTTGATCACTATGTAGCAATAGAATAAATACGCACCTAAATACAAAAAAACACAGTACCAAAGCGTACTCACCCAACCAGAAGCGACGACCAACAGAGAGGTGGACTTAACTCATAAATTACAACCACGTCTCCGGTGCCATCATGAACGCAGAGCTGTAAGAAAAAGCACAATCCAATTCCCAACACCTTTAAAGTTCTCTTTCGATCAGAACTTAAGAAAACCCACATCACACGAAAAGGACTGGAACTGAATAATGACCTGCAAGTAGGTTTGCATACATTATCAAGAAAAACTTTCGATATCAGTATAAAGCAGTGGTTCTCAACCCTTTATGGCTTGTGCCCCCCTTCTAGAATCTCTCAACACTTGTGGCCCCCTGCTCAGCCAATGAATTTTCGGTCGTTATTTCATTCGTAGTGGTCACAGCTGTCCGCCGTTCATAAATGGTCAATCGTCGTTAACAGGTTAATGAATTTTGCGCTTGTGGCTACCAAATTAATGTATCGTAATCCCCTAGGTGGGCCAATGGCCCCAGGTTGAGAACCTCTGGTATACAGAAATAACAAAGCAAAGATAACCCCATCATTAAAACGTGACCAAAAACTCCCAAGCGAGCGTGTACAGCGCCTAGATCGCTTTTTGGTGGTTAGAGGTAAAAATGCTACCAATAATAGTAACGTTCAAATAAGTTTAATTGCAGCTTAGTCTGAACCTACTACATGTCAGTAGGGCTTCGCAAAATCATGATTAAATTCGCCGCAACATTAATATGTACTAATAGTCAGTGCTAGCTGAGATTGTACAAACTACGAAGTTAGCTCGAAGTAATAAAAGATAAACAGAATTATACAACCGTAATGGCTGTTTACCGTCAAAGAATGCCAATCTGGCGAAACGTGCAAAATATTTACCTAAATTTGTCACAGTACTTAATGTTTAAGCGAGACGACGACGATGATCTTTCATCGAGAAAAACAATAATGTACACGATAGTCGCGAACAAGAGAGCCAACATCAGCAACAACGGGGGAATGAAACCCTAAACAAGGTTACTATTTTCAGCAAACAGATCCACAATCAAAGGCATTTTAATGGATTTACCTGAGCATCAATCCATAATCCACTTACGACACTGGCTAACAAGCCACCCAATCCCGTACATGCTTCACCAATGGCGACTTTAAGAGTAAGTTTGTTTCTTGGTGATATATCCGCTAAGTAAGCATAGCATGATGCCAAAATACAATTAAAGTCGCCTGTTAAGCCCGCTACAACTCTTGCAATAATAAGAAAAGCGATATCAAGTTGAAATTGAACAACAATAAAATACGTAAGTATCATCAGAAATAGACCAGTGAAACCGCACAACAAAGGCGCTTTTCTTCCAACACTATCACCCCATGCACCAATCAAAATAGTGCAAAAAAATGAAGGTACAAAACCTGAAAAATAATAAAATTAGATGAAGTTTATTTCTTCAGCTCCGGTATTTGATATGAACCAATCAAATAAAGAAAACAAACTACACTAAAACGGACTGGCTTTACCCAGAAAATAGTTGTTGTAGTTTAGGTTTTTACTACTAACATACACGTTGCACAAGGTAATGATGACAGACGAGCTATGCTACCCAAACGTTCAAACCAGGAAATGCATTAGCATCGACATAGCTCTATCAATAAGCAGGAAGTATCTCTAACCAATTTGTTTAAATCATTTATTGAAACTTAATATACACTCATTTACAAACACGACAGAAAAAAAGCTGTACTAGATCAAGATTAAAGCTGTTGCGTTTTTTTGACAATTTGATACAGCCTATTTTGTTCAACAGTTAATGAGAGACG